>BSBM01000236.1:1262500-2462500 GCA_027924585.1 Larix kaempferi
TCAACTTGAGAAATTCATACTCCTGTAATATTTAGAGATTATGCCTTAATGACTAATGTAATTAATGTCATAGAACCATTGAATTATGAACAAGCCAAAGATAAGGAAGAATGGGTGAATGCAATGAATGAAGAGTATAATTCAATTATAAAAAATGATACATGGGAATTAACTGAATTACCTAAGAATAAAATTCCCATAGGATCTAAATTGTTGTTCAAAACTAAGTTTAAAGCAGGTGGTAGTATTGACAAATTCAAGGCAAGACTAGTTGCAAAAGGATATTCTCAAAAAGACGGAGTTAATTTTGAAGAAACATTTGCACCAGTAACTAAGTTGAATACAATCAGAGTTCTTGTTGCATTAGCTACAAAACACAATTGGAAAATACATCAATTAGATGTTAAATATGCTTTCTTGAATGGTGAGTTAAAAGAGGAGGTGTATTTGGTTCAGCTTGAAGGTTTTGTTAAGAAAGGACATGAGCATCTTGTTTGCAGATTGAAGAAAGCTATCTATGGTTTGAAACAGGCCCCTAGATCATGGTATATAAAGATTGATTCCTTCTTTAGCCAGGAATCTTTTGTGAAAAGTAAAAGTGATCCTAACCTTTAAATTAAGAAAGACAAAGAAGGAAAAGTTTGCTTGATATATTTGTATGTTGATGATCTCATTATCACGGGTAGTGCAAATAAGTTTAT
Source organism: Larix kaempferi (assembly GCA_027924585.1). Classification (NCBI taxonomy): domain Eukaryota; kingdom Viridiplantae; phylum Streptophyta; class Pinopsida; order Pinales; family Pinaceae; genus Larix; species Larix kaempferi. The sequence goes on from BSBM01000236.1 coordinate 1,263,202, forward strand.
TGCGGAAATTAAAAGTCATCTGTTACAGGAGTTTGAAATGAAATATTTGGGTGACTTGCATTACTGTTTAGGACTTGAATTTTGGAGAGAGTCTGGTAAGACATTAATCACTCAAAGGAAATATGTAAGGGAAATTCTTAACAGGTTTAATATGAGTGAATGCAAAGCAATTTCAATTCCTTTAGATCAGAATGTGAAATTATACATTGATGATGGATCTAAAGAAGCAAATGGTACCTTATATCATCAACTTGTGGGAAGTTTGAATTATCTCACAACTACTAGACCAGATATATCATACTCAGTGAGCATTCTTATTCAATTCATTGCTAAGCCTTTTGATACCCATTGGAAAGCAACAAAGATTGTCCTGCGATATTTGAAAGGAACAATTAATTTTGGTCTTATGTATACTGATGATTTTGATGTTCAGTTGGTAGGTTATTCTGATTCTGCTTGGGCAGGAAATCCTGATGACAGGAGGTGTACCTCAAGACATGCATTTCATATTGGTTCAGGGGTCGTGTCATGGAGTAGCAAGAAACAACCAATTGTTTCTTTTTCTTCCATGGAATTTGAAAATAAATCTTTGTCCAATGCAACATGTGAAACCATTTGGTTGAGAAGAATTCTTGAAAATATTGGAGCAAAGCAAGAAAATCCTACAGAAATTCATTGTGATAATCAGAGTGCAATAAAACTAGCACTCAACCCAATATATCATGCAAGGTCAAAGCATATTGAGCTACAACACCATTTTGTGAGAGAGAAGATTGAATCAAAAGAAATTGATTTAACCTATTGTAATACAAGAGATTTAATGTAGCTGATAAATTTACCAAACCTATTGGTAGAGTCCAGTTTGAAGTTCTTAGGAATATGTTGGGATTGGTAGAAAATCCATTTCTCCATTAAGGGGGGATGTTAGAATAATGGAGAAATGTTTGGGATTAGGCTGGTGTGTGTCATTCTAGAATAGCTAGATTGGTTTCGAGATCCAACTAAATAGGATCTCATTTATTGGTTTCATTTCCTATATATTGTACATATGTATTCATCATTAATAATCATATTGGTGTTTACCATCTCCTTGTGTGCGTGATATTGGCTCACTGATCTATTGTGTTTCTCTGTGTTGCATTTCTCTTAAGTATATCAAGTATTGGCTTGCTAGTTTCCATGTTTATACCGTCTGTCAATGGCCATTCACAAATATTTGGCATCATAAAAATGTGATAAGTTTCTTCAAATGAATGAGATTAAATCTCGGACTTTTATCAAGTATCTGTGAGAGGAGTAGTAAGCTTAGCCAACAAAATGTTATTGTGGCGTGATAGTATCAATTTGTTTTCTTTTCTTCCATCAATGATATAATCGAGCAGTATGTTGGGGTTTAATTGGTCAAGGAACCAGAGGAAACCCATGGAAATCCAACATAGGACTCTTAAGTCAACCATGACCGACAAGTCAATGGAGGCCTACATGGCATGTAGCCTAAACTTCCGACATTGTTAGTGGGAAAAATACAGGAAGACGGGCACCCGAGAGGGGCATGTGATAACTGGCACTCAAATCGCCCCCTGCCAACGACGGAAAATTTTCTGGCGAGGCACAATTCCACCCCTTATCATTATTTTTTGGGAATTTCGACGATCTCGGTCGTCTTAAAATGGGCCAAAACCCCTAGAGGCACAATTCCATGGCATAGTTCCACAATAAATGGGGTGGAAGTACGATTTGGTCGATTTTTATAACTGGATCTAGGGAACAAATCCCTGGAAAAGCAGGGTGATTTGAGTGCCAGTTATCCCACGCCCCCGAGAGGCAACTATCGTTGGTGTGGGTAATGCCAAAGCAAAGTCCAAAGAAAGACTACGAAATATGTCAACTTTTTGTTTTTTCTACGTGCAACTCACCACTATTTGCAGGGTTGAAACAATTAAGATGGAATATTCATTAATAAAAATCAATAGCTGCAACTACTCATGCATTTGCTTCTGGTTACCCCATGTCATTGGATCCACTACTGGTACTGGTACTTTTGGTGCTTACTCCATGGCTAAACTGGATCAACGATTGTATATGCTACTATGCATAAGAGTTGTTGCTACCTCTGCAACTGATGCCTCACCATTGGATTACTAGTTATTTGACTTGACCCACCGGTGTTGCTATATAAACCGATCCAACTACTTAGCGCTTGCTTCCTCCTCCACCGGTGGATACGGGTATTGATCAAGATTTGCGACTGCGTTTACAAAAAGCCATAAAATTAGTAAATTTCAAATGGAGGAATGTGCTCTGGATCGACCACGAAGAAGCCTCTCTAAGTAGCTGATGCATTTTTCCCTCAATAATTTGGCCAATCTTTTTACGGCCTTTGGATTTTTGGTAAAGAATGCAATATTTTCCAGTGTTGAATGGCATTAAATTATACTTATTGCTATATAGTAGGGGCATTTTTATAAATTTTACTTTTAAAAATTAATTTTATTTATTTTTTAATTTGATAATTAAAATCACTTTATATTTCTATTTGAAATATTCTATACCAACTAAAAATATATATATATATATTTCCATGTGAAATGTCCTACACCAATTAAAAAAAGAAATATTGTATTTTAAAAATTCTTAAATTTTTTTAATTTTTTTAAATATTATATTTAATATAAAATTATTGCAAAACTTTATAAAACTTTAAAATTAATATTACCGAAAGAAAATAAAAAAAAACGTTTGATTAATAAATAAACTATTATTATATATCCATCTATGCAGGGAAAAATAATATAACTATATGATGTGATATATATACTAAAGTTGCGACATATTTTATAAATTCAAAACATATGACCATCGGTAAACAAATTTTAGTATTTTTTCATTCAAACCATGTGAACTAGGACCATAATCCATTGTACTCATTTTCTCAACAAATGCATAAACCATGATCATCAACTTATTACTCCATTGCATTGTAGACTTCAAACAAGGTTAACACATGTATGAATGTGCCAAAACAGTGAAAAATGTCTCCTTGTAACTCCACTAGGGAGGGGCGCTTAAGCTCAATCCAAGATAAAGCAAATGATGTTTTTATATTAGGTTTGTTTAATGTTATTAAATTGGGAGGGGTCCTTAAGCTCAATCCAAAATAAAGCAAATGATGTTTTTATATTAGGTTTTTGTTAATGTTATTAAATTGGGAGGGGCCCTTAAGCTCAATCCAAGATAAAGCAAATGATGTTTTTATATTAGGATTTTTTTTAAATGTTATTAAACTGAAAATGAGAAAGAAAAAAAAAATCAAAATTATAGATGAATTTGTCAAACTTCAAGAATTTTTTAATGTTGTGACTGATTACGTATAAAAAAACATCTTCATTTTTCAAGCCTAAGTAGGGCCTTGGGAAAAGTTTTCATTTTTCTCCATACTTGTTTTTGTTGATGGTCGAAGGTCTTAGTAGTTCACTTTTGGAAGCTGAGAGAACCCAAATATTATAAAGCATTCGATGAGGGAAAGATCTTAAGCTTACATATTTACTATTCATATATTATGTGCTTTTGTTCACAAATGGTTCTATTTTGGAGGGTCGGTTTTTCCAAGAAATATAGAATATTTATTACAAAGACACTAGTATGGAGATCGATATAGATAAGTTTGATATTTTTTTTAATGGTTTGGATGAGAGAGTAGAACAAGAGTTAAGAGTTAAAGACGTTGTTATGTCTATGACATATTGTAGCGGATCCGGGCATATTAGTCTGTCGGTGCCAATAAATTTTTCCAACTGGGTAAAATTTCCCAAAGTCGAATTTGAAATGTTGCCTCGTAGTTTGGTGTGAGGGTTTTGCTCGCCGCGTGTCCCCCGCACCTGTCCTTGCTCGTACACCTGTGTCGTTGCCTTGCTTTTTTTGTTTCCGTTCAGCTGTTTCCGTCAAGTTCTTAAGCTGTATCCCAGCGTCGAAATAATGCACTAATACAAAGAAAGATCATAACAGGAGGAGGAGGAAGAGGCAGCGGCCTAGGGATCTTTCTAGTAGTGGTGGAGCTTGTGTGGTCTCAGGATGGGTTGTCGGTTCTCTAAATTCACCCTTTGCTAGTGGCCACACCACGCTAAGTCCTCAGTTTTAGAAGCTTCCGACAACAGCGGTAATTCCATACAAACTAACACAACTAACCCCCCTGAATCGCATGTTCCGTTGAGAATTTAATCTTGCTTCAAACCTGCCCTGATTTTCTGTTTTTTTGCAGAGAATGGACGTCGCAACGAGACTGATTCATTGCTCGCTTATAGAGAATTATCGCTCGAGCAGCTCAGGGTTTCCACCGCCCGATTCAGCTCCGATAACATTGTTTTCGAGCACGGGGAAAAGGCTCCCAGCATGGTATATAAAGGCAGGCTTGAGAGCAACAACCCGATTGCTGTTAAGCGGTTTCAGAAAACAGCTTGGCCCGTTGCATGACAGTTTCTAGTAGGTTTTCTCTCGATCGCTTGTGTTTTTTACCTCAAATCATGGTTTTCTCGCACGGATTGCCGGTAATTTTTCGTGAGAGACTCTTCGCTCACGCTGTGCTAACAGTGGAAACCAGTTGCAACTTAGTCTTGACAACACATCTGGTACATAACATTTATTTATTTGGTAAATTTTTTCTTTATGGTCTCTACTCTGCTCATTTCATCATATTTCTTCCTTTCCTTGATGACAGGTTGTGGGTTTCAATCCAAGAACGAGTATCTGTTTTCCAAGATTGATATGCAAATCAAATTGGTACCTGGGAACTCTGCAGGCACAGTCACTGCCTATTATGTATGTATTATTGTTATTCTACCCTACCACTTTACCCAATGCTATTGCATTCCTTCATTCAATCTGAAGCTTATTGAACTACTTTCATTCATTCTGCTATGCTATGCTAACATTTTATTGCTATTATGCCCCCTGCATCTATCTTCACAAGGTCCCAAACATGATGAAATAAACTTTGAATTTCTGGGAAGCCTTTCTGGAGATCCCTATATTATGCACACTAATGTCTTCGCTCAAGGCCTTGGCAATCGTGACCAGCAGTTCTACTTCTGGTTTGACCCAACCCTAGATTTCCACACTTACTCTGTGCTCTGGACACCAAACCAAATTATGTATGTATTCTACTCACTTTCTACATTCATTCATCCAATACAATACAATACAATCTATCAAACCTTTACATAAATGCATGTTTGTTATTTGTTATTCAGGTTTTCTGTAAATATTCATTCATCCAATACAATACAATACAATCTATCAAACTTAACATAAATGCATGTTTGTTATTTGTTATTAAGGTTTTCTGTAGATGGATCTCCAGTTCGAGTGTTCAAGAACAGGGAGAAAGAGTTGAGTGGAGTGGATACCAATTATCATTACCCCAACAGCCAATCAATGAGGATATACTCCAACCTGTGGAATGCAGATGATTGGGCAACGAGAGGTGGACTTGTCAAGACCGACTGGACTAATTAAGCCCCCTTTGTTGCATCCTTCAACAACTTCAATGCTGTTACTTCTTCAAAATTTACTACACAGGAAATTTTGGACTCGAGCCAAGAGCAGAGGCTCCAGTGGGTACGAAAGAACTACATGATCTATGATTATTATGGAGACACGAAGAGGTTCTCCCAGTGGTTGCCACCAGAATGCAAATGAGGATTGCTTCAATTCATCGATTCACTTGATGAATTCTCCATGCCCTGCAGCTCCAACCATTCTTATTATGTTCTATTAAATCCATTCTTTCATTCGTTTTCTACATTTATTATACAAAATTGACGATTCTTTTATATCTCAATGGCTACAATCTCTTGTCTTCTTTTCGTTTCTTTCCAATAGTTGTACCTTTTCTCAACACTATTGGATTAGATTGAAATTTAGGTTTTCATTGTGGAAATTGCTGTTGACAAATTTTACTTGGCAATTCAATTTCTCCTCCCCATGCATTGTGATATTGTTGAATTAGGTTGTCACTGTGTCTTGTTCTAATGCATTTCACTATAACAGTGAATTGAGTGGTCTAAATCGATTGATGCAAATTGTATCAACCTCTTTTGAAAAAGAACCTTGGAATTTCGATGATGATTTTCTTGTCTTAACTTATCAATATTAATAAAACAAAATTAATCTGTTACTACTTACATCCACCATGTGTTGTTCACAACTAATTTTGTATGATATACCCAACAAGTCCATTGGATACTTTATCTCGGGGTATCTACAGGCCTCTTGAAAACTACATTCTTTGATAATCTTTTGACATCTTTCTTAATTTACCACTTCATAACATAACATTGCAAATTGGATAATGCCTTTCCTTGAAAATTGTCTGCAATTTATAAGTTTTATTTATCCATCTATCTTCAATTTATAAGTTTTATTTATCCATCTATCTTCAATTATCTTTTAGAAACACAATATCTGTGAAATATGTATAATTGTCTTTCAAAATCAAGATCACTATCATTTAGTGACACGAGCTCTGTGAAATATGTATAATTGTTTTTCATGAACAAGATCACTATCATTAGTAAAGTTCAGTTTTGGATTCTAAGCTTTATCATCATTTTTATATAACTCCTTTTATTGAAATTTATATATTCAATATATAAATATAATTAATATATGGTTTGGCTTTTTTAATCGAGATTAAACCAAAAAAAAATCAACATAAAAAATATATAACTTGATATTCCAGGTAAAATCAAAGTTATAAACAGACTTTTACAAATATCTTTAACCACATAGTCGTTGATTTCTTAAATATGCTCCTATACTTCAGTACAAAAAAAAAAGACTGTCTAATCATTACAACATACATATATTATGTCTCTTGACTCAATCCTCCAAAACAACCTCTCAAAAAGTAACAATATACATCAAAACATATTGTTTACCGAAGTTCAATTGACATTTGTTACAAAATTTTAATGAAGAAAAATTGCTAATAATCTCATAAGGACTCCTAAGAAACTTTGAAGAAATCATCAAATTCTTCATAATGTAGGATGCCCTCCAAAGCATTCATTGTTTTTTTTTTAAGTGATATGCAATCTTGTTAAAATTCTTATAGATGTGAGCAAAATATAAATGAGAAAAAGAGTATTGTAACTAGTTGATCCAGTCACACCACTGGTCCAAAACATCTACATGAAGTGAAGACTTGCTAGAAGCTCAATCCAGCACAGCTTTTGAGTTTCCATAAACTTTAAGATATAATATACCCTTTGAAGCAACAAAATGAAGTAATCCCCATAGAGCCAGAAGCTCTGCCCGAGTGTTGGAACCTCTACCACAGCCAAACCAAATCAAGTAGAATTTTCTGACAGAGATTCTTAACAACATACCACTTCCACATTCCCCTGAAAAGGCACCACCATAAAAAAAAACTGCCACTGATTCGAATATAGTTATGGACCATAGTTGTAAAGGAAAATTCAGGATCTGCATACATAGGTGTCTTTTGACAAATCGAGCTTTAACAAGGTTGAACAATGGATACCAACACTCAAGGACTAAAGAGCCCCAACCAAAAACCCATGATTTGCTTAAGATCAAAGTTGCATGTTCATCTGCAAGGAAATGGAAATAGATCTATCCATTTACCAATAAACTAGCCTTCAGGAAATAATCAGCTGGAGGTTTCCAGTGTTCTTTAATCCATTCTTGTAACTCTGATCGGGAAAGGGATATGTACTCTAGTCGACCAACTAACTCCCTCTTGTAAAGATTGTCAACCATGTCCATGAAAATATCCTTGCCAAGAACCATATGAATAGGATCCACTTGAGCTTTTAGGATTTTTTCTACTCAACGAGCTCTCGCATTAACACCAAATAAGCCTTTACAACCTGATTGCCTAGATTTGGGATCCTATGCTCCACCACCCACATCCGAAGCAGAAAAACCCTTCCCTTGGCCTACAACAAACATTTTTTTCCCATCAAGGGTAACATCCTACTCCGACAGAACAAAAGCATTAGAAAAGCTAGGCTTCAAAGGATCAGAGGGTCTAAGACCTTGACCACTGGTAGGAGACGAAAAAGCCTTTGTTATTATTGTAGTGTTTCCATTATTATAATTAAAATCTTTCATTGATACGTTGAATTTTTAAATTTCATGTTTTGCCTAATATAATATTTTTTTAAGAAAGTCTAGATAAAAGATTGAATGTGCATAAATATGTTTTTGCACAAACATAATTAAATGCTAAGGTTCACAGCGGCGTAATTATAATTTTTTTTAGTCAAATCCATATTTTCAAATTCGGTGCAACTAGACAGAAAGATATCCAAAATTAGACGTTGAGGCAATTTTGATAACCAACATTCATATGAGTTTGTTTTGGTGATTTTTCTGGGAATCTACTCCACATTTCGAAAAGAATTCAAATCCTTTTTTTCATAAATATTAAAACTTTTATAAAATTTTTAACAAATTCAATTTTAATTCAAATTTATAAATCTATTAAATAAATCAATCTATATTCATGCCATAAATGTGTTCAGAATACGGAGCAGAATGAATGCCTCTCACATGTCGAGGTAATTTGTTTTCTAAAATTTATATACGTTCCCTAAAAAATTATAACATTTGTAATCATATTGAAGAAGAAAAATGCAAATGTTTTGTTAACATTTTAATTTATTAAACAAATTTTGCATTTAAAAATAAAGCTAATTTTTATTAAGTATTTGTGATAAGAGTATTTGTTATTTATCTGATTCCTGTCGGCTGCAAGATGTGCTAGTTATTATTAAGTTGACAAGTTTTGTTAAAATTTTATATTAATATGTGGATGCTAAGAAAAAATAAAATAAAGTTTATAATATATTAGTTTCAATGTAAAGTAACAGAATTTTATGTTGAAAATATATTTTTTATATATAGGAATTACATAGCATATTACATAATAAAAATATTTTATTAGAAAATTTTCAAAAATAAAAATAAATCACGCAAGAGTTTGCAAGAGCCAAGTCATCAAAGCAAGCCTCCACCTTATTTATATGCAATCTCTATTTTCCAAGTTTGCAAGAGCTAAGGCACTAGAAAAAGCCTCCACCTTATGCATATGCAATCTCTATTTTCTGAGTTTGCAAGAGCCAAGGCACCAGAGCTAGCCTCCGCCTATGTTCCTGCTTTCCTGCTCTGTCACGGACATTGCCACATGCGGCTCTTGTTTCATTTTCAAAAGATTTTTTTAAAGAAGGGTTTAAGTATTTGGTATATAAACTAAAAACTAATTATTATGGCAAAGTAAATTAGGGATGATTGATTAGAAAAATAGAATAAAGAATAATTTTTTTGGTGGATCCAATCATTATCTCAAGGAGCGGGGAAGAACAAAGGAAAAGAAGGCAGTTATTGGACAAACTGGTGCTTTATTTCCAAGAAGAAAGGTGAAGGGGCGAAGATTCTTAAAATAATAATAATAATAGTAATAATAATAATAAATCCATGTATTTGGCAAAGCTTTGCCTAGTAAAACACTTTGGAATCTTATCATGAAAGATACTTTTTGGAACATACTTAAAGAAAATATATGATATCGGATTCACTTATGACTTGGTTAAGGAGGGAGGAAAAGAATTCAAAAAGTGGTTGAAATCATTGGAAAGCATTATTGTCATCTTTTCCAATGATTGGAAATCTCATGGTATGGAAAGTAGGGAATGGAGCTAAGGTAAGAGTGGGGGAAGACGCAATTACAGGTTGTGGGAATCAGGTCAAACTTCCTACCGAATCGATTTAACATTCAGGGAACATGATTTGAAGTATTTGAACCAAGTAATAGATGAAGATACATTTGATATCTAGTCACAAGGCTAGAAATATTCTAAAGCTCTAAGTTTACAAGATGACTAGGCAATTTTGTGGGATCAATTCATGGAAAAACTTAGGAGAGTTCATATCAGAATATGTGATGAACCCAATTGTTTGGTGTGGATGGGAAGCAAAAGAGGTGGATATTATAGTGAATTTGGTCACCATGTCTTACTGATAGAAGCTCAACAACGGCTTATTTTGTTCAAGAAAATTTGGAGACAATTTTACAATAATATAATTTGTTATCCACTGCCCAAGCTACCCTAAATTATCTTGGATATCGATAATGAAATTAATATGCTAACTGATTTTAGGTAATATGTGACCCATATATAATATATAATAGTAATAGTAATTAATAGTATAACTAATATATAATAATATTATATTATAATCAATATATTATAATAATAATATACACTATAAAAAGTTGGGTTCAATAATTTTTACTAATATTTAATTAACATATAATAGTAACTAATATACTCATCCATTTTTTAGGTATTATGTTACCAATATATAATATATAATAGTAATACTAATTAATATTATAACTAATATATTATAATATTATTATAAACGTGAAAAGTTGGGTCCAATAACTTTTAATTAAAATCATAACTAATATAATTAATATATAATAATAATTAATATACCCATCCAAATTTTTGATAATGCATGGTCCATATATAATATATAATTGCAATAGTAATTAATATTATAACTAATATATTATAATATTACTATATACCTTAAAAAGTTGGGTTCAATAACTTTTAACTAATATCATAATTAATGTTAATATATATTTAATATATAATATTAGTTAATATTACAAGTAATATATAACAATAATTAATATTAAAACTAATATATAATAATATTATACACTATGAAAAGTTGGGTCCAATAACTTCTAAGATGACACTATGTATTTAATTTTCATTACATCAAATTTCATCCTCATAAATTGATTTTAATATAAAATATATATCTAAGGTAGCTTTGATAAAAGTGAAATAACCTTAGGCAACTTCGATAAAAGTGAAATAGTATAAAATTTTGTCTACATGACACTATTTTATTATTTTCCTTAGGAGGCCCATTTTCCAAATTTCCTCTAATGAGTGATGGTCTTGCATCTAGAAAGTAAAACCCCGAAGAAGAACAAAATATTTATGTGGTTGGGGCTATGTCACAAGGTATTAGCATGGGAAGCATTACAAAATAGGAATACTCAAGGGCCAAGCTATTGTATTCTTTGTAGACGATAAGTGGGAACTTCCCATATTTTTGTGCATTTCCCTTTCTATAGACAGATTTGGAAGGATGTTAATAATTGGTTTAAACTAAGGAAATTGTGGGAGGTTACCTCTATAGAAACTTATTTACAACTATGGTTTGAAAGACCATAACTTAAAAAATATAGGCCAATTCCATTCTTAGTTTTGTGGGGACTATGGCTAGTAAGGAACATATGGTTATTTGAAGAAAAACAAGTACAAATGTTTTAGGTATTTGCACAAGTTATTTTAGTTTTCAAATTTTTCAAGGATGGCCCTAAATAAAAAAATTCCAAGACAAATAGGGATTGATTGATAAGATCATTTGTTGGAGCCTCTTCAATGGAGCTTGCTAAGGTCTAGAACGGTTGTGTGAATCAACAAGAATATTATATTTTTTAGATACTCATTATTGTTAAAGTTACAACGTAATGATTCAGTCCCCAAGTCAATATTGTGTGTCAAAATTGAGCCTCGTGTGTCAAGGTAGTTCCTTATAGTAGCATGAGTTAGACTCAAGAAACTTGGAAAAGAATCTTGAATTGGACTCAAGAATGGTTAAAGCTTCATATGTTGAGGCAAGTGCTTTGTATTCCAAAGTGATGATGTTGTATAGTCTTGCTAGACAAGGCTAAGGTCTTGTGTGTCAAGATAAATCCTCATGTGTTGAGGCGGTGCATCATGTGTTGAGGTGATGTTTTGCATGTCGAAGCATGTATGGTGTGTGATGTACTACTAACCACGGTTGAGCTATTAAGTCTCCTCTAGAGACTGGCCACCTCTAGAGTGAATTAATTTAGCATATAACCACTTGGAACGATAGTAAGAAAATATGATCACATCAATGGGAAAATATCCTTAGTATATTGGATATGATAATTATGTTGGCACATATGGACCATGCAGATAAGACAAGAGATAAATATAAGATGTGGTAATATATGAGAGAACTCGAATTGCACATAAAATAATTAATTAAGAGAGAATTCAAATTGTTAAACTTCAATGAAGACTTGAGTAAATCAAAGGAGAACTTGAATTGATCACTACATTGATGTTAACAAGAAAGAATCAGTTAAGAGAGTTAACTAAGTGATAAAAAAGAATATCTAGTTAACTAAGTGTTATTGCATGACGACACTTATGTTAAACTAAAAGACAACACTTATGTTAAACTAAAAGATGACACTTGAATTGCGACACTTGCATGACGACACTTAAGCTAGCCACCTAACTAAGTGAGCAAGCTTTCAGTTAAGGGGCGACTTCATCCTAAGAATCGGTTTAGTGATTAAATGAACTACATGAGAAGTGTGGTGCTCTTCTTCATGCAAGATTGATGCATCCACATGGAGTGTGAGTTCATCCTGAAGTCAGAAGATAAAAATAGAAGCTGATGCATGTGAAGAATATATAAATATGTTATACATGATTGATGAATTCAATGTGAAGCAGATTCTCTTATCCCTTGAAGGAAATGCGCTTATATTTGTGCAAGATATTATTCTAAGTCTCTCTTCTTTATCTTTCTCTTGTTCTGCAATTGCACTGGGGGTGCTTGATGTAAAATACATTCTTTGCTACCTATCAATATACTAAGGAAGGTTTTGCTAGGGTTTTCTCCCTCAAGTCATATAGGGTTTCCCTAGGGAAAATACATGTGTCGAATGTGATTTCTTATGTGTATGATTGTTATTTTATTTCAAGTGTTTTTTCATTTACGAATTAAAGATGAAAAAATTAACAATTATATCTCCTTCCAAGCAAATATTGGAAGGGGGACAAACAATCTAGTAGAATTGGAGGCTTTGAGGATCTTATTAAAGCTAGCTTATGATCATGGAGTCAAGAACTTACAAGTTTTCAAGGACGCATTTTTGGGGACTCATATTACACTAATTTGATGGCTTTGGTTGTGCATCTTAAGGAGATTTCAGGACTTTGCAATAGTTTCAATATTTTTGATATCTACGTAGAATTGAACTAGGAAGGAAGGTTCACAACTACATCCTAGGGAACTACTTAGTATTGAATACAAGGAAGGAATCATTGGTGGAACCCATAAATGTACCTTGCTTCGTGTTTTTTCTAGTTTGAATATTTGGGAGGAAGACTATAATAATGTTCACTTATGCATAATATTATTTTTTGAACATTTAAAAAAGTATATTGTAGTTTATTATTGATAACTTAGGAGCATTTGTGTATAAATTGATATGAACAATTTTTTGACAAGTTGAATGTCAAGGAATTTACTTACTTATTTTGAATTGTGCATTTTCCCTTGAAAGAAGCATTTTTATGATATACATAGTAATAAAAGTGTGCTTTTCAATGGAAAAAAATATTATTTGTTGAAGATTATAAATTAATCATAAAATTTTGATCATTATTAAATTGTAATATCAAGTAAAAATTCACAACATCCCTCCCCCTTTCCCAAAATATCCAGATGGATGGCAACTCAAAACCCCAAGGAACTCAACCACATTTGAACATGTGACCTATGTCCTCCCCATCTAGGGTTACGGTGATTTCTGCAATTTGGTTGAAATGTAAGTTCCAATGATTGAGATACAACCCTAGTATGCCCATGAAGTATGGACCAAAGAAAAGGATTAAACCATAGTCATCCTTAGAATGGAACATAAATGAAGAAAAGACTTTCCTAAAGCAAAGAAGGATAAGTATCCTTACATCATAGATTGCCAAGATTTTGAGATCCATTTATCTACTAAGCTTGGACTAGATCAAAAACTAATACATATTGATTATCGTTCACTTTGAGGAAATGGATCTCTTTTTCCAAGGTTCTGAAATTAAGATAGGTAGAAATAGGCATCTTCCTTCTCCAAGAAATAGCTTGTAGGATACAACCTTTCTATGTTGACTGAGACAATGATCAAGTATTTGAGAGATGGATTAGAATCCTTGGATGGGGATGAACCTTCTACATAAATTTTTATGGTATGGATGGGTTGAAGTGCCAATCCCACCATGGGAAACCTTTATATTTGCATAGCGACACCAACATGATAGCGCCTTACGAATTGGTTTTCATGGACCTCTATTTCACGACTAAGTGCATGCATGAGATTGTTTTAGGCATAGATGACTACGGAAAAAATCCTAGCCATGCCCATGTGAAGCACTCCTCTTCCATTCTCTTTTCCACTGACATGTATTTCTTAACTGCACTATGAGCATTGGTAGTTTCAGGTTTTTATAAATGCATAGGGACAAGGATATGTAAATGATGTTTTATAATGGAACATTATGCACATCATGGACTCTATGGTTGTAATGGAATTATGCCTCCCTATTATTAATCTATATTAAATAGTTCCTATAGAATGCATGTGTCATATTTTGTTAATCCTTTGACCATAACCTTCAATCATTACCATTACATTCATTATAGTTATGTCATCTTATTATTATTCCTTTCTAGACATATTTGTCTATTATATATACATCATCTTATTTTGGGCATTTGGTGTATTGTAATAGGAGGTTTCCCTATCAAAGAGGATTCTTATTGATTCACTCTTTCACTTGATTTAGGTGTGTCATTACTAAATTAGGTATTTTTAATACTTATTTAGATATTTGGTGCATAATATTTCATGCTAGTTCAAACAAATCTTAGTTTCACTCCTTTAAATGAGGAATTTTACCATTTTTGCTCTAACTTTTTTCGTAACATTATAGTTGTGTCAAAATTTCAGAGTTGAAAGAGAAAAGAGTGAACTACAATAGATAGAATATTCAAAATATTATAACGATATTCTCAAAGTTACAAACTATACAAGTTAGGGTTTTGTATAGTCCTTAAACTAGGCTTAAACAAATTATCTATAAAATAGTCTTTAAATCTTCCAAGGTCCAAATTGAGCGCCACTTGTAGGAACATATAGAAGATAAACTAGGTTGTTATAAGTCAATATTTCAGAAACATTATGGAAATGTTGGTAAAGTGGCATTCCATACAATTTCTCTCATGTAAAATGCACAAAAAACAGTGAGGTCTAGTAGCTTGGTCCTAAATTCCTCTCAAAGAATTTAAATTTAATGAAACCTGTGGGAGCCTAAGGCTAGAATATTAGGATGTTGCATCATGAAAATTTAAGTTCTTAGGAACAATGAACTTAGAATTACATCAATTTCAAGGCCTTTTGTCACATCCCCTCTTATCGACCCAACGCAAGGAAGGGAACATGACTAAAATTCAGGGCTTTTACAAACTCAGCCCCATTCATCAAATTCATAGCAAAGAAAACACATGTGTGCAGATGCATATTCAAAATAAAAACAACGTAAGTAAAATCTACATCCACACACATTTCTCATGCATTCATCAACATATAATCATAACATTCTTCAAATAATTAAAACATTGCAGAAGTAAAACACATAGAGAATACTTATCTTGATTGTGAAGTTGCCCCAAGCAACTAGCTATGCAGCTACAACATTCCACCCAGCCATAGGCCAATTGTGTTCATTAATCTCTCAACACAATTGCTACCCCCGAGCTGGTCATGATTTCCAAAAGGAATGGGAACACTCAAGCTCAAGCCAAAGCAATGGATACCCATAACTCATGCCCCAACATACTCTTTCTACACACAGCAAGCACAATTGTTGGCATAGCAAAACGTTTTCAACTGTGGGTTGTACAAAACAAAATTTCCATGGATTTTCTCCAAATCGTAGGACCCAAATCGAGTTGTGGGAAGGGAAAATGACCACAGGGAGAAAAACCATTCTACCATAGGTATATACACATTTAAATGGAAAAAACGACCTCCCAGGACCCCCAAATCAAATTCCTCTTCTTCCCCATTGTTCTATATCACAAAAATGCCCTTCTCCCAGCTAAGAATGAAGGAAACACACGGGAAAACGTGGAAAAAAATGTAAAATTAGTCACAGCAGATCTAATGAACAAGTAAATCAATCACAATAGATGAACATAGAAAATATGGTGTAAAACTGTGCAAAACATGCAGCAGTGCTCAATATCCCAATAAGGGTGAATGATTACAATAGAATACAGTAACAATGACTGAGCAATTCGAATTGCCTAAGGAGGTCATTCGAATCACTGAATGGAGTAGCTTGACTCCAACTAGGAGTCCTCATCATCAATCGGTGGTGGTCATCAATGCACAAGAACCAGTCATCCAGGTGTCAATCTGAGTCTAACTGAGTGTAACATGTGTAACTGAAGTGTGTAGCACTGATATAGGGAAGTGGGCTCAGTGGAGGGCGCATGGGAGGCTAACTGAAGTCAGAACAAGTCATCTAGTCAATCTGGAGGTCCAACGGAAGTGAAACAGTCAGTCGAGAGTGAAACTAGCCTCAAATCAGGGAGAATCAGAGCTAACTAAGTGTAACTGAAGTGGAACTGCAATGGTAGGTGAAGAAGTGCGCCCTTCTCTGGAAGTAGGTGAGAAGAAGGAGCCTTCCTAACTAGGAGGCCTAAAACTCTGAAGTAAGTGGCTCCCGGGTGCTAGAATAAGGTGGCTAAGGTGCTGGAGGCATCAACCTGGTGACTGGGATGCATGCAAAGTGCATGCAAACCCTAGAATTTGCATGCAAACCCTAATTGCATGCAAGATCTTGAAAAAGATGATTTGGATATCTGAACACCCCCCCTCAAGCTAGACTATGATGTGCAAAAAATAATGTGGGGCCCTGGTAACTAAGACCAAAGGTCACCCCAATACAATAATCCAAAAAATGTTGAAAATAAACTAAGTGAGGAAAGAGGGAAAACCCAGTGGGAAGAAAGCCCCCCCTCAAGCTAAAGCATAATAATGGATCAATCTGTCTCCACCATGATGGAACTCACCCCCAACAGTGAACGGAGGTAAGAGAACTTCTTCTCAGTGAAGCTCTTGGTGAAGATGTCTGCAATTTGCTCATCAGTAGGGCAATATTGCAAAATGATGGTGCGATCATGCACCAACTGTCGAATGTAATGCATATGAATCTCAATGTGTGTGGTCCTCTGCCGCTGAACTGGATCTGTGGAGATCTTGATAGCACTTTGATTGTCACAAAATAGGACAGTCGAAGCAGTGCCACCAAAACCAAACTCGGAAAGAATACCCTGCAACCAAACTGCCTAAATGCAGGCATTGACTGCCCCTCGATACTCTGCCTCTGCTGAAGAAAGTGCAATGGCTGCTTTCTTTTTGCTGGACCAACAAATAGCACCATGACCAATCATGAAAACATAACTGGAAGTGGACTTCTGATCAATGCTATCACCTGCCCAATCTAAATCAGTAAAACCAATGAAATCAAGCTTAGAATCTGCAGCATAATGTATGCCAAACTGTCTTGTACCTTGCACATACTGCAAGATCCGCTTGGCTGCTCGCCAATGAATCTCATGTGGTTGCTACATATACCTTGACACGGAACTCATGGCATATGAAATATCAGGCCTTGAGTGTGTCAAATAAAGTAGTGAACCAATCAACTGTCGATACATACTGCAATCTGCAAGCGGTGTAGAATCTCCCTCCTCAAGACTGATTCCTGAGAGGAATGGGAATGGGGCTGCCTTACATTCAGCCATATTAAACTTCAATAACAATTCGAAAGCATATTTTTGCTGAGATATAGTGATCCCATCAAAATTTTGAGCTATCTCCAAGCCCAAAAAGTGACTCAGCAAGCCCAAATTGCTCATGTCAAAAGCTAGATTTAAGGCAGTTTTTAGCTTGTTTATTGAAGTAAGAGTGCTACCAGTAATGAGAATATCATCAACATAAAGTAAAATAACCAACAAATGACCTTTAACTTGCTAAAGATACACATTCGGATCAGATTTTCATCTTTGGAAATTCTGAGAAAGAAGAAAGGAGTCCATCTTTGCGTACCAAGTTCTTGGGGCCTATTTTAACCCATACAAAGATTTCTTCAATCTGCAAACTAATGATGGATCTGATGTGTAGCTCTCTGGCTGCTGCATATATACCTCTTCAGCAAGGTCTCCATGTAGAAATGCACTCTTCACATCCATGTGGTGCACTACTCAGTGCTTGGATGCGGAAATAGCCAAAACAAAGCGGATGGAATCCATCTTTGCAACCGGTGCAAAGGTCTCAGTGTAGTCCACTCCTTGGACTTGGGAGAAACATTTTTCAACCAACCTTGCTTTGCATTTGCTGATAGAGCCATCAGCAGCAACTTTTGTGCGGTAGACCCATTTACACTTCATTAATTTTCTTCCAGGTGGAAGAGAAACTAGCTCCCATGTGTTGTTCTTTTGAAGAGAACTGTACTCCTCATCCATGGCACTTTGCCATCTCAGATCTCGGTGGGAAGAATAGTATGATGTGGGATCTGAACCAGCCATCAAATAAAAAATCTCAAGAAGTAATGGATCAGCAATAGAAAGAGCCATACCTGCTCTTTGAAAGTCTGCTCTTGTTCGTCTCGGATCAGCAGGATTTCCAAGGTTCGAACCAGCAGATTGAAGAGTGTTTTGGGCCCACTTTGGTAACTGAGGAGGATCATAATGGTCGGATTCCGAACCTGATATGTCATGATCATCATATGCTACTAAAATATCAGAAATATCAGAACTCATACCTTCATTATCGCTGCACGGATCTTCTTCTGGTGAAGGCGGTGAATCGGCACTCTCTTCCTCGATTAGTTGCAATTCTTGAAGCGGTTCTTCAAATTGCACACTGCGCTCTATGAATATCTTTTTAGATCTGATATCCATGATTTTATATTCTTTTGATTCTTCCCCATATCCTATCAGTATGCACTCAATACTTTGTGGATCCAAAGCTTGTCTCTTCTTGGAAGGAATTCTAGCACATGCAGTAGAGCCAAAAACTCTCAAATTTGACACATCCGGTTTGTGACCAAAGAATGCTTCAAAAGGAGTCATACCTTTCACGGATGAATGTGGAACATGGTTCTATATGTATGCAGCAACATTGATTGCTTCAGCCCAAAGATTTGCAGCCAAACCTTTTGATTCAATCATGCATGTAGCCATCTCTTTCAGTGACCGATTTTTCCTTTCCGCTACACCATTCTGCTGGGGTGTGTAGGGAACTGTATGTTGGATCTGAATTCCGCTTTGGGCACAAATTTGCAGCAACTCGGCCTTGATATATTCTCCACCATTATCAGATCTAAGAGCTTTGATCTTTCTCTCAGTGGCGGTCTCAACAAAAGCCTTAAAATCCTTGAATTTTTCAAGCACTTCTGACTTGTTTTTGAGAAAGAATACCCATGTAAAGTGGGAAAAACCATAAATAAATGTCAAAACATACCTTGAACTATTAAATGACGTATGGGGCAGCGAACCACTGATATCAAAATGTATCAACCCCAAAACTGTAGAAGCTCTGTTATCTTTGCCGCGGTCGAATCTGTGCTCGAGGTGCTTCCCAATGATGCAACCAGTGCATATTCCCTTCGAGGAACGAAGTTGTGGAAGACCATCTACCATGGATTTGTTTGATAGAAGTAGCAAATACTTATAATTAAGATGTCCAAATATTTCATGCCAAATCCTACTAACTTCATTACCATATGTGCGAAGAGCAGTGGGCTTTGCAAGCAGAATAAAGTGTGAAAACTCATAGCATTTTGCAGTGTGGTTTGCCTTTCCGACTGCAACAAGTCTTCCACTTTTGATATCATAAATTTCAACTGTATTAGGGATGAATGTAACTTGCTTCGGTTCACTAGTGTGTGTCATTTGATACACAGAAAGAAGATTTGAAGCCAAGGAAGGCACATAGAGAACATTCTGAAAGCTTCCATGATCTACATGAATCGTACCTTTGCCCTTTGAAGAAATTTTTGAGTCATCTCCCAAATGGATGGGGATGGAGCTGTTTGGATCGAATGAAGAAAAAGAATAAATATTTGCGGCCATATGATTCGATGCACCCGAATCTATCAAGAGAGTAGTGGGCTTCGAAACAGTTGCCATGAGTGCTTGTCCTCTTTCATGATCATCATTCCTATCCTTCTTCCTTGCACCGTCAGGAAGAGTTATGTTGTTCTTTTCCAAAAGAAGGGCCATTTGATCTATAGTCTTCTTCATACATGAAATTTTGGGATGAAAGCCACGGTTGCAATAAGTACATTTAGATTTTTGGTTACCTTCTTTGCCCTTTTGCTTGAACTTTGAACTGGATGGTGCATCCGTCTGTTTGCCTTTCTCTCTTTGCTTGTGAGGCTCGAATTTGGGCTTCTCCTTCTTTTGCTTTCCTTTACCATTCGAGATCTTGGGTCCTTGAACATATAGGGCTGAATCTTTGGAGCTTATGGACCCCATTTGAATCAACTTGTCATGCTCTTTTGTGACGGACTCAATGAAGGCATTCAAGGTAGGCATCTTCCAATTCGGGGTAGTTAGCCGACCGGAATTGAAAGTAGAGACAAATACCGAATAATCTTTACCAAGCTTGCTGAGAATGGAGAGGATCAATTGTTTATCCTCTTTGATAACTCCACTATTCTTCAACTGCAAGTTCAAGTTCTTGAATTTTGTGAAGAATTCATTAATGGTCTCGAAATTCTCAGGACTAAGGGAAATCAATTCATTCTCTAATTGAAAATCCCTAAGCTCGTCCTGCTTGCAAAATAGTGTTTCAAGTTGCTCCCATATAGCTTTTGGAGTCTTCAATCCGCTGAGATGGAAGTGACGATCTTTGGAGATGGAGAGACAAAGAAGACCATAAGCTTCATCAAGCTTGTTGCAGTGTTTGGTTCTATCTGACAAGTTGTTTGGCTCCAATTCAAGACCAAGAGTGACTCGGTAGTAACCTTTTGAACGTAATATGATCTCCATATCATCTTTCCAATCAAAATAATTGAATGGGGTGAGGATAGGCTTTGAAGAAGAGTATTACATTGCTAGGAGCGAGTGCACACTGATGTAGAGAAGCTTGCAAGGGCAGAGTAGCGAATGCAAATGATGGAGACAATAACCTACAAATCACAATAAACCAAGAACAATGAGGTCGAACAATCCACCCTTTTAGATTTGCATCACACCTGGGATTGGAGATCAAACAATGTTGAATGGGTCCAATGTATCAGATCCAGGAATTATGTGGAAACTCAAGCTTCTGGAGTGGTATTGGATGTATTTTCAAGCTTTGCATGCACAGGAGCGAATGCCCTTGAGATCTTTCATGCCAAAACTTTTTGCAATTTTTGAGCAATTCACTCAAATATTCTTGTAGAAACACCTGTAGAAAAGAGATCTTGTCCCTGCAATGGCTCTTATTCCATGTAAAATTAGTCACAACAGATCTAATGAACAAGTAAATCAATCACAACAGATGAACATAGAAAATATGGTGTAAAACTGTGCAAAACATGCAGCAGTGCTCAATATCCCAATAAGGGTGAATGATTATAATAGAATACAGTAACGATGACTGAGCAATTCGAATTTCCTAAGGAGGTCATTCGAATCACTGAATGGAGTAGCTTGACTCCAACTAGGAGTCCTCATCATCAATCGGTGGTGGTCATCAATGCACAAGAACCAATCATCCAAGTGTCAATCTGAGTCTAACTGAGTGTAACATGTGTAACTGAAGTGTGTAGCACTGATATAGGGAAGTGGGATCAGTGGAGGGCGCATGGGAGGCTAACTGAAGTTATAACAAGTCATCTAGTCATTCTAGAGGTCCAACGGAAGTGAAATAGTCAGTCGGGAGTGAAACTAGCCTCAAATCAAGGAGAATCGGAGCTAACTGAGTGTAACTGAAGTGGAACTACAGTGGTAGGTGAAGAAGTGTGCCCTTCCCTGGCAGTAGGTGAGAAGAGGGCGCCTTCTTGACTAGGAGGGATAAAACTCTGAAGTAAGTGGCTCTCGGGTGTTAGAATAAGGTGGCTAAGGTGCTGGAGGCATCAACCTAGTGACTAGGATGCATGCAAAGTGCATGCAAACCCTAATTGCATGCAAGATCCTGAAAAAGATGATGTGGATATCCGAACAAAAAATGCCCAACAATCTCCGAACTCGGGTGAAGAATCGCTTGGGGATCAAATTCGTGGCTCTTTTCTTGCCCAAGAAGCCAAACACGATTTTCCAAAACGGTGGCTTTCCCATACCCGAAATTGGATGTCCATACCTCTCAATTTCCCCAAATATTAACTTAGTATTTCAACCAACTCTTGGGAGAAATAAATAATTGGGTACAAAAGTCAACATGGGTAGTTCAAAGTTCATGGGTTCTCTCATTGACACTTGGCTTGACTTTATTGGTTCAAAGGTTTAAATATTTCCCTCCCAATTCCTTGTAAAAATCATGCCCCCATACTCTTGTTTCATTGCATAGCTAGTTAGGGGTATTTTTATTAAAATGCATATTTACATGATATTTATGGTTTCTATTGTGCTCGGTTAGCACGCAAACCATATGCATCAATTTTAACACTAAATAGATGGTGGGGCCTTGGCCTTGAGCTCCTCACCACGATTTTATAACGATATTACATCATTTACATTTTAATTTGATGGGGTCAAAATCGAGATATTACTTCTTTCATCAAAACAATCCCTAAATCAAGACTTTACAAGGGTTCTGAGGAGACCCAAACTTTAGATTTTGTTTTCTATATTTTGCACAAAGTAGATTTTTTAGGTTAGAAATGTGTACTAACATTTATAGGCCATACTTAGATCACCTTTCATCCCTCTATATTTATAGTATACCAAGCATGGGCGCTAGGGAAGATCATTCTCACATACTTAGGAATCAAGTAGTGCAACTAAGGGTATGGTCCATCCTCCTTATCTGATGCCATGAAAGACCACCTGAGTACTACTATTACAAACCAAATAGTATACTAAGAGAGCTATAGATCCTAACATTACCTTTCCCATAAGACCCTGCAAAATCCTATCCCGTCATGTCTAGATGTAAGCCAAATGTGACTCATGCAAAGGATTTTGAAGGCTCATCCTTGACACAAGAAGATAATCAAGATGTGGAGTTTAATATGCCCACTTTGGAAGAGAAAATAACAACCATTGAGACTGCAATTTCAAATAAGCTTGACATCCTAAATATGGTAAGTAAAATATACTTCCAAAATTTTAAGATGATATCAAGTCAAACATGACAATCACAAATGATGTCAAAGATATGGAAGAAAAATATGATCTCAAAGAGATGAAAAGTAATGAATATATCAAATACATCATGGAAGATATAGAACTCCTCCTTATCCTAAATTCTCATTATCAAGAGAGAGTAATAAGTGTTGGTTGTGGAGCCTAATCTCTAGATTCAGAGATCTTATTATTCAGCTGTGTCTGCACCCTAGGTTTGGTTATGATCCCGGCATGACCCTAGGGGGGTTCAGGGGAGTGTCCACTCCCCCAGTTGGGGGGCTAGCGGGCCCCCAAGAAAGGGGTTTTGGGGGAAACACCCCCAAGTTACGGAGGCTCAGGGGCAGAGCCCCCGAGGAAAATTTTTGGGGTTGTTTTCGCCACCAGTTTTTGGGCCCATGGTTTTGGGTAATGCGTGGTATTTTCCCATTGTATTTCCCTTATAAAAGAAAGACATTGTAACACGAATAGGGTATGATGTATTAGGTTTTATGCATTGTAAATATATCTGAGATCAGGGAGAGAGATTGTGAGACAGTGAAGAGGAAGTGCAGCGGCTGTGTTGCACGTTGTATCCCTTCACTTTGCTGGACGGAATAATAATAAGGACTGGCAACTTTAGTGTGGACATAGCCCAAGTTGGGGTGAACCACGATATATCTGTGTCTCTCTTGTGATGTGTACGTGTGATTATATTTTCATTTTTGTTTATTGTTATTGCTCTGCGATCCTGTTTTTCTAATCATTGGTATCAGAGCCAAAGGTCTATTTGGTAGATAAACCCGCAGGAAGCTAGGGTTTCTGGTTCGAGTGGGAGCAATGGTGGAAGAAGGAAAGTTTAAGGTAAAGAATTTTAAAGGCCAAAACTTTCAGTTATGGAAGATGCAAATGGCGGACTATCTGTACCAGAAGGATCTATTCCTACCGTTGGGAGGAAGAGCAAAGCAGCCGGCGGCTATGAAGGATGAAGAATGGGAAGTTCTTGACATAAAGCCTTTGGGAACAATACGGCTGAGCCTGGCTTCGTCGGTGGATTTCAATATCTCAAAAGAAACGACAATGGAGGGTTTGATGAGTGCACTGAGTAAGCTGTATGAAAAACCCTCGGCCTCCAACAAGGTATTTCTAATGAAGCGTTTATTTAATATAAAGATGTCTGAAGGTGGATCTGTTACTGATCATTTAAATGAGTTTAATACGGTTACAAATCAACTAAGTTCTGTAAGTGTGAACTTTGATGATGAGGTTAGGGCTCTTCTAATCTTGCGTTCATTGCCAGAAAGCTGGAATAGCTTGGTCATGGTTGTAAGTAACTCTGTCTCTGGTTCAAACACCTTGAAATTTGATGATGTTATTGGTGTTATTCTTAGCGAGGAAATGCAAAGAAAAATCACAAGTGAGACATCAGGTAATGTGTTGACCATGGAGAGTAGGGGAAGACAAAAGGAGAGAGGAAAGAGCCAAAGTAATCATGGCAAGTATAAAACAGCCAGATCCAAGTCCAGAGTGGGAAAAAGTGCCGGAACTATGGAAAGAAAGGACATCTGAAGAAAGAGTGCAGATCTCTAAAGAAGAAAGGAGATGCACAGAAGGAAACTACCTAGGAAGCAAATGTAGCAAGTGATGTGTTACAAGATGCTTTGATTCTTGCATTAGATAATACTAGTGATTATTGGGTAGTAGATTCATGGGCTTCATGTCATGCTACACCCCATAGGAAATATTTTCATGATTATGTTCCAAGCGATTTTGGACATGTTTTATTGGGTGATGGTGAGCCATGTAATATTGTTGGAATGGGTAAGGTATGGATAAAAATTAAGAATAGAACTGATTGGCTATTGAAAGATGTAAGGCATATTCCTGCTACGAAAAGAAATCTGATCTCAACAGGGCAGTTGGGAGATGGTGGTTGTCTATCTACATTTAGAGAAAAGTGGTGGAAGATCACTAAAGGATCAATGGTGATAGAAAAAGGAGACAGGGTAGGTACATTGTATTTATGTCCTCATAATATTGACCATTCTATCTCTCTAGATTCCACAGGGACAGATACAGCATTGTGGCATCATAGGCTTGGCCACATGAGTGAGAAGGGGATGTAGATTCTCCACTCAAGGAAGTTGCTTCCAGATTTGAAGCAGGTAAGTTTGGAATTCTGTGAGAACTGTGTTTATGGAAAACAGAAGAGAGTCAGATTTCTCAGGGTTGGGAAACAGAAGAAGAATCAAAAGTTAGAGCTAGTGCATACAGATGTATGAGGACCGACTCAGGTACAATATCTTGGTGGCTCTCATTATTATGTTACATTTATTGATGATGCAACTAGGAAAACTTGGGTTTATTGCATTAGACAGAAATCTGATGTGTTTGCTACTTTTAAGAAGTGGAAAGCTTTGGTTGAGAATGAGACAAGAAAAAGGTTGAAGTGTCTCAGATCTGATAATGGAGGTGAGTACTGCGGCAAGGAGTTTGATAGCTATTGTTCATACTATGGGATTCGTAGAGAGAAGACAGTCCCAGGAACACCACAAGAAAATGGTGTGTCAGAAAGGATGAACAGAACGATCATGGAGCGTGCAAGGTGTATGAGACTGCATGCAGGGTTGCCCTTACAATTTTGGGTGGATGCTGTAAATAATGTTGTTTATTTAATAAACAGAGTACCTTCAAGCGCTTTGGATGGTGGTATTCCAGAGGAGGCATGGACAGATAAAAAGGTAAACTACTCATTTCTGAGAACGTTTGGTTGTGAAGCATTTGTCCATATTGATAAAGAAAATAGAACAAAGCTTAAAGTAAAATCCAAGAAATGTACCTTTATTGGATATGGGGTTGATGATTTTAGTTATCGCTTATGGGATTATGAAAATCACAAAATCATTAGAAGTAGAGATGTCATATTCAATGAAAAGGTCATGTACAAAGATCAGTTGCAGGGAAAGAAATAGGAAAAGGAAAACACAGAGTACACAGTACTTGATGAAATTCAAGAAAATGAAGTTCCAAAGGTGCCAGAAAATCAAGAACAGCGGCAAGTACCTGAAACTCCTGCAACTGCAAGAAGATCTACCATGTTAAGTAGACTCCCTGAATGATACTCTCCTTTAATGTATTATTTATTGATTATTGATGCTAGTGAACCAGAGTGTTATGAAGAAGCAATGCAGGTGGAAACAAGAAAGAAGTGGGATCAAGGCATGAATGAGGAGATGGACTCATTGGTAGGAAACCAGACTTGGGATCTGGTTCACTTTCCTACTGGTAAAAGAGAATTGTAGAACAAATGGATTTATAGGTTGAAGGAGAAGAAGGAGGTAAGAAGCGGTACAAGGCCAGACTTGTTGTAAAGGGGTTTGCACAGAAGAAAGGTATAGATTTTGATGAAATATTTTCAACTGTTGTTAAGATGACTTCAATTAGGACTATCTTAAGTCTAGTGGCAGTAGAAGATTTGCATCTTGAACAGTTAGATGTAAAAACATCCTTTCTCCATGGATATTTGGAAAAAAATAAATATATGCAGCAGCCACAAGGGTATGAGGTCAAAGGGAAGGAGAATTTGGTGTGCAGGTTGAAAAAGAGCTTGTATGGCTTGAAGCAAGCTCCAAGGCAGTGGTATCTAAAATTTGACAGGTTTATGATAGAACAAGGTTATAGTAGATGTCATTTTGACCACTGTGTTTATTTCAAGAAGATAGACAATGAAAGATATATTATCTTGTTATTGTATGTGGATGACATGCTTGTTGCAGGGTCTAACATGCAGGATATAAATGTGCTCAAAATGAAGCTAGCTAATTCATTTGCGATGAAGGATTTGGGGGCTGCAAAGCAAATCCTCGGTATGAGAACAACGAGAGACAGGAAAAATCACAAATTGACATTGTCTCAGAGTGAGTACATACAAAAGGTGTTGGAGAGGTTCAGAATGCAGAATGCAAAACTAGTAAGTACACCTTTGGCCAGCCATTTTAGTTTAAGTAAGGAAATGTGTCCCAAGACATAGGAAGAGACATATTACATGTCCAAGATTCTCTCAATCAACAATTGGCAGCTTGATGTATGCCATGGTGTGCACAAGACCAAATATTGCACAAGCAGTGGGATTTGTGAGCAGATATATGAACAATCCAGGTAAAGAACATTGGAAGGCAGTATAGTGGATTCTTAGGTATTTGAGAAGTACTACCACTCAAGCATTATGTTTTGGAGGTTCAGACACTGTTCTACAGGGATATGTTGATGCAGATATGGCAGGTGATAAGGATAGCAGGAGGAGCACCACAGGGTATGTGTTTACTGTAGGTGGAACAATAGTAAGTTGGATTTTGAAACTGCAAAAGGTTGTTGCACTTTCAACAACAGAAGCAAAGTATGTTGTTGTTACAGAGGCTAGTAAAGAGATGATTTGGTTGCAGAGGTTTATGGAGGAATTGGGTAAGAATCAAAAGGATAGCAGGTTGTATAGTGACAGCCAGAGTGCCATTCATCTTGCAAAGAACTCAGCATTCCATTCCAGGACTAAACATATACAGCTCAAGTACCATTTCATACGCTCTGTTCTGGAAGATGAACTGTTGAAGCTGGAAAAGATACACACTAGCCAAAATCCTGCAGACATGTTCACAAAGGTAGTGACTAAAGAGAAATTGAGTTCCTGCTCTGTTTCAGTTGGCCTTCTAGCATGAAGGTGAAGAGGAGAAAGTTGCCAAGTCCAAGTCCAATAAGTGTAGCAGTGGTGGAGTTGTTGTGATCAGTCTCCAAGTGGGAGATTATTCGTTGTGGAGCCTGATATTCAGATTCATATATATTATTATTCAGTCGTGTCCGTACCCCGGGTTTGGTTATGATCCCGGCACGACCCTAGGGGGGTTCGGGGGAGTGTCCACTCCCCCGGCTAGAGGGCATTTCCCCTGAGGAAAAATTTTGGGGTTGTTTTCACCACCAGTTTCGGGCCCATGGTTTTGGGTAACCCATGGTATTTTCCCACTGCATTTCCCTTATAAAAGAAAGACATTTTAACATGTCTAGGGTATGATGTATTAGGTTTTATGCATTGTAAAGATCTCTGATATCAGGGAGAGAGATTGTGAGACAGTGAAGAGTAAGTGCAACAGCTGTGCTGCAGGTTGTATCCCTTCACTTTGCTGGACGGAATAATAATAAGGACTGGCAACTTCATTGTGGACGTAGCCCAAGTTGAGGTGAACCACGATATATCTGTGTCTCTCTTGTAATGTGTATGTGTGAATATATTTGCATTTATGTTTATTGTTATTGCTCTGCGATCCTGTTTTTCTAACAAGAAGAACAATATTATGATTGAGTTCTAGCAACATATGGTGAAAATTTTAATGCATCTAGAGAATAAGAGGATTAAGTCCTATACCCTTAACCATTCATCACTCCAAGATCCACACCATCATGGTTTCAATTTGGGACCAAGGAAATACTTCATTCTCATGATCGGTATAAGGAATTTCGATGGTGATGATATGATATTCTATATGGAGCAATTGTTTGATCCATGCTAAATTCCAACTCTATAAAAGGTAACTATTGCATCCTTATATTTAGAAACTGGTCGTTTTATGTGTTATATGTGGTTCTGTGACTACAAAAAAGACTCTACTGTCTCTTTGTCTAGTTTTACAAATGTTGATAGAACAATATGCAGATAGTATTAGAAACACTTTCTTTAGACAATGAATAAATATCATGCAAAGAGATCCAATTAAAAAACACATTCAACAATTTCAAAAGTTGGAAGGACCTTCCAGAATTTTTTTTGTAGTAGATCTCTTTATGGTTAGTTTAAAGGAGATCATTCAACATGAGGTGCATCTCTTTGAGAATAGATCCTTGGGTGAAGCTTTTAGTTTGAAGTTGAAAGTAGAAATATGGCTACTAGAAGCTTTCAAAGACTCAAGATGGAAGGATATATCATAAAAAGGTAAAGTGTCAATTTATTGTGGTAGTACCTATAACTTCATTAACCACAAATTGGCCAAACTTATCAATTTCCTTATATATCCAAAACCAAATTTTCAAGTAATAATTGAAATTAAAAGTACCATAAATTGTTAGTGGAGTGTTGTAGTATTAATCTCACTATGTGTGATTATTTATTAGACAATCCAAATGGGTGGTATTGATGTGGTATTAGGGGTCCAGTGGTTAAAACCATTGGGAATTTACATGATTTTTCAACAAAATTTCATGAAATTTTTCTCTGAAGGCAAGGAAAATTAACTCAAAGATGTGTAAGGGAAACTATCAAAAGTGATAAGCTCCAACACCATGAAAAAATGGTTAATAAGGGATACATACAAGTAATTGTACAATGGTTCTCATAATATGTTCAAAAATTTATTCCCTTTATGCCCTTGTATTTCCAAAGAGTTATTGACAATCAGTCCAAGGTATTTGTCAATATTCCTAAAGTTTTTCATCATGTTTGAGAACATGATCGCACTCTTAAACTCAGCTTGGGGATCCTTCCTCCTAACATTCAACATTACAAATATCCCTATGCAAAGAAGGGTGAGATTGAGAATATGGTTCAAGAAATGTTAGAGGTTGGAATCATTCAACCTAGATAAAGTGCTTTCTCTCCACCAATGGTGATGGTTGTAAAAATAAAATTTGTCATGGCATATGTTTCTAGATTACAAAGATCTCAACACTATCATATTTCTATTTCTAGCATCAATGAATTATTAGATGAATTGTAGGGAGAAGTCTTCTTTATTGAATTGGGTCATCATTTAGGATATCATCATATCAAAATAAAAGAAGAATACATCCCCAAACATCCTTTAGAACACATGAAGGTCATTATGAGTTTCTAGAAATGCCTTTTGGGCTTAGTAATGCGCTTTCCTTATTTCAAAGTTTGATTAATTCTATTTTCAATCCCTTCCTCGGAAAAAAAAAAAAAAAAATTGTTGGTAATTTTTTATGATGTACTCATTTGCAAAACATATTTGGGGGTCATGTACATATGTTGTCATGGTTTTAAAACTTAATTGGAGGAGTAACAACTATATGCAAATCCTTCCAATTGTGCCTCTAGGGTTCAAGAAATGGAATATTTGGGGAAAATTGTATATCATGAGAGTTTTAATGTGGACCTTAACAAAATTAAGATAAGATGGAATGACCAATTCCAAAAACTTGAATAATACTAGATATTTCTTAATTGACAAGCTATTACTGCAAGGTTATCAAGAACTATGGTCGAATAGCAACATCTCTAACATCATTACTGAAAAAGATGTATTTTATTGGACTCAAGAAGAAACCCAAGCTTTTGAGAGACTTAAAGAGGGCATACAGAGAACTCTTAATTTGGCCACACCTAACTTCACAAAACATCCATGTCGAGTGTGATGCCTCGAGGCATGGCATTGGTGTATTTTAATGTAAGAAGAAAGGTCCCTTTCCTTTTTAAGCTGTCAATTTAAAGGAAAGAACTTATCCAAACCCATTTATGAGAAGTAAATGTTGGTAATATTACGTGAATTTAAGCAATGGTGCCTTTGCCTAATATGGTACACTTCAAGGTAAAAATGGAGTATGATAGCCTAAAGTACCTCTTGGAACAATGACTATATTTAGAATAGAAACAAAAAAGGGTCACAAATATGGTAGGTTGTTAATTTGAAATTATATTCTATAAAAAAAAGAGAGAATGTGATGGAAAATTCACTTTCAAGGAAATAGGAGAACACCAAGGATTTACTTTGTGTTATCTCCATTCTACAAGTTGATTATGTAAAAGAATCAAATGATAGAATGGTGACAAGATTGGAATACATGGAAACATATTCAACAGCTACAACAAGACACTTGTGCAACAAATAACTTTTTGTGGAATAGTGACTCACTCAATATAAGGATTACCTATATTTATGTAAGAAATCCCAACTTAGAGAGAAGGTCTTATCAGAATTGTGCACTTCTGCCATAGGGGGACACTCAAGATTTATAAAAACTTATCATAACATGAGAATATTTCTTTTAAGGAATTAAAACTAATTTTCAAAATTTGTGGAAAATGTATTGTTTGGAAACAAAATGAAGAAGAGGCGATTAAGACCCAAGTATTGTAGAACCTTAAGTCATACTAAGTCAGTGTTAGGAATAGGCCTCAATGGATTTTATCACAGGTCGACCAATTCTAAATGCAAGAATATAATCATGGTGGTCGTGGATTAACCCACAAATTATTCCCACCTATTCCTATTTTCATCATTTTAAAGCAATTACAATAGCCATATAATTTGTGGAAATAGTTTAGAAGCTACATGGAAACCATAAGATTATTGTAAGTGACCATCAATAGTAATTTTTGGAGTGACTTATTTTCTTGTTTGGGTACTTAATCAGTTCACAACCCCTGTAACCAACCCTTACCTAAGGGACAAATTGAGATTGTGAATAAATGTTTGAAAGGTTATCTCTATTGCTTTACATATGATAAACAATCTCAATGAGTCAAATGGTTACCTTGGGCAGAATGGTGGTACAACACTAAATTCATTCCATACTTCATCCAAAATGTCCTCATTTATGGCACTCTATGGGTATCATCCTCCATATATCGCATCACCCTAGAGAGGGAAACCTAAGGTTCAATTAGTATAGGATCACATCCAACACCAACATGAAAGTCACCAACTATTGAAGGACAAATTAGCTATAGAATAAAATAGGATGAAACAAGAAATAAATCAAAATCACAATCACAATCAAAGGCACTTTGAAGTGAGGGATTGGAAATTTTTTAGATTGCAACCACACAAATAGATGTCCCTCGGGCAACAAAAAAAGTACAGTAAATTAGTGCCCAATTACTAGAGTCCTTATAAGGTGTCGCAAAAGATTGGTGGTATAGTTTACATATTGGAGTCACCTCCTAATATGCGCATTTGGTCTACCATATTTCTTGTTTAATGATTGTAAATGGTGATAGGATCCCAACTCATATTATTTTATTGGATCTTAATGAAGAGGGAAAAGTCATATTAGAACATGAAACAACCATTGAAACATGAATCAAGCAACTACAAAATTGAGCAATTATCGAGTACCTCATAAAGTGGAAGAACCTTCCAATGGAGATGCAACTTGGGAAGTTGAGTTCTTCATATAGAAGCATCCATAATTGATCATCATTGAGGTTAATCCTTGTTTGAAGGGGAGGGGAGGGCATGTTTACTCCCTAAAATTAACCCTCTTTCATTATCATTACATTAAATATAGTAACATCGACTTATTATTATTTCCTTTTAGCCCTTTTTGTCACCTATATACATCAAGGAGACTCATTTCAAGGGTCGTCTTATCTTTGGCATTTGATATATTGTAATAAGAGGTTTCCCCCTCGAAGAGGATTCTTATCCAATCACTCTTTCACTTGATTTAGGCATGGAATTGTTGATTTGGGCCCTTTTTTATTCTTTTTGGCTATTTGGTACATAAACACTTTATACTATTCCATCCCATCTAAGAAAATTAAGCTCATCAATCAACTATCCAAAGCCTCTTTAGATTACCCTATAAATTGGTCATAATCTTCCAAGAGCTTAAATATCACTTGAGTCACTAAGAGGTCAAAATTACTTATCCAAGTCTCTCTCTATATTGAGGTCCAACTAAGTGTAAGAGAAGATGTAGAGGACAAATAAATTCCTCCAAGAAAAATGCAAATATATAAAGATTCATAAAATAGATATTTGTATAATTCATGTCCTACATCTAAGATTATGCCCTATGTAGGGTTACCTTTCTCAATTTGTAGAAAGAGTTGCATAATAAGTCATTCTAAATCCCAAGATCAAGCTAAGGCCTATTAGTCATATCAAAAATGTATGTACTTTTTCAAGAAGAGGTTACATTAATGCCATTATGTCGACCTCGAGATATTTAAAAATAGTACCTTCAATTAATAACATATCAATATTCCATAATAATTATGTTAGTTGCTTGAATTCATCCAGAAATATTATAGGTAAGGTATACATAGATATTTGTCCATGCACACATGGGAGCATTACAAGATTCAATTATATCTTAAGGAGAACCAGAAAACTAGCCAAATGCATTTCTATTGAGTGTCAAAATGATCAAGAATATTCTATGGTTGTAACTACAAAATTATATGTTATTGTAGCTACAATCCAAAGTTTCTCACCTAGAGATGAGTTGTAAGTGGATTACAATATTTTAAGGATATATCTTATCTTAAAAAATAAAAACTAAGTTCCTCTTTCCATAGAGGTCCCTATAAGACGTAATAAAAAGGCTAAAAATAGTCATATTGTATAAACAAATTTAAATAACGATTATGATTTGGATTTTTTTTAACAATGCGACATAAAAAGTTTTAGCACGACTTCACTCTTCAATATCAACTCCCCTTCCAAGAAATATTTGAGGGAGATATGATGCTTGAGTTTTCTTATTACTTAATCTCTTGATGAAAAATCTTGTTAATTCGTGCAAGGGTTGAGAGGAATCTCTCCCAAAAATCCTTTGTAATGAAAGAGTGAGTTTTGGATTCCCATCTCTATGTCTTTGTCGACCTCTTTTTCCCGTTGTTTTATGTTGGATTTGGGGTGCAAGGTGATCTCCTTAATGGAGTTGGGGTATGGATGATTAAACCTTTTTCATTGTCTTCCACACATATTTATGTTTTGTTTTTACAACTTTGGGGTCTACCTATATGATCTATTGTTTTATTTTCCTTGGTGATGGTTGGGGTGCATTATTCCATCCCTTCATTGTGTTCTCAATAGTCACTACTAATGTTTATTGGATAATTTGTGTTGTGACATGAATCAATTCAAGTTAAGTTACAATGCATTCCTTTGAAGATGCTTCCTTGCATGGGGAAAAACTAGAGGGGAGGCCACCTCTTTCAATATCTTAACTTGGAAGCTCAATGCTCTCTTTATTAAGGATATCCAAATCTAACAAAGATACAAGTAATTGTTCCCTAGTGAGTTAACTTTCTTTATGTTTGGTTTGTAATCTTAAAGAGAATAAGCGTATGGCACAATTATTTGTTTTCTTGGAGTTTTTCCCTCGTTGCTTTATCCACGGTAAGTCATGTGTCCACGATGTGGTATGGTGATTTTATTACTGTAATTTTGTTCTTAAATATCAAAGAGTGTATTTTATTATTACTAAAGGTTAATAATAATTAAATCCATGTGCACCAATGTATAGTCATAGTATTTGCAGTAGTAATTTCACATAAGAAGTAAAATAGCATTAAAATTTGTTGATGAGCTAAACATTGGAATATCCAAGGTAGTTTACAAATCACCAATTATCAAGAGTAAGATCTAGGGATGTTACAATTATGGATGTTCAACTCTTCATCAATGGTTATACTAACACACTCTAAGTCTAGGTTTTATTTTCTTACACCGGGAAAGTTGATTTCACCTATGAAATGTTAGTAAGGTTTGTTTACCTAACATTATTATTTAGAGGGTGTAGCCACCGTTTATCAAGCCTCCAAATGTCTTGTGGGCATTGCATCCACCCTATGGTCACATTTTTATATAAATTAAATGGGATGTTGTAATTCCTTCTAAATCTCGTGTGAAGTTTGAATATCCACATGCATTTGTAGTCATGAAAAACTAAACTTTTTGAATAAGGCTAGAAGGCCACTACAAAGGACAAAATTCCACAATTCATTCATGTTAGAGATTGAGATCCATAATAAAGATAATGCTCATTTGTAGAAAGTAAAAACCTATTGAAGTGGTGAATCACTTGCAAAGTTACTAATGTACCCTAATATTATTGACATAATACAAAAAATGAAGGGTTATAGGTTGAACATAGACTTACTACAAATGCATTGCATTAACACATGGAAGTTCATAATACTTGAAAATACATTAAATATATAGGGAAATCGAAGCTTCAAGAGCAAAAAGAGATAAAATTAACTAGATTGTCCAAGGTGTATATGGCGGTGCTTATTATATGGAAGGAATTTAGGGACAACACTATGTGGTAACTAGATTGTACAAGGTGTATATGGCGGTGCTTATTATATGGAAGGAATTTAGGGACAACACTATGTGGTAGACAATAGATAAACTAGGTCTAGCCACAGTAGTTAAAGACATTAATTTGATTTGTTTTAATAATTGGACGAAATCATAGCAAATGGATATACGATTAGAAGTAGATTTTTCTATAGCACAAGGTATTGTTAATGTCTAGAAGAAGTGAAAGATTAAATCTATTTATATATTAAAGTATGTTTGAAACCCTGAAAGTTGCTTTCTAATCTTTTTAATTTACCCTTTAATTTACAACTTATAATCAAAGCAATCATTTATTTATTTATTAAATAACTAATTACATATGATATAATAATATAACTATTTTCATATAATTATATTTAATGTATATCACATGTGCTTCCTTTTTAAAATATTTCTCCCCTCTTAATTATGTTGGTTAATTTTCTTAAAGTAAATCCACCATTTTGTAAGGTTTATAGCGATTAGGTTTAAATATACTATGGTAGAAATGTGGTGTTCTATAATTTTGTATTATAATCCAATAGTATAGGTTTTATATGATAAATTTGCAACATTTTTAAGTTTTATTGACTTTCAAATACATGTAAAGTGGTTGATTGGAAAACTTGGTTGTGCAAGAAACCCATTTACATTGAATTGGATATGACATTTTGGTGCACTCTTTTGCATTGAATTGGATATTAACATTTAAGTACTTTTTTTTGTTTTGTGTCTCCACCCTAACAACCTAAAGCATTGATTCATGAGTGGCTACTACTAGGCAACTCCTTTTTCACACTTCATCATTCTCCCATTGTCTATGCCACTCCATCTATGGAAATAATTAACAATTGATTTGTGTCCCCGTCATCATTTGATTTTATGTTCCTCCCATGAAGCTAATTAGAAGTGTGTGAAGCATATGTGAGTAGGGAGCACTGGATGTTAATCATTTTAATCTTTTAAAATCCCAAGCATCCATCCCATTTAAAAAACATAAAACTATTATATAAGATCAAGACATTGGACTCACTCGCCTTATAATTACAGTTCAATCTTTCAAGCAAAAAAAATGATGCCTAACACTATATAAAAAATTGTAATTACAAAATATAAAAGGGAGGAACCAATAGCAGTTGTGTTGTGTATAACCTCATAATATCAAAATCACTACGAGACCAAAATATAAAAAATCATGTACATCTAAAGAGCGTTGGTAGTAAGAGATCATTTGAAGGCTTTAGAGACTTTAGATCCCCACTCTAAGGAGCCTTCTATGATGAAAAAAATTGAGAAGATCCTTCTTGATATTAATTTTGATGCTAAGAAAGAGTACAAACTCTCATTTTAAAAATTAAGCTTTAAATCTTGGAATCAATACTATAGAGTACTCCATTCATGTTCTTCTTCATGATAATTTGTCACTACAATATGGTATGATAAAATGTAAGCATAACATATGTTTTTTGATAGCTTCCATTTGACATTAATAAGCTACTATTAAAGCAATATTTTTTTAATTCTTTAGTACTTTAAAATTAAAAAAAAAAACTATTAATATTAATATTATCAATTACTCATTGATTGAAACGTAATACTAATAATAATTATGTTGTGCATATGATAGAAAATTGGTTACACCATAACTTCAAAAAATAATTGAGCATATTGTTTCAACTTAACTTATCTAAACAACCAAGTCATTTTCTTAACTAGGCATATATGATGTTTCTTACAAAAGGTGAGTCCACAAAGTTTATAAAAAATAGTCAAAAAGGCTTAGTCCATTAAGTTTCTAAAAGAATGACTCACCCCACATACCATATATTATAAATATATAAAAATAACATAGAATAATTTCAACACATACTTGTATATCATTTAAAAAAAAGAAGCATTGATCCATTTCAACTTTGAATTATTGACTATTGACAATGTAAAAACATTGAAGTTGTGTTTTGTGAAGTAAAGAAATAATGTTTTATTTCAATTTTAAGTTACATGTATTTAT
This sequence comes from Larix kaempferi, assembly GCA_027924585.1. NCBI lineage: Eukaryota > Viridiplantae > Streptophyta > Pinopsida > Pinales > Pinaceae > Larix > Larix kaempferi. Next base: position 1,300,546 of record BSBM01000236.1, read on the forward strand.
GTAATTTTACTTATGTTTTTTAATTAATTAGGAGAGGATAATTATGGAGATGAAAGTGAAAAGTGTTATATCACACATTAAAGTTTAGTTCCTTAAAAAATGGTGTCTCAAAAACATAAAATTAAGTTTCCACCATAAAATTGCGAGATAGTATTACATGACTAAAAACTTTTCATAATATTTTAAATTTGGGGTTAAATGATGAAGATAGCATGTGGTGTAAATAGCACTCAACATATGGGAGAGCGATCCATACATGGGAGTATTGAAAAAGCAAACGACCATTCTCTCATAGTGATGATTTTTAAATTGCATTAAAGCATTCTACTTAACAATAATTTAAATATGCGTTGCGAAATCAAACTTTTTTATCGTGGATTTTTCGATAGAATTATTTATAGATAAATTTCAATTTTCAAAATTAAAGATATTTAAGGCAGAATTAAGTAAAATATAAATATATAATAAATATAAGAACTAAGATCTAACTTTAAGTAAAAAATTTCAAACTTAATACCTTCGATGATGCTATCAAGCGTCTAGGATAGCACAATAATATATCAGCACTTTATAAGGGAATCCTATCTAGTTTCAAAGGACACAATGTAGGTGGAGAAGCCTTACAAAATTATGTTTTATTCTAATGAAAAAAAAATTTAATAAAATTATTTTGCGTTTGTTTTCACTAGTTTTCTAAAAAAATAAAGTTGTATTAAACTTTATGTCGAGTTAATTATATTGCTTATGTTAGGTTAGGTTTAAAAATAATTATCTAATTTGTTATTTTAATTAGTTCAAATAAAGTTATGGTAGGTCAAATTAATAATATTGCGTATGTTAAATTAATTATATTGTTTATGATATGTTATGTTAAGTTTAAAAATAATTATCTAATTTGTTATTTTAATTAGTTTTAAGTATTATATTGTTAACATTGTGTTGGATTTATGGTGTAGCCATTTTGTATTGAAAAGAAAGTAGTATAATTTTGAGATCATAAATTGGAGTTTTTTACATTCTTGTGTCATTTATCAATGGAAGTGTTTTTTGTGTGATTCCCTTAATCTTTGCATATAGTTCTAACTTTTAGTCATTGTAATGAGTATTACACAATGTATTATTCTAATTTATCATGCTTTCACCAAATTCACTCCTAACCAACTTGGAACCTTGGTCACAGTGTAATCAACCATATTAATTGCCACAGTCAAAATAATATGCATTTGAGCAATTATTCAATGTATTATTCTAATTTATCGTGCTTCCACCAAAACCACTCCTAAACAACTTGGAACCTTGGTTGTGGTGCAACCAACCACATTAATTGTGACAATTATTTAAAATGCATATTATTTTGGGTGTGAGAATTAATGTGGTTGGTTGCACTACGACCAAGGTTCCAAGTTGTGTAGGAGTGAATTTGGTGAAAGCACGATAAATTAAAATAATACACCGAATAATTGCTCATTGAGTGTTTGATTGACAAGAAATGGTCACGAGTTGGAACTATATGCAAGAATTTAATTTTGTTCTATGTGGAGAAGATGGGGATGATGTATGTTATTTTTGTTAGAGTTGTAATTGACAAACACTTCTGGTATAAGTTGGGGAATTACATGGCTTGGAGAATTTGGTAAAGAAAGGCCTTAACAATGGCTTTGGCATGGGCAATTTTCTTTGCAAGGGTATGAAGACATTTAAAAATTGTGGTTGGTCACTATTAGATTAAATTATGAATGATTAACTCCTACTTGTGAATTATGTCTAAATTATATGATGGTTTTCTAATGGTGTAAACCACACATAAAAGTCTACATATGATTCAACAATGAGGACAAGGAAGGAATTCATTGAGAGATTTAGGGAGATATTATTGGAAATGATTATCGATATGGCTGTATGAAATATTTTGCTGTGGCATATAACCGAAAGGTATATAAAGGGAGAAACACAAATTATTGGTTCCTCCCTTTTACAAGATGCATTTTGTCCCCCTTAGCATTACTGACCCAAAGGAAATTGAATATAACCCTCCTAATCATATGAATGATATTTTTTGGAACCAAAAATAGAGAGAGCCAATAAACAGGCATTCCAATGAGGACCACCTTCAGTAATGTTAGTCTTTCGCCTAGTGAAAAATGTTTCTAGCTCCAGTGACCAATTTTTTTCTCATATCTCTTCACAAGCCAGTACCAATCAATAACCCTGTAGCTATTGGGTTTTAAAAATAAATCAAGGTACTTGAAGCCATTTTCTAGCTGATACATTTGGTATGGAAAAAAATTGGAAATTTGTATTAGAGTATTATCCTCTACATTGTGGAAAAGGAAAGAGGATTTTTGTAAGTTGATGTCCATCCCTGTAGGAAAGCAAAAAACTTTAATGATATCATAGAACTGGGACCATTATTCCACAGTTCCCAAGCCAAATAAGATCACATCATCGACAAATAGAAGATGTGTAATTAAAACAGAGTCAGAGATTTGTATGCCTTGGAGTGGCCTAGTACATTCCATGCCTTAAAATTGGTGATTTTGCAGGCATGTTAAAATTGGTGATTTTGCAGGCATGTTAGGATGACGTTAAAAATCTAAAAATTCAAAAACCAGCAAACCAAATGAATAAGGCCATAATCATGTTTCCTAAACCAAGCATTATCTCCATCTACAAACAACAAAGGAAAGCACCAAAAAGGACTATGTGCAAACAAAAAAATCCAGGAAGGGACAATTGACACATAATATGTAACTTAAGTAATCGCCTTGAAGAGAAAAAGGAGAAAGTGGCAACCCTTAGCTAAAAAAGTTGGCATTCAAGTGAGTGTGTCAAATAGAGAAGCCCACAAGTCACTATTCAATAGATCTCAAGGAGAAAATACTTACACTTAGCTTATCAAGAACTTGCATGCAACACATATCTAGCAAAACATGCCCAAGGGGGAAGACACATTGTCAATATTCAAGTGTGAATCCTTGTGGTGAATGAAATGAAGGGAGAGAACATGGTTTTATTGATGATATTCATATTTGGTTACCCAAAGTACATGTAGAGGCACCTAAATATTTACCCATCATCTCGGCAATGCTTTGCTAGAAAACCATGTTTAGGATTGAATCTCATAAGAAAGGTTGCCATTTCTAGTTAAAATGTTGATGTCAAGTTTGTTTGAACCAAACATAACAATATATCCATTATAATAAATGTTTGAATAAAATATAACAATATATCCATTGTAAGAACAAACTAAAATAGAATTTACTAATAGCTCAAGGATTAAGGCTCATTTTTAGATATGCATAATTCTTAGCTTGTGGCCTTTGCACTTGAAGAAACGATTACAACTCCTCAACTAGAAGCAATGATTCTTGAAATCTTATGCCGACAACTTCTATCACTCTTACCCTCCTTCTCCAATGGATTTGTTGGAGAACCTTGACAAGGATTGTATACCAAAACAAAACAAAATAAAAAGAGTACCTAAGACACAATTTAAACACTCAAATAGTAATATCATGTATTGCATTAATAGACAATAGTTATTTATTACACAAGTAAGTGGATTATGTTCATTGATCTTGATAATACATCAATAAATCACTTAACCTTATGTTTATCCATGTAGCAACCTCATCACTATCAATGTTGTTTCATTATAACATAGATTTATTTTAATTCTAAATCTATTATAAACACAAACAAATAATTAAAAAAAATAGAAATTTTAAATTAATGTCTTCTACATATATCTTTTTAATTTTATTTTTACTTCAAAGATATTTTAACTTATTTTTCCATTTATAAATAGGGATGTTAGATATCTCCTTTATATTGGAGTGGAATTGTCTTTTAAATATTATATTGGGTTTACAACTATCAAATTGGATACATTGAGGGGATATCCTATCTGGTATGGTAGGTTTTTAGAATTACTTCTAGAATTATAAAATATTTTTTTATCTTGTCTTAAAGTTATATCACAAATATTATATAGTTCAAATATTATTATTATTTTTTATGAAATATTGAAAATAATTAAATATTTTAAAATACAAACTTTTTTAAAATACAAAAAAAAAAAAACTAAAAATGTGACCATACAATCAAATCTTCTAATCAGTTTCTTTAGGTTTGCTCCAATACAAATTAATCTTAAAATGTATAAATTCGCTACCTGGATTATTCAAATTCTTGAAAGATTGGTCAGTATGCTTAGTTTATGAAATTAGTGGGCCTAGCAAAGGTGTTGGTTCATTGTTTGGTGTAATTAATCAAGGTGGAGACTATTGTGACAAGTTAAAGTGGAAGCAAAGGTGTTGGTTCATTGTAGTGTTAATTGGTTATCTTGTTTACTGTGTATGCACTAATTTTCCCCTTTTTCGAAGTAGTTTAGTCGTATATACTATCATCTTTGAAAAATATAAAAAATCTTTAGATTGTTTTAGGTTTACTGTACGATTTTACGTTTTGAAAGATAAGCAAACCAGGAAATTGTGAAGATTTTACATTGTTATATACACATTTCTTTTTTCGGTTGCAACCATTATGCACACAAATGCACTACCCTTTTGAGTAAATAAAAACCTAAAAAGGAACCATTAATTTAAAATTTTCTAGTAACTTTTCTTTTTAGGTCACACAAAGCAACAGCTTAGGCTAAGGTTTTGGAATAGAGCATCTTAAACTTTCCAAGACTGTTCAAATCTCAAAATCGTAGTAAAACTATCATTAGGTAAATCCACTTCTGTAGAGGTGTGTTAGGAAGCTCCACTCAAATCGGAGTTAAGCACGAGGTCATGTAAGGTTGATCTACCAGGGATACCCCCCTGCTTTTCAATCGAGTATCTACCAAAGATGTCACGTGTACGGGGATCCATTAGTACCTTGTGTGCTTCTAGATTTCGGGCTTAGTTACCCTGCCCATACATGTTGGTTTGACCTGCAATTGTCCCCTCGGACTCTTTCTGCAACTGTGGTAGCTTTAGAATCTTTGACCTTTAGGGATTTACACAGGTGACCGTGGAAGGATATTCCCACTATACCTAGGACAGACGTGGGAGGAAATCCCTTGCATTTATTTGGGAGGCTGGTTGGTGATTCAAACGCTTGCACCTAAAGACTCTGTATTGTGGACCTCAGGTAACTGCCCTTCACTACTCTACTGGTTTGTTCTGGGCCCTAATCATCCCAGACTTTCCTTTGAGAGTTCATCTATGTTTGCTTGGTCTTGATCACCATAGGAAAATTTTATAGTGGTGTGTTGTTTGTTCCCTGTTGTTCTAGTGCCCCCTAGGTTAATCACTTGGTATATTTTTGTTGCAGTTGCGGATGACCAACCTCCTCATATGGAATTGCAGTTGTACTAATTTTATATCAATTTTCTCATGCAGGCTTCCTTCTGGTTTCTATATTGATTTGGAATTTCAATTGTGGAACATTAGGGAAGATGTCAAACATGGATCATGGAAAGAAAAATAAAACATTAAGACAAAAGGATGTCATATCATATTTTCAAAAACATCAATCCAATAATCCACATCGTATTCATGCTTCAAGCTCTCTTGAGCAAGGTATCGGTGAGAGAGATGTCAACACTTTGGAGGATGCATCTGGGTGAATCCATGAATGTGGTTCACCATTTTTGGCAATCGCAAGGTGAAAAATCATTTTTCGGACCCTCGATCGAGCTAATTTCAAGCCCTCGATCAAGGTTTTATACGCTCGATCGAGGGTTTAAAAATACCTCGATCGAGGACTTTAACATACCTCGATTGAGGATGTGTTAAACCCTCGATCGAGGGTCTAACCAAACCCTCAATCGAGGGTCTAACCAAACCCTCGATCGAGGGTTTTGTCAGACCCTCGATCAAGGGTTTGTTTGATCCGTCAGAAAGAAAAAAACAAAATAGGGTCTGGGCGGTTGTGCAGTGGGTTGACAGACCCTCGATCGAGGGTTCAAAACCTCGATCGAGGGTTTGCTCGATCGAGGGAATGCGACAGAGAAAAAAAACAAAACAGGGCCCGGTCAGCCCTATTTTCGTGCAGTGCAGTGACAGAGACAGAGAAAGATCGACCGGGGACCTCGACCGAGCACCTGTCGGATGCCACCTCCCCCACATTGACGTCACCTCCCGATAGCAACGCCATCATGTCATCTATTCCACCAGGTGGGTGGAAATCTCCCATTTGTTTTGTAATTTAAAAAAAAATATCTTTCATATTTTATGTATAAATTTGTGTTTTTTTATCAAATCTAGGTTTAATTTGGTTTTCTAGAAATGGATAGGATGTAGGCATTGAAACTAAACCACCATTGAAACCGAAAACCGCCATTGAAACCAAATTTATCGAAAAAAAAACCATTTGATTTAACTAAAACAAAAACCTATTTGAAACCAAAACAAAAACCCATTTGAAACCAAAACAAAAACCCATTTGAAACCAAAACAAAAACCAAATTTGAAATAGATTTAGGGTTTTACATATTTGTCAGTTATTTGTTTAAATTATTTAATTTATTTTGTTTTTATATCAACCGGTAGCATTTCACCCCATAAATGCTACCGGTTTTATTTTAAAATGTGATTTTACAAGCAAAAATGCTGTCCATTTTTTTTCAATCCTCTGAGAACGCCAAGAGGATTGAAAAAAAAACCATTTGAACCTAAAATAGAAAACCATTTCAAAACAAAAACCAAAAACTATTTTAAATTTGCAATACTTTTAGGATTTTAAATTTATTTTGCATTTATTTGTTTTAAAATTATTTGGTATGTGAATTTGCAAGCAGAAATGCTGCCAATTTTTTTTCGGTCCTCCGAGAACGCCAAAAAGATTGAAAAAAAATCATATATAAATATTAATATTATAATATAAAAAATTTAAAAATGAATATTAATAATATATATAATCATATATTATTTATTAATTTTTATTTAATTTATTTTAAAATAATAATATTTAATATTAATAATATAATATAAAAAATTAAAAAATGAATATTAATAATATATAATCATATATTATTAATCATAACCATAACCATAACTAACTTGCCAAATTGTCCTAAATAGGATCCCCTCTCAGGCCATAAAAAGTATGTCCACAATGTGAGCATCAATGAAGATAAATTGACCTGGAACCATAATGGATAGCTTGGAAAAATTCCCAACATCAGGTGGCCTAATGTCATTAGATGATGTCTCTGAATGATATAAGCCACTACAAATGCATTTTGCTGGACTAGACGACATGTGTTTGGATTAGATTTTTCCACCATCTTTGTGGAATACAAACTACAATTCAACAATAAAAACACCTTTGAATCATCTAATCGTTTCCACCATTGAATCCCTTGACCTACGCCTTAGACCATTCTTTGTATTTCAAATCATTGCATGACACATGGGTAAGGGTGTATGATTCACTCATGGCTATGTGGGATCCATAGCATTGATTGGTATCATGGCCATTCCCACAACCAAGGAGTTTCGTAGGTTTATGTCTTCACGACAAGATAGGTTTTGCATCAACACAAACGTATAGAATGGATTTGTAGCAAAATGATACATAGCCATCTTATCCAACTTACAGTACTACTAACTCATAATTGAAATATTTTTTGGTTGATGCCAATTGCTCAAAACCAACGGTGCTCATGCATCATAAATTTATTCAATCAACTCCATGTACTAAGTCAGTTTTAGTTTCTTCACTTTTTAGTTAAGGCAATGTTTGTATTTGAGTATGACAATGGTAGTGCCAAGGGGCTTTGTCCAAAGGAATCCTGGTAAAAATAAATATATATATTCATAGTCAAGAGTATTATCAATGAATATGACAGAATTTAACTTGAAAGAGAGACTAAGCAATTTTACCCAAATCAAAACTATGAAAATGGTTCTATTTAGTGAATTTTCCAAATCGTGAAAACACAACTTTTTTATAATTCTTTCATCATTTGATCATTTTTCATTTATTCAAAATACAAATTCACCTAGGAATCCACTAATTTAAGAAGAGATGCATGTTTTCCTCAAGCACAGTACAATATGCCATAAGGTTGTTGCATAGAGCCATTTAAAATTTCAACAATGTCAAAACATGGGTAATTTGATTTGTTATTGGCTAGTATTTATTATTTTATTTAGTTTAGTGGGCATGTACGGTCCACTATGACATAAGGTTGCATAGAGCCATTTAAAATTTCAACAATGTCAAAACATAGATGATTTGATTTGTCATTTTTATTTTATAGCAACATTGTTATACGAATTAGAAAACAAACTTTAGAGAGGGTAATGATTGTTCCCTTAAGGATATTTATATTGATGTGTCTGTATATATTAAATGCACAATTTGGATAATCTGTAGAGCACATCGTAAAGTTCATGGTTAATGTATAGATGAAGTAGGTATGAAAGCTACATGGGTGGAGTTATAATAGTATATATAGTTTGCCCAAGGGATTTCCTTTTCAATTCTTCGATGAAAAATGTTTGGATGTCACTAATCAAGAAACCTTCATATGTTGAAATGTCTTTGTATTTAATACTTAGCTTGAGGCTTTCTCAACAAATTATCTTTGATGTAGGCACGAGACCAAAGGTTACCAATAATTATTGTAATTTTAATTTGAAAGATAAAATAATTATTGTAATTTCAATTTAAAAGATAAATAGACTAAATTACACCAAATCAATTATCATACTAAATTCACAAAAAAGATACATATCAACAATGTCTATTGTATTTATTCAATATCAATGACCAAAGCTCAGAAGCCTTATTACAATCTCAAATATGAATCATATGATTTTGGGGCTTCTCCCACACCTTATCCTACTTCTATAGAAAAAAAAATGGCATTCTTCATTCATTGGTTTACAATTTATCTAGGATGGAGATTGGTTGGAAGGTCAAGGTCACATGTTACTTCCATTTTAGAACTCCAACTAATGAAGGCATTCACAAAACCAGGATTCTCCTTGGAATTTCATCCAATCAAATCTTTTAATAAATGGTTGTGACTTTTTTGACATGGTCGAAGGTTGAATGAAAATGTCATAGTTGAAACATTGGGATCACATATCCCAATTATCTCTCATTCATGACTTTCTATTTCCTTCCAAACTCTTAACATGAGGACAATGTTTAGTGTATTGTTCCTTCATTGTATCATTAACTCCATAAAGCAATGCAAAGGGCTAGGGTGGGAGTATCTCTCATATTTCTTTGAGGGATCAATGCTCTACCCTTTATGTTATCGCATGGATCCACATTTTTATTGTTAGTTTAGATTATTAATTCACTCCCCAATAACTACACCAACATATTATATGCTCAATAACTACACCAACAAAAGTTTGATGTGTGTGTGTGCTAGTTTAGGATGGAGCTATTTCAATTATGTAGAAAAAAATTATCATGTTGTTACAGGTTGTTAGTAGGATTCAATTGCTATATAATAGATCAATACATAGTGTATGATTGTGTTGGTAATTACAATCTTTTATGGTATTAGAGCCATGCTCTAGGTGGAGCACATTGTTATCTAATCATGCTTCGAAATTGAAACCTTCAATGCACATCAAAACCCATTTTTCCCTTCATAGAAAGGCACAACAACCTTATCCTTTCAAAAAAATTAATTTTGCATCAAGCCTATCCATAATGAAATTGAAAATTATTTTTTAACTTTGCAATTGAAGGGTTGCTCCAATTTTTTCCAATCAAATTTTTAGATGAATCGAAAGCGAAAAAGATAGAAGCCCGGCTAGGTTTTCCACAAATTGCATTATTTTATGAAAATTGATTTGTATCAAACACATAATATTAATGAAATTTTCATACATTAATGTATATATTCAAATGTGAAATTTGGAATAGAATTCGAAATTGAAATGTGAAATTTGGAATAGAATTTGAAATTGAAATGAGAAAATTTGAAATTGAAATGTGAAATTTGGAATAGAATTTGAAAGAAAATTAGAATTAGAAATTGAAATGTGATGTAGATAGTCATGAAGAGAGAGATTCGGTGCTTTGTGCTCCGCGAAGCATGAGAGGATCTGACGTCGCCCAACAGGGTGTCCATCGGCAACGCTCCCGTTCACCGAGGAGTGATGCCAGGCCGGGGTCGACAACCACTGGTGGCGGCAACATGAGAGATAGTGTGTCAGTTCATCCCGACGACATACATGCGGATACCCAGGAAGAGGATGTGCAACAAGACACGAGTGCATCAGGTGCGTATTTTTTGTTAGTACATTTTCAGTAAATTTTTAGTATATAATGCATTGAATTTCAATTGCAAGTTGTAATATATATTTTTAGTAACATTTGTGTTTTGGTTTGGATCGCAGGTGCCGCATCAGGGGGATCGTACGATGATGAGGTTGCATGGATCACTCTCGCTGACATCATTTCCCAACGAGAGTGGGTGAGCTCATGTGTGAGTACCTTGAGGGAGGATTCTCCCACACGGCGATCTTTGTCAATGATGTTATCGACGATTGATGAGATGTTGACCCTCTACGGGAGGGTAGGACCTCTCAGTGACATTTGGCGACATTCATGCCAGAGGAGGAGAGATGGTGTCATTGGGATCCACAAATGGGAGGATGTCAAAGTCACCATAATAGGGCATGACATCAAGGGTGCTTTATTCGACATCCCTCCTGACCGCACCCTCGGTCAACCGCTTAGACTCGGGGATTTTAAGTTGGAGGTCACTGCACCACATATATATGATAGATTCATGGGAGCGTGGGGCATGTTCCCCCACCATGACCAGGTCCCATTGTACTTTGCAAAACATGTTTATGCAGAGTTTGTTTTGGACATGCACCCGGATTACACTAGCACAGGGTCCCAGTTCTATGGGGCTGGTAGGGGACGCTCCTACCAACGTCCTGGAGCTCGGAGAGACCCTTCCTTCGTGCCACCCACTCCGAGGTTGATACTGCTTCCAGACAGGGCGGTTATCAAGTCGGGGGATGTGGCACAATCATCCCAGCTTGCTGTAGAGGCTAGAGATGACCTTGCAAACTCGTTGTTCACTACCTTGGGCAGTGTTGTTGTTGCTGCGCATGGAGAGGCATCTAGACCACCCCCTCCACCTGCAGAGCCAGAGATAGAGCATGTCTCTAGTGACATGCTCAGGAGTTTCAATCGCGAGACCCTACTACGGTATGCTGAGTCAGTGCAAGATGCATACTTTCATTTATATCGTAGATGCATCGCTACACGACAGGTATACTTTTGTACAATTATGTATATATGTTCTTCATGTTACATCATATCAATGTCGCAAATTGAATGGTCAATAATACTTAAGGGAGTTGTATTCTATTGATCCATGAAGGGGACCCCATTCATGGATCAACTCTTTGCTAGCGAGCCATCTATTGGTCTGCCAGTCCGGGTAAGTTATAATTTATGTTCCAATTTAATTTGTGTTTGAATATTATTTCTCAGCTTAAATAATTTGTGTTTTATTTCTTAATTTTCGATATTTATGTTGTAGATCTTAACTTCAAATGAATTTCAAATTGTACAGGGCAATGAAAAGGCGGTAGATCCTGATTATGGACATGAGGACCGCGAAGATTCTGACGAGCCGGGTCCAGAGACACATGTGAGTTTTAATTTATGTTCCAATTCCTGTTATTTAGTCACATTTAGTAATTAATTTTTGTACTTTATGTTTCAATTTTTTACGGATAGCTTTTAAATTATGTCAAATTTAGTTTTAATATTAATAAATCTAACTTATTACATGTAATTTGGCATATTACATAGGCATCGCAACAGGCGGGTTTCAATGCTGCAATGGATTTCACACATAGTTGGGATGTACCTCGAGTACATTATCCTGATTAAGGGCCATCTACCCGTATTCCTACCCAGATCCCGGATATCACCATTGACATAGCGGATATGGCACAATTCCTTGAGGGTTTAGAGTCTCAGAGACAGCAGCGGGCTGCTGCACAGGAGGGCAGTCAGAGGGACGATGACAGGCCTCGTGGGGGTAGTGGCCGATGAGTTGATGATCTATACATTTCCATGTTTTGGATATTTTCATATTATATATATTATATTGTTTTGGATGATCTATATATACGTTATCATGTTTTGGATATGGATTTATATCATTTATACATGGACTTTTATCATAAATGGACTTTAGATATGGACTTTGGATATGGACTTTTGGATATTTTGTATATTTTATAATATTGATGTTTTCATGTGTATTTTGTATATGATTTGAAATCGATTGTTTTTTATATTAGATCTGGACATAGTTATTACAGTTACAAATTTATGTTTTGTCATTTCAAATGCAAATTTAATGTGTAGTTACAATTTAGTTCAATTTAAAATGCAAATTTCGACTACATTAGAGAACATCTTCCAAAATTTAGAATTAAATACATACATTACGTTTTAAAATTGAAATTACAATTCCAATTCAATTACAATGTAAAATTTCCAATTTAATGTGTAATTTCAATTCCAATTCAATTACAATTTAAAAGTTCGTTTTCAACTACATTACAATTGCAGATATGAAATCAACATGTAAAATTAGAATACATTTGAAATTAATAATTGAAATTTTGATTACATTATGTTGTCTACACATTACAATTCAATTACAATTTACACATTCCAATTCAATTACAATTTAAAATTAAAATCTCAAATTTAATGTGTAATTTCAATTGAGAATACAATGCGTTGTTCCAATTTACAAGTTCAATTTCAATAACATTACAATTGCATTTGAAATAAAAATTTTAAATTATGATACAATGTACAATCTAAAATTTAAATTTTGCAATTTTACATTGTATATAGATGTATTTTAAATTCTCAATTTTGTATTTGAAATCAAAATTTAAAATTAGAATACATTTGAAATTGAAAATTGAAATTGACGTTTTGCATTATGTTGTCTACACATTACAATTCACTTACAGTTTCCACATTACAATTCAATTACATGGAAAATTTAATGTGTAATTTCAATTGAAAATTCAATGTGTTGTTGTATATAAGAATGTTTTTGGCCATTGAGAGTGTGTAATATCCCTTGAGACAAAATTATATAATTACAAGTTATATAGTATGTAGGTAATCTTTGTGTTATTTTCTTTTAAGTGTGTATTCTAATCTAAAGTCATAAAGGTATGGTTTGTTTTCTTGGCAATGGGCATAACCACCTAGTTAATATAAGAAATGGAAATATGTTGATAGGAGATGCTTGTACAACTATGGTAGAAACTATGTTTGTACAACTATTTCATATTATTTATGTACAACTATTTATGATTTATGGTAGATGCATCTACTATGCTTGTATGTTGAATACATTCACATCAACATGTACAAAATAACTTTTTATTGAATGCAAGTATGTAAAGTTAATGATTATTCTTGCAATTCCTTTTGTAAAGTTAATGATTATTCTTGCAATTCCTCTTGTAAATTACCTCAAGGCTATATATTATGTGACCAAGTACTCTTAAATATAACATGCTTTAGTGCAAAACTTATTATACTCTCAAATATAATATGATTTACTACAAAAACTTTCAATTATTCTGATAATTATCCAAAGTTAATTAATGAGTGTTTTTTCCTCTGTACAAATGATTTCATATAATTAAAATATTTTAAAACTTGATTATTATAATAATTACTTATGATTAGACATAACTTATTGTTAGCATTCGAGCCTCTTAAGTATACTTTGGCTAAGAACAAAAACTTAATTGTAATGATAAGCATTCAAGTTAATTAATAATGTTTGAAAGTAAACATTCAAACTAAGTAATAATATTCTAAAATAAAAATGATTTTATTCAATTGATATTTCTTTAAAATTTTATTATAATGATAACTATTTCAAATTAATTAATAAATTGTTTTCTTAATGCTTTTATAAATAATTTGTTCAAGAGGACTAATGGAACTTGCGTCTCGAGGTAATATGTTGGGAGAAAACATAACATCTTTACTTCATAAAATGAAATGTAAATAAAATGTGGAAGATGGATCAACATCCTCATGAGATTAGTTGATGTTGTGAGTTATTATTTAAATGAATATTGAGTGTGAACATTCTATTGGAGGTGGATATTGGTTTTGGCCTTTGCATTCATATAGGTAATTATAGAGACAAATTTCAAAAAATATGTAAATGATGGAAATAGAGGTTAGTAGATTACAAGCTATCTCTTTATATGTTAAAGGCATGACAATTTTCAAATAATAAAGTCAAGTTAATATGGAAATATTATTATCTTTGTTTATTATTCAATACATGTTTCTTCCTAAACATAGACATATCTAATTAGTATCATCTCTTTTTATTATTCAATACATATTTTTTTGTAAACATGGACATGTCTAACAAGTACCATGTAACATTGATAACTTATTTTTTCACATAAATAACCACCATTTGTGAATAGTGAGGAAGACGAAGAAATTATAGAACTTTATTATATTTTTTGAGTGTTTATAACAAATGAAGTCAAGAATTATGTGAATTATAACAAGTGTCAAGCAAAGGGATTTTCAACCACCAAATCACCATAACTAAATGTCACCCACGAATGTAAAAATTCTACAAGCGAGGTCAATCTAATTATTAATCAATTGCTTTGGAAGGAAATCAAATTGAAGGAGTGTTTTGGTGCCCTTCATTTCCCTTAGTAAGAAAAATTAAAAACTATGGATTGATTGCGATCACGTCACAAAAAATATAGCTAAGGAAGAGTCACATATATACCACACATGGGTATGTATGAGACCTCTGGTTGAAGCTTCAATGATAGATTATGAACAATCAAGGGAAACACAATAGTCCTAAATAGCAAAAATTCTAGGTTATCAATACAAGAATGTGTGGTCCAAACAATAATTATAATGCCCAAAATTTTCTAAATTCATATATTAAAGAATGTTGCACAAAATGGTAATCATTGTACAATTCAAAATTTAAATTTTACCATTCCACATTGCATAGATGTATTTTAAATTCTCAATTACATTACAATTGTATTTGAAATCAAAATCTAAAATTAGAACATGTACATGTTCAAGTGTATTCACATTGGAGCACCATGACCCAAATTTCACAAAAGCCTCCCATCTGGTATTTGTATTCTTGACATTAAAGCATCTACAAAAATACATTTATAAAACAACCTCCACAAAAATCTCCAAAAAAATATTACACAAGGCAACATGAAAACTATTCCAATGATGCAAGTGGCATACATATTACTCATTCATCTGGCCAATGGGTTATAGGAATGCAAGTCTCCATAATACGATCATGGTCAGCTTTTGTCGTCTCCCATCTCTTTGGATCACCTCTCTTCACCTTGATTTCTGTTAGAGGTATCCGAGCTGCAACCACCAAATGACTGTATTGACATGATATATATCCAGGATTAAAATATCTGTAAATAATGTGAGCACCCTGTTTTTTCACTTTTTAAAAAAAGTGTCCCATTAGAACCATGTCTCCAACCTGGTATGTGAAGTCCCCATCTTAGTAGGGTTGCACCAATCTACTCTTTATTTGCGTGCACCGCATCAAATAGTATGCAACATTTTCTTGGTTGTGGAGGGGTGCAATGACAATGAATACATCACCTACAAGATACATTACAAATATTATTCAAATGTCCTACGTGCAAATTTCTACAACATTTGTATATGTGTAAGATATAATGAACTAATTAACTTAATGAAGATTCTTGTACCTTCCCTAACCATGTCAGAAACTCGATCATAATCTAATGAGACCATTGCCTCTTCAATGTGCATCTCTTGCCATGTTGGAATTGGATGTGGGCCCTTTGGATTAAGAGATACATATTTCCATGGTTTGACATATAAATCATTTTCACAGTGATCAAGCCGGCATCCATTTGCATCAATGCAAAAATCGCAAAAGCAAGAATACTTCCTCGTTTCAATGGAAAATATGTCCCCCATATCTTTACTTCGAACAGAATGCAATTCCCTCGTACCAGGGATGGTGTCACAATACCATGGCATGGATCTACTAACATCTCCAAGGGCAACATCCCAGAAGAACCTGCATGGAATTCAGTTTGTCATATGTAAATTCCTATCGAGTACATGTGTTCTTTTGGAAATGTTGATATTGAATGCTATTAGCTTATTAATTGAGTTTGGAGTTTATTACTTGCACAACGGCCTTGCTTGTTCACGATCCTGATGTCCCAAATGACGTGTGCACCAATCAACTACTTCAGTGGAGCATTTGAGTCAGGTTGCACCATGACTCATTTGGTACCTCCGAAGTGCTCGTTTCACACATGCACCTGCGCCATCATGTTCGCCCTTCCCATGCCCTGTCTCAAAAAAGCTCCAGGTGTGTCGAATTCCTGTATGTTTGTGCAGGAGACTCAACCAATAAAATGAGTGTGCCGACTTGAATTGCCTTGCACACCCATCTGACCAAATCCAGTGTTTAGTAAATGATACCCCTCTCTGCCTGAATGAATCATAAATCAACCCAAAGCAGTGTTGAAAGAACAATGTGTCATGCTCACGATCATCACTAACATAAAAATGGTACTCCTTGATCACTTCACGTGACTGGGGAGTGCTATCCCTACCATCAATGTTTTCCAGAGCATGTCTGTACAATACATGTACGAAGATAGACACCTGGTCAGAGTGATAGTACTCACTCTGTATCTCTCTCTGAGGAGCAAAGGTGTAGTTCTCCGCAAAGTCTACCACTGATAAGATTGTGCCCGGCTCAATTACCTCACGGGAATGTTTGAATTCTTAAGCTTGCCCCCTGGACCTATGGGAGTGCTTTATGTATTTATAAATCTGACTTTGAAACTTCTCCATGAAATCTAAAACAGGAATCTCATCATCGAGCAAGTCGATCCTCTTGGATGGCACAGATGAAGAAGGTGTTGGATTCATGGTGACATACTCGTACCTCTTCCACCTAACGGTGATATCTGACAATCCATGGTCTGTTGGATCGATAGGAAAGTTCTTATGGAACAATGTCAAATCACCGCATTCATGGCATTTTCTCCCACCTACACACCTCTTATTGAAAAACACATGTTCAGGATTCCTGTTGCATAGTATCATACAAATAAAATCTTGCATTGTGTGAGGAGCTAGTACACCGTTTCAGTGCCTTTTGCAAAAATCTAGAAATGTGTCATAGTATAGTTGAAATTCAACCTGGTAACGACAGCAACAAGTGTCGCGAATCGTATTTGACCTAATATACCACGGTTTCAATTTGTTGAACATGCTAAATGATATTTGAACACCAGGATTGGTTTCTTGGAATTCCTCGTAAAGTGCAACTCCCGTCATCTCCATCACATACTTACAGTGCTCCTGATAAATGTCTCTGGATAGATGTTGTCACAGGACATGCTTTCAATCTGGAATAGCACAAGAATGACTATCCCAAAACTCTATCACCTTCTCTCTAATGCCCGTTGCCATCCTATCTCAATAGGGTTCCCTACAAATAAGAGCCCAACAAGCAGCTTCACTTTCATCTATCCGGACCCTGAATTTAGTATATTTGAGCAATGTTCTTTTTGAAACATTGAGCAATGATTCCATTGTTGATACCATTTGATTTCTTGAGGTTCTTTGTGCCACAACAGTCGTTGTAATTGCCTTACAAGCAACTCGGGTATCATTGTTTCTTGATTTTCCAAATGAAGATAATGCAGTTCTTACATTTTCTATTGCATTCTCGCATATCTTTTTTGTTTTAACATCTTGAAAACCCAACAACTTTGTGGCACGTTTCAATTTTTTGTGTTTTATCAACCCATGTAGGATTTGAGTTTGTGCCATTGTTGAATGTTGTTCAAAATATAACTTGATTATGTTATTGACATGCCCTCTAACTCTCCGACCAGGGATCGAGTTCCCAATCTCTTCTTATGCAGAAACAACTGCACAATCCTCTAGAAAATTTCCACCCCTTCCAACCCCACTACAACTCCCAATTATATTTTCAATGTGAGAGGGAAAGGTGCCATGTGATGGTTGATCAGGATCATGAGGGGGCACAGCGTCATGTGATTCTTGATCACCATGATGTGATGTCTGACCATAATCTCTCCCTGCATAACATGTAAATTAACAAACTGAAAATTGGTTACTTGATAGTTGTGCATTGAACTTTAAAATTACTAGTAACTTGAAATTTGATGTGGAAATTGAAAAATTGAAAAAATGAAAATTGCATGTTAATTGAATTTTTCAACTAATACATTTAGCTTAAGAATTGTTCTAAGTAAAAATCGAAATTGCTAGTAACTTTAAATTTGAAATTGCTCTTGAGTAACTTGAAATTGCTAGTAACTTGAAATTTGAAATTGCTCAAATGATACGAACCGTTACACCAAAACCCTGAGACCTGTGTTAGTGAAATGGCGTAAAAGTGATCGACAACAGTTCAACTGAAAATAGATATGGACCCCAGGTATGTTCGGCTTCCTAAAAGTTCAGGTGTTTCACTCGGCCACCAATGCTATCTGACGGCTTGCGTATTGAGGCAGTACCCCTCACTCCACGGCTCAAGTAAAACTGATAACCGCTTGGCCACAAACGACAACTCTTGGTTTACCTCATGGGAAAAAACTAGTCAATCAGGTAGCGGTCGTTGCCCTTTTTGCTGGCAGGTCCTCTCAATGAGCCAGCTACTCTGGGGTTCCTGTGGTACTCCTCACAATGAGTTTTAGGGCTTATGCCCAAGTACTTCCCACAATTAAGCAGACAAGGATTATTCCCAGATCCGAACTTGCAACAGATGCTTGTAATTGCTAACTTAATTAAACTTGAGAATTGTTCTAGAAGTAAAGTTTGAAATTCCTAGTAAAATTTAAAATTGCTTGTAACTTGAAATTGGTAGTAACTTGTACATTTAACTTTAAAATTGCTAGTAACTTGAAAATCAACTATATATATTTAAGTCAAGATAATTATTAATAACTTGATAAAAATTATTGTGGGCATACAAATTAATATCATTTACAATTATCACATTATATAATTGTGGGCAAATTTTCTTTATGCAATTTATGTCTATTTTACTTTTACATTACAAGAAAAATGTTATTTTAACTTTATGGTATAATTTATAAATAAATAAATATTTAAAATACAAGTTGCAAAACACCATGCAAAGAATAAATGATTACGACACTTCTACCCTAGAATTTCAAGGACAACATCTTGCATTCCATGTTGTATATACATGAAATAAAAATTTAAAATTGATTTTCTACCCATGATAACATACCTATTATACTCTAAATGTGGGGAAAAAAACATTGATTTAGAGATGAATATGATATTTAATTAAAAACATTACATAGTGATATGATTGAGGAGAAATTCATAATTTTTAATGCAAACTAACATTTTCATTAGTTGATGATTTTGCAATTTCAACAATAGACAATTAAATGGAAATTGTAATTTTATCATAAATTGCAATTTAAGGATTTTTTATCAATAATACTTCACATATCAATGCAAAGTTGCAAACATTGCAAATTTAATTATTTCCAATTTGTCCTAACAAAATATATGATTATAATCATTAATCTTATCATGGTGATATGTCATGTTAAATACAAGTTATACATTTAACTTTAAAATTGCTAGTAACTTGAAATTTGTTGTACATGTAAATTAACAAATTGAAAATTGCTAGTGACTTGAAAAAAATGTACAAGTATTGAAAATACATTAAAACAAGAAAATTGTTTGTACAACTTAATTTCAAAACAACTAAATATGTACATGCAACTTGAAATTGTACATTTAGTTTGATAATTACTAGTAAAGTTTGAAAATCAAGTATATATATTTAACTCAAGATAATTATTAATAACTTGATAGAATTTATTGTGGGCATAAAAATTAATATCATTTATAATCATCACATTACATAATTGTGGGCAAATTTTCTTTATGCAATTTATGTCTATTTTACTTAAATACATTACAAGAAAAATGTTATTTTAACTTTATAGTATAAAATAAACAAATAAATATTTAAAATACAAGTTGCAAATCACCAAAAAGAATAAATGATTACAACACTTCTACCATAGAATTTCAATAGTTGATGATTTTGCAATTTCAACAATAAACAATTATGGAAATTGTAATTTTTATCATAAGTTGCAAATTAAGGATTTTTTTTATCAATAATCTTTCGCATATCAATGCAAGGTTGCAAACATTGCAAATAATTATTTTTAATTTGTCCTAACAAAACATATGATTCTAATCATTAATCTTATCATGGTGATATGTCATGTTTTATGTAAATAAAAGTACATGTGATTGATGGAATTTTTTTAATGTAAACATTATAATTAAATAGCTCTTTGAATATTCATTTGTATTCAAATATTCATTACTATGAAAATATTGTCAACCACCATAACTATGAAAATATTCATTCATTTGTTTTCAAATTGAATAAATTCTAACTAATACATAACTATCACAACATATTCATTTCAAAATATTCATTCATTTGTTTTCAAATTGAATAAATTTTAACTAATACATAACTATCACAACATATTCATTCATTTGTTTTGAAATTGAATTTTCTAACAAAACAAGAATTGAAATTATATTTAACTTGAAATTGTTAGTAACTTAATAAATTGCAATTAGTTAAATATGTACAATTTAACTTGAAATTAATGTCCAAGTGTACATTTAATTTGAAAATTATTCTAATAACATTGAAAATTGTTAGTAAAATTTATAAATTTGAAAATAGTAAATATGTACATACATTTTAACTTGAAAATGGAATCTACTTGTGTACAAATTTCATTTGAAAATTGTTGGACAATAAAATTGAAATTTGTTAGCAACTTTGAAATAATTTGAAAATTGTTAAAGCAACTTTGAAGCATAATTTGAAAATTGTTAGCAACTTTGAAATAATTTGAAAATATTTAAAAATATGTTCATATCTTAACATGAAAGTAGAATCTAAATTTACAGATGTTTCATTTCATTTGAAAATTATTTTAATTTAACATTTGTTTAAAACCACTTGAAAATTGTTCATTTAACATAAAAATTGTTGCAAACTTTAAAATTTAAATAACAAATTGATGAAATAAATAAGAATATCATTACAAATAACTATGAAATAAATTAAATTATGAAATTTAGTTAAATTTATTGAAAAATTGTTACTAATTTTGTAAATTATGTAGCATGATATTTAAATTATGATAGCATGTAATTCAATAATTTACCTTGGTTGTGCTCCATTGGAATTTGTTGCACCAAATGTGCATCTTCTTCTTCTCTCAACCTTGCTCTTTGTTGTCTCATTCGTTCTCTACTCTTCTCACGTTCTTCATTGACATTTTGTTATCTAGCATGTTTTGTTTGTCTTTTTCTTTTATTCCTCATCAATCTACAATGAAAACAAACAATTTTTTTTCAAAATGTTATAACAAACAACAATATGTTAGTATGAAATCTTCAAATATGCCTACAAAGAAATCTTACATGAATCAATTTACAATGAAAACAAACAAATTTTTTTTCAAATTGTTATAACAAACAACAAAATGTTAGTATGAAATCTTGAATTATGCCTACAAAGAAATCTTACATGTCTAATGAGATCTAATTTAGCAATATAAAAATTACAAATCTCTTATTCAACAAGATCAAATTGACAAAGCTCTAATGGAGAAAAAAATAGCAATGAGGTAAATTGTTGTTTGTGAATTCTTGTTTCCTGGTTATATAGATGTTCGTTCATGTTTTTACGAGGGAAGGGTAGTTGGAAACATTAATTGTTGCCAACTCCTTTCGCGGTTTCGCCCCGGTGTTTATAAGATTTTTTTACACACGGAAACCCTTGATCGAGCCATTTTGACAAAACCTCGATCGAGCAATACCTCAATCGAGCGTTTAACAACACCTCGATCGAGGTATTTTTAAACCCTCGATCGAGGTATTGTTAAACCCTCAACTGAAGGTCTATTAAGCCCTCGATCGAGGTATTGAAAAAACCTCGTTCAAGCAAATATCTCGATCGAGGGCTTAAAAACAGGCCGATAGCCCTTTTTCCTGTAGAATGGGTTTTTTGTCTGTCTTCCACATAGTTAAACCATGTCATTAAATGCTCATTAATGAGCGGATTCGATACCATTGGATTCGTCAATGAATCCTCTATCTAGATAGATAAAATTTACAAATTTTTATTTTCATATGTCTTTTGTTTTTAAATTTCTACTTAAAGTTGCTCTAAAAAACCATGCCGACAACTTCGATTGAGCTCAAAGATAAATCTACAAAATTCAAAATACACATTCGAAAAATTTGAAAAAATACACAAGTCCTAGATAAACGCATCATCTTCAAAAGGGTATTTTTATTTTTTCAAATTATGTAAAAAATTAAAATATTTGGTGCACGAACACACATGTGTGCAAAATGCGACTAAAATATTCATTGGTCATTTTAGAAAAATAATAATAAATATATTTTTTTGAGAAAAAATAAAAGAAAAATATGTAAGCCCTAGTGCATTCTATCTAGATCATGTTCACATATTTCATTTTTTTTAATTATTACTTTAACATTAAATTATCGTGCACGAACACAAACTACTTGTTAATTGCTCTTCAAATTTTTAAGTACACATGTTTCATTAAATGAAAATTCGACACGATAAATGACATTGGAATATTTTGAAAAAAATATCATTGAAAAGCCAACATAATTCTCTACATTTTGTTTTTCAACCTAATGTCAAAATTCATTTGGCAAATCTGAGTTTCAACGGTTTCAATTTGATACATGGATAAAATTTTCGTTTTTCACCATCATATTTGGCCAAAAAGAGTTACCCATCTTCATGGAATCACCCATCTGCAAACCATACAATGGATAGTAGAATACATTCCTCTAGTGATCAAAGTGAGACAAATGCATTTTCATCAGAAATTGGTAGCTCAAATGTTGAATATTTTTCCTTGCAAGGTGACATAGACCATTCACGGAAGAGGAAAAAATGTAATGTCCCCATTCAAATAAGTGCATAGTAAGACAATCCCATCAATCCTACTAGTTTCCTAGGTTGGATGGGCACGTGTGGGATGGTAATAAGGAAACTAATAAATGATATTTAGACATTAGAAGGGTTCAAGCATTTAATAAATATGATGAATAAATAAATTCAAGAGAAATTCTAGGTGGCAAGTGGTTTTGGAGACATATGGAGGTGGTGGGACCCACACTAGCTTGATTTTTCAATGACACATGGCAGCTCTCTCTTGCCAATTCGAATTCATGGGAAGGTGAACACTCTTGGGTGAGTTGGTAAGTCATAACACATGGCATTGAGCATATTAGGTCGAAATGGGAAGGAATAGTAACCTCCATGGGAAAGGAAGAGTCAAATTGGAGACTAGTGGACACATGGGCTAGATTCCCTAGTTTTATGACAACAATAATGAAGCATCTATGACATTTTATGACAAAATTCAGACCTGACTTCTTACACCTGACCATTATGACATGTCAGCCACAAAAATAGGCTCAAGAAGGCGCTCATGGAGTTGGAGGAATCTAAAGAGACTCAAATTCGAATTTGGGAGAAGATGGAAGGTTGGAACTAGGAGACAAGTGGCAAATGATGAATATTTTCTAAATGGAAAATTATTGAATCTATTGAGAGGATTTCGACCCCTTGAAGGCTAATGTTGGTTATAAAATGTAGAAATCAAGTATGAGAATGGCTTTTGATGATTTGAGAAAAATTGCATTTGTGAAGAGAGAGCTAATGGATGACTAGTTTCTTGCCTTAGCCAATTTCGAGGGTGAAAGATTCCCATCCAAGTTGGTGTTTGGAGAGGCCACTCAGGTCTTTCATGGTGCTTTAATGGAGTTTGTATTTGCAGGTAGCAGCTACAGGAAGTTTCATGGTTTTGTTTAGTGCAGCACTTTCTCTCCACCGTTTCCAGTTTTGAAGGCATATTCGTGCTCCTTGAGGGAGGGCGTTTTTGGTGAGCACTTGTGCTTCTTGAGAGAGATTCTCATTATATATTTATGATTGTAATAGCTTCATATCCTCTGTTATTCATATTCAGAAAGTCTCAGGTCGAAATACCCACTGGTTGTATTGAAAACTATTGATTAATGAGCAAACAATGTCCATTTCCCCAATGCATTGATGTATGACACTATAATGTTGATTATTTCGAATGGATGGATGATTCTCTGATATATTTGTGATAAATATACTACCATGGATGTCTTCTACAAGTTTCATGTACTGTACTTGAGCATTTGAAGCATTTTTACTCAGTTTAGTTGTATTGGGAGGTGAAATAGTGCCATTTCCCCAAGGGTCGAATTGGGGGTTTTTGCTGTTGAATGTGAGAGAGTTAGAACAGTATTAAAAATCAATTAATGGTGCATATGAGACCTTAATCACATAATTAACACATTATATACCTCTGTTCATAAATTTGTGGGAGTTTGGAGGCATTTGGAAGGCCATTTGCAGTGTTACCCGAGGGGGATTTGATGCACAAATTACTAGTCAAAATTACATATATTGATCAGAATACAAATCAAGTTTGCAGCAGTATTTGGAGGGCCATAAAACATCCTTGAACCTTATATTCAAGTCTAAATACCATTCATACACTCCTACAGAAGATTTGGGAGCATTTGGGTTGATTTGGAGGTCAAAACAGTAAAACTAGTCAAAGGTCGAAATTGGGAAAAAAAGTGGAAAATTGGGCATTTTAATAAAATTTGAAAAAGGGATATTACAAAAAAGGCCAATGGGACTTCGGGAGACAATTCCAATCTGATTGGGTATCAAGATTCCCATTTATTGAACCGATACCTCCAGCAAATGAGAATGATACCTCATGAGAAGTTAAATGCATTTCATGTCCTTGGAAACTTGGCAAGGTAGTGAAATTGCAAATGAAGCTAGACACAATAGAGAAGCATGTTGGAAAGGTGTATGATAAGAAAACTGTAAATGATGAGAAGAAATCTACTGCTAGATGGAAATCTCTTAGCCAATTTCGACATCTCCAATATGAAAAGGAATACAATAAATTCTTAATAAATAAGAGAAAACTGGATGAAAGTGGAGGAACCATCACTTCTCAATTTGGAAAGATGATGGAAACAAATTTGTTATCGAAGACGATACAATTAAGCACTGTATTTCACATCCTATCCAATGGTCGTCCTATGACAGATTATCCAAAAATGATGAAATATCTATCTTTTATTCAAGTGCCAAATTTTCCATCTTCTCATTGGTCTTTAACGAGTGGTTGGGAATGGGGAAAATATCTAGCTCAAGTAAAAAAGGATGATATGAAAGAGAAGATTATGAATGCTACATTTTTGTCACTGTCTTTCGATGAGGTTACCACTGTTGATAATACTTCATGGATTTGCATGAGCATTTATATGGTCAATGACCATATCAGGCATTCCTATCTACTTGGAATTCATAAAATGAACAAAAGTTCTACAGCAGAAAATATTTACAAACTTGTTATTAATAGTTTGAAGGAAATTAGTGGTATGGATCATTCAATGATCGCAAAAAAGTTGGTATGCATTGGAGCATATGGAGCATCAGTAATGCAAGGACAAAGGAACGGCCTTTGTGCTAGACTACAACTCTCAGCTTCACCGTATATGCTTAGTATTCATTGTATGGCTCACAGGATGAATCTTGCATTTAAAATAGTGAGCAACTTTCCATTGGTTTCAAAAGCTGAATATCTTGTACGTGAGGTTCATGCATACTTTTGTCGGAGTCCCAAACGGTTTTCAGAGTTTAAAAAATTTGCCGATGGTGTTACAAATGGAAACAAACTATTAAAAGATGTTGATACAAGATGGATCTCACTGAAGGGACCAGCTGAAAGACTATTCGATGAATATGCATCCTTGGTAGGGGTGATGTATGAACATCGCTTAAGTGTAGAAAAAGCTCAAACTCTTCCCTTTCTATTAACTGATATAGAGACATATTTAACATTGGTTGGAGTTCTTCCTCTGCTTCATGAAATGAATAGCCTCGTGAATATGTCTCAGAGTCGCATGATGTATATTGCTAAATACACAAATGCCAAAAAATTAGCATGCCTTGCATTAGATAATTTGTATATGATGGCAGAGTCTTTTACAGGTCTAGCATTTACAAATTGGACTAAGATAATCAATATAGAAAATGATGAAAATTTATTAAAGTTTGATGAAAATGGGATTCTATGTATGGCAATGCGTGGGTATATGGTTCCCTTTTATTATAATGACAAGATAGGAAGAACCACCAAAGAGTGCCCTGTGTCAAGAGAACAATTTGACAATGTTGTGATTTCAGTGAGGCACAACTTGATATAAATTACAAAATCACTATCATCATAAATAAGAGAACAATTTCCTTGAGATGAATTGTTGGAGGCCATGTCTATGGTATACCCTCAATATTGGAACCGTTGTCAATGTACAAAGACTTTAAAGGTTGACTTTGTAGCAAAATGCAAGATTTTGCAGAGCCATTTTTGTCGAGAGGCTAAGATACAAGGAGAACATATTCAAGGTATTTTAGATGGAAAAAAATTGTCATATCAAGCCCGCTACTTTGTTGATACAATGTGGTTTCAATTTTCTAAGTTGGAGAATCCTCTAGAATATGGTGCAATTACAAGATTATGGACTAAACTCAGTGGTAGCAAATTTCTACTGCAAAAAATGTCAGAGTATTTCAAATTAGTATATTTATGTCAAACCATGATTTTGGGATCAATGGAGGATGAGAGAATGTTTAGTGCATTGACATTTTTGAAGTCAAAGTTGAGGAACAAGCTTGATAAAAATGTGGATACATGCTTAAAATTATATGTAACAAAGTATGAGGTTGACAATTTTCCATATGAAAGAGCACTAGCTCTTTGGCGATCAAATTGTGAAAGAAGGGGAGAAAACAATATGACAAATTTCTCTAATGAACTTGATATGGAACATAATGTTCTTGAGGATCATAATGATGACTCATCCAGAGAAGGTCATGTTCAGAGTGTCGAAAATGAGGACCAGGCCCAGAATGTGAATTGGGAAATGGATTTCACCTAAGATTGTATATGATCCAATACACATGAGGGACTCTTGAGTCTTAATTTGGTATAGGTGTTCCATGGACCCTTGTGGGTGATCACTATATGTGAATTTAAGCTAGCGTTTTAATTAAAAATAGATTCTACATTGTACTTTTTTGTTGTAACATTGATGATATGACATACATTTCCTTGATGTAGTTTATTTTAAGATTAATGTTTTTATATTTATCTTTTACATTGTCTCTTTCTTGTATGTGATAGGAAATGAAGTTGGAATTTGACAAAGCTAGGGCTAGGAGCTATCTCTTCACATAGATAGTGTCCTAGCATTAAAGGATAAATGACTAATTTGACTACAATTTCGCTAAGCAAGAATGAGCTCATTCAAGTACATGAAACTATGTTGGTGTTTATCTCTAATATCTTTACAAATTTTATGGTTTGTTTATTGCTTTTGTTTGAAGCATTTTGTCGATTTGTGGAGTTTGCGTGTATTTTGGTTAATTATTGTGTTAGACCCTTCAATGCTTCTAGTTCTCATTTGATGCTTGATTTAACCCTTTGTTGTAGCTTGAATCAATATTGGATTTAGTTGATTTCCATTGATTTAGAGTTTGAGAAAAGAAGTTTTTATTACCTTTTAGTTGCATGAATTAATTGTCTTCACTTTTTCGACTCTTTTATGCTGATTGTATATTTTCTTTGTAAATACTTATCGTTATTCAGAAAAATAAATGAGCTCTACATAGCTAAGCAAAGAGAAAAATGGTCTATGCACTAGGTTCCTATGCATTGATCGTAGGAGACCTATTGGCACGAGACCAACATTCCTCTAGTGCAATTGGCATAATTACATTGCATAATTTTCCTAACCTCCACGGGCATAATTGGCTAGTGGAGGCCAAAATCATGCATAATGTCTGATTCTATTAGTTTATCGGTTTGTCAAGATTCAGGTCCCCACATGTCATGGCAACTCTAATCAATAGAAAACCACAATTTGTAATAAGAGCACTAACATGGGTTATAATAACATCTACAAACCAATATCAACAAATAGTACAACATCTACAATCAAAATCAACTACTAGACACATTTAGATATGGTATCAACAAATGGTATAACATTGAGATATGGTACTAGTGTTGAGGAATCTAGATGGAAAAAAGTTACATTGTCCAAAAGTATGACACAACAATAAGATAGCCCCCAATAGTAGACACTACATGATGCCAACAAAATCACTATAATGTTATTCAAAGTATGTGCCAAGAAAAATACTTAAGGAACATGCCTAGCTTAAAACCTATGTACAAACTTGCCTTGAAGTATCAAACACAGTCTAGGGTAGCCACAAAATCTATTGAAGGGTATTCTGTGGGTGCAATTCCTTTGTTGATCTAAGCTATTCAAAAAAGTCCTCTCCCAAGACTATTACAGAAGAACAAGAAGAAAACTCTAATAATTGTAAGGAGAACTACAAATAGATTCTAGAAACTCAAGTAGTAGAGGAAAAAACTGTAAGTAAGAAGAAGATGCAATTGCTATCGTCATCAGAGCTATGAATGACAATCTCCACCCCAAGAACCCCTCTGATAATGTTCCTCTCTGCCATGTCCATGTTGAGCACATCCTGAAAGCATTGCATTCCATGAGACTGTATTTCGCTCTGGCACTTGGCCAAACACTTTACGTGCATCCTCCAAACACCCACATTTAGAATACATGTCTCCAAGATCCACTCAGCTTTGCTTGGATATGAAGGATTCATTAAGGCCACCACCATTTGGTATTGAGACCAAAACTTGAAATAGAGCAATTGAACTCAACATTTGAAGAAGCCTTGAACTCATAATTAACAAGCAGAATGCCATTCAATGTGTTTTATAGATCAATGAAAGATTTGCCAAATTTTTACAATATTTTATAATTCAGTGAAATATTCGCCAAATTTTTACAATATCTTATAATTCAGTGAAATATTCACCAAGATTTTACAATATCTTATAATTCAATGAAAGATTCGCCAAGATTTTACAATATCATATAATAAAATGAAAGATTCGCCAAAAAATTATATATACATATTATATTATTGGTAAAATCACCTTCAAATTTTCCTATATATCGGGGAGATTCGCCAATTTTTTATACATATAAATTTGGGGGGGGGGGTCTTAAAATCATCCCTGGATTGAATAGAATTGCCCCTTCATGGGTTTATTGAGTGTCTCTAAGTATCCCTTGATTCATAGATGTTTGAGTATTTTGGTTACTAATTCTTAAAATCCAACATTTGGTATCATAGCACATGGTGGATGTGTATGTGAAGAAGTGTTTGTGTTTACATAATGAGTTTGACGTTGTGCAAGGTTGATCTAGCTTATATTTTATGTTGCATAATAGTGCTTAAAGATGGTTCTATAATGAGGCAATTTGAATTAGATTTGTATGTATGTGGTGACCAATTATGGATGTAGTTTCCTCCAAAGACCTGGAAAGCAACGATTTTTGGGTTTTTGTGGATTCATGGAAGTGAATAGGAAAAGCTAGAGAAGATATACTCCTAGTTGTTGTGAAGGAGTAAACAAAGCTTAAGTGACGAAAGAAGATTAAGATTTGAAGTTAAAACAAGAAGAATAAAAAATGGTGTTTGTTGCAACAACCTCTTGTTCTACTCGCAACATTGTATCTAGTTCGATCTTTGAGGACCAAAAATTGGTGCATATGTACCACTAAAGTTAAAGAATCCCATTCCCTTCACGATTTTTGTTCATGATGACTACTAAAATACAACGGTATAAAGTGTCACTGACTTTTGCAAATCTGAAAAAGGTCATATTAATACTATATTTGTTGTGTGAGTCATATTAATACTATATTTGTTGTGTGAGTCATATTACAAGTTCTTGTTGATGGCAAGGCCCAACATAGCTCATTTCTGCAAGGTGTGAAATTGAGACATGGATTTCATTGATGTACCTGAATTGATTGATCAATTATTGAGAGATTTGCTTCTTCCAATGAAGAGACTTCCGATAATCATAACATGCATTCAAGATTTCTACAATTTGTTTAATTCCAAACATCTAGATCAACAATTGATCAACATTGTGGTGGCTACCTTCTCCTTATCTAAATCCTCTAACAGCCACGAAATCACATTTCTCCACATCTTTTCTAAACATAAGTGCTACCTTTAACAAGAATAAGAGCGTGTATTGGAAAGCATGCATTGTCCATCACTATTGTATGGAGTGCTTTCATAGCTCATAAAGGGAACCTGCAATGAGATCAAGTTGGGACGAGTTGTGAAGTGTGATTCTTTACAAATTTGAAGGCTTGTGGCTAAACGACCATGATCAAGACCAATTTATTTCAAAACAATGTCATGAAGGGGAACTCCCTAACCTAATAGCTAGAAAGTCAAGTGTTGGGTTGAAGTGGATCAAAAGACAACTTCATAGTCAAAGAAGAGAGTAAAATTTTAGGCCCAAATTGTCAAGTGAATAAACTACTAGATGTACAATACCATTTAATGTTAGTGCCACCTTGATGGGTTGTCTTACCCTGGGTTGTGGCGTGAATATGCTAGTGGATACGTAGACAAATATCAAGCAATGTGTGATCCTTCACAACAAACAAAAACATGGAGCATTCAAAGTGTTTCATTTGTCATTGTATTTCATTGGAAGAATCAAATGAAAAAAATTGCAAGAAGGAACACAATAGAAGAAAGAAAGGTATGTAGAAGATAGACTCCTAATGAAGTGAAACAAGAGGTAGATTTTACCATATATGATGCAGTGAAAGCAGGGTGAAAGAAGAAAATGTGAAAGAAAATGATAGACGATAGAAGAGGATAGTGAAAGAAAGTGAAAGAAGATAGAGATCTCCCCATGAATAGAATAAGCAAGAGTTAAAAAATATTAAAGAAACAAAAACACTTTGGAAGCACAAGAAGGAAGCAAGAAGCAAAGGATTGAAGGGAAAAGCAACAGAAGCAAGGTAAAGTAAGTAGTAAAAATAATAATATCATGTGTCAATTATTGAGATGCAAAAATAACTGAAGTGTTTCTGTAGAAAAAGAAATTCCTAATAAGTTTGATGATCCCCCATGATAATGTTGTTTTGATTATGGAAAAGAAGTTAGCCATGATCCTATGTTTTCATGCAGGCTAGATTAGCCTCAATGAAAATGTATTTGAAATTTTGATGTACCTGAGTCAAATGATGATGTAATCCTATATACCCATGTAATTATGATTTTTGATGGTTTGTGTTAAACCAAAACCACTTGGTGTAATGAATGTTTCGTGGTATGCCAAGACCACTTAAAATTTGTAATGGTTAAAGGTGAACCAATGTAAAACCTAGAGGATGTAAATCCCTAGATGTGATTTCGAGTAAGCCAAAGAAACCTAGGATGATGATTGATGATGATGCGAGGGGAGCAAAAGGTACAAGTATGATTTTTTTTACTAAGTGTTCTTGTTGAACCATGTACAAGAATAAGTTTCCTCGAGAATTAGAAAATATAGCGATTGAGAACCCATGTACTCTAATCGATGGTAACTTTTTATATGGACTTCAACAAACATGATGTATATTTTGCAAGTACAAGATGGACATTGAAAAATATTGAAGATGAATAATGAAGAAGGCCAATGATGAAGATTCATAAGACAAAATATGAAGACAAGAGCATAGTTGAAGAAGATCGCAAGCAAATACCATAAAAGATTGGACCATGTCAAAAGACCAGTTGAAGAGAGAGACGCTGATGATTAAATATTGAAATCACAAGTATTCATTAGGGGGAGCATGAAAGATTAACTTCTACTTGTGAATTATGTATAAATTATATGAACGCTTTACAATGATGTAGACAACACATAAAATTATGAGTATGATTCAAAGATTAGGAAATGAAAGAAGGTGGGGATGAGGATCTCATAGAATCGGTTGAGAGATTTAAAAAAATATTATTTGAGATGGTTGAATTCAATATATTTTTATGACATTATTATGGTCACCTAAAGTTATATAAAGGGACCTAATTGCATGATAGAAAAACACACGGGATTGGTATGATTGAATAGAATTTCCCCATTGGGGGTTTATTGAATGTCAACTATGAGTTTCCCTTCTTTATAAATGTTAAGTTTATTTGTTGTTAATTTTTTAATCAAACAACGACACTTCTCTTCTCATATATAAGATACCACCATTCTAACCACTATGTATTGATATGTACATTGCATTTTTTCTCAATATTGAGTCATTAAGATAAGTTGATTTTCAATAGTCCTTTGCTTTCAATATCATTCTTGTGTTCTCTCTGCAATATCGTGTATTCGTTCATTTCATTTTCAATCCAATATA
The DNA here is from genome assembly GCA_027924585.1 of Larix kaempferi. Classification (NCBI taxonomy): domain Eukaryota; kingdom Viridiplantae; phylum Streptophyta; class Pinopsida; order Pinales; family Pinaceae; genus Larix; species Larix kaempferi. Next base: position 1,333,150 of record BSBM01000236.1, read on the forward strand.
GATCAATCATATAAAAGGAATATGTTCCTTCTTGTTTTTTCATGCATGTCCCCTGTGAGGTAAGGGTACACGAAGTTGGACCCCACGCTGACTTGGCCTAGTGAATATCTTCCTCACCAACCCAAGTGAGCTCTCATGGAAAACAAACCAAATAAAGACAATAAAGAAAGAGATATTACCAAGTTGTTTCTCCGGGAAGCCCTTAAATAACAAAAAGACAAGATGATGGATCATTTTGTTCAAATCGTGCAACAACTCTCAACAACAATAAAGGCACCTTCAACAAGCAATTATTTCAGAGGAATGTCACCCTTCAAGATGCAAATTAGTTGTGATATTCCTATGTTTGAAGGAAAGATAGATGCAAAATATTTGGAGAGATGGTTAGATTAATGACAGGGTTATTTCTTTGTTCATGACTTTTCCAACAGTGAGAATATAACATTTGCACTCTTAAAGTTCCTTCCCCATGTCAAATATTGTCGGTATACTTACTATGTGCAACATATCGGAAATGATTATGAACATATGGAGTATAGCCCACTTGAGGGGATTTTGTTGATACCCGCAAGGAGTATCAAAGCCTTTGAAACTATGACAACCAATACCTAAGATGGACAAGCTTATGCCAAGGAAAATTTTTGACTATGCTAAAGTACACAAACACCTTAAGGTACACCAACACCTTCCATACCTTGTGTGCAAATTTGGGTATTTAGGACTCTAAGTGGCACTCAAATCTCAAATATCATAACAAACTACACAAGTACATCCAAACTAAAATAGAGTTTCTAGACATCTCTTTGTTAAGCACTAGTTACTATTATGCCTTCAACATTGAGGAAAAAAAATTACATCGGGGTCGAGGCAAAAAATCCAACACAATAAAAGAACGGTAAAGGTGGCCCTAACCCTCACAATAAAGGACAAATCCCTCACAATAAAGGACAAATCAAGGTAACCAACCTCAAGGCAACTAGTCCACACAACATGCAAAGAAGAAGAATGAGAAGTTGAAGAAGAAAATAGATAAATGGCATGAAACCCATAAATTCCCTTGCCACAACAAATAACGAATGCCATGTTAAACAATTATCATTAGTCGAGCTGAAATATTCCGACTTTGACTTAGCCTCAACACCACTATATCCCATGGATACTAGAAAACGAATCATTGACATGGATCCCAATGTTACTATCATCATGAGAAAGGTCTAATTAAAGGAATCAAAGGAGCCCAAGGAAGGTGAGTTCCTTTTCCACTCACAATGTAAGTGAAGGGGGCAGTGATGGATTTCATTGTTGACAACTACAGCCAAAAGACCCTAATCCTGGTAGAGGTCATCAAGAAGATGACATTGGCAATGACGTCACACCCCGCACCCATACACTAGTGGTTGATTGGAACAAGGACAAGACATATGTGTCAATCAATGGTGTCCCACACAATATGACATTAAACCCTTCAACGTTGAGGCTATTTCCTAACTTGAAGTTTAAGTATTTAGGATAACCATGTATGTGGAAGTCTCATGTTTTATATCACTCTAGGCCCCATAGTGTTTTTGTTACCTTCTATGATCAACTTTCGTAGGTACTAAGTTAGCCTTGACTATCATAGTCTCTATAACCATTGCTAAGCAATGTACATATATAATCTCGTAGATTGAGAGATTTTTCCTCTTCATAGCCTAAACAGAAGGAGCAAAGAAAATCAACACAACCACCAAGGCCTCTATAAAAATGTCCCTTTATGTAGCAAATATAGGTAGATCAATTGGTGGAAGAATATATAGATATATTCACCTCACCTTCAAGAATGCATTTGCACTATCAAGCAAAGGATGCAACTGATTTGACACTAAGTGCCCCTCTATCCATGGCCTTGTAAACATATTCTCTTATGGAGAATGAGAAGATCAAATGTCAAATTCAAGATCTAACACAGAAGGACCACATTAATCCAAGCTCCTCACCCTAAGAGAGCCTGATTGTGTTGGTTCAAAAAAAGGACAGGATATGTCAACTTTGCATTGACTAGAGATCCTTGAATAAAACCACAATCAAGAACCGGATTATCTACTCAATTAACTCAAAGATGCTAATCTTTTCAGCAAGATTGATCTTATATCAGTGTATCACGAAGTGCCAATAGATCCAACTATTGTTTCGAAGACAATGTTTAAGTCTAAAGTTCTTGTTGAGTTGTTGGTCATGTCCTTCATCTCATGCACCAATAACATTCATCAAGATGATGGATAATATTCTGTAGCTATTCACCGATTCTTTTGTGAGTGTGTACCCAAACAACATCATAATATTCAATGGAAATTTGCAAGCGCATTTGAAGCACATTTAACAAATGTTGAGCATGATACAACAACACATGCTATATGCCAACTTACTTGAGCACGCTACAACAACACATGATATATGCTAAGTTGGAGAAGTTCTCGTTCGGCATGCAAAAAATTCAATATATGGAGTACAACATGGAGGAGCATGGTGTGCATGTGGGTTCAACAAAGATCCAAATCATTCACAATAGGGAAATCCCTAAGGCACTAATAGAGTTTCACATCGTGTTGTTCCTTGCCAACTTTTACTAGGGTTCATGTTGGGGTTCTCTCATATTGCTTGTCCCCTGAACCAAAAGACTAAGGTCGGAGCCACGACCAAGTTTGTTCAGAAGGAGGCACAACAAAAAGCTTTCAAGGATCTGAAGCATCACCTCTACTGAACATCATTCCTCGTTACGCCAAATATGCAACCATTCAAAATTGTGACAAATGCCTCAAATTATGTTGTTAGTGCAGTATTCACTCAACATAGACTTTTGATCACCTATCACAACAAAAAACTCTCTGACGTGGTTCACAACCACACCACCTAGGGCAAGGAGCTTTCCTTTATTGTCTAGGCATGAAATAGTGGAAGCATTTATTATGGAGAAAAAGTTGTGTCCACACCAACCACAAGCTTTTGTAATTAATGCAAACTCTGGGGAAATTGAAAAATGCCATCAAATTGGTCCATGTACCTTCAACATAATCACTTTAACATCAAGTCCAATAAGGGAAACACCAATAGAGTTGAAAACTACCTCAATAGACCTTTGGTTGTGTCACTGAGGACAATCCTCAATTGCTATGGACACAAGACTTCATGGTTTCCCCAGAGATATGGTAGTGATCCTGACTTTGCTACTGCATATCTAACATTGTTTGCATGTAAAATATCTTCAAAATTTCACCTCCATGATGGAATTCTATGCAATTGAGGCCTCTTTGTGTTCCTTTGGGCAAGCATGAGAAAATGATTTGAGAGGCACACTACAATGGGGTCGTAGGGAATTTTCACATGGAGAAGACAATGGCAATGTTGTAGAAGAAATTCCACTAGGAAAATTTCCAATAGGGCATTAGCATATATATTAGATCATGCATTACATGTGCCATTGTTATACCCTCAATCAAGAAGCAAACATTGTACACTCCTCTAACTACTCCAAAGAAGTCATGGGAATCAATCTCCATGGATTTTATGTCAAGTCTGCTCTAGACTCAATCGAGCATGGTCAAGATTGCGTTTTGGTGGTTGTTGGTTGGTTCTCTAAGATGGTAATTTTGGCACCCTGCAAGAAGAATGTCATAGTGGAAGCCACTAGCTAATCTCTTCTTGGAGCATGTTTGGCGTCATTTTGGGAAAATTGATTCTCTTAAAGAAACAACAGGTTCCCAAGTATCTTTTGGCCTAGCCTTTGGTTTGTGACGGACACAAGCTAACCATATCCATTGCCTTTCATACCTAGACTATGGATATATAAAGGTGGTCAACAAGATGATTTTACATATCCTTAAAATGTACAACTCCAATCGTTCACATACATGGGATGAAATCCTTCGTTATGTTCAACATGGCTCCAATAGGTTTCTTCACAGTTATATCAACTATAGTGATTTTTTAGGGTGCCCGATGTTGTAATTATTAGGCCCAATTGATGTAGCTATGGCCATTGTATTAGCACAAGAGTCCTCACATGCTCATTATGATGAAAACAAAGCAACGAAATTTGTTCAATGGATCAGGTGCATCCAACAACAAGTTCTTGATATTTTGCAGAAAGCCAATGCAAAGTACAAGAAATAACATGATCAAAATCAAGCTTCATTAATAGAATTTAGTTTCAAATTTCATACTAGGCTTTCGAATTTTTATCTTGTGTTCCCTTTATAATATCATGTGTTCTTTCATTCCTTCTCAATCCAATCCAAATCAAATCTTGTCAACAAAAAGAGGCAATTAGAACTAAGTGTGCATAACAAAACAAAATCTACTCTCTTTTTTTCAAGAAAAGTCATTGTATTGATATTTCAAAAGTGAAATCAAAATACACATTTACTAGCCTTTCGGCTTAGTATCAGACTTCCAAACTGTCCTCACCCTATACTAATAACATACACTCCCTGTACTCAAGACATATACAGTCATCCTTCCAGACATTACCAAAACTGGGTTCTGTGCATCTCTTAAAAAACAAGGCTATCAGATAACTTATACAGAACTAACAATGACCCTTGTGCTTATAGAAAAACAGAAATAAGACCATTTATACATCATCAAAAAAGAGTTTTGAGGACAGCTACCAGTGGGATGTTATCCCTGGATTCTTGTTCAAACAGATGACCTTCCTGCACAGTAAGAGCTTATTCCAAAAGACTGTCTGCTTTGTGATTGAATTCCCTGTAAATGTGGGTAAAAGAAACTTCATCAAACTGGGTTTTTATCTCCATGATCCTTTCCATTATAGGCCCTATTGCCAAATTTGTGATTTGGTTTCTTCCATTTGCCCGTCAAAACAAAATCTACTTGCACTTTGAACTTTGAAGTAGTGCTAATTTTATTTTATTACTACAATGTTTTTAATACTCTCATTACCTTGATTGTGGGAATTAAGATTCACTATTATTTACAATTCATGCATCAAATATTCACAAGCTAAAATCGAAAGGATGTCTAAAGCATTTGTTGTTGGAAAATTTGTGGAAAGCTATGGAAGGAAATAGAGGTTGTGTCAAATTCTCATAATGGCAAGTCACTATATAATATAGATCACTTGAGCTTCAAAGCTACTCACGCTCCCACAAAAGTTCTAGAGCACAAGAATATTAGGTGATAAGTTAACCAATCATTGGTTTTGGGTGTAGGGCCATGATAAAGTTGTTTATTATCAAGTTCATTGTTTTTTAAAATTTAAGGAAAAACTTGAAGCTAACAACCAATTTTTGCATGGCTAGGAATAGAATCTGCAAGAATATTGATAGAGGTTGATTCTAAAGCCTCTCCCAAAGCAAATATAATGAAATAGTTAATATCAGAGTTGCAATGATGACCTGGCCTGACATCAATTTTTTCCATTTGTTTCTTATGTCGAAGCATTATAAGTACAAAATGATGCCTCAAATGGCAGATTTAAAACATGCCACTGTCCAAAATGATGCTTCCAAGGTTTAAAAACGTTTTGCAGATTATCATACTTTGATTATTATGTCACTCTGATCAACAATCAAACCATGCATAAAAGATGGAATGATGCTTAGAAGGTTCAAAACTTCCTATGCCAAACAATGATTCTGAGGTTGACAACTGCTTTGCAAGCATACGTCAGTCTCATCAACTTTAGTGCTTGGTCACTTGAATAGGACTTGTATTTTGGTAGGAAATTCATATACTATGTCTTGCAGATTTTTCATGTGTGCTGCTTTTTGAGTTTAAAAACTTACTCTTTCGTAGAGAAAATATGTTGGGTAGGCATGGCATTATCCATTCAATGCTGACAATTTAATTCTCTACCTACTTACAACAAACATATGCCTACAATCATCAAGATCAATGCACGGGTTACTTGCATCATGGAATAAGTAATAAGTGGAACTCTGATAGGCTTGGAAATGTGCACTAGTCTGTATTTCTACTTAGAACTGGTGAAGTGACCAGCATCTTCTCAACAGCAGAGAACTGAATAGAATTACTCGGAACAGTAGACACATCACCAGAAATATGAATATGTGATGCTACTTGAGGCACATATGCGGATGAGTCACATGAAAATACCTGTTCAGAAGAACTGGCTTGGATCATAGGCTGCACCTCTGGAAAGCCATATTGTTCAAGACAATCATGGATCTGTAAATAAACTATCCTGGATACTCAAATCATCGTCTAGCAGAAATTCTAGTAGCCAACTGAGTTGTTCTCCATGCATAACATTCTGAACTGAAGTACCATTCCTTGAGAGCGCATCAGTAGAATCTCCCACATCAGCAGACTGATTAACTTTCTGAGTTGCTGAACAAGTCTCCAAGGTAGTTTGTGCATCGTTGCTTGACAACATCATCTTCAAAGGTTCTGTTGTCTCCATCGAGTTGCTTTCTAAAGAACTTATTTTGTTTCCTTGAAATTCTGTAGCCATGATACTGGGGCCATTTATGTACAATTGCGGTATGTCCCTTAGTGTGGAACCTACATGCATGCTTCCAATCTGACCCGGAAGATGAGTGGCCATGCTAAAAGAAGATACAAGATTTGTACAAGATGCACAGTGCAGGTTTTCCATAGATGAACAAGACTCTTCTTGGATGGATCCTACAGGATGCACAGAGCTACATCCATTATACAATGAAACTGTTGCAGCTGCATCAGTACTGGTGTCACAACTTGTGCCAACCTGATCAATTGAACTGGTGGAGCTTGCAATTATAATTTCAGTCTGTCCATGCAGATGAGAAGACAAACCAAAAGTAAAGGGGGGTTGTATCTGAGGGGGAGGGTCCGAGTTCAGATTGTGTGTAAATGAAGATGACCTGAATTGATTTGTAGGTTGTGTCTGAGGTGGAGGGTTCAGATTATTTGTAAATGAAGATGGTCTGAACTGATCTGCACAACTATGGCTGACATTCAACGGAATACATGCAACAGTTCCCATACCAACATGATCACTTCCACCCACCTGACAAGTGGAAATCATGGAGTTTGCAAACATGCTTTGACCCTGGTCAATCATTGCATTCGGGAGAAGTAAATGAGAAGATAAATCAAATGCAGAGAGAGGCATTGCACTAAAGGCGGGATTCAGATTGTTTGTAAAAGGAGAAGATTTGATTTGTTGTGCATAACCTTGGCTAATGTCTGTTGGAACAGATGCAATGGGACCTACTTGTTGACTGCTACCAACCTGACCTGTGGAATTCACGGAGCTTGCAAGCCCGGTTCCACTTTGCCCAATCCTTTCAATCTTTCCAGGGAAATGAGCTTGCAAACCTAAAGTAGGGACCATTCCTGGCTGAAAGGCAGGATTTAGATTGTTTTTGGATGAGCAAGGCATGGATTGATGCCCAGAAACATGGCCAGTATCTGACAGAACAGATGTAACTGGTTCTAAACACATTGGATTCCTCCTGCCAGCCTGACCTGGGTAACATGTGGAGATTCCATGCATGCTTCCACTCTGGCCAATATTTGCATTATGGCTAGGAAAATAACCATGTAAATCAGAGGTAGATGGAGGGCCTGTCTCAAAGATACGATTTAGATTGTTTGTAGATGAGTAACACCCTGATTGAAATGCAGCACCATGGTTAATATTCAGTGAAACAGATGCAATTTCCTCTCTACCCACTGGGTTATGTCTACCAGGCTGAACTGTAGCACTCATGGAGTTAGTCTGTATGCTTCCACTCTGATGGATCCTTGCCAACTGGCCAGGCATGCAACTGCACAAACTATGCATAGATGCAGGTCCTGTCTCGGGGGCAAGGTTCTGATTGCTTGTAGAAAAACGAGATCTCGTGGAACTTGCATGCATGCTGGTACTATGGCCAGTTATTGCAATCTGAAAGTTGGTATTCAGATGTTCTGTAGATGAGCAGGGCCTGAAGTGATGCACACCACCATGACTACTAATTGACAATGTAGATGTGACTTCTTTTCTACCAATTCTATTACTTCTTCCAGCTGGATCTATGGAACTCATGGAGCCTGCAAGAATGCCTCTACGCTGGCCAGTCAAATGACAGGATAGAGCAACAGAAGAAAAAGGCCCTCGTGAAGAGGCAGGATCTGCAAATGAAGAAGGCCTTAATTGACTTGCTGCATTCTGGTAAATATTTGAGGGAATCTTTGTAACTGTATCTGCATCCTCTTGATTACTTCTACTAACCTGAACTGTAGATCTCCCACTAGATAATAGAGGTACGACATCAATGGTGGGTGGTAATAGCATCTGGGTTTTCTTCAGGTTGTAGGAATGCCTTAAATTGCTCCATTTCTCTTCTTTGTCTGAAGCATGGCAGTGATCACCAGTAAAATTTCCTTGGCCCCATATCAAACATGGGGCAGGCTTGTCACATACATAGCAATGACACTGCATAATTGAATTACATGAGAACACTGAGAAGCAATATCCTGGATGTATTCTTTGAATACATTATTATCACAAGCAATCTCTATGTAAATAACAAACACATTAAAATACAAAATACATCACAACATAACATGGTTCGCATGTACCATTAAAACCAAACTTTAACAAATAATAACTATTCTTCCAAACTCTTTGAACTTAAAATAGATTCTACCCCAGTAAGCTTACCATGGCACAATGTTTCTCATGAGGTGTGCTGTTGAAAGGATATCTTACACAACAATGCCTTGAATGAGGATAGTCCCTACATGCAACCTGATAACATTTTAAATAATGATCAATTATCAACATTATGATATCAAAGTTGAAAATGGAATATTAAGGCATAAACTTATCCATCACAAAAGCCAAAATGGAATGATAATGCACATCATTGTCCATCACAAAATCCAAGTGCAATACTAATGCACAGAATTGACCTTCAAAACTTATGTAAAGAGTTCACTGAACATCCATCATGTGAACTCGGGTCTAAAACAGCAATGATGTTATTAACTAATAGGTTGAGCATTTTAAGAACTGTTCTGTTCAAGGATAATAAAATAAAACAAAACATAAAAATCACATTTGCCAGACTTTTTTCAGTATTCAAGATTATTTTCTCAGAGGCAAATATATTTACTATGGCAACATAAAACCCTTAGTTACATTCCTTGAGAGAGAGGATGCCACATATTTCACAACTATTATAAATTGCTGAGTGGCACCAAACGGGTTCTGCAGCATGAACTAAACCAAGATAGACTAAAATTATCAAACAGGTTGATGCTAACATTTTTTAAAATGAGGTTCACTGCGGAGCTTATTGGAGAATATGAATGTTTCTCAATAAACAGTGGTATTTAGGACCCAACAATACAAGAAAGAAAAAAATAAACACAAGAATGTCCAACTGATGCTTATTTTATCATTCCAATGGTCCTATGATGAGGTGCAATTGAAGACTGTATTACAGGTACTAATTGACTAGGTTTAACCAATCAGCATAGATGAGATTTGAAATGCAGCTTATTTTCCTATTAAAGATGGGCAATAACAGGATGTCCATCATCTGCATGTGTGTGACCATCTGTGTGTGTGTTGAGAGAGAGAGAGAGAGAAAGAAACCTTTGCAAAAGTACATACTACAAATGATCAAGTTAGTATTACATGGTTGGCTGCTTTAAGATTCAATGTACTGTAATTATGAAGTTCAACATGACAAAGAACTTGGAACTGAACAGCTAACTGTAGATCACATATGACAAAATCAATGAAGAACACAGCAGTGTTAATAAATGGAATTCCTTCTTTATCACAGAACTCTATAAATAGATACTCATTGCACTTACCCAATTCCTTACTCTCAAAATGGTTGATTGGTGAGCTATTTATACATTTTCCTCTAGAGAATATTCCATCCAAATGTGTACATCTATTATATTTGCTTTAACATAGATTTTCCTAGCATCTCATCCTACTTTTTACATTGAGAACCCCTTTGCCTTGTGTGTGATATCATGCATAGTAAACAAAACTGTACAGAGTAACAAAATATACAGAGGGAATAAGAGGTGAATGAGAAGAAAATGTTAGCCAACCATAATGTTGTGTTGCCTCTCCCATACCTTGGATTTCCATTGTTACTTCCAGTTCTTCTTCATCAATTTTGAAGACCTCTACTTGTTCCTGGCAGTCCATCTTCTGCTCCATATCCTTAGGAAGCTATTAATATTTTCAATTATGATGTCACCATCTCTTTCCTAGGTACATTCCAGTGTATATACCAGCCCTGATCCATGGATTATCCACTGGATGTTTATTCATGCTTATTCATATCAAACAGTATACCCCTTCTACACAATTTTCTAAAGCTGGAATTCAAAATTTTGCTCTATTTTTTCTTCTTACTAGTCCTTTTCTGCTCTAGCTTCTACCTTGTACTAGTTTGTTTTTTATTTAACTCTTCCTTTTCCATGGACCGTGACTCACGTTCTTTCTTAACCCTGTTAGCTTAGTGGATGAATTAACTTCACATCTTCAGAATGCACATATATCTGTTAAATATGCCACTTGTGTTTGGATAATGCACTTATCATTTCTTGCTGCATTGCCTAGACCAATAAATATATCATTGATTTTTGTTTTGTTTTCTTTGAAGCTTCAAGAAACATGCCCCAAGGGGATGCGCCACATAATACACTCTTCCTTCAGCTTAGAGCCAGGTCTGTAGTTTCTCTACTCTGCCAACATCACCCAGGACTTGCACCCAACCTCATTGCATGTTTTATCTCATGCCATTTGGGTGGGGCTGACTGCAGTTGGAACAGAACCCTGGTAAACTGCTTGAAATTGTGTCAACCTCACCAACGAACAAACACCCTTTTGGCATGAATGATTTTCTTTAAATGTCCCTTTAATGTTTTATACTGATTTTGAGATGGTGAGAGTTGAGACTCGAAGCCCAACATAACTCCACTATTATTAGGTGTCCACATTCTCTTCGTGGTTTGGGAGAGGTCACCAACTATGTTATGCAACAAGGGGAAACATCCTGGTGACCTGGGCATGCTCCAAATCATTCTCTTGATAGGGAAAATGTTAAAAGCTTCTAAAATTCATGCTTCATTAGAGAGTCTGCAGGCAAGTCCTTCACCATTTTACCTTTCTTCATAACGTCTTTAGTTATCTCAGCATTGAAAAAATCATTCAGTACTCTAAGTACTCCCGAGTAAAACTCTGCTCTGTCCTGCTGCCAAGCCGAGTTAACTTGGTCCCAAGTCTGGCTCTCTGTCATTTACTCAAGTTTCAAACTTACTAGCAGCAAGTCAAATCCATCTGGGAGTGAGATCTTGACCTGCAAGTAATGCATGCGTTATTCACTGCCAAATGAGTCCAACTGATAAGTGGATTGAAAAACTCATCAGCATTACATATTACTGCCAAAAAAGTAAAAGGAAACCCTCATTTCGAATCATTTATGCGACAGAGCTTCTCAAAGTCTGAATTGAACTCTTAAACTCTGGCCTCACCGAGTCATTCCTGAAGCCAAGGTTTTCAACATTGATTTATCTCTTCACACATACTCTGTATACTCTGGCTTTCTGTGCTCTGCTTGATATTAATCAATGTTGAAAACCTCGCCGAAAAGTCACGAGTTTTTCCCTAAGCTGAAAAATTGGCTGGGAAAAATCGCGAGTTCTTAAAAAGTCGCGGAGGCGCGACTTTTTAGTAAAAAGCGCAGGTCGACCCAAAAAGTCGCCCAGGCCTCCATAATGGAAAAATTGCCAAGGAGGCTTTTTCACAGTTTTAAAAACTCACGTTTAAAAAAAAAAAATTGATGAGTTTTGTACAAGTGACATTGATGTCAACAATACTAAATGGTAATGTTGACATTTTCTTTATCTTTCATTTTCCATCCGTTTACTTAAATTTTTAACATTACCATTAATTGTTTCAGGATGTTTGAGAGTGGTTCCAACCTCATCGGACTTCATATGCAAAAGGTAGAATTTTAGATCCCATTCAGAATTCAACAGACTTAATGGTTTTCAGGATTTCAGGATTGCAACGTTTCCACTGGATTTTATCATGTATGTGGGTAAGGGATTGGAATTTAATGAAGCACATCAAGCTCTCTATGTACCTTGATGTTGGTGGTGTCGATGCCTGATTGTTGAAGTTGATTGAATTCCTCTGTCATGACCTTAATAAAAAATGTACCCTTCAGTCAAGCAAAATCACTTATTAAGCATGGGAAGCTCTTTCTACCTTATTTTAATGCTTGGATCAAGAAGTTTCATCAAAATTATAGGGTGTTAATTGATGTCCTTGGAGGATCAACTTCGAGATTAGAGGTAGAGGCAAGGGCTAGATCCTAGAGGTGTGGGAACATGGTGCTATTGATGAATAGGATCCCAAACATAGAAAATGATTTGATGATTATATTTTTTCAATTTTGATTTAGATATGTACTGCGCTTGGTGCAATTTTGATAATATTTTGTCTCTAATCGTTTGGACTTTGGAATCATAGCTTGGTATCTTTAATATATATATTTTTCATTAAAATTGTAAAATTGTATGTATTTTTTAGCAGTCCAAGTCATTGAAATCAAACCACTCCGAGTTATTTGCATCCACTACATCTATATATTAGCGCTTTCTCCATATTTATGTTCCAAGGTGTTTATCTGATGTTATTGTTGCTTTATATGTTTAAAATTCTGAAAAAAAATGAATGTATTTTGTATTTTTTAATGTTTGCCGACTTTTGCCGATTTTTCCCGATTTTTTTGCCGATGTTGCCGAGAAGTTGTATTTGGGACCCTTTCCGACTTTTTGCCGATGCTGACTTTTTCAACATTGATATTAATAGCTTGTAACATGTGTTCTAGGCTAAATTCATCACCATCATTTGTCCTACAGTCAGACTAATTCAAAATTAGCTTTATTTCCTCAAGCAAGCACCAAATCGCTGTCTTTGGTTGTCATAGTAGTCCAGAATTTGGATGGCTGGTGCCTGAGGTATCAAAAGTGTTTGTTGTCTTGACATACTGACTGCTTAATTTTGTAGCTTGCACAGCTACTGCAGTTGTGATTGGTTGCACGGTTTCTTTCCATTATTCTTCAAGCAATTCACCCGAGAATGTTCCTAAGTTGGCAGAAAATTTACTTGGTACATTTTCTTATTCTTTCCGCAGTTTCATCACCTTTTTTGTTGGTTCTATGTTTCTTGTTCAATCATTTCTTGGCTGTATTGGCTTTGGTTCATACATCTTAACTGTGATAGAAGTGAAGGCTCCTTAATCCATTGTTGCAGCTCCTTTATAATGCTTGCTAATTCTTTGGTTTGCGCCATCATATCCTACTAAATCAAATCACCATTGTTCTCCATATTGATGACAATCTGCAAAGTTTATTTTGTATGTTTGATGCTTTTAAGCACAAAATTGAGCTCTAGTTGTAAGGTTCAATTCCATTTAAAACTAATTAATGTTTTACAATTCCATAATCTATTACTGAAGTGCAGAAACAGTCAACGTGGAATAAAGAAAAGCATAAGCATTGTTAAAGTCTTGAACTCGACTTGTCAACAACTTTGCTCATTTGCCTTACTTGAGTTGGTTCTTGGTTCTCATAATGTTACCCTTGGAAAATGTAGGGCTCATTTTGCATTTTCATGGGCTTTCCTCTGAGCCTCTCTCACCAAGCACAGCAAAGTATAGTTAGAATTCAGTGGTAGTTATAGGTTGCTGGGAAAACTTGAGCTTATGCACCTTGTTCTATCTTTCCTGAGCACCACTCATCATCCAGAGCAAGGACAAAGGCGTAGAAGAAGTATGGTTGGCCTGATGGGGGATTACTTCACTGTAAGATTCCATTTGGGCACACATGACAAGTACAATATTTGAGGTATGATTACATGGAATACATTACTTTTGTTGCATCATTGATGGAGGGCATAATCTGAAAATCTGTTTTGGACTAACAATGGCACGTCAATGATGGCTTAATAAGTCTTCTCCATCATATTCAATGCCTCTTGCTCTTTGATCTTGACTCCATAATCCAACTGGATGGGCACATGTCTTGATACTTTCCACCATCCCTTTTATTCTAAAGAAAACTTTAAAACAATATTTTATAGGGTTTCCCCCATTGTGTTGGAAAAGAACCAACCTAAGGCAAGAGGAATAGTCATTGTGGTGAAAATGGAAAACCTTCCTAAGTGCCCGTAGGGTTTCACTTTGTTAAAGGACTTTGTGACATTTGAAGTGTAGGTTTTGGAGGTAACAAATTGGTGCCATTGTCGAGGACAGAGTTCAATTCCCAAGAATCAGTAGATTGGCTACATTGATTTCATGAGGGCATTTCTCTAAAGATCTTAGTCTCGGCTAGCAACTCCATGAAAGAAGGAAGCCTCGTTCCAAACGATTTTTAAGTGACATATTGTTTGTAGAGGTGAGGACATCTAGTAGAGTTTGAAAGCATTTGAAGACTCACTTAGCGACTCCACTGATATGGAAATTATGTATGATGGTCATATGTTTTCACATATTTATATTGGTATTTCATTTTTGAGGATTTGGAAGTGAAGAAATATGGCATCATTCTTTGAGGTTGAACTATTTGGTTCATTGGATTTCCCAAGTATTCCTAGAAATCCATGTGAGATTCCCAATCCAAAATGGTTCAAGCATGCTCCGAAGTTCCATTGACAAAACGCTTCAGCTACACTACATGTTACATCTTTCATGAAAATTATTTCAGACCTTGATGTTGTCCATGAGGATGTCATGTCAGGATGCAAATGTTTCTGCTTGCCCTGGAAGATGATGCAGATACATGGTTTGAAATTTGTAGTCCAAGGGAAATATCTTCAATTGTGGGTTTAATCAAAGCATTTCTCAAATGTTGGGACTATAAGAAGAAGAACAGATTGAAGATCTTGTTGATGGGCTTCATGATGTCATGCTACATTTGATGCTTGCCAAGAAAAGAAAAAGGCAATACAAGATCATGTGCTTCTAGTGCATATGTTACGCCTCAAAGTATCAACAGCGTTCCCAGCTAGGTCTATCAGAGCAAGGGGTTAAAAAAATTGATGTAAAGGCCAAGTTGAAGCGTAGAGTGTTGATTTAGGCCAAATACCCCTAATCATGTCATGGATGATCCTCTTGGTTTCCACCTCCAAGAGGCGCTCGCCTGTAGGGGTTGGTTCCCTTGGGTGCCAATCACTTGGACGCATAACCACACTCATTTGTTTTCCATGTAAAAGGTGATAGAACTTTGTAAAGGGCTTTGTACCCTATCTAGCACACCTTATTTGCTCACTTGGACCTATTTTACCCCTCCTTTGGGTTGCGTTACCCACAAATTGTACTTCCTTATTGAAGAAGCCTACAAGGATAATGAAGGAGGACGTTGAGGGCACATATATGTTAGGGTTAGTTAGGGCATGACGTCCTCCTTTTGGCACACCCAGCACTTGGTGTAGCCTAATTGCACTTTATTTACAACTTTTATGTCATTTAGAGATATTTTATTGTTATTATGAGTGGTTTAGCCCCCACAGTTGTGGGTGAGCAAGCCAAATGTTATATTTTTCACATTATCTTGTAGACTCATAACTTAAAATTAGGTGAGCCTAGTCCTATATAAATAGTGCCTCCCTCTCATTATAAAAAGACAACAAGATAGGGGTTCATTATCATATCTTTTCTATTTCTCTTGGTTAATTGGAGCTCTTAATGCTATGTGCACCTCTCTTGGGATGATCTTTCTTGCTTGAAGGTTATATTGATGAAGTTCTAGGGTTTATTTTACACATGCTATTGGTTGATGCTAAAGAATGGTTGTAATAACTCAAGCACAAAGGTGACCTAAGGTGCTATCTTGCTCACCTTTGTTAAATGTTGGTAAGTTATACTTCTAACATAGTTTAATGGTGCTTTTATGGTGCATTATTCTAAAGTGTTAGGGTTGCTTGCTCGTATTTTGTTAACCTTGCGTAAGGAGCCTTCCTTACATAGGAGCTCTCCATTGTCACTAGGTCTTGGACTTCTTCTCTTGCCCTAATTAGGCCCTTATACCTAACTTTTGTGGTTGCTAGTTGATGCCCTAATTGCAAGTATTGAAAGCCATTCTAAGAGAGGGACGTTGGTATCAATTTCTCAATGCCCTAGGGATTGAGACAAGAATCATATGCCCTATCTTTTCAACCAAGCTATCTCTCTTTTATCAATTCACATGCCTTTTAATTCACATGCATCTTTATATATTGAAAAACCCTCAAAATATAATATTGTTGGAAAAACCCTAAAAATCTAAAGAAATTCAAACTCCAAAAATAACCGTGAGTTTGTAATTTTGGTCCACCCATCAAATTCGCCCTAGTGGATTTATCCACAAATCTCTGAGGGCGTCCCACTTTGACCTAGTGCATCGAGAAACGTGAAATTGCCCAAATTAGGGTTTTGGCAATTCTAACTAGATCATCAAGTGCACCCTAATTCACTTGATCTTCTTCCCTTCAAAGTGCACTTTTCTGAGGTAGTGCCTTGGGAAGTGTGAAACCCTACCTTGGGACTCGTGAAGTGTATTAAATTGATGATATCTATTGATGTTGACTGGTGGATTGAATTAACTCCTTTATATGTTTGATGTTTCATTATTATTCATCGTTGACTCCATAAAAGGCACTGATCTTATCCATAAGCCTTATATAAGGGTATTAGCTAGTGGGTTGATGTCTGCAGGTGTTCTTTCTCCATTAGGGACTCTCCCATGGGTTTAGGAGTTATCCAAAGAAGTTGAGGAGTTGGGTCGTGGTGACATTGGGTCTATCCCCTCTCATATGCTTACTAACACTAGCACAAAGGCATACTTAGTCTACTTTGAAAAGACTGCTAGTTTAAGCGGAAACAGTTTTTTGCGTCGTTGTCGGGGACCTCAAAGGAAAGTGACAACATTCTATTGAAGAGGGATTCCCGAGTTGAATCTTTCAAATATATCCAACATATACCCTATGGTTCAAGTACGTTCGTGTCTTTTACTTTGGTGAGATTTGCTGATCTAACTTGGCAGGTCTCTCCCAGCGGCTTCAACTAAAGAAAATCAGAAAGAAGTGCCCTACAAGGACTAGGCTAATCCAAGAGGTAAGTAATTGCTTTGTACTTTGATAGGATTTTGGTTAAAGGCTAACCCTGCAGGTCCTATCTAGTGACTCCATTGATAAAAATCAACGAAAAAATGCAATTCAAAGAAACCTCAAAAGATGATATGGCAACCTTTGATGAAGCATGGATGTACCATCATTGGTTTGATACATTGGATTTCTCATGCATTATGGGATATCCAGATCAGTTGGATGTTGATAATGATGGGAAAGTGCTCCTTCCAAAGTTTCGTGAATATGAGTATATACTATATAGTATCAATGCATCTCTTGATGTTCACGGGATTTCTTGTAAATTCCAATATAATACATGAGGATGTTAGAATTAAGTTATTTTTGCTATCTCTTGATTTGAGGAATAATCAAAATGTCAAAGATTGGTATCAAGAGCTCCCTCCTAAAGGGTTTTCCTCACTTGGGCATTTGAT
Source organism: Larix kaempferi (assembly GCA_027924585.1). Lineage (NCBI taxonomy): Eukaryota > Viridiplantae > Streptophyta > Pinopsida > Pinales > Pinaceae > Larix > Larix kaempferi. Next base: position 1,350,718 of record BSBM01000236.1, read on the forward strand.
CGAGGCATTCAACAAAGAGTGGGAACCTAATATGGATGAAGATGTGAGGAAGGGATTGATTGACCATGTACAGGGAAAGAGCCAAGAAGACATATGTGATGAAGAAATCAAAGAAGACACTTTCGGTTTGGAGCTTGAAGACTCTGGTCTGACGACTGCTACAGAAATGGAAGTGTGTTTCGCTCCTCTTGATTTATCAAACCTTCTAGGGTATTCAGATGAGTTACCAGAGACATTATGGTCAGCCTTTTGCGATTATGATGACAATGTTGAAGACCATGTTGAGAATTTTATGCTATTAGCTCCAGAAGAGGGTATTAAGGAAGAAGATGTCTACATGAGGTTATTCGTCCTTCACCTGGAAGGAAAGGCCCGCGCTTGGTTTGCAAGCCTAGCCAAAGGAAAAATATCCTCCTTTACAGAGTTGATAGAGACATTTTGTAGCTACTGGTGGCCAGAAAAACGTAGGAGATGGGTGTCTCATGTCAAGTATGCAAAGGGCTTATTCAAGAAGGAAGAACATGTGGATCTTGTTGAGCAAGTCCCAGAAGAGCATGAAGCAATCCTTGTCGAAGAAGTTTGTGATGAAGATCACGCCTTGAAAGGCTTGCTTGAAGAAACCATTGTTCAAGATATTATTGATAACATTCTCGGCCTTATGTTCGAAGATCAAGGTACTTCTAAAGACGAAGATGATGGCGCTCCGAGAAACGAAGACCAAGAAGCTTTAGTTGAAGAAATTGAAGAACATAAGGAAATGGTGACTTCTCCTTACCCTCATGGCAAAGTTTCTTATGATATCTCGGGCCTTTCAGAGGAAAATAACAAGATCCTTGAAGATGATGATGATTATTGGAAGTTTCTAGGTCCACCAATTTATGATTCTTCGAGACTAGTAGTATTATTTTCAATCCCTTTGGTTGCACATATTCTGAAGAAGAAGTTCACAAATATTTCTTTCCATTCGGAGAAGAAGAAGAAGAGGTTAGTTTTTGTTGGGAGTTGCGCTGGCCATTAGATCCAAAAGGCGCACCTGATGGAAATCCGCTACCATCCTAGTTAAGGATCTACCGAGAGGCTATTAGACCATGTCGCAAAACTCACAAGGAGCGTTGAACATTATGTCATCAATCTCCTCCTCAGCGTTACCCAAGTGAGTTTCGAACTTGCGACTCTGATACCACTTGTTGGGAGTTGAGATAGTTGTTAGATCCAAAAAGCGCACCTGATGGAAATCCGCTACCATCCCAGTTAAGGATCTGTTGAGAGGTTGTTATATTGCGTCGCAAAACTCACGGGGAGCGTTGAACATTATGTCAACAATCTAGATTGGGCCAACCCATATTTTTATACAGGTTCTAAAAAATATGACAAAGTCTTTGTTGAAGAGGTACTCCCAACGGAAAAAGATATCGAGGACATGGTTGATGAAGATGTTATGGTTGTAGCTTCCCCTGGTTCCGCCATTTGTGAAGAGTGGATCAATCCCTTTGCAACTAAATTTGATGATGAAGCACTCCAAGATGTGGATCCTGTCGCCATTGAAGACGATCACCATATCCATATGTCCAATTGTAATAAAAGGTTGGAGGACTTTGGAAAACCCATATCCGATGAGATCTCTTAGGATTTGGTTCAACTTTGCTCACCCACCATCGAGGATCGTGTAGGATTTCATACGAAGACTTCCTTTGCAGATATTGAGCCAATGTGTTTACCCACTCCTAGGGTGGGCCATGATCACATTCCCAGCGATGTCTCTCAGGAAGCATTGCAAATGATAAGTAGCCCTTTCTATCCAGTATAAGCAAGTTTTCGACGACGCATTTCAACAGAACCAAAGCAAGTGTGTGGGTAGTGTTATCACACAACTTGTAGTTGTCCCTAAAGGTTATCCTATCCAAGATGGTAGAGGCGATGGACAACTAAAGAGGTGACCCAAGAGATGCCCTAGTTCCCAATGCAATTGGTTGTCACGCTAACCGAGGCACTCTTCACTTTAGATCTAGCCTAAGAAAGACCAAGGGGGAGACCCTAGATAACCAATAAGGGCTAGAGAACCTACTCAAGACCTCCTAGGGAAATGTGAAGATGAAAAAGGAGAAGATCAAGAGAGGATAGATATAGATCTAGGATGGATAAGTGGACCCAAAGAGTTAGGGCTTGGTTGAAGAGGCTTATGAATGGACAGATGTTCAACCAATGAAAGATAAGGCCACTTATAGGTTTAAATTAGTATATCTAGATAGATCTAATGCCAAGTAAAAATATTCGAGTGGGGCCCACCCTTAAATTAAGGAAAATGGTCCAAATGAGGTCCACAAGGTGAAGATCAAGATGAAATGGTACTAGAGGGTTTGCTACTCAATGGATCTAATGATTTGACAAGGAACAAGCAATACCCAAGTTGTGGATCTAGCAAAAGCCCACCTACCCAACAAGTGCGACCTCCCTTGGAGAGGCCTAGTGACTTAGATGAGGGGGTAAATGGAGTCGGATGCCCACCAAATTTTAGATCCAAGGTTTATTAATTAATATTTAGGTGGGTTTTAATTATTAAGCCCAAGCAATCGCTAGATCTCGCTAGATCTGAAAAATTTTAAAAATGAGGGTTTTGATTTTAAGGGTTTTGAGATCTAGAGAACAAATGGATAGATCGGAAGAATAAAATGCGTACCTCTCAAGCGTACCTGGATAATGAGAATGGATGTCGATTATGATGAGGATTACTTCCACAAAGATCAAATGAAAGATTTTGAAGTTTCTCTTGCTTGTGCAATTTGCCCAAGTCCACAAGTGCACCCCTCTCTTCCTGCAAAACCAAGGAGACAAAGCTCAATTAGCCAACAAAATGAGGGTAGATACAAGTAAGAAGTAAATGATAGAGAATAATTGGTACAAAGACAAAATCACTCCCTGTTTGAACCAAAATTTGACAGAAGCTTGCAGGGTAAGCCTCCCTACCAATGCGCACTCCTCCCAAATTGTCTTCTTCACCTGTAAATCAATATAGTGGAACAAAAGTACAAGATAGCTACAAAAAACCTTCAGTGCAATGGAAAAGCATTTACAATCATCATAACCAAACACCCATCTCAAGATCCAAGCATGTGCTCAAAAGATATTTCTTCTATTCCAATAATCAAGAGCCAAAAATCTCTAGATGCCTTTACAATAGGGGGGGCTCTTCCTTAAATAGGAGGAGAGAGACCAAAACCCTAACCACTTTTCAAAATGAGCGGTGGAGATCAAAAGATAAAACAATACAATCAATGGCTAAGATGAGCCGATACAATCTAACATGGATCCACTCACATTAGGGGGGTACGCACTCACTAAAGCAATCCCGAGGGGGTGCGCACCACATAAAAGTGACTAAAACATAAGTGTGCCACCTAAGATGACAAGGACAAGACACTAGGAGCACATGGTGGGGCTAGGAGGTTTTATTTTCCTTCACTAGCATCACCTCATGGCACAAAGATATAAGATATGACTCAATAACATGTCCAAGTGACTAAATGATTAAATCGTGGCCCCCTCAATTGAGAGAAAAATACATCAAAAGACCACCTAGAGAGTGTGTGGACCCCACTGAATGCTGCAAGCTGATCTGGGAGTGGGATACACCATAGATGACCTCTAAACAGACCTCATGCCAAAACCTTGCCTCAATATCCCAAATTGATTTCCTTAATGACCCTTTATCCCATTTTTATCCCACCTGAAAAACCATCAAACTGCCAGTAGCTCACTACCTGGTGCCTGGGCACAAAATCTGACTGTACCATCATGTCCGAAGAGGGGGTAATATAGTAATAACAAGTAGCTGGACCACCCCTCTCCTTTGTAGCGCCCTAGGTAAAGGTGCTCACTCAGTGTAACTGTTGGACAGGCCATCTCAGCATGGCCAAACTAGTCAACAAGTGGAAAACTGATCATATCATCAATGGAAGTGCCTGAAATTGAATACTGAGTGTCTCAATGGATCCAGAAGACCCAAATCTACTAGAGATGAGTACCCATACACCCCATGGCAACCTGTAAGATCATCTGTAGCTTCAGCCATATCTGGACAATAAAAATATAATGGTCTGGAAACAATAAAAAGTGCATCAACCATCATCTAAAACCTGTATCCAATATATGGAGTCATCAAAAGGTGTACCAAGGACCATAGATCAACATCATACAACATCACTAGTCCAACTCATCACGAATCCCAAGGTTGACCCTGGTCAAACTAGGTTTGACCAGTCAAACTGATCAAAATATGACCCAAGCTAGAGAAGCCTGCTGCTGCAAGTGAAAATGGTTAAGACATGCTCTTTTAATCATTCTCATAGCAAGACTTTTAAAGCATTAAGCATCATTTCACTGGCAATGAATAGATAATTATAATTAAGCATAAGTTCAAATAAATATTTACTTACAAAAGAACCTCAAGGATATACTCATTCTGTAGACATGATCAATTTGCTAGCAGAGGGTGAAAGCTAAGAATGCAAGGCTAGGCAAAGGGGATTGACTTGACTGACCCAACACTGTGATACTTTGGATAAGGGAAAGGGAATTACACATTTAAGCATATGTTGGATAAAGAATACATAGGGAATGGCAATGTCTCACAAATGGGTAAGTTGTTTAGAGAAGTGCTTATTCAACCTTGGAAAATGTCTACAATTCACATCATTACATTTCAATTCCTTGGCCGACAATCTTTTGACTTAGCATTTGTTTAACCACTGCTTTCTTTAGGCCAAAACAATTCATCCAGGGTGTTTTAAGTTTTCAATTCATTTCATTTGGCAACCCTTTTGGGCATTTCACCTGTGCTTAGAAGCACAACTACTAAAGCTTTCATCCAAGGTGCTTTGATTATCCATTTCATTTCATTTCACAACCCTTTTGGGGATTTTGCATGTGTTTAGCAACACAACTACTCAAGCTCTCATCCAGGGTGTTTTTTCATTTAAGTTTCAATATACTTTCACAAGATATAACAGTAATTTCCATATGTAAATGATGGTAGTATTGTTTGCTAAAGATTTTAGCCAACACAAATCAACCAACTATGGGGACTTTCCACAATCAAGACCAAACATCGAGGAAACCGACTAGAGCGATCAAGGTATCAAGTCCAACTCACCAAAGGTAAGTTTTGTTGCCAACTCAGAGCCAAGACACAAACTTAACAGGGATGCTATCCAACATAGAGGCAAAAATGGGGATGTCCTCCATATCACAGGCTGAGGTGTAAGTTAGGGTAAAAACTAACAATGGGAAGGATAACGGATGGATGGGGAAAGTGAGAGTGATGACTAAGCTAGCAAGCCATAAAGGTGGGAATGATCATGTCCACACTCCTACGAGGGTAAAACCAATGAGTATAAAACAAGAACTTCTAAGTGCAAGTAATACAACCATTTAGATAATCAATAATAACCAATTTCATTTTATATAGATATACTGCCAGATCATGATCACTAGATACTAAGACAAGCTATCAAAATGACCAGAAGAGCAAGCTAATAAAAACAATGCACATCATATACCTGTTGGGTCATATACTTGTATCTGCAATCTGGACCAACTGTAACCACTGAGAACACTGCTGCCGAAGCTCTAATCACGCGCTGCATCTGTATGGGATAAAAGGTCATCTCAGTCATCAAATCTGAGGTCAAAAGGCTCAACCTTGGCATAAGGTCTACTGCATGTCTAATATAGGGCTGCTCTGATGTGTGAGTGATCACAAATAACACTGCTCATCATAGCCAATCTCACTAAAGTTGTGTAAATGTCAAGCTCAAAAATATGCAAATGACTGCTCTGCAATCACGGTAGCCCAGCTACTATGGGTGTGATAACAGGTAGGTATAGTATTTAGTATTTACTTCTCCTTACCATGATACCAGTTATTTATCTTTTCGCTTAAAACTAGAATGTACGATTTTTGTGGCTAATAATTTCAATTTTTTAAAGATTATTGATACTGAAATCATTATTAGAAAGTTCAAGAAAGTGTTTGCATGTCCAAAAGAATGCTTGAACAGATACAGAAATATATTACAGTTGACCCTCAAAGATTCTTCATAAAACTTCTAGGACTCATCTTGGCAAGTGGTTCCTAGTGTTTGAACTCGGATAGCCAATTCCTTGCAAACGAATTTCACAAAATAGGTATATATTATGACGATAGTGTATACCTGATGCCGGTACAGACGTGGATAGATAACACTTCCAAAAGTAACCAACCTCCATCGCAGAAATTTGAAGGTTTCCAGGTTCCCAAGTTTGTTCATCATTCTGGTTCCATTCCAACGAAGATAACGGTATGTACTCAGCTCATCCTTGATGTAGTTTTGTCATGGATTGTTTCCAAAGACAAAGGAAGAAAATTTGGCAGTATACTCAGGTGGCTACTGTTAGAAAAACAGGATCGCAGAGCAATAACAATAAACATAAATGCAAATATAATTACACAAACACATTACAAGAGAGACACCAATATATCGTGGTTCACCCAAGATGGGCTACGTCCACACTGAAGTTGCCAGTCCTTATTATTATACCGTCCAGCAAAGTGAAGGGATACAACCTGCGGCACAGCCGCTGCATTTCCTCTTCACTGTTTCACAGTCTCTCTTCTGATCTTAGAGATCTTTACAATGCATAATACCTAATACATCAACCCTAGCCGTATTACAATGGCTTTCTTTTATAAGGGAAATACAATGGGAAAATACCACGGGTTACGCCAAACCATGGGCCCGTAAACTGTTGGTGAAAACAACCCCAAAAATTTTCCTCAGGGGCGCTACCCCCGAACCCCAAGGTTGGGGAACGAGTGTACATTCCTCTGGGTTACACGGCTAAGATAATATCATCTATGAGACTGGAAGATCTGGCTCCACAACCAAACATCTCCCAATTGGAGACTGATCACAACAACTCCACCGTTGTTGTACTTGCTGGACCTTGGACTTGGCAAATTTATCCTCTTCCCCTTCACGCTAGAAGGCCAACTGAAACCGAGCAGGAACTCAATTTCTCTCTGGTCACTACCTTTGTAAACATGTCTGCAGGATTCTGGCTAGTATGTATCTTTTCCAGCTTCAACAGTTCATCTTCCAGAACAGAGCGTATGAAATGGTACTTTAGCTGTATATGTTTAGTCCTCGAATGGAATGCTGAGTTCTTTGCAAGAGGAATGGCACTCTGGCTGTCACTATACAACCTGTTATCCTTCTGTTTCTTACCTAATTCCTCCATAAACCTCTGCAACCAAATCGTCTCTTTGCTAGCCTCTGCAACAACAACATACTCTGCTTCCGTTGTTAAAAGTGCAACAACCTTTTGTAGTATCGAAATCCAACTTATTGTTGTTCCACCTACAGTAAACACATACCCTGTGGTGCTCCTCCAGCTATCCTTATCACCTGCCATATCTGCATCAACAGATCCCTGTAGAACAGTGTCTGAACCTCCAAAACATAATGCCTGAGTGGTAGTACCTCTCAAATACCTGAGAATCCACTGTACTGGCTTCCAATGTTCTTTACCTGGATTGTTCACATATCTGCTCACAACTCCCATTGCTTGTGCAATATCTGGTCTTGTGCACACCATGGCATACATCAAGCTGACAACTGCTGATTGATAGAGAATCTTGGACATGTAATCTGTCTCTTCCTGTGTCTTGGAACACATTTCCTTACTTAGACTGAAATGGCTGGCCAAAGGAGTACTAATTGGTTTTGCATTCTACATTCTGAACCTCTCCAACACCTTTTGTATGTACTCACTCTGAGACAATGTCAATTTACGATTTTTCCTGTCTCTCGTTATTCTCATACCAAGGATTTACTTTGCATCACCCAAATCCTTCATCGCAAATGAATTAGCTAGTTTTCTTTTGAGTACATTTATATCCTACATGTTAGACCCTGCAACAAGCATGTCATCCACATACAATAACAAGATAATATATATTTCATTGTCTAGCTTCTTGAAATAAACACAGTGGTCAGAATGACATCTACTATAACCTTGTTCTGTCATAAACCTGTCAAAATTTAAATACCACTGCCTTGGAGCTTGCTTTAAGCCATACAAGCTCTTCTTCAACCTGCATACCAAATTCTCCTTCCCTTTGACCTCATACCCTTGTGGTTGCTGCATATATATCTCTTACTCCAAATCCCCATGGAGAAAAGTTGTTTTTACATCTAACTGTTCAAGATGCAAATCTTTTACCGCCACTAGACTTAAGATAGTCCTAATTGAAGTCATCTTAACAATAAGAGAAAATATTTCATCAAAATCTATACCTTTGTTCTGTGCAAACCCCTTTACAACAAGTCTGTCCTTGTACCGCTTCTTACTTCCTTCTTCTTCCTTCAACCTGTAAATCCATTTGTTCTGCAATGCTATTTTACCAGCAGGACACTGAACCAAATCCCAAGTCTGGTTTCCTACCAATGAATCCATCTCCTCATTCATGCCTTGCTCCCACTTCTTTCTAGTTTCCACCTGCATTGCTTCTTCATAACATTCTGGTTCACCAGCATCAGTCATCAATAAATAATACATTGAAGGAGCGTATCGTTCAGTGAATCTACTTAACCTGGTAGATCTTCTTGCAGTTGCAGGAGTTTCAAGTACTTGCTGTTGTTCTTGATTTTCTGGCACCTTTGGAACTTTATTTTCTTTAATTTCATCAAGTACTGTGTACTCTGTGTTTTCCTTTTCCTATTTCTTTCCCTGCAACTGATCTTTATACATGACCTTTTCATTGAATACCACATCTCTACTCCTAGTGATTTTGTTATTTTCATAATCCCATAAGCGATAACCAAAATTATCAACCCCATATCCAATAAAAGTATATTTCTTGGATTTAGCTTCAAACTTTGTTCTATTATCTTTATCAATATAGACAAATGCTTCACAACCAAATGTTCTCAGAAATGAGTAGTTTACCTTTTTACCTGTCCATGCCTCCTCTGGAATACCACCATCCAAAGCACTTGAAGATCCTCTGTTTATTAAATAAACAACAGTATTTACAACATATGCCCAAAACTGTAAAGGCAACCCTGCATGCAATCTCATACACCTTGCACGCTCCATGATCGTTCTGTTCATCCTTTCAGACACACCATTTTCTTGTGGTGTTCCAGGGACTGTCTTCTCTCTACGAATCCCATGGTATGAACAATAACTATCAAACTCCTTGCCACAATACTCACCTCCATTATCAGATCTGAGACACTTCAACCTTTTTCCTGTCTCATTCTCAACCAAAGCTTTCGACTTCTTAAAAGTAGCAAACACATCAGATTTCTGTCTAATGCAATAAACCCAAGTTTTTCTAGTTGCATCATCAATAAATGTAACATAATAATGAGAGCCACCAAGAAATTGTACCTGAGCCGAACCCCATACATCTGTATGCACAAGCTCTAACTTTTCATTCTTCTTTTGTTTCCCAACCCTGAGAAATCTGACTCTCTTATGTTTTCCATAAACACAGTTCTCACAGAATTCCAAGCTTACCTGCTTCAAATCTGGCAGCAACTTCCTTGAGTGGAGAATCTGCATCCCTTCTCACTCATGTGGCCAAGCCTATGATGCCACAATGTTGTATCTGTTCCTGTGGAAGCTAAAGAGATAGAATGGTCAATATTATGAGGACATAAATACAACGTACCTACCCTGTCTCCTTTTGCTATTACCATTGATCCTTTAGTGATCTTCCACCACGTTTCTCCAAACGTAGATAGACAACCTCCATCTCCCAACTGCCCTATTGAGATCAGATTTCTTTTCATAGAAGGAATGTGCCTTACATCTTTCAACAGCCAATCAGTTTCATTCTTAAATTTTATCCATACCTCACCCATTCCAACAATTTTACATGGCTCATCATCACCCAATAAAACATGTCCAAAATCACCTAGAACATAATCATGAAAATATTTCCTATGGGGTGTAGCATGACATGAAGCTCTTGAATCTACTACCCAATAATCACTAGTATTATCTAATGCAAAAATCAAAGCATCTTGTAACACATCACCTACTACATTTGCTTCCTGGGTAGTCTCCTGCTGTCCATCTCCTTTCTTCTTTAGAGATCTGTAGTCTTTCTTCAGATGTCCTTTCTTTCCACAGTTCCAGCACTCTATTTTTCCCAGTTTGGACTTGGATCTTCCCGTTTTAGACTTGCCCCGATTACCTTGGCTCTTTCCTCTCTCCTTTTGTCTTCCCCTGCTCTCCATGGTCAACGCATTACCTGATGTCTCACCTGTGTTTTTTCTTCGCATTTCCTCACTAAGAATAACACCAATAACATCATCAAATTTCAAGGTGTTTGAACCAGAGACAGAGTTACTTACAGCCATGACCAAGCTATTCCAGTTTTCTAGCAATGAACACAAGATTAGAAGAGCCTTAACCTCATCATCGAAATTCACACTTACAGAACTTAGTTGATTTGTAACCGTATTAAATTCATTTAAATGATCAGTAACAAATCCACCTTCATACATCTTCATATTAAATAAACGCTTCATTAGAAATACCTTGTTGAAGGCCGATGGTTTTTCATATAGCTTACCCAGTGTGCTCATCATGATTCATACCCTCCGTTGTCGTTTCTTTTGAGATATTGAAAGCCACCAACGAAGCCAGGGATAACTGTATTGTTCCCAGTGCCTTTCTGGCAAGATCCTCCCATTCTTCGTCCTTCATAGCCGTCGGTTGCTTTGCTCTTTCTCCCAACGATAGGAATAGATCTTTCTAGTACAGATAGTCCTCCATTTGCATTTTCCATAACTAGAAGTTTTGGCCATTAAACTTCTCGACCTTAAACTTTCCTTCTTCCGCCATTGCTCCCACTCGAACTAGAAACCCTAGCTTCCTGCGGATTTATCTACCAAAGAGACCTTTGGCTCTGATACCAATTGTTAGAAAAACAGGATCGTAGAGCAATAACAATAAACAGAAATGCAAATATAATCACACAAACGCATTACAAGAGAGACACCAATATATCGTGGTTCACCCAAGATGGGCTACGTCCACACTGAAGTTGCCAGTCCTTATTATTATACCGTCCAGCAAAGTGAAGGGATACAACCTGCAGCACAGCCGCCGCACTTCCTCTTCACTGTCTCACAGTCTCTCTTCCGATCTCAAAGATCTTTACAATGCATAATACCTAATATATCAACCCTAGCCGTATTACAATGTCTTTCTTTTATAAGGGAAATACAATGGGAAAATACCACAGGTTACCCAAAACCATGGGCCCGTAAACTGTTGGCGAAAACAGCCCCAAAAATTTTCCTCAAGGGCGCTGCCCCCGAACTCCAAGGTTGGGGAACAAGTGTACAGTCCTCTAGGTTACACGGCTGAGACAATATCATCTATGAGACTGAAAGATCTGGCTCCACAACCAACAACTACATTGGTGGTATGATTTCACTTTACCCTTCTCTGTTATCATAATTTAGGTAGGTAGGTATAGTTTCATTTGAGTTCAGCATTACCGTTATTTATGCATTGCACTTATTTTTCATTTTGATTTTACTGCATTTTATTCTGAACAAGGCAGGACGAATGTGTCTGCCTCATGATGCATTTGACATTATTTTTGTTAGATGTGTATGTACTATGTAGGTCTACAAGTACACAGGAGATTCTAGGGGGTTCTCATACATTCCCAAGAAGAGCGCATGTCCCACAGTTGGAGCCAACAGTTACACCTCAAAGTATCTGCAACGTTCCCAGACAGGTCTACCAAAGCGAGGGGCTAAAAATTTGATGTAAAGGCCAAGTTGAAGCGTAGAGTATTGATTTGGGGCTAAATACCCCTAATCATGTCATGGATGGTCTACTTGGTTTCCACCTCCCGGAGGTGCTTTCCCTGTAGGGGTTGGTGCCCTTGGGGGCCAATCACTTGGACACATGACCACACTCATTTGTTTTCCATGTAAAAGGTGATGGCACTTTGTAAAGGGCTTTGTATACTATCTAGCACACCTTATTTGGTCACTTGGATCTATTTTACGCCTCCTCTGGGTTGTGTTACCCGCAAATTGTACTTCCTTATTGAAGAAGCCTACAAGGATAATGAAGGAGGATGTTGAGGGCACACATCTCTTGGGGTTAGTTGGGGCATGATGTCCTCCTTTTGGCACACCTAGCACTTGGTGAAGCCTAATTACACTTTATTTACTACTTTTAAGTCATTTAGAGATATTTTATTGTTATTGTGTGTGGTTTATCCCCCAAAGTTGTGGGTGAGAAAGCCAAATGTTATATTTTTCACATTATCTTGTAGGCTCATAACTTAAAATTACGTGAGGCTAGTCCTATATAAATAGCACCTCCCTTTCATTATAAAAAGACAACACTATAGGGGTTCATTATGAGATCTTTTCTATTTCTCTTGGTTTATTGGAGCTTTTAATGCTATGCACACCTCTCTTGGGATGATCTTTCTTGCTTGAAGGTTAATTTGATGAAGTTATAGGGTTTTTTTTACACATGCTATTGGTTGATGCTAAAGAATGGTTGTAATAACTCAAGCACAAAGGTGACCTAAAGCGCTATCTTGCTCATCTTTGTTAAATGTTGGTAAGTTATACTACTAACATAGTTTAATGGTTCTTTTATGGTGCATTATTCTAAAGTGTTAGGGTTTCTTGCTCGTATTTTGTTAACCTTGCGTGAGGACACCTTCCTTAAATAGGAGCTCTCCACTATCACTAGGCCTTGGACTTCTTCTCTTGCCCTAATTAGGCCCTTCTACCTAACTCTTTTGGTTGCTAGTTGAGGCCCTAATTGCAAGTATTGAAAGGCATTATAAGAGAGGGACGTTGGTATCAATCTCCCAATACCCTAGGGATTGAGACAAGTATCATATGCCCTAGCTTTTCAACCAATCTATCTCTCTTTTCAATTCACATGCCTTTTATTTCACATGCGCCTTTATATATTGAAAACCCCTAAAAATATAATATTTTTGAAAAAAACCCTAAAATTCTAAAAAATTCATAACTCCAAAAATAACCGTGAGTTTGTAATTTTGGTCCACCCATCAAATTCACCCTAGTGTATTTATCCACAGAACTCTGATGGCGTCCCACTTTGACCCAGTGCATTGGGAAATGTGAAATTGTCCAAATTAGGGTTTTGGGCAAATCTAACTGGATCATCAAGTGCGCCCTAGTTCAGTTGATCCTCTTCCCTTCAGAGTGCACTTTCTTGAGGTAGTGCCTTGGGAAGTATGAAACCCTACCTTGGGACTCGTGAAGTGTATTAAATTGATGATATTTATTGATGTTGAATGGTAGATTGAATTAACTCCTTTATATGTTTTATGTGTCTTTATTTTTCATTGTTAACTCCATATAAGGCATTGATCTTAGACATAAGGCTTGTATAAGGGTATTTGCAAGTGGTTGATGTCTGTAGGTGTTCTTTTTCCATTCGGGACTCCCCCATGGGTTTAGCAGTTACCCAAAGAAGTTGAGGAGTTGGGTCATGGTGACATTAGGTCTAGCCTCTCTCATATGTTTACCTACACTAGGACAAAGGCATACATAGTCTGCTTTGAAAAGACTACTAGTTTAAGTGGTAACACATAGTAACCCTTCTAAGGTACTAGTGGCTAAAATAGAGCAAAAAAATGAAAATTTGGATGCCCTTCTTAACTCGCTACAAGGAGAAGAGTGTGCTGCAAGTCTGAAACATGAAGTTTTTGGTGACCTCATTGGAGCATGTTACCGGATGAACTAGCAGGGCTAGTATCCGATGAACAAATACAAGAGAAAGTGACCACTGTCACCTTAACCACTTCTCCAACTTCTTCGGAGAGTCGGAACCTCCAAGGACAGAGCCCTTTTGTGATCTACAAAACACCTAGAAAACTATGTCTTCTAGATAATGTGTTAGTGACCAGTGCCTTGGGTGATGATGTTTACGAAATCATGCACTAAGTAAATATCAAGATAGTATAGCAAGTTAGTATATGAGTAAGAATGATAACCATGAAAACCACTTGTCAACCAAAGAATATAATTACCATGTGCAAATAAGATACTGCATCAACATCATAAATTTTCAAGTAAATATAAATGTCAACAAAAAGAGTGTGTGATCAACTCTAGTGTTTTATAGACAATGAATGTGAGTGCAATAACCAAATAGCACAATCCTATATTTTCACACCTATTTCAGATATATATAAAGATGTAATTAGCCACAGTATTAGTAACCACTACAAAGTAACAAAGGACAGTAGCAAGGTAAGCAATATCAATGGCAATTTCAATCAGTTCAAATGCATAGCCTTCATGCACCAATTTAGGAATCGTAACAGCATGTAATGACAATAGTATTATCAGCAGTATGACGATTACTTGTAACAATTACAAAGTAAATCAAATAGGAGTATATCACAAGCACTGTCAAACAAGCTTCACTATCTGACAGTCATGCATTCAAGTGGTAAAAGTACCTCTCTAACAGCAGTAGTATATCTTCGTTAATTATCGGGTTTGTAACAAACCTATATCAAGAGATGCTTTGCAATGAAAATTTCAAGGTTTAATTTGTTTGACACATGGAGTATTAGCAGACTGTAATAATAACTTTCAGACCTGTGTTAGAGTAGAATTCAGACCTCTTCTAGGTAGATTTCAGACTTCTTGTGATCACTGTTTTTTCACCTTTAAATGCACTTTCCAACACAATTGTTGCTCTCTTCTTTTGCTTGTATGTGCAGGTGAATATGCTTGCAAGTCAAGGCTATGCTAAGATGACAATATGCAGCAGGAGCAGACGTGTAGCAGTGAGCAGAGGGCTAATATATGCAAAAAATCAGGGCTAAAGGAAGATTACAAAGGGAGGACCGAGCTCTTTTGTGCCAAGGTCAAAGGTAAGGACAACCAAAGAAGGGGGAACCAATCCTTTTGAAGGGAGGTCGAACCCTTTTTGGGGATGTCCTAGGGTGAAAGACAATGGAAGTGGATAGAGGGAATGAAAGGGAAAGAGATGGAGGATAAAGGAAGGATATGGATGGGAGAAAAGGGAGAGGAAAATAGCGAGGAAAGAAAGGGAGAAGAAGACGAAAGGGATAAGAGGAAGGTTAGAAAAGGAGAAGAAAGGGGGGAGCGAGCTAGGGAAAAAGGGGAGCGTGGGTCTAGGAAAGGAATAAAGGAGAGGGCGAGGCCAAAAGAGGAGAGAGTGAGGGTAGGAGAGCAAGGGAAAAAGGGCCGCTAGGGACAAAGAGGAACTACAGCTAGGGTTTGTAGCTATATTTTAGGTTTTTTTAAATTTACTTTATATGAACTTTTATGTACAAAAATCAAAAAATAAACCTAATTAACAATAAACACAAAATCTAACCTAAAAAAAGTACAACTAGGTTTTTAGGAATTTTTTATTTTTTTAAGATTTTAGGGCTTCCTAAATTTTTGCCCTAGGGTTTTTAGGGCTAAAGAAGGCAGGGCGAAATTGTAGGAGAGAGCCGAAATTTTAGGAAGAACAAAAAATCAAAAAAAAAAAATTGTAGGGTTTTTAACATCAAATTTCAGACATAATTCTAACCCTCATTCTACCGTGCAAATGTAACACGCATGAAAATGCAAGTGAAATTAAGTAAAAGATTGACTAACTTAGGGTTTTAATGGATGTTGCCCCAAACCTTAGCCTTAGAGGAAGGTGACCAGCCTTCCTCTTGGAGGTAATTCTCTTTGCTATTGGGTTAGAGCTTTTTGAAACAACCTCTGGTGTTCGTTACAAGAGCCTAAACTAGGGAAAAGTTAAAGCTCCAAGGCCAAACTTTGTAAAAAACTCTTCTTGGGAGCGTTTTTACTATGCAATGAGGATAGAAAAGCAGGCGAAAGCCCTATTCAAAGAGAATGTAGCCATAGGGCTACCATCCAATCATTCAAGATGCAAAATTTACCTACCATTCATCAAGCAAACCTTAAAAATATAAAAGACTTACTTGAGCATGAGTTATTCCAACCATTCTAGCATCCACAAAGCATTAGCAAGACAAAGAAAGCATCCAACTTCATCCAAGAGCAAAAAGAATCATCCCTCCAAGAGGTGTTTATCACTTCATAAGGCCCTTCTAGGGTAAAATAGTAGCATAATGAATTTTATCTCATAAGTTGTGTGTAAAAATGGAGTGAGGAGATTGTACTTATATGATCTCATGCTCACTTTTTACAAAGTAACCAGGCCTACATGCTTTAAAATGTCAATTTAAAATTAAAACATGTCAACTTAAAATTATAACATAAAATAATATAAAATAATCAAATATGTGGATAACTTGGGGCATTTTCCCTAGATTTTACCCAAAAATGACTAAAATAGCTAAAAATGAGCAAATCACTCCAAATTGAAGGCTGGAGTGGGCCTGGGGGGGGATGTCATGTCCCATCTAACTCCAACAGTAGTGAAAATCCCTCAACGCCCCCTCCCCATATCAAGCAATGTAGTCCTGGTACAAAGATGGCGTCATCGTGACTAGGAGCCCAAGGAGAGAGGGCACTGCAGTGCAGTGGGAACAGAAGGGTGTGGGTGGTGTCCTGGACGAGAGACATTAGCCTCAATGCTGAGAGAAATGCCACTGGAATGATAAAACAAGGTTGGGGGTCATGTGACCCAGTGACCCACCCCTAGGAGCCCTGGACACTAACTTCAGGGATTCAAGCCCTTTCATGAGGCAGTCAGCAATGCCACTAAGCCATAGTACTCCCAGGAGAAGAACCAAAGGGTTTGGCAATAACCTCCACCCAGAAAATGCTGAAAAAATACCCATCCTAATCAGAAAAAAGTGACCCTCTCTCCCTGGGGCACAACTGAAGGTGCATTGGTACTGGTACCACGTAACACTGGCTCCAACTGCGGAACGAGTGCTCCTCCTGAGGGTGCTTGAGAATCCATGAATCATCTGGGTACCTATAGACCAACACACAGATCAAATAGCCAAGGACATCAAAATACCATGAGGCAGACACTTCTGTCTTGCCTTACTCATCATGAAAATAAACTAAATAACAATTGAGTAACCTATATAGACATGAAGAACCACAAATGCAATGCATGGGCAACAGTATATGCCTAACTCAAATGAAACTAAACCTACCTATTTTAAACATAAGAATCAGGAAGAGTTAAGTGAAATCATACCACCAATGTAACCATTTGAGTAAGCAATTCATATCTGATCCTTTACCTTTGTCTTTAAAGAGAATCCATGACAAGATCTCATCGATCACAAAGCAAATACATACCAAGGTCTCCACCAGGATAGGAGATGAAGGCTGGGTGACTTCGAGGACTTGGAAGCTTTGATATCGTTGCCATGGAGAAGGATTGCTTCGACAAGCTTCATTTATCCATGCTTCTATTGGGCTTACATATGGGCCATATCCATCATATATTTGCATTGAAAAAAAAAATTGCCTCAAACTAGTATGATGATTTTGAACTTGGGAGGCCATTATTAGAGGTGGACCTTGCAGATCTTCATATGTCAGCTGCAACCTATCCCTGTAACTGCTTAAACATGTCTTCGGATTCACAAATATATTCTTTATCTTTGCAACAATCATAAACATGTCTTCGGATTCACAAATATATTGTTTATCTTTGCAACAATCATTTTAGTATCCCAAATAATCTTTGAAATTTCGAAATTGTCAGCCACAAGATTCATTCTTTCATATTTCAAACGAAAAGGTAAATGATAGATACCTTGGAGATGTGAGATGAATATCATGCCTGTCCACATACCTGTATTGGTTTTATTTAAATACATCGTTGAAAACTTACCGATACTGGACAAAAATGGCTGAACACTTCTTGTAGAATGTTGTTGGTTAGGGCACACCATGGACTAGAAGACAATGGAGAAACTTTGGATATGGCCATCAACAATAGGCACCACATCTCGCACTACAGCATCATTGAGCAAAGAAAAAGGGTTGATCCATTCTTCATTGATGGCAGAGTAAGCTTCTTTACCCACACATGTGCTCGGGAGAGGGTCTACCATGATGCTACAAGGTCTTGAAGAATCGTACATCGGTGGACCAAGGAACTTCTAATAATCATCGTCTCTTGTAAACCTGTAATTTTTTTCCAAGAGAGCCAAAATATCATAAGAAACCGTAACCTGAGGATATGGAGAATTCACCATTTTTGTATATTCTTCAGTTTCTGTTGATGTATATGTAACTTCGGAATGTATTTCACCTATGTATATTGTACTCCTATAAAGATGTTATTATTCCTCTATACGGAAGTGTCGTCATTTGTATTGACAAGTGTCGCAAGTGTCGCAACTTGCATGTGATGGGTTATTAGACCACCAAGTGTGGGGTCAGGCCTGATTAGTATTACCATGGGTTATTAGACTGAGTTAGACAAGTCGGCCCTGCTAGTTTATTAGGCAGGTCAGATCATGTATAAATAGAGTGCGGGAGGCACTCTATTTGATCATCTCATTATTCACTTCTACACTACTCGGAAAGTGGCGCACTAGTGGAGGAGGAGGTTCAACTGCTAGGAGGACTATCTCTGTGTACTTGGGTTGTATCATTGCTCTTTCTATCTCTGAGGAAGTTGTGGGGTTTTTCACCTTTATGGTTTTCCCCAGTGAAACTCTGTGTCTATTGTCTCATGTGATTGCTTGGTGTGATTGATATGCATTGTTATACTTAATATGCTGTACATGTTTTCTCTCAGTAAAGATCCTAGAGTATGTTGAATTAATGTTCAAAAATTAACATGGTATCAGAGCTAACCTGAGAAGAAGACACTGTGCAGTTGCAGAAACTAGGGTTTCCTGTTTATTGAGTTTCTCTCCACAGATCTTGAAAGGCAGTAGGGTATTTTGACTCTCCTCAATAAGGCGCATCTTTCTATCCAATCAGAATTCAATTCTGGGCACTTTCATTTTTGGCCCTAAATATTAGGGTTTCCACAAAAATAGGAAATTATGAAATCTGAGGACATAGCTGGAAGCTCCTTGGAAAAATCAAATTTTAGAGCTTTGGATCGAACTTTTTGGTTGGGTGAAGCTTTGGGAAACTCAAACCCTAATTCAGGGTCCTCCCTAGTGAATCCGAAAGATTGAAAAGCATTTCTGAAGGGTGAAACTTTGCATTTTTCAAATTCTGAGTATACCAGGATGATCAGCTCATCAAGGCGCATCTTTCTATCCTTTCAGAAGTTTGAAATTCACATTTTGAATTTTTAGGGTTTCTCTAACAAACCCTAATCCAGCACCAAATACAGATTTCTGCAAATCAAGTGGAAAGACCTAAATCTTTTCTATTTCCATTTGAAGTACTCTGTGTGTCTAATATGTTGTACATGTTATTCTCTCAATAAAGATCCTAGAGTATGTTGAATTAATGCTCAAAAATTAACAATTTCTTCAATTAAGGCTTCTTTCTCTTCAACTTCAAGGATCGCTTCATCTTCGGTCATAAGAGCCATTACGACATTTACCAGGTCCTGAACCATGTTTTTCTCAAGTAAACCTTCAGAGACTTGATCTTCATCATGAACTTCCTCACTAAGATCTGCTTCATCAATATCCGTATGATCATCCTTTATAATCTTCATGATTTCTTCTTTAGCATCGGGACCCCATTGATCGTTGAATGCCTCAACCAATTGGAGGAAGGAAGATATCCCCTTAGGAGGGAGTCCTTCATACCAAACATCCATATCCTGATCACCTCCTAGTTCGAAGGACATTACGAACAGCTGCATAATGGTGTCCTCATCTGTGATATCCCATGCCATCAAAACTTCTTTGAACTTCATGACATGTCTTGTCACAGTATCTTTTCCCTTGTGGAACATTGGGATAGACTTCAGATAGTGATGTTTATCAAACCTATTCGGGTATCCCGGAATATTTGAGAAGTCAAATGGATCGAGGACACCCATCTCTTCCGCCTTTCAGGTTTTGTTCTTGTAGAGCACTACTTTTTTATTTCTTCAGTGGGAGTCGCCAGGAGAGACCTGCCAAGTTAGACTTAAACAAATCTCGCTGAAAGTACTAGACAACTACGTACCTGAGATGGGCTGAATTCTTGGTGGAGTCGCTAGATAAACCTATCAAGTTAGTCCTTACAAAATTATAGATATATTGATCACGAGGACGTACTTTAAGATTTACCAATGTGTCGTTCTCGCCAGGGGATGGAAAATATGACTTGAGCAACACACCCTAACTATCCTAAAACAGTTCAAAAGTGTCACCGGCAACGTCACCAAAAATGTTTCCAGTGTTGTCGGACTTAACCAAATTCTTTTTAAATGGACTCGCCAGGTAAGATCTACAAGATTAGTCCTCAATAATATTTTCAAATACCAATCCAAGACATACCTCGAGTTTCTTACCAAGTGTCGTTTTACCAAGGATGTAAATGACTCTGGATAAACCACTTCAATCTTTGAAATTTTCCCGACAACGGCGCCAAAAATGTTACCAGATGAACTAGCGGGGCTAGTATCTGATAAACAAATGCAAGAGAAAGTGACCACTGTCACCTTAGCCACTTCTCCAACTTCTTCAGAGAGTCAGAACCTCCAAGGGGAGAGCCCTTCTATGACTACAAAACACTTAGAAAACTATGTCTTCTAGATAATGTGTTAGTGACCAGTGCCTTGGGTGATGATGTTTATGAAATCATGCACTAAGTAAATATCAAGATAGTATAGCAAGTTAATATGTGAGTAAGAATGATAACCATGAAAACCACTTGTCAACCAAAGAATATAATTACCATGTGCAAATAAGATACTGCATCAACATCATAAATTTTCAAGTAAATATAAATGTCAACAAAAAGAGTGTGTGATCAACTTTAGTGTTTTATAGATAAGGAATGGAGTGCAATAACCAAATAGCACAATCCTATATTTTAACACCTGTTTCAGATCTATATAAAGATGTAATCAGCCACAATATTAATAACCACTACAAAGTAGCAAAGGACAATAGCAAGGTAAGCAATATCAATGGCAATTTCAATCAGTTCAAATGCTTAGCCTTCATGCACCAATTTAGGAATCATAACAACATGTAATGACAATAGTATTATCAGCAGTATGACGATTACTTGTAACAATTACAGAGTAAATCAAATAGGAGTATATCACAAGCACTGTCAAACAAGCTTCACTATCTGACAGCCATGCATTCAAATGGTAAAAGTACCTCTCTAACAGCAGTAGTATATCTTCGTTAAATATCAGGTTTGTAACAAACCTATATCAAGAGATGCTTTGCAATGAAAATTTCAAGGTTTAATTTGTTTGACACATGGAGTATTAGCAGACTGTAATAATAACTTTCAGACCTGTGTTAGAGTAGAATTCAGACCTCTTTTAGATAGATTTCAGACTTCTCGTGATCACTATTTGTTCACCTTTAAATGCACTTTCCAACACAATTGTTGCTCTCTTCTTTTGCTTGTACGTACAGGTGAATATGCTTGCAAGTCAAAGCTACACTAAGATGACAATATGCAGCAGGAGAAGACCTGTAGCAGTGAGCAGAGGGCTGATATATGCAAAAAATCAGGGCCAAAGGAATATTACAAAGGGAGGACCGAGCCCTTTTGTGCCAAGGTCGAAGGTAAGGGCAACCAAAGAAGGGAGAACCACTCCTTTTGAAGGGAGGTTGAACCCTTTTTGGGGATGTCCTAAGGTGAAAGGAAATGGAAGTGGATAGAGGGAATGAAAGGGAAAGAGATGGAGGATAAAGGAAGGATATGGATGGAAGAAAAGGGAGAGGAAAATACCGAGGAAAGAAAGGGAGAAGAAGACGAAAGGGATAAGAGGAAGGTTAGAAAAGGAGAAGAAAGGGGGGAGCGAGCTAGGGAAAAAGGGGAGCGAGGGTCTAGGAAAGAAATAGAGGAGAGAGCGAGGCCAATAGAGGAGAGAGTGAGGGTAGGAGAGCAAGGGAAAAAGGGCCGCTAGGGCCAAAGAGGGACTGCAGCTAGGGTTTGCAGCTATATTTTAGGTTTTTTTAAATTTACTTTACATGAACTTTTATGTACAAAAATAAAATAAAAAACCTAATTAACAATAAACAAAAAAACTAACCTAAAAAAAGTACAATTAGGTTTTTAGGATTTTTTTTTTTCAAGATTTTATAGCTTCCTAGAATTTCTCCCTAGGGTTTTTAGGGCTAAAGAAGGCAGGGCGGAATTGTAGGAGAGAGGGCCGAAATTTTAGAAAGGCCAAAAAATTGAAAAAAAAAAATAAAATTATAGGGTTTTTAACATCAAATTTCAGACCTAATTCTAACCCTAATTCTACCATGCAAATGAAAATTTACATATGAAAATGCAAGTTAAATTAGGTAAAAACATGACTAACTTAGGGTTTTAATGGATGTTACCCCAAACCCTAGCCTTAGAGGAAGTTGACCAGCCTTCCTTTTGGAGGTAATTCTCCTTGCTACTAGGTTAAGGCTTCTTGAAACAACCTCTAGTGTTCGTTACAAGAGCCTAAACTAGGGAAAAGTTGGAGCTCAAAGGCCAAACTTTGTAAAAACCTCCTCTTGGGAGAGTTTTTACTATATGCAATGAGGATAGAAAAGCAGGCGAAATCCCTATTCAAAGAGAATGTAGCTCTAAAGCTACCATCCAATCATTCAAGATGCAAAATTTACTTACCATTCATCAAGCAAACCTTAAAAATGTAAAAGACTTACTTGAGCATGAGTTAATCCAACCATTCTAGCATCCACAAAGCATTAGCAAGACAAAGATGTTAGACACAAGGGCTCACTGAGAGGGGGGTGTGAATCAGTGAGCCTACACTTAATCCAATTTTACTTCTTCAACCACTAATTCTTATATCATCATTTCACATTCACATCAAAATCATATTCATCATTTAACTATCTACCAACCACATGTCATTTATCAAATAAAACATATCAACACAATGTACAAGAGACACAAGATATAGTTGTAATCTTTTGAATTAGTTCAACGGCTACAACCGTGAGGTCAATCAGCACCTACTAATACAGAAGCACCAACTTCCAAACCAAGACACTGCTTGGTCTTTTTCTTAGATCCTACTAAGAAAAATGACTACAAGACCCAGCTTGTATTACATATACATATTTGTCACATTACACTTATCACTTGTCAAATCATCACTTAGCTAGCTATGTCATAAACCACTGCCTGTCAACCTGTCACTTGTCTTTGTTATATCTTCTGCTGAGGATATTACTACCACATCATCACTGTCATACTCAATTTGTCAAGCATCTCACTGTGTAAGAATGGCAACCACTGTCATCAACATTGTCATTGCCCAACATCATCATCTCTACAATATCATCATCCTGATCATCAATATATATTTCAATGCTAGCATATCATTACAGTCTTCAAGCTCCAGCCAGCATCTTGCTCATCACATTAGCATCATCATTTATGTCTTCCTCTATCATCAGCAATCAGTTTGTACACCAACAGCACATCACTGTGTAAGTATTGTCTTATTGTGTGTAAGTCACTATATAAGCATCATCACATTGTATCCTAACAAGTCACTGTATGAGCATCATCACATTGTCCAGCATTTTGTCTAGTATATCTGTCCTTGTTCACATGCACATCAAATAATCACAAACATGTCTTCAAGTCTTCAAACTTTTCATCTCATCAAATTGTCATTAGAAGATTGTAGCCCCCCAAAACATTGTCTTCATCTTGTCATAGGCTGCCCAGAAATCATGTCTTCAACCAACCCATAAATAAGAGATAATAAAAAATGTTTTACTGCTGCAACTCTGATGCACTGTTGCTCTGTTGATCTACTGCTGCTCGAAATTCCACAGTCAAACAGTCTGAAAATCAGAGATAAGTAAAATTATTTTACTGCTGCTCCACTGAACCAGTACTAACCCGAAATCAGAGCTTTGCACTATACCCACAAATTTCTTCACAGCTCCACGAAAATCTCAAGCTGAAAGTGAAGTTTTTAAGGTGTATTTATATAGGTCTTGTATATTTTTCTTTTATATTTACTGAGCCGACATTGCAAAAGTTATTTTAAATTAACCACTTATTATTAGATTTATTTGGGAGTCGACTTTGCTTGATACACACCAATTTTTATGTTATTTTACAATAAACAAAATTGCCATGTCATCATTTAATTGTTGTCATAAACACTTGTTATGCTTGCCATGTTTGTCATACTTGTCACCTTTCCCATTCTTTTCTTAATTGTCTACAAGCCATGCTATTGTCTTCCATGTCCTCCATATCATCATAGGGTTGCATCAAGCCACTAGGGCTTTCAACGACATGGCATGTGCATGATGCTTGTCACCAAATGTACCATTGTCAACTTAACATCAAGCCAATATGTGTGTGGGTGCCTCAACCACATCAAGTGCAAACAATGGGCATCAAGGTCTTCACAGAGGTTCCATGACTTCATTATGTCATCAATGACCACATTATCATGCCATCTAACCATGTCAAGTGCAAGTAGTGGGTTCCACCATAGGACAAGAGTGTCAAGGGCTTCGTTATAGAAGCCAACCTCCCATAAGGGCATCAAGAGCGAACTCGTAGGCTCAAAGACCAAATTGTGGGTCCAAGGACATCTAGGGCATCATCATCTCACCTCCATTTAGCTTGTGGGCTTCATGACTTCATCAAGCCACAAATGACCACAGAATGGGTCATTTGGCCCATTAGGTGTTCCAATGGCTTCAATGCCCACATCCACTATCCTTCTTGCCATGTTTCCTATTGTTATTAGCCTTGTCCTTATTGTGTCTTCAAGCCATCCACATCATCATCTTTGCCATTTCTCAAGCCATGTCAAAGTACCTTTGTCATTAATGTTGTCATCAATGACAATCCTATTCATCAATCTCCCCCTTTGTCATTGATGGCAACCAAACTTCTTTCTCTCCCCCTTTGACATTAATGACAAAGGGCCAATTAGCCATAAAGGCTTCACAATGCCCAAAAAAAATAATTTATAAAAGGTAAGCATGCATCATCATCATACTTCAAGCTTTTAATTTGTCCATTGGTTTCTCATTAATTAACCATCTGCTCATTATTATGTCATCAACCCGTCACTGTCAAGTTTCTTTTGTTGTGGCTATTGCAGTCATGTGCATGTGTTGTTGATAACATCTGTCTGTTGTGCAAGATTGTCACTGTCACCACTCAAGTGTGTCAGAATGTCAAGCTTCATGTTTCAATTCAAGTCTCTGTAATATACTGTTGTAGACTTCCTTCATATGCCTTAGTAAATCTTCAACCTTTCCATATGTTAGGCTTGCATCAACTGTCAACTACTTCAATAATTTATCACTGTCAAAGTCAAAAATCTGCTCATGCTTATCATGCCAAGATATCAAAGGTCTACTTAACTCATCAAAATATGCTAGTGTCAACTTTTGTGAATGCTAATAGTCTGAATTCGGATCAACTTAATCACTGTCCAACCCGAATTATTGCTTACCGTGGCCCCACTATACAACCCGAAATCTGAGTTCTGATTTTTCTTGCTTAACTGCCACACCCGAATTCAGAGATACACAGAGATTATAGCAAGATTGGTGTCCACCGAATTGTATAGCATTCTCCAGGCTTCAATTCAATTTCATTTTATAGTGACTTCATATGGATTATCATGTTGATCCAATATCTTTCACCCTTTCTTCTTGTCATCGGATCAACTTCACACAAAAATAATGTCAAACTTTCTCAGATTTCTTGTTCCCCCTAACATCATGCCACTTCTTTGTTGGTATGATCCTTGGACCTGTTACTTCTTGGAGAGCCATTATTTGCCAATTGAGTTCATTCTCCATGATGAACTCATGGCATACTCACAGTCTTTGGAAGACTTCAAGTATGGCTTGCCATACGGTAGCCACCTTCATTTTTGCATTAATCATCAATTTCATTCAAATTTAGCACAACATTTTTCTTCATCCACACTCGCTTCTTGGCATCTATCTTATCGTCATTTTCTCCATTATCTTTGTTGGTTTTCTTGGCAGAGCTGTATGTTACTATTCTCATAGTATTCTGACAAAATGCAACTATGTGACCAAATTGGTTGCATGACCACCACCTAACTGAGCTGGTGGAACTTCCATCACTTCTTTGATCAACTTCTTTTCTCCATCCTTGAGAAGGTCCTTGACTATAGGTTCTTGTCTTTTGATCTTCAAAAGTTCTTGTATTTTTCTTCTTCCAAGGTTCACTGATTCTTCTTGCTGACGTGTACAAGGGACTCCTCCTTGATTTATTTCTTTGACTTGCACAATCTTGGGCTTTGTGCCCAAACCCACTACACATGTAGCATCTTAATGTATGACAGTTGGCAGCAACATTTCCATCTTTGTTGCATGTCCAGCATCTAATCGAGTTGTTTTTTCTTCCAGTATTCTCTCTTCCATCTACACAATCTATTGCCTTGTGACCAAAGTTAGAACAAGAAAAACAACAGCCATTAAATCTATATTCATACATTGGACCTTGTTTCCATCTTGGAATTGTTTCTTTGCTTTGAGGATTGGGCCTAGCTCCTTGATGTGTCCTTGAACAGCCAACATCTTTGTTGTCATGAGATGCATCCTTGGTCATTGATGGACCAGCTTCTGGAGTCTTTGGAGACCACTTGTCTTCTTCTAGATTGTCTTTTACCTTTTTATACCCAAGGCCAGTTTTGTCATGGGTAGTCCGTTGGCAATCCAAAATCTCATCTAAAATAGCTGAGCTATGTTTGAACTTGCCATATGCATCAAACTTTTCATTTTTCTTCTTGAGTCCAACAACTTCCATTTCAAGCTCTTCATTTTTATTCTCCTTTTCATCCAAGTGACTCCTCAATAATTCTTCTCTTCTTTTAGCTTCCTCCAATTGAATTTTCAAATCAAGATTAGCCCATCTTGTTTCTTCAAGTTCTTTAGGATCTACACCAATCTCTTCCTGATCTTTTGCTAATCCAATCTTCAATTCTTTGATTTCATCATTTTGATCTTCCAGCTCATCTTGCAAGTCTTTATTCTTCATATTCAAATTCATGAACAAAGCTTTTGTCTCCTCTTCGTATTTCTCAAATGACCTCAAAATTTTCTTCTTGAGTCGAGGATTGAATTTAAGATCAACATCCAACAGTGTGCGTGTAAATGCATTATTGGCTTTCAACATGACTTATTGTTCATCTTCTGTAAGTACAACTTCATCATCATTACATTCAGAATTTTCATCTATTGAAGAGTGCTTACCTTCACTTGTATCTGAAGCTTGTACATGCTTCTCTTCTTGCTTTTCATGCTTGACTTTTGTGTCCTCTTCTATGTCTTGACTCCTCCTTTGGCATTCTTCTTCCAGCTTAAACCAGAGATTCTTGGTTGAAGTATACTTTCCAATGCTTTCTTTGATATGGTTTGAGAGTCCATCCATCAAAAACTTTAATGCTACTTTATTGTCTTTCTCAACTAGTGCCTTTGTCTTCTTGCTTGTCTGGACCAGTGGGTTCACAACAATTTCTCAAACACCGAATTTCTTCAAGTAGGCCTTCATCTTGCTCCTCCAACCAAAATAATCTTTCATATAAAAAATTGGAACTTCATTGTCTGTTTGTGCTTCCATTGTTAGGCTTATGTTGAAGGTCCTCGCTATGATACCAATTGTTAGACACAATGGCTCACTGAGACGGGGGGTGAATCAGTGAGCCTACACTTAATCCAATTTTACTTCTTCAACCACTAACTCTTATATCATCATTTCACATTCACATCAAAATCATATTCATCATTTAACTATCTACCAACCACATGTCATTTATCAAATAAAATATATCAACACAATGTACAAGAGACACAAGATATAGTTGTAATCTTTTGAATTAGTTCAACGGCTACAACCGTGAGGTCAATCAGCACCTACTGATACAGAAGCACCAACTTCCAAACCAAGACACTGCTTGGTCTTTTTCTTAGATCCTACTAAGAAAAATGACTACAAGACCCAGCTTGTATTACATATACATATTTGTCACATTACACTTGTCACTTGTCAAATCATCACTTAGCTAGCTGTGTCATAAACCACTACCTGTCAACCTGTCACTTGTCTTTGTCATATCTTTTGCTGAGGGTATTACTACCACATCATCACTGTCATACTCAATCTGTCAAGCATCTCACTGTGTAAGCATGGCAACCACTGTCATCAACATTGTCATTGCCCAACATCATCATCTCTACAATATCATCATCCTGATCATCAATATATATTTCAATGCTAGCATATCATTACAGTCTTCAAGCTCTAGCCAGCATCTTGCTCAGCACATTAGTATCATCATTTATGTCTTCCTCTATCATCAGCAATCAGTTTGTACACCAGCAGCACATCATTGTGTAAGTATTGTCTTACTGTGTGTAAGTCACTGTATAAGCATCATCACACTGTATCCTAACAAGTCACTGTATGAGCATCATCACATTGTCCAACATTTTGTCTAGCATATCTGTCCTTGTTCACATGCACATCAAATAATCACAAACATGTCTTTAAGTCTTCAAACTTTTCATCTCATCAAACTGTCATTAGAAGATTGTAGCCCCCAAAAAAATTGTCTTCATCTTGTCATAGGCTGCCCAGAAATCATGTATTCAACCAACCCATAAATAAGAGATAATAAAAAATGTTTTACTGCTGCAACTCTGATGCACTGCTGATCTGCTGTTGCCCAAAATTCCACAGTCAAACAGTCCAAAAATCAGAGATAAGTAAAATACTTTTACTGCTGCTCCACTGAACCAGTACTAACCCAAAATCAGAGCTCTGCACTATACCCACGAATTTCTTCACAGCTCCACGAAAATCTCAAGCTGAAAGTGAAGTTTTTAAGGTGTATTTATATAGGTCCTGTATATTTTTTTTTATTTACTGAGCCGACATTGCAAAAGTTATTTTAAATTAACCTCTTATTATTAGATTTAATTGGGAGCCGACTTTGCTTGATACACACCAATTTTTATGTTATTTTACAATAAACAAAATTGCCATGTCATCATTTAATTGTTGTCATAAACACTTGTTATGCTTGCCATGTTTGTCATACTTGTCACCTTCGCCATTCTTTTCTTACTTGTCCACAAGCCATGCTATTGTCTTCCATGTCCTCCATATCACTATAGGGTTGCATCAAGCCACTAGGGCTTTCAACGACATGCCATGTGCATGATGCTTGTCACCAAATGTACTATTGTCAACTTAACATCAAGCCAATATGTGTGTGGGTGCCTCAACCACATCAAGTGCAAAAAATGGGCATCAAGGTCTTCACAGAGGTTCTGTGACTTCATTATGTCATCAATGACCACATTATCATGCCATCTAACCATGTCAAGTGCAAGTAGTGAGTTCCATCATAGGACAAGAGTGTCAAGGGCTTCGTTATAGAATCCAACCTCCCTTAAGGGCATCAAGAGCGAACTCGTAGGCTCAAAGACCAAATTGTGGGTCCAAGGACATCTAGGGCATCATCATCTTACCTCCATTTAGCTTGTGGGCTTCATGACTTCATCAAGCCACAAATGACCACATAATGGGTCATTTGGCCCATTAGGTATTCCAATGGCTCCAATGCCCACATCCACTGTCCTTCTTGCCATGTTTCCTATTGTTATTAGCCTTGTCCTTATTGTGTCTTCAAGCCATCCACATCATCATCTTTGCCATTTCTCAAGCCATGTCAAAATACCTTTGTCATTAATGTTGTCATCAATGACAATCATATTCATCAAAAGAAAGCATCCAACTTCATCCAAGAGCAAAGAGAATCATCCCTCCAAGAGGTGCTCATCACTTCATAAGGCCCTTCTAGAGTAAAAAAGTAGAATAATGAATTTTATCCCATAAGTTGTGTGCAAAAATGGAGTGAGGAGATTGTATTTATATGATCTCACACTCATTTTTTACAAAATAACCAAGCCTACATGCTTTAAAATGTCAATTTAAAATTAAAACATGTCAACTTAAAATTATAACATAAAATAATATAAAATAATCAAATATGTGGGTAACTTGGGGCATTTTCCCCAGAGTTTACCCAAAAATGACTAAAATAGCTAAAAATGAGCAAATCACTCCAAACTGAAGGCCGGAGTGGGCAAGGGGGGGGAACGTCATGCCCCATCTAACCCCAACAGTAGTGAAAATCCCTCAACGCCCCTCCATATCAAGCAATGTAGTCCTGGTACAAGGATGACATCATCATGACTAGGAGCCCAAGGAGAGAGGGCACTGCAATGCAGAGGGACCAGGAGGGTCTGGATGGTGGCCTGGAAGAGAGACATAAGCCTCAATGCTGAGAGAAATGCCACTGGAATGATAAAACAAGGTTGGGGGT
Organism: Larix kaempferi; assembly: GCA_027924585.1. NCBI lineage: Eukaryota > Viridiplantae > Streptophyta > Pinopsida > Pinales > Pinaceae > Larix > Larix kaempferi. The sequence goes on from BSBM01000236.1 coordinate 1,381,207, forward strand.
TATGTGACCCAATGACCCACCCCTAGGAGCCTCGAACACCAACCTCAGGGATTCAAGCCCTTTCATGAGGCAGTCACCAATGCCACTAAGTCATAGTACTCCCAAGAGAAGAACCAAAGGGTCTGGCCAGAACCTCCACCCAGAAAATGTTGAAAAAATGCCCATCCTAGTCAGAAAAAAAGTGACCCTCTCTCCCTGGGGCACAATTGAAGGTGCCCTGGTACCGGTACCACGTAACAGAGCACTTCATGGAGAAGACCCGAATGATGAAAAGTGTGGTGCGGAAATCCTTGAACACCTTTGTTGCATTACCTCGTATAGAAGATCCTAATGGTGAGTGTTGGTTGTGGAGCCAGATCTTCCAGTCTCATAGATGATATTGTCTCAGCCATGTACCCCAGCTTTATATGATATGCAAAAGGGTTGTACACTCGTTCCCCATGGGATGTTTGTTGGCCAACAGTTTTGCGGACCCATGGTTTTGGGTATCCCATGGTATTTTCCCATAGTATTTCCCCTATAAAAGAAAGACATTGTAATACGGCTAGGGTGAGATGTATTAGGTATTATGCATTATAAAGATCTCTGAGATCGTGAAGAGAGACTGTGAGATAGTGAAGAGGAAGTGCAGTGGATGTGCTGCAGGTTGTATCCCTTCATTTGCTGGATGGTATAATAATAAAGACTGGCAATTTCAGTGTGGACATAGCCCATCTTGGGTGAACCACGATATATTGTTGTCTCTCTTGTAATGTGTCTGTGTGATTATATTTTCATTTTTGTTTATTGTTATTGCTCTGCGATCCTGTTTTTCTAACAAATGGTATCAGAGCCAAGGGTCTATTTGGCAGATAAACCCGCAGGAAACTAGCGTTTCTGGTTCGAGTGGGAGCAATGGCAGAAGAAGGAAAGTTTAAGGTCGAGAAATTTAATGGCCAAAACTACCAGTTATGGAAGATGAAAATGGAGAACTATCTGTACCAAAAGGATCTATTCCTACTGTTGGAAGAAAGAGCAAAGCAGCCAACAACTATGAAGGACGAAGAATGGGAGGTTCTTGACAGAAAAGCACTGGGAACAATACGGCTGTCCTTGACTTCATTGGTGGCTTTCAATATCTCAAAAGAAAAGACAACGGAGGGTTTGATGAGCGTATTGGGTAAGCTGTATGAAAAACCCAAGGCCTCCAACAAGGTATTTCTAATGAAGCGTTTATTTAATATGAAGATGTCTGAAGGTGGATCTGTTGCCGATCATTTAAATGAATTTAATACGATTACAAATCAGCTAAGTTCTGTAAGTGTGAACTTTGATGATGAGGTTAGGGCTCTTCTAATCTTGTGTTAATTTCCAGAAAGTTGGAATAGCTTGGTCATGGCTGTAAGTAACTCTGTCTCTGGTTCAAAAACCTTGAAATTTGATAATGTTATTAGTGTTATTCTTAGCGAGGAAATGCGAAGAAAAAGCACAGATGAGACATCAGGTAATGCGTTGACCATGGAGGGCAGGAGAAAACAAAGGGAGAAAGGAAAAAGACAAGGTAATCGTGGCAAGTCTAAAATGGGCAGATCCAAGTCCAGACTAGGAAAAATAGAGTGTTGGAACTGTGGAAAGAAAGGACATCTGAAGAAAGACTGCAGATCTCTAAAGAAGAAAGGAGATGGACAGCAGGAAAGTATCCAGGAAGCAAATGTAGCAGGTGGTGTTACAAGATGCTTTGATTCTTGCATTAGATAATACTAGTGATTATTGGGTAGTAGATTCAGGGGCTTCATGTCATGCTACACCTCATAGGAAATATTTTCATGATTATGTTCCAGGAGATTTTGGACATGTCTTATTGGGTGATGATGAGCCATGTAAAATTGTTGGAATGGGTAAGGTATGGATAAAATTTAAGAATGGAACTAAATGGTTGCTAAAAGATGTTAGGCATATTCCTGCTATGAAAAGAAATCTGATCTCAACAGGGCAGCTGGGAGATGGAGGTTGTCTATCTACGTTTGGAAAAACGTGGTGGAATATCACTAAAGGATCAATGGTGATAGCAAAAGGAGATAGGGTAGGTACATTGTATTTATGTCCTCATAATACTGACCATTCTATCTCTTTAGCTTCCACAGGAACAGATACAGTATTGTGGCATCATAGGCTTGGCCACATGAGTGAGAAGGGAATGCAGATTCTCCACTCAAGGAAGTTGTTGCCAGATTTGAAGCAGGTAAGTTTGGAATTCTATGAAAACTGTGTTTATGGAAAACAGAAGAGAGTCAAATTTCTCAGGGTTGGGAAACAGAAGAAGGATGAAAAGTTAGAGCTTGTGCATACAGATGTATGGGGAACAGCTCAGGTACAATCTCTTGGTGGCTCTCATTATTATGTTACATTTATTGACAATGCAACTAGAAAAACTTGGGTTTATTGCATTAGACATAAATTTGATGTGTTTGTTACTTTTAAGAAGTGGAAAGCTTTGGTTGAGAATGAAACAGGAAAAAGGTTGAAGTGTCTCAGATCTGATAATGGAGGTGAGTACTGCGGCAAGGAGTTTGATAGTTACTGTTCATACCATGGGATTCGTAGAGAGAAGACAATCCCAGGAACACCACAAGAAAATGGTGTGTCAGAAAGGATGAATAGAACAATCATGAAGCGTGCAAAGTGTATGAGATTGCATGCAGGGTTGCCCTTACAGTTTTGGGCGGATGCTGTAAATACTGTTGTTTATTTAATAAATAGAGGACCTTCAAGTGCTTTGGATGGTGGTATTCCAAAGGAGGCATGGACAGGTAAAAAGATAAACTACTCATTTCTGAGAACGTTTGCTTGTGAAGCATTTGTTCATATTGATAAAGAAAATAGAACAAAGCTTGAAGCTAAATCCAAGAAATGTACCTTTATTGGATATGGGGTTGATGATTTTGGTTATCGCTTATGGGATTATGAAAATAACAAAATCATTAGGAGTAGAGATGTGATATTCAATGAAAAGATCACGTATAAAGATCAGTTGCAGGGAAAGAAACAGGAAAAGGAAAACACAGAATACACAGTACTTGATGAAATTGAAGAAAATGAAGTTCCAAAGGTGCCAGAAAATTAAGAATAGCAGCAAGTACATGAAACTCCTGCAAGTGTAAGAAGATCTACCAAGTTAAGTAGACTCCCCGAACGATACTCTCCTTCAATGTATTATTTATTGATGACTGATGTTGGTGAACCAAAATGTTATGAAAAAGCAATGCGGGTGGAAACTAGAAAGAAGTGGGAGTAAGGCATGAATGAGGAGATGGACTCATTGGTAGGAAACCAGACTTGGGATTTGGTTCAGTTGCCTGCTGGAAAAAGAGCATTGCAGAACAAATGGATATACAGGTTGAAGGAAGAAGGAGGTAAGAAGCGGTACAAGGCCAGACTTGTTGTAAAGGGGTTTGCACAGTAGAAAGGTATAGATTTTGATGAAATATTCTCCTGTTGTTAAGATGACTTCAATTAGGACTATTTTTAAGTCTAGTTGCGGTAGAAGATTTGCATCTTGAACAGTTAGATGTAAAAACAGCCTTTCTCCGTGGGGATTTGGAGGAAGAGATATATATGCAACAGCCACAAGGGTATGAGGTCAAAGGGAAGGAGGATTTGGAGGAAGAGATATATATGCAACAGCCACAAGGATATGAGGTCAAAGGGAAGGAGGATTTGGAGTAAGAGATATATATGCAGCAGCCACAAGAGTATGAGGTCAAAGGGAAGGAAGATTTGGTATGCAGGTTGAAGAAGAGCTTCTATGGCTTGAAGCAAGCTCCAAGGCAGTGGTATTTAAAATTTGACAGGTTTATGACAGAACAAGGTTATAGTAGATGTCATTCTGACCACTGTGTTTATTTCAAGAGGCTAGATAATGGAAGTTATATTATCTTGTTATTGTATGTGGATGACATGCTTGTTGCAGGGTCTAACATGCAGGAAATAAATGTGCTCAAAAGGAAGTTAGAAAATTCATTTGCAATGAAGGATTTGGGTGTTGCAAAGCAAATCCTTGGTATGAGAATAACAAGAGACGGGAAAAATCACAAATTGACATTGTCTCAGGATGAGTACATACAAAAGATGTTGGAGAGGTTCAGAATCCAGAATGCAAAACCAGTTAGTACACCTTTGGCCAGCCATTTCAATCTAAGTAAGGAAATGTGTCCCAAGACACAGGAAGAGACAGATTACATGTCCAAGATTCCCTATTCATCAGCAGTTAGCAGCTTGATGTATGCCATGGTGTGCACAAGACCAGATATTGCACATGCAGTGGGAGTTGTGAGCAAATATATGAACAATCCAGGTAAAGAACATTGGAAGGCAGTACAATGGATTCTCAGGTATTTGAGAAGTACTACCACTCAGGCATTATGTTTTGGAGGTTCAGACACTGTTCTACAGGGATATGTTGATGCAGATATGGCAGGTGATAAGGATAGCCGGAGGAGCACCACAGAGTATGTGTTTACTGTAGGTGGAACAGCAGTAAGTTGGATTTCGAAACTGCAAAAGGTTGTTGCACTTTCAACAACGGAAGCAGAGTATGTTGTTGTTACAGAGGCTAGTAAAGAGATGATTTGGTTGCAGAGGTTTATGAAGGAATTGGGTAAGAAGCAGAAGGATAGCAGGTTGTATAGTGACAACCAGAGTGCCATTCATCTTGCAAAGAACTCAGCATTCCATTCCAAGACTAAACAAATACAACTCAAGTACCATTTCATACGCTCTGTTCTGGAAGATGAACTGTTAAAGCTTGGAAAGATACATACTAGCCAAAATCCTGCAAACATGTTGACAAAGGTAGTGACCAGAGAGAAACTGAGTTCTTGCTTGGTTTCAGTCGGCCTTCTAGCGTGAAGGTGAAGATGAGAAATTTGCCAAGTCCAAGATCCAGCAAGTACAGCAGCGATGGAGTTGTTGTGATCAGTCTCCAAGTGAGAGATTGTTGGTTGTGGAGCCAAATCTTCCAGTCTCATAGCTGATATTGTCTCAGCCGTGTACCCCAGCTTTATATGATATGCAAAAGGACTGTACACTCGTTCTCCATGGGATGTTTGTTGGCCAACAGTTTTGCGGACCCATAGTTTTGGGTATCCCGTGGTATTTTCCCATTGTATTTTCCCTATAAAAGAAAGACATTGTAATACAGCTAGGGTGAGATGTATTAGGTAGTATGCATTGTAAAGATCTCTAAGATCGTGAAGAGAGACTGTGAGATAGTGAAGAGGAAGTGGAGCGGATGTGTTGCAGGTTGTATCCCTTCATTTGCTGGATGGTATAATAATAAGGACTGGCAATTTCAATGTGGACGTAGCCCATCTTGGGTGAACCACGATATATTGGTGTCTCTCTTGTAATGTGTCTGTGTGATTATATTTGCATTTCTGTTTATTGTTATTGCTCTGCGATCCTGTTTTTCTAACAATGAGAATTGTGGTGAAGATTCTATTGAAGATATTGCACTTCCTCTTGTTCAAAAAGAAACACATTGTGGTGATAACACACCCTTGCATGAGGAAGACATTCAAGTAGCCACTACATCTTCCATCCAAGATAAAGATTTGGTAAGTTATGTTTCTTTTCAAGATTATAAATTTAATGATGAATCCCTTGATGATTTGAAGAGCATATATGTTGTAGAGAAACCCTTGGAAGAACAAGAAATTGCAGGTGCTCCCTCTAACTCATGTGATAAAAAAACATGACATCTAATCTAACAAGATGATGATGTGGGCATTATTTTTGTGATTGGGAGACATAGATGGGATGTGGATTGTTGGTTTATTCATGGAGATCCCATCTATGACAAGGATAGTGCGAGTTTGATGGAGGAAAATATGAATTTGCACTTTCCATTTCTAAAAATCAGCCTTGAGAGTCATTCCATAGTCCATGAAGAAAACATTGTAGATCCTATTTTCTTTGATCTTGGACAGCCAAATGATGTTGAGATATGTGATGCATCTTCTATCGTTGATCAACATCCATGTGTCATTCCATGGTGCATGAAGAAGACATTGCAGATTCTATTTTCTTTGATTTTAGATAGCCAACCGATGTTGAGTTATGTGATTCATCTTCTATTGTTGATCAATGTCAATGTGTCCTCATCAATGGGACAGATTTCTTGCAGCATAAGGAGCATTATCATCACATTACATATGCAGGAATTTTCCAGGCATTGATATCTTTAGATCGTACCCTTCATATGTACAAAAACTCAGCAAGAGAATGTATTTTTAGATCTCCACTATAGTTGGGACAGCAGCAAGCTCAATCTTTGATCTATTGCAGCATTTTCAGCCTTCCAATAGAGGGCATCAAGCTCTAAATCATGAGCTGATTCGTTTTTCTAGATCTGAATTTTTATGAAATGCATTAGTAGAGGTTTTTTTATCACGCGGATCTACACCAACAGATCAGCCTAATAATTATAGGCCTCCTAGTCCTGTCACAACTAGGTGCCTCTCCATTTCAGACTGGTGTTTTCCCAGTCCAACAGGGGTGTCCCTGGAGGTGACACGCTGCAATCCGATCTGCAAACCTGTGTAAAAAATGAGAGAAAACAGCATGTTATATCTCCCTTTTGACTGTCCTAAAACATTTAAAGAGGGGAAGTTAGTTTAAATTTCGAATTTGGAGGCTGAGAACAATAAATTTAAGAGAATTTTAATGGGGAAAACCAACAAAATAGGTGAGAAAACAGGCTGTCGATGATCTCCTCACTAGCAAATGAGGGTGGTGGTCAGAGAATGGTAGATGAAGAAAAAAAGAGAGTTCTGCTGCGGCCAATAGTGCTCCCAAATGAATTTCTAGCCTTTGTCCATCTACTCAACTCTGAATATATAGGCCTCCAAGTACTAATGTGCCCTCTCTATGCATGATGATCTAGCTCATGCATGCAATAGAGTGTGCCCTTCTTCACTGAGAGTAACTGAAGTGCACCCCTCCTCAACTGGTTGAGTATGCATGCATGGAGAGTGCATCTTCCTTCACTGAGAGTAAGTGAAATGTGCCCCTCCTGAACTGGTTTCTCATGCATGCAAGGAGAGTGCACCCTCCTTCATTGAGAGTAAGTGAAGTGCACCCCTCCTGAACTGGTTTCTTATGCATGCAAGTGAAATGCACCCTTCTTAACTGAGAGAGACCGCAAGACAAGTACTCCCCTCCTTAATTAATAGAGTATTCATGCAAGACAAGTGCACCCTCCTTAACTGAGAGAGACTGCAAGATAAGTGCACCCTCCTTAACTGATGGAGTATGCATGCAAGACAAGTGCATCCTCCTTAACTGAGAGAGACAAGTGCACCCCTCCTGAACTGGTTTCTCATGCATGCAAGGGGAGTGCACCCTCCTTCACTGAGAGTAAGTGAAGTGAGCCCCTCTTGAACTGGTTTCTTATGCATGCAAGTGAAGTGCACCCTTCTCAGCTGAGAGAGACTGCCAAGACAAGTGCGCCCCTCCTTAACTGATAAAGTATGCATGCAAGACAACTGCACCCTCCTTAACTGAGAGAGTACACATGCAAGTGGAGTGTGCCCTCCTTAATTGAGAGAGACTACTAGACAAGTGCACCCTCCTTAACTGAGAGAGTACATATGCAAGTGGAGTGCAACCCCCCTAACTGATAGAGACTGCCAGACAAGTGCGCCCTCCTTCACTGGATTGTTTTGCATACATGAGGTGCCCTTCTGTTTGACTGAGATAAAACACAATTTTCTCTCTATGCATGCGCATAAATCACTGAAATATCTCATCCCTAATTTGCGGCCATCATCCTCCATAAATGCACCCTCACTTGTGAGTTTTTCCTCACACTGACTCTTTTAATTTGTTGATGCAGGTTTGGTGGCTCATCCTACTGTTAAAGGTTCCTTTTAGGACAGCTCATCCCACTGTCAAAGGTGCCTTTTAGGACAGCATACTCTGCTTCTGACGAGGTACTTCAAATTTATGTGGTGGAGTAATCTTTCTTAAGGCTTTATTTTCTGCTATGTGGAGAGTTTTCCTTTACAAAAAGGTCACTTGTTCATGTAGTTTTCCCTTTCCATAGTTCTAGCATTGTTTCCTACCTCAACAACTTTTCACTGCCAAACCTTGACCATCATCGTCATTGCTTGCTTGAATCCCTGACAGTGAATCTGTACCTGTTACACAAAGAAAATGGAAATAATAGATATGCCCAACAAAGAATGGAATCAAAACAACAAATAAGCAGTCTCATTTCGACGTGTTTCTTTTACAAACCCCACACGCATGACTATCCATGTCATGTGGCCTTCCTGGTCAATGTGCATGCCTGGATAAATAAATAATGTAACCATCCTAATGGAATCTTGTTGGATCTCAACCCTCCAGTAATGTAGGCATAACTATGGAGCTAACAGGTTTGAAAGAGGACAGCAACAAGGGGCAACAAATTTTCTGCAAGCTTATCTTGGAACCACCTTCTAAACCCTTGTTGCTCGAGGCTATGAAAAGTGATTTATGTGGCAGCAAAGGAGAGAGATTGTTGGAGCATGTATATCCGTATTTGGAGGGGCATGTTGTAGTACTTGGAGGTGATTTGTGGCTTGATGATGGACTTCCATATTCATATATTAGAGGCTATGATTAAATCATCCGATCCAACATTGAATAGAGCAAGCATGTAGTGGCACAGACCAACCTTGATGCGATCTTGGTATTTTCTTCGGTCTTCTGGAGTCCACCTCAATTTTCAGCCATATAGTAACAGAGATTCCAACCTATTCTTGCAAGAGGTTTGATTTAGCTTTGTTTTGGTTTGTTGCCAAATACAAGGGGAGATCTTATGTTGTTGTTGAGATGATATGGTAGCTTCATTGAATCTTTGATTTCACTTAGCATTTGCGTCTTTATGTTGTAGAGTAGGATAGGAAGAATAAGCTCAATGTTCACGAGTAGTAGATATAATCTATGCTCTCTTTATCATTTTGGGTTTGTGCCTTATTTGTAGTGCTCCTTGTAAATGAGTAGTTAGATGAACATTCTCAAGTCAATTGTAATAAATCGGAATTGAAGACATTAGATATTATGTGGCAAGGATGTGAAATTTTTTATCCATCTCATCAAAGACAATGAGTCCTTTGATTCACCTTGCAAATAAAAATTCAACAAAGATTACGAATATTTCTAACAACCCACTAGGGAGTGCAGTCCATATGAAGACAATAGTTACCCCCCAAAAATGCAAGGGATATTTCACATTTTCATGGGTTGTCTTCTCTCATGAAACACCGAAAAGACCATTGCGGTCTAATGGAAATTACAAGTTGTCGATGAAACTTGGAGGTTATGCACCTTGTTTTATCTTTCTCAAGAACCACTCATCATCCAAAGCAAGGGAAAACAAGTAGAAGATGGTTGGCTTAATGGAGGCTTTTCTAGAGGCAGACTTCAAAATGAGATTCCATTTGTGCACACTTGACACATTTGGTGTATGGTTACATGGCTTACATTACTTTTGTTAAATCATTGATGGAGAGCCTTGTTCCTAGGTTGAACTTAGGGCCCAAGACCACATGGATGGAAGATGCAAGGCCTAAGTAAACCACTGAAGATGATTGCCCTACCTCAAGAGGTGTCCAAGGAATGATTTATGGCAAGGTAAGGGTCAAACACAACCCAAGGAGAAAATGCCCTACCTTATTGGAGCTCTAGACCATGACATGTGGTAAGCAAAGGAGTCAATGAAAAGGAAAGATTGAACACCCTATTCAAGTGTTGAATTTTTCTCATAGCAGTAGAAATACAATTTTTAGATCTTGACAATTATTTCCTAATGATTTCAAGCATTCATTTCATCCCACAGTTTTCATTGAATAATTGCACACTGAAAATTTCAACTTAAATTGTAGCGGAAACAAAGATCATAGAAACACAACCATGCACAATAGACTCAAAAAGATTTACCTTGGGAAACCCAAACTTGGGAGGAAACCCATCCAACTTTTCTTCGAAGAAATCAGTCCAATTCAAGTACATTACCATTCCTGAAGAGAAACCCTAGCACATAAAGTTCATCCTCTTTTCATGAGGAAACCCTAGCCACAAGAGAGTGCAACCTTCACAAAGAAATCCTAGATAGGGGTAGTGAACCTCTAGGGAAGATAAGAACCCCCCAAAAAATAGCTTCTTGTGCCTTTGCTAGGCCTTCTTGACAAGTAAGCATTAGCTTGAAGAGTTGTTGTGATGTGTTAGCTGGATTGTGAAAATGAAATGTTAGCTGCTTATTTATACACTTCAATTCACCATGATTTTTTTATGGGGCTGACTTGTACTTTTGTTTTCCACTTTTCTTTTTATTTTCAGGGGAGACTTGTTATTTCTTCTTCTTCAATATTTCCTGGGCTTCTTCAATGCTATCTGGGACTTCTTCAATGTTTGATTTGTCTTCTTGGTTATTTCTTCATCATAGAAAAGTTGTCATTGTTGATGATCATCTCCTCACATGCACGTCTATTCATCCATAGAGCTCTAATGTTGATTTGACCAACACTAAGAAGTCTCGGACACTTCTTAGATCCTATGTCAAATTCAACATTAGATTATACTTATATATTCCACAAGGAGATGAAATCCCATATCAAAGAAACAAGTCAACTCACTCTAATATAGAATATATCACTCTATCCTGGAGTAGGCAATGTGAGAGCACCTTGGGGCCTGTTACATGGTACCAGTACCAGTGCACCTTCATATATGCCCCAGGGAGAGAAGAGCATTTTTTTTACTTGGAGGGATGTGTTCCATCCTTTTTCTGAGTGAGGGTTATGACCAGATCCTCTGGTTCCCCCCTAGGGGTACTATGTCTTATTGGCATTGCTGACTACCTCATAGAAGGTCTTGAAGCCCTGAGGTTGGTGTCCGGGGCCCCCAGGGGTGGGTCATTGGGTCACATGATCCCCACCTTACTTTATCACATTGGTGGCACTTTCTTTCAACACTGAGGTTCATGCCTCTACTCCAAGCCACCATCCACACCCTCCTGGTCCTCCAACTCAGCAGTGCCCTCTCTCCTTGGCTTGCTCATGATAATGATGTCATCCTTCCTCCAGGCCAACATTGCTTGAATGGGGGGGCGTTGAGGGATTTTCACTGCTAATGGGGTTAGATGGGGCATGACGACCCCCTCTCCGCACTCCAACCTTCAGATCAGAGTGTTATGCTCATTTTTAGCTATTTTGGTTAGATGGGGTATGACGCCCCCCCCCCCCCCTCCGCACTCCAGCCTTTAGATCGGAGTTTTATGCTCATTTTTAGCTATTTTAGTCATGCATGGGTAAATTCTAGGGAAAATGTCCCAAATTACCCACAAATTTGATTATTTTATTATTAGTTTTGTTATAACTTTAAGTTGACATTTTATAATTTCAAATTAACATTTTAAAGGCATGTCGGCCTGGATATTTTTATAAAGTGAGTGTGAGAAAGTATAAATACACTTCTCCTCACTTCATTTTGAGATAACAACTTATGGGATAAAACTTTTATGCTACTTTTTTCCCTCATTAGGGCTCTTGGATTGATGCGCACCTCTTGAGGGAGGATTTTCTTAATGGTTTGGAGCAAATTCTTTTGAAGTATCTTGTTGTTCCTGCTTCTTGCTAAGGTGATGCTAGAATTGTTAGCCTAACACATGCACAAGGAGGTATCTATGATTTTCTTCTTGATGTTTCTTTGTTAAATGTTGGATAATGATGCTTGTTTAGGGTTGAATGGTAGCCATTAATGCTGCATTTGTCTTAACTAGGTCATTTTCTACCTTTTAGTCACCATAGCATTGTAAGGGACCTCATCTAAAGGAGTCTTTTTTAAGCTTGAGCTTTAGGTCTTCAAGTTTTGCCCTAACTAGGTCTCCTTTAACTAACCCTTGTGGTTGTTAAGGAAGGTCCTAGTTTGCCAAACTTGCCAAGTACCATCTCAAGAGAGAAGCCTCTTTCCATGATGCCCTAGGGTTAGGGTACAAGTTTCCAACCCTAGGTTGACTTTTCATTTTTATGCTTTTTCTAAACCCTATATTGTATATTTTGTGAATGTTAGATTAGTGAGCTAGTTAGTTGGATTAGTTAGGTCTGATTTTATATTTTTTTGTATATAATTTTCATAAAAATAAAATTTTAAACCCTAAATTCTAGATGTAACCCTAGCTGCAGAACCGTCTTTGGCCCTAGCAGCCCTCTTTCCCTTCCTCTCCTACCTCGCTCTCTCTTTTTCCAGCCTTGCCCTCTCCATCTTTTCCTTCTCAAACCCTCGCTCTCTCTACATCTAACCTCGCTCTCCTTTTTGTCACCTCGCTGCCCACTTTTCCCTTCTCCTTTCCCTTTCCTCCCTCTCCTATCCTTCTCTCCATCTTCCTCATCTCCCATCTTCCTCTCCTTTCTTCCCTTCTCTCCATCCTCTCTCACCTTCGCTCTCCCTTTTTAACCCTTCGCTCTCCTTCCCTAAGACTTCGCTGCCCTCTCCTTTCCTTCTCCTCTCCTCTTTTCTTCCTCCCTTTCCTCCTTCCTTCCACTTTCTCCTACCTACCTTCGGTCACCCTAAAAAGGGTTAGGCCTTCCCTTGCCTTTGGCTTCCTCCCACAGGCCCTTCCTAGGGCATTGCCCTCATTAGCAAATCTCAATTTGGGTTGAGCAGCCCTCCTTCAGAGTCTGCCCCCTAGGTCTGCAATAAATTGCCGACCTAACACTTTGACAAGCACAAGGCCTTCCTCCACCTGCACATACAAGATAAGCAATAAGGTTAATCATTTAAGACCTTTTGACATCATTTCAAGACTGACGTACCATAAAAGGAGATCCGATTTTTTTCGTGCATATAAGTCTGAAATTTTAGTTTTTAAAGTCTGGTTTGGTGTAAACAGAGGTCTGAATGCTAATCCCACATACAAGTGAAATATTCCTATTTTATTCCAAAAGGAGTTGTGAATTGATATCATGCTTATCTTGGCACTTAGATTGATTTGCATCCATTGATATACTGCTGTTATCATCTCTGATATTCTGATATATTTCTGATTGTGCAGGTTTCCCTATAATTCTGATTTTGTTATAATCTATTGCATACAAATGGGAAGGTGAAGTAGTTCTAGAGCATTGGTGGTATCCAGAGTGTTTCACAAAAGTTGATGATAGCAACGTTCATCTCTAAATATATTTCGGAACTATTTTAGTATAGATATCACTTGACTGTCATAAAGATACTTAAAGATTGGTGTGATTTCTATCTGCTAGTGGTGTGTCACATTGGTTGATTATCTTTTAGCGTTTATATGTGTTTGGTGACCCACGAAGTTTGGATAGTAAAAGTGATACTCATTGTGATTACTCATATCTTCCTTTGCCATTAATACAAGTGCTTGTGTCGTCACCACTAAATGATTAATTAGTATGTCTTATTTATTCTCTTGAAATTATTACCGAAGGCACTGGTCACTAATACTCTTGTCAAGAAGACATAGCTTTCCTCATCCTAAAGTGTTTTGTAGACCACACAAGGGCTCTTCCCCTTGGAGGTTCCGACTCTCCGAAGAAGTTTAGAGAATTGGCTAAGGTGACAGTGGTCACTTCTCTTACATTTGTCGTCGGAGACTAGCCCTGCTAGTTCATCTGGTAACAAGGCCCATCTCCACACCATATGACATGGGAGAAGCACTGCCCTTGCTTGGGCCATTCACCTCTACCCATATGACTCAGGCTCTGAGGGTGAATGTATCAATCTTCCTTGGTCAAATCAGCATGACCAATCTAGAAGAATGTCTACCCGATGTTGCAACCTAGAGAAACATCAACATCAAGGAGGTGGCTAAGGCATGAAATATTTGACGCCCTATTCAAGGAGGTGGCCATGGTATGATGAAGACAAGAACGGATGAGAAATAACTGCAATGGAGGAGCTTCCACATATTTGGAGGCATATTTCACCTTTTGAGGTATTTGGCAGTAAGGATACATTATTCGAGACCTTTTCTACATATCTGAAGGAAAAATCTTTGCATGAGGAAATGCCATGTGGCATTATTGACATGATCAAACCCTCAAAGGAAACGCATTTGCTTATGAAGATGATGAGTGGCATTATGAACCCATTTTATGCACTCAAAGGAAAAAGAAGCAAAGTGTCCCACATTGTAGAGACCCAAAAAATGACATGTGGCAAGGGAAGAGGCCTAAGGAGGAACACCCTTGCTTAGAATGATGCCATGTGGTAGTAGAAGCAATTATATGGTCAAAGGAAATATCTTGATAAGGAGCCTTCCACTCAATGGGTAATAAGAATGATATTTTGTTGCTTAAATCAAGAATCTACCCTCTAAAAGAGGGGCATGGTTCACACACACACACATATCATATTATGGTTATAACAAGCCCTAAAAGGAATTCTAAGAGGAACACCCTCACTCGAGAGTTTCTAGCTCTCTTTAATATTATTTTATTCATTAGGGTTTGATTTAAAAGGCATAAATAGAGGAGAGGAATCATTTTCTATAGGAAGGGATTGGAATAGTGGGAGGTCTACTCCAAGCAATTAGTTGAATATCTTTTGAAGGATTGGAATAAGGATGGATTCCATGTGAGGGTTATCCATCTCTTTATTCTCTTCATGAATGGTTAGGGTTTTTGCAAGAATAGTCATTGTTTTGCTGCTGGAATAAATCTTTGTACAAGAGCAAGTTTGTCACAAAAGAAGAGATTATGGTTGAGGTTGTTAAACCCTCCCTAATCCTTGAGGTATCCTCGAATTATTTGAGGATTTTGTTGATGTCATTACTACCTGTTACCTCAAAAACTAGCATCCTTCCACGATCAAAGATAAGTGGACCCAAATGCAATATGTGGACCTAAACAAGATAGGTAGACCCAGTGGACCCAGTGCTACGATCGGTAACTCTTCAAGGAGGTACACCCAATGTCACCTCAATGCAACTTCTTTCCTCTTTAGACCCTGCTCCTTGGGCTACGGGAGGCTCCCCAAAATGATGGTATGGATAGACCTGTAAGAAACACAAAAGAAAATACTTCTATCCCTACAATACCTTCCCACTGTTAGTAGACCAATGCCTAATGGAGTCAATGATATGTCTACAATAAACCCTTTAACTTGGAAGTTTGGGAGCAATAATGAGTATGTAATCTGCTAATGTTATTTTCTGCAGTGAAAACCAACAAGAATAAACATGAAATATCTAACGAACCCTACCCCGAGGAGCTTCAATCCCCCCTAGGGCGCACTTGATTGGGAAACTATAAGTGCTTTTGGGGCTGATTTTTGCTACAAGTCTGTGTTTTTCTGTAGTCAAGACAAATCAGATATATTATTGATTTCAAATCCCCCAGGGTCTTCATGGGTAACCTAGAATTTGACCAAACTTCCTCAAACCCCTAGGGTTTGACTTTTCCTTTGAAACGAATCTACAATAACACTTCAACCAGATCTGAAAATCAACCCTAAGGCCAAATGTCACCTAACCCTAGAATGACGTCACCTCCTTTAGGGCACTTTTAGGGCTAAAAATTCAAATTTTTGCAAATATTTTCAACTTTTCAGGATTTTTTCGATATTTTGTGTAGATCTAAAATTTATTGCTGCAATTGAATATTATAGAAAATCATAATTAAAATAATCTAGGACACAAAAATAAATATTTTTGGATTTTTTGTAAAATATAAAAAATTTAGGGTTTTTCACAATATATAGTACAGAAATTTGATAAAAGAGATTATGAGTGAATATGAGGGAACAAAACCCAAGTCTCTTCCCTTCAAAGCCACCGAGGAATCGCGGTTAGCGTTCCTCTCAAGAATTGGCAATCCAATTTTGATGACTTAGGGAAAACCAAGAAACCCTAAGGTTGTGTTGATTTTAACCTAATTAGGGCAAAGAGAGGTGCCAAAGGCCTAATAAGAGAGACCCTCGAAGAAGGAATGTCTCACAAAACAATGTTATCATGCATAAAAAACCACAATTAACTCTTACCTTGGATGCCTCTAACAGTGCAAGACAAGAGAACCAGAGATCTTGCCACAAAAGAAAAGCAAAGAAGAAGAGAGTAACCCTCTCAAGAATTTTTTCCCTTAGAGAAGCCTTGCAAGATTTATCAAAACCTTCAATCACCAAAAAATCACCACATTGAAGCTTCAAGATGCCAAGAAGAGAGGTGCGCGCCACTTAGCCAAGGTAGAGAAGAAGAAAGGCTAAATTAACCACCTTTTTAGGCCGACCTATGTAAAATGACTTAAAATAACCTTTTTTTAGGGTTTGTCACCCATAATCTGGGGACTAAAGTACAACTAGAAAAACCCACTACTATAAATTGTGCCTCTACTGAACTGAATGCTACAGAAGTTTGTTTCTTGTTGAACTAAGAAACCATACCTGAACCTAAATTAAAGAAACAGCTTGAAGTGTTCCTCCTATAACTAGCACTACCTACCCAATCTAAATCTAAAAACCCTTGTAGCACCACCTCTCCATCATCAACATACCTCATTCCAAAATGCACTACATTCTTCAAGTATTGGAGCACATGTTTTGCAACAACCCAATGAACTTGCCTAGGTTGCACCATGTATTGACTCAAGGTGTTAATTGCAAAACAAATGTCAAGCCTAGTATTTACCAAATACATGAGGGAATTTGTCAACTGTCTGTACACAGATGGACCAATTAAATCAAAATCAGAACTAGAATCAACAAAGTACTTCAGATTTGCTACCAATGGAGTAGCCATGGGCTTATAGTCCATCATCTAAAATCTCTTCAAAATCTCAACTACATACTTACCATGTCTAAGGAAATCTTCACCAAAATTTTGCCAGACCTCTAGACCTAGAAAGTAGTGCATCAAGCTAATGTCCTTCATGTCAGATTCTCTTTCTAACTTTGCCTTGCACCAGCCTATGACTTTCGTTGAACTTCTTGTAAGTATGAGATCATCTACATACAAGACTAAAACAAGCATATTAGAATGATCAACCAAATAGTAAAGATTGGAATTTGCATCTATCTTAGTGAAACCTGGACTTGAAAGATACTCATCGATCCTAGAGGACCAAGCATGTGGTGCCTATTTCAAACAACATAGGGCCTTCTTCAACATGCCAACATGGGTCTCAGGGCCATGCACTTCAAAGCCTCTTTCTTGGTTTATGTATACCTCCTCCTCAATCAAACCATTAAGAAATGTTGTCTTTATATCCATTTGATATTAACTCCAACCAAAGACTACTGCTAAAAAAAAATGAATCTGATAGAGGTGTGCCTAGCAACAAGGGCAAAATTATCCTCATTGTTAACTCCCTCTTTCTAGGAGAACCCTCTAGCTACAAATCGAGCAAATTTTTCTACGTTGCCATCTATTGCATGCTTGACCTTGTACAACCACTTAGAAGTTAGAATCAATCATCAACTTCCCTTCTAGTCTAGGCACTATTTCCCACATGGCATTCTTCATGATGGAGTTGTCCTCCTCCATCATGGCATCTTGCCAAACCTATTGACCTATTGCCCCCTCAATACTAGAATGTTCTGCATTAATGATGGAAGACATTAGTGCCACATGATTTGAAAATTTCTTGTGAGGATGAGTTACTCAAAATGAAATCATAGGAGCTCCAACTTGCTCTTGAGCCTCCAGTAGTGTCTGAGTGAACCACTTAGGATTTCTAGTTGAACTGGATGGTTAAGAGGCACCCCAAGTGCCTCCAAAATCTTGTTGATCTGAATCTGATTTCTGCAGATCAGCATTTGGGGCAGCAGACTTTTCTACCTCCTCAGTCACTAATAGAGGTTCCTGAGAAATGGAGGACCATGCACCCTTGTCCAACTTGAATCTCTACTTGTGACTACCTTCCACTGAGATGGAATGTAGACTCTGTAAGCTTTCAAGGTCTCCCTATAACCCACAAAGATGCCTTCAAACTAGAGGGTTCCAACTTGGTCTTTTTCTCGTCATGGATATGAATGTATACAGGACAACCCAATACACGAAGATGTGCTACAGTGCTACTTGAGGTTTATCACTGGTGAATGCCTCCTCTAATGTCTTGTCCTTCAATACCTTGTGAGGACATCTATTAAATATATAGACAATTGTAAGACATGCTTCTTTCCATATACACATGGGTAGATCTAAATCATGGATCATAGTTTTGGTTGTCTCTATGTGAACTTGTTCCTCTCTACAACCCCATTCTACTGAGGGTTTTAGGGCACTCTTAGCTCCTTCTTGATTCCTACTTCCCTACAAATAGTGTCAAACTCCTTGGAGGTATACTCCCCTCTATTGTCAAACCATACTACCTTACTCTTTTTTCTTGCCTAATTTTCTACAAGAGCCTTAAACTCTTGAAACTTCCCAAAGACCTCATCCTTGGTCTTCATGAAGTAGATCTAGGACTTCCTCGAGGAATCATTAATAAAAGATACATAGTAAATGTTACCTAATAAGAAAGTTGAAGACATGGGTTGGGTACACATACATCTGAGTGGATTAGGTCAAGAATCAGTCTTGACCTATGCTCACTGCTAGGAAAAGTAGCCTTCACATGCTTGCCAAGTGCATAGCCTCGCACATTCCTTTCTTCTGAACCTTGAAGTCTGGCAATCCTTGCACCATGTCGTTCAAGATCGGGCAACACTCCATAGTGCAAGTAACCTAACTTCTTGTGACAAAGCTCACACAATTTGTCACTATCATGCACTAGAGCTCTCAAAGAATCCCCCTGCAACCTATATAGACCACCCTCTCGAACACCTAAGACCAACACCCAACCAATATCCGAGCATCTCTTCTAGATGAGGACTTGTTGATTGTCAAACTCAGCCATATATCCAAAATTTGTCATCACAGAAACTAAAAGGAGATTTTTAGTTATGCCAAGAACATACATAACATCAATGAGCTCAAGGATATCACCAAATGGCATCTGAAATGGGATGGATCCCACTCCTACAACTAAATACGTGGCATCATCACCAAGTCCCACTTGTATGCTTGCCTCTTGCTCCTAAAATTTGTTGAAGGCCCTCTTGTTAGAGGTCATATGTTTGGAGGATCCACGGTCCACATACCAATTGACACCAGACACCGTGTTAGATGACAAGCATGAGACCATAGAGAAATGTATTTCAAGCTTCGATGAAAAGATGAAAACTCATCCACTCCAGTTGATATTTCTACACTCCCTGCAAACTGCTTTTACTGTTGTGGCTTGCCCTTCCCCTTCTTGTCATGACGGAGAAGCAGAGTGACAAAAATTCTAACACTTGATGTGGCTCAAATCCTTCTTTCCCTAGTAAGAAGAACCTGAATCCTCTTTCTTCCTTTTCTGACCCTTCCGAGGTCCTTTCTTGTTTTCCTTCTTCATCTTGTTGATAAGGGAAATATTTTGCTCCTCCTCCTCCATGCCTATAACAATGTCCAGTCTCTTCTCCTCATGGATAAATTCATCCCATAACCTCTCAAAAGTAGGAAGTTTTTTCCAAGCACAAACCCCACAAACAAAAGGTTGTCAAGAATAAGAACTATGTTTTAAAAATCGGTCAAATCGGTTTCGGTTTCGGTTTCGGTCGATTGACCGATTTATGACCCGACCAGTTCAAACTGGTTGATGAATCGGTTCGAGGGACCGGTTCCGTACCAAACAGGTCCGATCCACCGATCCACGTGAAAAATCGACCGGTTTTTCAGGGTTTGTTGTGGACTCTACAGAAACTATCAGCGCCCATATATTTATTGACGTTTATCAACGCCGAATTCACAGCAACAGAAACTATCTTAATCATTGAAATCATCGAATCGTCGTGTATACTGTTTTGTTTGCCGTCGTAGTCTGGCAGGGACCCGCCACTCGGTGAATATGGTTAGCAGTCCATCTGGCTCCCTTGCTCGTGTGGAAGGATTAAGGAAATGTTTTTAGGGTTTTAACAACTTCATTTTCGCAAAATATCTCTATTTATCAGTGCCGAACACATCAACCTTTGATTGCTTTGTGTGATCAAGATGGCAAGGAAAGGAATCGGTGCAAATATGAAAGCAATCGGTGCAAATATGGACTACGGTATGATCCCTACCGTATTGTCCGATGAAGACGCCCTTTTAATTCCGACTATATTTTGCGATGAAGCCCTTTGCAGTTCCTCAAGCTCGGCAAGTTACGATCCTCGAACTTTGGAGTTCACACCGGCATCAAAGGATTCCTTCAGCAAGGCCTACAGCGGCTTCAAATTGGGGGATACTGTGTCTGACACTAAGGGATGGGGGCTCGATCCTTCATCTCTAGTTCCGCTTAAAGTCCATGAAGGAGACGATGGAAGGCTCTGGTACGAGAACAACCAAAGGCTATATGGACTCTACTAGCCATATAGCCTATAGGCCCCATGGATTATGTATTTTGTTCCAGTTCCAGTCTCCTGGATATGTATTGCACAGTACACTTTGTGCCATTTTGATATATTGACTCTTATATGGTATATACATGAGCAGACATTGGATATTTTGTTTCTAGTGCTATGGAATCATGGATTAGAATCTTGAAAATGTTGTTTTTCTTAAAATTTTAAATATTTTATGTATTTTTGAGCAAACCAATTCATTAAATTCAAATCGACCGATTCATTACCGATTCCGATTCTGATTCGGAGTTGACCCTGACCAATTCCGAGTCCGATTTCGATTTTTCAAACATTGAAGAAGAGAACCCATTTAATGAAATGGGTACTAAGTTACTAACTCTTCACCCTTGGCCTTCTCTCCCATTGCTGCAAGCTGATCAGAGTTCAAAATCTTCATCAAGTAGGTAGCTATGGTATCTATCTTCCTCATCCCCTTGGCTCTAATCTTATTCCTCAACACCTGCTACTGCTTTTATTCTGAACATCAAAAAACTCTTCTACATGAAAATACCCCTAAACTCATCATTCATACGATCCAGAAGATGAACCCAAGTGAGGTTTGAAACATCAATAGAAAGAAGATATAATGCAGCTATACCTGAAAACCTCTATCAAAAATTATGGAGACTTAAATCAAAACAGAAAACTTGGTTCTATAGGCTCAGATCTATTTTGAAGCCTTTTCTGGATCTGAAAAAGGCATCCTTCACTTGGTCGTTGGCCCTTGGCAGCCTAGCTCGAAGCCAATGCCTCAACACACAGGGGTGGCCCAGATAAGATGCCCATTGTGTGTCAAAGGAAACTGTAAAGCATATGTTCTAGTTTTGTGATTTTGCCATATCAGCCTGGGAATGGGTTTCTAAGTTCTACAGTCAACTTCTCACTTTCCCCACATCATTGAAAACCACCCTTTTAGGAGGTAAACTTCTTTGGGTTGTTGAGTTCAATGCAACATAGCAGATGAGCAAAATAGAAATTATTTTCTTCATTGGGAAAAGAAGGAATGAATCTTTGTTTAAGAGAATCCAGCATAGTAAAGGATTTACCTAACATGATGGCTCCCTGATATGTGCAATATCAGGGAGCCATATTACAGTGAAGGTTCAGAACCTGTGTCAGTTGCTGGAGTTTTGGGGTGGTGCATCTTGCACCATTCGCAGGGAACCCAGAGCTAACTCTCTAGCCCACTCAGTTCAGTCCCACAGGTCTAAAGGCTGACCTTGACACCGTGCTGGTCATTCTGTCTACAAGCCACAAGAGAGGCACCACAGTTGGTGCCCGTTGTCTGCCCCTCAGAACAACAAGTCCCCACAACTGGCCTTGACCATTTATGAGACTAAGAAGCCGTCTGAGCCTGAACAGGGCAACAATGGGTGGGAGCCCATCATCACTGATCCTAAGCCAGCTATTGACAGATGGGGACCAGACAAAGACAACAGTCTGCCCGATACGGGTGTGATCCCTGCTGCCACATTATGTTGTGTGGGCCATCTGGTCCTTGTCTTAATTCTGTGATACTCAGACTTAATTTTGAAGTGCTCGTTATTTAGCATGCCTTACAGTTTTGCTTATGCTTTTAAAGCTTATTAGCTGACTATGTGTTATTAGCTCATGGAAGCTGCATATCACAGTCCAAGTTCTGTCTATAAAGTGCCATGTACATATTTTCATCAAATATCATAGTTAAAAAGGAAGAATGTTATTTATAAAAGACAGGGAAAAAGACTTTAAATGATCTAAATGTTTCCAAAATCTATAAAATGCCATGCACATATTTTGCTCAATATAAAGTTAAAGGAAGTAGTTTATTCATTAAGAACAGGGGAAAAACCTGAAATGATCAAAATGTTTCCAAAAACTGCATGGTACAGTGGCACTAATTGCTATCAATATGAAACATCAGCCACTTAGTATGCTCTAAGCATGCACAAACAAAGCAAAAATATGTATCTTTTATATAAAAAAAATTACCCATGGGCTACACACAAACCTTATACATTCTTCAATTACAAGTAGAGCAATGAAACACAGAATGAAACCATACATGGCCGCGTTCTGCGGTTACCGCCAACTCCTCTGAGTCATTGCCAAAGGTCTCTGACACAGAAACAATCTTCTCTGGATTACAATCCAATATGCAGCATTCATCATTCAGTGAACTAATGCCGTGGACAATCTTTCCTCTCTTTCTGGCTGGCTGAATAAAGTCAGGAGGTTTCTCTGTAATTGTCACCTCGCAATCATCATCAACAGCAGTATCAGAAGCCCTTGAAGAGTCTAGAAGCCTTTTGGGGGGATTGCCACATTCAGAATCCATTTCATCTCCTTCTCCCTCCTCGTCTGAGCTAATTTCAAGCACATTGATCACCGAAACCATCCCTAATTCAGAGTCTTGGCTCTGGTGCTAATAATATGAGGTCTCAAGCATAAGCTCCACTGTCTGAATTCTTTAGTAGAGACTACCCAAAACCCAGCTGTAAATGAGCCTCTGAATGCTCAAAATTCGGGTAAAACTATACAAAACATGTGCATAAACTGGTCCCAAATATCCTTCGCAGGAAGTCCTCCTGGCTTCTAAACCACGAGTTACAGTAGACCTGTAGAATAAATTAGTTTAAGAGTGCGTACAATGCATGCTTCTGAATTGATTAACTGGGTACCCAAATATGATATTTGAAGATGGCATGCAGTTTTACCGTGTAAACTTGAGATTCAAAAATTTACAGCAGTATAGACCATACCTTACATACAAATAATCATGGGTATGGCGCAGCATGGACGATCAATGGTTTAAGAGAGTGAACATGAATATCAAACTCAACGAGCATGGACTTCAATGTCCTCTGAACCTTCAATTCAACTTGAACCCAAATTCAAAAGCACCCAAATGGATTTTCTTAGTCTTGAACTGATTTCTTCCTTTTTAACTTTATCCTCCCCAAGCGTGATTTGGTTTGCGGATTAAAATAAGAAATTAAGCTGGATTTCATGTCTTGCATTTCTTCGTCTTCAAGCTTTCCTGGCTGACCGCTACCAGGCCTTTAATTAACTAACAGTTACGTTGTGTTTTGCATGAGAGGTAGGGGAGCTTCTCAATCTTTCGTCAATGTTGTTTAGAAATAGAAGTCTAGAGCTACGCGTTTGTGGGCATAGGCTTTCAAGAATATGCTCTCGGCCTTCTTTAGAAATGGTTGGTCAAGCCATAGCCGATTCCCTGTTTTGTCTTGGGATCTTTCAGGGATTCCATCAAAAACCCTTAATAATGCCATATGGAGTTTCCTACCTCCATTTTACCGCATGACAAATTGCATCCCATGTTCGTAATTTCCAACCTCCATCAGTTTGGATGTTTTTCACAGAACGTTCCTACAGGGGATGTTTTGCCTTGGGATCTGTCAGGGATGTTTTGGACGTTTTTCACAGAACGTTCCTATCGCAATCAAGATGGGATTTATATTAACGTAGATATGAAATGACTATTCTTCTTGAAATATGTTTTATTTAAATTAACTGTACTTGTTCCCAATTATATTACATTCCATAATTAATTTTTTAATTTGTTCAGATATTAAATTTATTTAAAAAATTATATTTTAATAAATGAGTAATAACATCATGAATATAAAATATTTCGATATAAATTGTATTTAAAATCTCAAAACATTTCCACTTTAAATAGACACTCCATTAATCACATAATTAATTATAAATTATTATAAAATTAAACTCCAAACGTGTTTAAAAGTAATCATAAATAAAAATAACTATTATAATTAGAAAATAAAATAAACATTATAATATTGCTATAGAAAATAAAATAAACATTATACTATTACTAAAAATGAAAAGCATTTTGTCAACTATTAATATAAAATAAAATAACATCTTAATATTATTAAAAATAAAAAAGATGAGGTCAACCATTAAATTATTAATAATATTAGTTTATTCAAATCATTTTTCCATTATTAACATTTTTTTTAATTTTGAGTTAGTTTTTACTTTATATTTTATTATTCATTCTCAATGTTTAGTTCTTCATATCTTATTTTCTTTAATAATTTTGACTTAGTTTTTACTTTATATTTTATTATTCATTCTCAATGTTTAGTTCTTCATATCTTATTTTCTTTAATTCTTTTCCAGCTAATTTTGACTTAGTTTTAGATTTTATTATTCATCCTCAATATTTAGTTTGTCATCTCTTAATTATTCAATTTAAAATTAAATTAATATTTGAGTTTTTCATCTCCTATTTATTCATTATTATTCAATTTATAGTTAAATTACTTTTTTAATTTATGAAAATTTTAATTATTCGTTATTCAATTTATAGTTAAATTTTTTTTAGTTTATAAAAGTTTTACTTGACTATTTTTTCATGAATAGAATGTAAACTTAAAAAAAAATAGATTATTTTTAAATTTTAATTTAATTTAATTTACAAAATTATCTTGATATTTAAATATATAAATAAAATATTATTTATTATTTTTCAATTAATATATTATTAGTTATTATTTTTTATTTTTAATTATTATATTTGATTATATCGTCAATTTTTATAATAAATAATTTGTTAGTTTTCAATTAATATTTTTTTTAATTAATTTTCAATTAATAGCTAATTTTTTTTTTATTATTATTCTAATTATTTTATTTTATTGTTAGTAAAGTTACTTTCATTAACATCTCTTTCACACATGAAAAAAGCATGCCTCTTACTATTCATAAAATTAAAGAGTACATATAGTTTAACACAATATTGCATTACAAATATAGATGCATATCCATGCAAAAATAAAAATAAAAAACTGATATCCTATCAGTGATATATACTCACGCAAGTCCACAATAAATTGAACCAGCAAGGACAACAACAAAAACAGACTAACCCAAAAAACAGTCAAGGGCCAAAGGAGCTAAGCTAATAAAAGTAAACAGTGCCAACACTCACGACATCTATAACAAAAACCAGTTGCATATCTAACTTAGAAAGTAGACAGAGTCTACAAAAGTAGAAACACCTTCCACAATTTATTCCACCTACAAAACACCTTCAGCTCCCCCTAAGGCATCCTTTGAAAGACCATCGACGACAACATTATGTTCTCTATAAATATTTTCAATGGTGTATCCACTCAAGGAGTCCAACAGATCAACAACCCTGGAGAACCAATGAGGCAAAGGCTAAACCTGGAGATCATATTTCTTCTTCACCCCATTAATGATCACTAATGAGTCACCCAGAATTTGTAATTTATCAATACGCAACATAATAACAAACTTTAATAATGACCATAGAGCTAGCAGTTATGCTTTAGTATTGGTACCAAAGCCAACATTCATCTTTAACTTAAATATATGATTTTCATTCATTTGAAGAATCATGCCAGCACCACAAGCATTATTGTTTGAGGCTCCATCAAAAAAACCAAAAACATATTGAATTTCAGGAAGATTAGTGACCCTTCTAAATTTTTGCTTAATATATGTAGTAGCATAATCCTTATACAGACTAAGAATTGTGACACTAGTAGCAATCTCATTAAGTTTACCATTCTCAAAAATATAGAAATTATTGGCTTTCCATATTTAATATCATTAACATCTATTTAATCTTATTGATTATTATTCATTTTCTACTGTTTTAAATTTATGACAAAACTATTCAAGAAAATCTTTTATATTAACACTTACTTTATAAAAAACCAAATACTCATTAACATCATTAAAAAAATTATAAATTTATCTTAATTCCACATATATTAATCATCCAAAGGAATAAAAAAAGAAATCTAATAATTAAATTTTTATGTACATAAAACCAAGATTTATTTACGCCTATTCAATTTCATTCATAATTACTTTTTTCTATTAATCTTTTTTTCCAGAAGAAAAAAGAGTCTCTTGCTATTCATAAGTGAATCAAAGAAACTACACAAGTAGTCTTGTCCATAGTAGACAAAATATAATCGAGCTATTACAAAATATCTCATTTTCCATGGTGACACTATCATGTTTACTCATTTTACATCAATGACATGTTCTTAGACTACCAAAGCCAGTCTAAAAATGTCAAATATATACATAGAAACATCCATCGTCCCAAAAATTAAACTATATACAATAATGGGCAAATATACCATCAATCCCAATAGTTCCTTCTATCAAATTCTAATAATATATTACTGCTAATTAAACATATATATAAGGAAAAATTATAAAAAAACCCAAAAAAGTTGCATGCAGATTAGTATAAAGCGGTATCAATCTCCTCAATAATCTGATGCTTCTGATAATGGCATATGTGTGCCATTCCTTCACGCATTTCTAGACCTTTCTTTGACAATGTATTTGCCCTCTTGTTAAATACTCTATTCACATGGTTATAATTTATATCTGCAATTGAATGATGTAAAGCCATTATCCATTTTTTCCAGTATGTCAATGCAAGTACTTGTAATCTGTGTATACCAGAATCCCATCCAATAATTGTAGTAGAGTCTCCAACAATCCCGATCCGGCTTTTCCCAATTTGTCTGGATAATGTTAATAACCCCCAAAGGGCAAGTAATTCAGCTCTTATATTATTTCCCTCCCCACATCCAAAACATAACTCCAAATGTTGATCCTGATCCAATATTAAATAGCAACCTGCACCACACTTTCCCAATTGAGCAGCCCCATCAAACAGTCCAACAGGTTTAGTATAATTAATAATAGGAAATTCCAAATGGGGTCAAATAATGGAAGGAGGTTTCCATTTTTCTTCCTGCATAAAAAGTCTAATAAATGCAACCGACCCACATAATGAAAAAGCTTTTCCATCGAACAGAATGGAATTTCTAAGACGCCAAATGCACCACAAAAACCTCACTGGATATGCAATCTGGAAACGATGCTTATCATACCAATCTTTCAAACAGTGTGCCAATGTGTTTCCCGACCAAATACCTGACTATTTATAGCATATAGCAATCTCAACCCAAATCTGTTGCGTCACAGTACAATTTGCAAATATATGATCACAAGATTCCTCATCTCTAAAACATAATGAATACATCGTCGGACCATAACCCCCATGTAATATGAATTTGTCACCAGTAATAAGCCGGTTATTAAGTGCCATCCACAGAAAAATATTTATTTTTCCAGGGATGTTCCATTTCCATAAGAGCTTGTGACACCAAACAATATATGAACATCATGAATATATGGCCATCGCCAAATATGCCAAGTTTGTTGCATCCTTACCATCCCCATTACCAAAAGTCCAATGAAGAATATCCACATCATCGATAAAAAATATACCTGCATGCTTCATCCCAGAAATAAAAAGGTCGTTATGCAGCCTCTATCCCATTTAAATTCAGCTCAACTGCCGATATCCAATAGGTTTCCAATTGATGTATCTCAAATGATTTCTTAACTTGATCAAGGAAAAAAATCCCTTTCCCATGAATTATCTCAATGGTCTCATATGAAAGCACACCTGAATACTTGTTTCCAAGAATCTAATCCATACCCAGTTTGTTGAAATCCATTACCAACCGACCATGTCATCCAATGCTGAAGATATGGAAAAAAATTCCACTAAAACAGTCCAAATGACCGAGCACCTTCTATTTTTCTTTCTTCAGAACGGATCCAGCAAATCACAAAGTCAGGGTATAAATATTTATCCTGAATGATATTTCCCCAAAGGCCATCATCTATTAATCCTCTCCCAAGACTTGTTAAGTGTAATGCTTTATAAACCCAATAAAGATTTCTAATTCCCCATCCGCTAGAGTCTTTTGGAGTAGAAATGCACTGCCAAGAGACTAAATGGCATCCCAGGAAAACAGGAGAGCCCTTCCAAAGAAAATTATAGAAGATTTTTTTAATTTTGCTCAGAATAGATGCAGGTACCCGAGCAAGTGATAACCAATAAATCGGAATATTTTCCAAGATTGAATTCAGTAATACCAATCGCCCCCCCATTGACAATTTTCAGTTCATCCAACATAAAACCCTATTTTCAACCTTTTTAATAATCCATAACCAGTCAAATACCAAATAAGAATCTGGTTTTAAGAAGTATCTTAAATAAGAAAAACCTTTGTTTAGATCATGAATGTCAAGAGGAAAAATCACTCTTAAAGGAAATAGATCCTCCACCTCAATATTAATAGAGTAGAGACATGACTTTGTATTGTTGATCTGCATCCCAGAAGCAAAGCAAAAAGTATCCAAGATAAATTTATAGTGAAGCCATTCTTGTTCACATCCCATACCAAAGATAAGTACATCGTCGACAAACAACAGATGTGATATAATATGATTCCCGGAAACCTTTATTCCCTTTACCAAACCATCTGACCATACCTGATGCCTTTTTTCTATTAATCTAAACATATGAGTAATCCATCCATCCATCAATTTTGCTCACCTCAAACTATTTAAACCTTCACCTTCTGTTTTTTTCCTCCATAGTCCATCTATTTAAACCTTCATCTTCATTTTTTCCTCTAAAACCTTCCATGCTTTTTCATCACGAATCACTCTCATCTCCATCCTCATTTATTACTTTTCTAACCATATGATTATTCCATCCATCAATTTTGGCCATCTCAAACTATTTAAACCCTCGTCTTGCTTTTTGCCTCCATATCCCATTATTTAAACCTTCATATTCCTTTTTTTTCCTCCATAGCCGATCTATTTAAACCTCCATCTCCATTTTTTCCTCCATAGCCCTCTTTGTACCTTCACCCCCTCTCATCCTTTCTCTTATTTATTTATTTTTTTCTAAATTTAATTTGTTCTTTCATCATCAACGACTCTCATCTTTTCTATTCTATTTGTGTACCTTTTTTTTCAGCGAAAAAAAACTACTATTGTTATTCAAGGTGAATCAAATAGTATAATGATCGTCTTGATTCATGAACTGAATCAATCAAAATCTCAAAAATGGATCAAATAATACAATGCCCATCATATGACTTTCTGATCACAATGTCTCACTAAAACAGTCTGAAACAAAACAATCTTCCAAGCAAAATTTGTAAAACATATTAGGCTACAAGCCTCTTCAAAAAAGGAGAAAAAGAGTCCCTAAATTTAATAAAAAAAGTAGGTATCTCCACACTCCACAATGGCATTTTCAAACCATTCTTCCCAAATAAGATGTCCTTCAGAACCCTCCAGATCCTGTTTTGATAACTTGTCCGCCAGCGAATTATGTTCTCTGTAGATGTGTTCAAAGGAGATGTTTTGCTGCAATGAGATTTATCTTTGAGCGTGGTTGCACCAGTGTCAAATATTGCTAACATTGAGCTTGAAGGCTCCTGTTTCCCACTTGATTGTTACACGAGAATCTCCATAAACTTTGATATTCACTAGGCCAAAAATATTTGCCAATTTTAAAACGCACCATAGTGCCATAGGTTCCGCCTTAATATTCGTGCCAACTCCACAATTGAGGCGAACAGAATAAAAGTGCTCCTCATTTAGAAATAAAACCCCTCCTACAGCACAAATCCCATTTTGTGCGGCCACATCGAAAAATAAGACTAGTTGTGTCACCTTGAAACTAAAACTTTGAACTCTGGAAACCGGAAAACTACGCTCATCATTCTTGTGAGATAGAAACATCTTCAACGCAGTCATACTGCAAACCTTTTCATCAGGTTGAATATTCTGGAAAATAGCACAATTCCTAGTGTACCAGATAGCCCAAACAATACAAATAGCAATGTTAAAAAAGGGCATACAATTTCTGAACCAATTTAATAAACATAAATTGAACTTGCCAACATCCCAAGGACGAGTAATTTTCAGTTTTGCAGAGACAAAAGTCCAGACTTTGATAGAGAAGCTACAATTGACAAAAAGATGTTGAGATGTCTCTGCTGCATTTAAACAAAGGCTGCACCTGCTTGGGCCAATCCATCCACGCTTTATCAAGTTCTCCCATGTTTTGAGTTTGTCTTGAAGAGCAATCCACAGAAAACATTTTAATTTTAATGGAATTGACCACTTCCAAAGCCTCTTGTACCACCAGTCCTATGGGAAAATAAATTTGTCTTGGATTATTCTTAAGTAAGTTGTTTTGGCAGTCACTATTCCTGTACAAGAATTTCCACTCCAAACCAACTGATCATTTTCCAAATTAATTTTAAACACCAGCTGAATTTAAAGTTCTGATATAATTCTCCCATTCATATGCATAGGATCCCGTGAGCCCAAGATCTCTCGAATTCATCCAAACAGCAGGACCAGTCTCATCTGTTCTACAAATGAGAATTTTGTCAAGTGTATTCAGCCCAAGAATCTGTAAATAATGAATTAAGAGGTCTGAAAGTGAATAAGAGTCCTCCATTCCTAGAATCGGATCTAGTCCAATTCTAACATTAACTCAAGATCCAACATGCCAATAGAGATCCTGCTTAATCCAATTGAAAACTTTCATAAATCCCCTCCATATAGGGGAGAAATTCCATCCCATCTGCTTCGGGTTTCTAAGCCAAGAAAGCACATTCGGCTTTAGATATTTACTTTGCATAATCCTGGACCAAAGGGTAGTCCCAAAGATATATCTCCACAAACATTTAAGTCTAAGTGTAGCACTGAAGGCTTCCAAATCTTTAATTCCCCAACCCCCATATCTTTCCGGCCTTGAAAGGAACTACCAAGCAACCATTGGCACTTTGACGTTATCAAATTCACCTGTCCAAAGAAAGTTGAACAAACATTTTCTCATGGAATTAAGGATGGAAGAAGGAACTTCTAGTAATGAAAACCAATAGACTAGAATGCTTGAAAGCACCGTCTTGACTAAAATGAGCTTTCCCCCAATAGACAAAAGTCTATAAGACCAATGATTGATCCGATTTTCTATTTTCCTCAGCAGCCAGAACCAATCTTTGATAATATAGTTGTTAGGTTTCAAAAAGAACCCCAAATATTTGAAACCATCCTCCAGTGGGCAGCATTGAAAGGGTAGAAAGGAAGTAATATTTCTAAAATGTAAATCATCTATATTGAAATGATAGAAACTGGATTTGGCAGAGCTAACCTTCATCCCAGAGGCATTACAGAAGGTATGAATAATGTATTTGTAATGTTGCCATTCTGCAACAGTATCCACAACCCCCACCAAAACATCATCCGCGAACAGGATATGTGTGCTCACACAGTCTTTTGCCAGCCTAATACCTTTGATCAAACCTTCTTCCAGAGCTTGATTTACTAGCCTGCTAAAACCATCCATGACTAAAATAAAGAGAAGTGGAGAAAGAGGACACCCCTGTCGGATACCTCTTGAACAGCTGAAAAAAGGCGTTGGTGACCCATTAACTAGCACTGCAATGTTCATCGAGGTGATGCATGCCATAATCCACTTTATCACCAAGGAAGGAACACCAATCTTTATCAAAATTAATCTCAGAAAGGACCAGTTGACCCGATCATACGCTTTCTCTAAATCCATTTTTAGCAAAATGGCTTTCATCTTTTTACTCTTGATGTTGTGCAGCAATTCCTGAGCATCCCTATTACATCATGAATTTGTCTATCGGATAAGAAGCCAAATTGTTCTGCATAAATGTAATCTGAGAGGGCCAACTTCAGTCTTTGGGCAAGTATCTTTGAAATTAGCTTACAAACAAGGTTGCATAAGGCAATCGGCCGAAAATCCCCATATGAAAGAGGCTTGTTAATTTTAGGGATTAAAGTAACAAAGGTAGAATTAAGGCCTCCATATATGTATCCATTGACCCTGGAGAAGTTTACCATACTTCTGAGTTCCTCACCCAAAACATCAAAAAAATGGATGAACAGTTCCACCTGCCATCCATCTGGCCCGGGACTTTTTTCTTTAGCAAATAATTTCAGAGTATCCTCAACTTAAACCAGAGAGACTTCCCTTTGCAAGTGGTCAACATCTTGTTCATTAAAAAGCCTCGGGTAAAGCCTCACCATTTTGAGCTGATCATGTAGAACACAATCACCATAATCTTTATAGATATTTTCAAATAAATTAACTGCTTACGATTTGAGCTAATCAAGACCAGAAATCAACAGACCCTAGGCATCTTGTATTTCCCAAATGTTGTTCATATTTCTCCTAGCAGAGGCATAAGAATGAAATTTTTTTGAGTTTTTATCCCCATGGCCCAACCAAATGGCTATGCTTTTGAGGCGCCACTCTTTCTCCTCCTGGATCAGCAATTCCTCTTTTTTCTGTTCAAGCCTTTTCATTGCTTCAAAGGACTCAACATCTAATGAATTAGAAAAATTAGCTTCAAAAGCTTTATGTATTTTCATTTCCAACTGTGTTAATTCCAGCTGATCAGCCTTCTTTCTGTTCTTGATCCAGACCGTAACAACCTCTTTCAAACCTTTCAGCTTATGGCAGAACCGTGTCATTGGGTTAGCCTCCTGTACATTGTAATTCTGCTAGAAGTCTTTGAACATGGAACAAAACTGATCATCAATTAACCAAGAATTATTGAACTTGAAAGGAAAGGAAAGCCTTTGCCCATAATCATCCAATTGCAGAACAATAGGCCAATGGTCCGAAAATTTAGTATCAAAAACCCAAGATCTATATTTCTGGAAATGGCCCAGAAGTTCTGCCTTAATAAGAAACTGGCCGAGCCTTTTATGAATCCCAGCCCTACCACATCTGCCATTAGTCTAGGTGGGCATCAACTTAGCAGGCATTATATCCACAAAATCATTCTCAACATAAAACTTAGAAAAGAAGTCAGCCAAGTCATCCAACCTAGCCAATGGACCCCAAATCTGAGATGTTGATCTAGTATGATTCAAATCACTTGCAATAATCAAGTTTGGTAAGCTCAGAAGACCAGATCCTTGGATCGACTCCCAAAAGTTCTTTCTCTCCCTATAGTGAGCATAACAATTTAAAATAGCAAGAGACTGGTGAAGCCCACAGAAAGATCCCTTCAAAGGAATACCCCGGGGAGTAGCATGAGCCTTAAAAGTGAATAGAGTAGGGTTCCATGCTACTGCAGGACCCCCCGAGAGGCCACAAGAATTGACAACGGCCACTTCCCACCTAGGAAGAATCTTACAAAGCTCAGAGATAGCAAGGGAAATATCACACATGGTTTCCTGAAGCAACACAATAGCAGGGCTAGTAGCAATAAAAAGATTGGACAAGGCCTGAGCCCTAGATACCTTGCCCAATCCACGCACGTTAAGAGAGATGATGGACATTAAGAAGCACCAAAGGAGGGGGACGCCGCTCTAAGGCCCTCAGGGTTATCAGAAAAATCAACCCCCACATCCCCCAACCTTTTCGAGACAGGGGTATAAGAATCAAAACCAGGATCAACAGGATTAGACAAATCCTTCTTTTTCTTTCCTCTATGAATGGTGACATTTTGGAAATTTAGAGAATGTAAAGGAATGGCTGCAGAATGTAGACTCGGATTTTTTGAATATATGGGCAACGGGGGAAACTCCAAGCCTTTCTCAGATAATAGATAGCCACTATCGTTCAAGATAGAATTTTCTTCCAAAGAATAAGAACCAAAAGAAGCATCCAAAGAGGGATCAACGAAGACTATCCCAGCCGGTACACCAGAATACACATCCTTGGAATCTTCCGAAGGAATGAGAATAGGGTTATTAGGGCATAAAACCTCCTCACATTGGGAATTTAGAGGAGGAGGTAGGGACTCAGTCAAAGCCAAAGATTCCAGATCACTATTCAAGCTACGACCCACCAGGGAAGCAAGAGGGTCCAGCCCATATTTTTCAACCAAGAGACCAGTAACCATGTCATGTCTCAAAGTGACCTCCCCTTTAGAAATACGCCTGGACAGGTCTTTCTCAGAGTTTTCAATGAACTCAATTTCATCTTTAGAGATTTCAGAGAAAAAATCAGGATATCTAGAGACAGACTTACCCGCGTACATGCTCAAATTCTTAGTTGGTGAAGACTTGGGGGTAGTTAGCCCAGAGAATGAAGAATTCTCCCTGCACTTCCGGAAAGAGGGACAATTTGCTTGAACATGCCCCGTTTCCCGGCAAACAAAGCACCGAAAGGGAATTATGTAAAAATCTAGTCTTTGTCTCCAAACCCTGCTACCCCACACAACCTCAACTTCTGTAGGCAGGCCAAGTCTCATGTCCATCTCAACCATAACCTTGGCAACGTACCTTCTCTACTCTATTTTTATACTTTCTCTCATTTATAATTTATATTCTCATAACTACCCCCACTATCTTCATTTTTCTTATTTATTATTTTCCTAACTATATTTTATTTTATGTATTATTTATTTATTTAATATAATACATTTTTTAAACATTTTTATATTATAAATGTTAATTTTTCTTTTATAAATGGCAAATTCAAAACATTTGTTACAATATTAATTTTCCTTTCCTTTTCACTCATTACTACTATGGTTTAGCCTGAATGGTTCCCAAAATTCAATTTGTTTTTAAGTGATTAAGCTTTCATGGTTTTAATGACAATACATAAATTAATTTTATTATTAAATTAATTAAATTAAGTGACCAAATTCTAGAAAGATGACTTGTATTCATGGGCTCGCCAGTAGTGTGGTAAATTATGTCATAGCTAATATCTCTTTATACAACAGAACGATAAATCTAGACATTTTAAACGACCACGAGCTTGACTCATATCATAGACCTCTAATTGTAACCCTTAATTTTGTCATGCTTATCAATCCCACAAAAGAAAATTCTCACAATCAAAACCAACTGATCTTTGACATAAATAAGGATGATCTTTTCATAAATGATTTAAAAATGACTTGTTTCCTCTATCAAGTACGAACAATGTAGAAGATCTCTATCATAATTTTACTACGGTCCTCTCTTCTTCCATTAACAAACTCTCCATCGAAATTTTGGGCAAAAAGAAAAATAGAAGAACCAACCCCTGGTATGATAAAGAATGTAAAAAAGCAAGAAGAGCCATCAAGGAAGTTATTAAAAAATCTCTAAAAATTGACAAGATAAATAGATGCAAAGCTCTAATTAAAAGAAAAAAATGCAATATATAAATAAAAAGAAGGAAAATCTTTTACACTTCTCTAAGGTAGCTCCAAAGAAATTTTGGAGGCAAAATATAACTAGTAAAACTAAAGATAATAATAGGATTTGTTTGAAGGATTGGAATTCCTATCTAAAAGACTTTATGAATCCCCGGATGTCATAGAGAAGATTCAAACCCTCCTTACGATAGAAGATGTTTTCTCGTTAGAAGAAACTGATTTTGGGGTTAAGCACCTAGCAAATGGAAAAGCTAAGGACATTGGAGGATACCAAGCTAAAATATTAAAAATTGGAGGGCATGTTCTCATCCCTCACATCCACAAAGTCTTTAACCTAGCGGTCAAGAAAGGTTTCCCTAGTCCATGGACTCGGAGCCTCATTATTCCTATCTTTAAAAGCGGTGATGAAAATAACCCTCTAATTATCGGATCGTTATGATTAGCCAAGCTTTATGGTATCATCTTGGAAAAGAAAATCAACGTATGGCTAGAAAGTGAAGGTGAGCGGACTAAAGTTCAAGCGGGGTTTAGAAGACATCACTCTACCATGGACCACCTTGTTATGCTCAGGATCATTGCAGAGGAATGTCATAATAGTAAATCCAATCTATTATGCTACTTTGTGGACTTTAGGAAAGCTTTCGATATGGTGCCTAGAAATAACTCGTGGAACAAATTAGAAGAGCTAAAGGTTCCTTTCGAGTTAAGATTTGTCGCAGTAAGGTTGTATGAGACTATCATTGCCAAATTTAAGAGCATTAAAGGGTGGTTGAAAGATATTAACTGCAATATTAGAGTTCAGCAAGGTAGACCCCTCACCCTTACCTTTTTCAGCATATACATTGATAAGCTAGAAGGTTGTTTAGAAGAAGCAGGTTGTGCTAGCATGACCTTAGCTAGAATAGTCATCATCCTCCTTCTCTATGTTGATGGTATTGTTCTTATGGCAAGGTGTCCCTTTGATCTTGATAAGCAATTAAGAATTCTCAAGTATTTCTACTCTTGCAGGTATGATCATTAACACCAACAAAACAAAAGTTATGATTATCAAGTCCAAGAAGGTGACTTACACTAATTTTTATATGACAATAGCAACTTGGAGGAAGTTTCTTCTTACAAATATCTCGGAATCAATATTCATCACAAACTCAAACTGAACTATAACATTGAGAAAAAGATTAATGGAGTATGGAAAGCTTATTTTGGTCTAAAAAACAATTGTAAATCATCAAATCTTGTGATGTGGGATAAAAAGAAGTTCATTTTTTAAACTCTTGTTACTCACGTTATTTTATACGGTTGTGGAGTTTGGGGTTGCAACATATCTAGAGAATCTTGGAGAAATATTGAGCAAATCCAGAATCCTTTTATAATGTATAACCTCAAAATTAAAAACAATACACCATATTCTATTCTCCTAATAGAAGTGGGTCTTCCCCCCATCGAGAGAATTGCTATGACTAAGTACTTGATGTACAAGTATAGGATAATTAACATGGGAGACCAGAGACTTCCTAAAATTGCTTTAAAATCCAGTAGAGACCACCTACTGCTCAAGAGAGGTTGGTATAAAGATGACATGGCTTGGTTAAACCATTGGGGGATTGTTGAAAATGTCACTTTGCAAAATATCAATAACATTAAAAATATTATCACATCTAAGTTTAAAGAGAAAATGTGGGGCGAGAAAGAATTAGAGGTTAAAAGAAAATTAAGACACTATAAGGAGGTCATTAACCTTAATTTGGAAGATCAAAAGTATATCTTTGTTTTAACTAGTTCAAAGAAGAAAATTAATATAGCCAAGATAAGAACGAACTCTCATGGGCTTCATAGTGAAGCATGACTCCTCAGATGGAGTGCTAGTGCATGACAAAAGGGACTTTAATGAAGAGCATGATGGTCATCCAACCCGAGGTCAAACGACGATGCGACTGGTATCGTGGGCGTCTCGCCAGCTCCATGCATTTAACGACCCGCGGCTCTGAGATGAAATCACTTCCACCAAGCATTAATTTCACCATGATAGCAGTTCACAGGTTGGATGTTGTGGTTATAACGTCGAGGGGCAAGGCTCACGGCTTCATTTCCACCCGCGCTCTCCGGCAAATTCACAGACCAAACGCCCTTGTCTTTTCCATTGTCCTCTAGAGAATTAGTAGTGTGAAGCACCAATTTTATCCCGCCATGGTGCATGAATATCATAGACCGCCCAGTCGGCACGATCGATGTCAGAGGGAGAGGCCACAGGAAGGCTGTAATGGCGTCATTGCTCGACATCTAGAGGCAATGACTGATACTTTGTTGGGCATTGAGAGTGATATTCATGACACGAAGGATGAGGTTTCAACCTGCTTTCAGGACTTGGATCGCTAGGTGCAGGCTCTTATTGACTAGTGTGCAGACATTGCAGATCTCTTTAGTATCCCGCCACCTTTGCTGGCCTATATTGATGAGGAAGGGATAGTTTACTGGCGGCCCGAGGGAAAGGATACTCACAACATTCTACATGATGCTGCCACCACCGAGGCTTCTCGGGCCGCGAAGGTAAAAGCAGAAGAGAACGATGAGAAGCTAGAGGTTGCTACGAAGGTGGACGAGCAAGTGAGTCAGTGTTCCAAATTGAGTTCCAACAATATTAAGCGAGGAATGCCCAATGATGATAAGGACATGCCGACGCCTTCGGAGACCAAGCCACGCTTGGGGGGCCTGTCGAATTAGTCCCTGGTTTTTTTGGTTCTCCTTTTGATTCATAGTCGGTTCTATTTTGTCTATGTATCTTAATCAGTATGTCCTAATTTACAGTCTTCTAGTACAGTTTAGGTCAGACCAACAAGTCTCAACAGTCATAGGGTTACTTTTGGATAGTTGCACTCATGACTTTCATACTCTCTTGCCTGAGTTGTTTTCTCCTTATGGGAGGCTTAGTTATTTTTGTATATTTTGTATTTTCTGTGATATCATATAGACTTCTAACTTACAAAAAAAATAGTGAAACATGATGCTGGACAATTCCTAAAACACCATGGATGGAAAGGATTTTCCATCTCTGCGAGACTATGAGTATACCCACATTAGATCGTAGTTTCATAATCTTTGCTACAATAAAAACCTCCCCAACCTTCTAGCATGTCAAAACTATGGCAACCTAGGAATGCTTCTTTCTAAACTTTTTGAGCATAGGAATAAAATTTTGCAGCAGTCCAAATAAATCTTTTTTTTTTCTCTTAAGGTCCGATAGACCAAAGTTGATCTCAATGAACGTTAACCACCACCACCACCACCATCGTCATCAAATTGAATAGATTTATAAATCTAAATGTTGATAGACGAAAGTCCACCACCACCACCACCACCACTCCCACCACTCTAAACATATTTATAATTAATAAATAATTTTACATTAAAATAATATAAATTATAAATAATATCTCACACCCTCGTGCGTGCTAATTTATGTAAATAGAAATACTCGCTCATTCACTTTCTTTGGTCTATACATATAGGCTTTCCATTAGCGTGTGAGTGGAGGTCATGGCAAATGGAATTTTACTTTCTATAATTGATTTTTAGTAATAATTTTAAATATAAATTTTATTTTATAGTATGGAATAAATATATTAAATTATTTGAAATTTATGTTTTTCTAATGTGAAAAAGGGAAATAATAATTTATAGTGAGTATATGAAAAATAAGATGTAGAAATTGAGCATTGTTTTCTTATACACAATGCACTGGATTTATAGTAAATATCATATATTGAAAATCACTATTTATAAGAATATAATAAAAAGTATAATAAATTTACGATGAATAAGATTATTTTAATAAAACTTATAAAATAGAGTTTAAAAAAAATAAAACTGAATTGATTAAACTAAGTCAATAAAATCCTACAATTATCACTACTACCTCTACTTATTATAATTTTTTTATTTTTTAAATAACAATAAAACATACTCTTTACTATTCTATATAATCGCTAAATTTGATAAAATATTTTTCTCTTAACATTTATTTTTCATTAGTCTTCACTATAACCACCCCTCATAGTCACATAAACTGGATTTGTATTAAATATCATATATTGAAAATCACTATTTATAAGGATATAATGAAAAGTACAATAAATTTACTATGAACAAGATTATTTTAATAAAGCCTATAAAATAGAGTTTTTAAAAAACAAAACTCAATTGATTAAACTAAATCAATAAAATCCTACAATTATCACTACTACCTCTACCTATTATAATTTTTTATTTTTTAAATAACAATAAAATATACTCTTTACTATTCTATATAATCGCTAAATTTGATAAAATATTTCTCTCTTAACATTTATTTTTCATTAGTCTTCACTATAACCACCCCTCACAGGCACATATTATGTGAGACTCAAATCAAATTCATCAATCATTTTTATGTGGCACTTTTTTACTTCACATGACACATCACCTTTCGCCCTTGCATTAATAGCAAACTCATTAGTAAATCTTATTGGGTTGTCACTTATTCTGAAGGAATCAAGGAAAGCTTGAAATACAATCGTTACAATAGGGCTCAACAAGAGAATTCAATTCTCAGGCAGATCAGCTGTCAAAGCAGGCATTGGAGGGCAATGAAGGCTATTTATTTTGGGAAGAACACTGTGAGAACATGTTGTTTGACTCGGGTACTATGTATTTTCTAGACTAGAGACTTCTGGATCTCTAAGTCTTGGCAATTTTTTTTTTGAGTTATTAGTTAATAATGACTTGATTGATGTTTATACAGGTGTTATTACTCCTACATGGACCAATGGTCAAGGAGGACATGAAAGTATTCTTAAACGATTAGACAAGTTCCTGGTTAAAGGATCATTGCTGGAGTCTTGTACTTGGTACCGATCATGGGTAGGCAAGGTGAAGATATCAGATCATTGGCCAATTTTTCTACAGCTGGATGATTGTGCCCTCCAACACAACTATCCCTTTAAATTTGATTGTTCATGGCTTTCAAACGCAGATTTTGTTTGTTTTGTTAAAGATGTATGGTTACATTTGGATGTTGATGAGGAATTAAACCATGTGGATTGGTTATGTTCGAAGTTGAAGAAGCTTAAAGGGAAAGTCACGAAGTGGATTCACCAAAAGAAAAAGTTGGATAAGCAGATCTTATTGAAAGTAGAAGCTCAACTACAGTTGTTATATTCATTCAATCTGGAGGCTCCTTTAGACAGTTTTAACTTTGCTCTTTTGAAGAAATTGGAATCTGAGAGAGATAGTATTTATTTGAAAGCAGAAAAGAAGTGGTGACTGAAAAGTCGGGCTCTGTGGGTGAACTTTGGTGACAATAATACAAAAAAATTTCATTCCTATGCTTCAGCCAGGAGGAATAACAACACTATTTGGAAAATGTCAGATGAGGATGGGGTTGAAGTGACAGGTGAGATGGAGCTTCAGACATTGGCAAAGAAACATTTTCTACGTATCTATTCTGATGATAAGGGTTGTGACTTATCATCTCAGCTACAGGTGGTGAGACTTTACCCTAAGTTTTTTTATGATAAGGAGGCTGAAGATTTGTGTTTGGAGATCACCTTGGAGGAGGTAGAAAGAACTCTTAAACTATTTGCCAAGGAGAAGAGTCCAGGGCCCAATGGCTAGACAGTGGAGTTATTTTTTCTCTTCTTTGACATTATGGGTGATGATATTTTGCAAATGGTGGAGTTTACTAGGCTGCAGGGTTATGTCTTTGGTGCTTTGAATGCAACATTTATCACTCTCATTCCTAAAGTAAGTGATCCAAAGTCATTTGGATACTTTCGTCCTATATCACTTTGCAATTTTGTTTATAAGATTGTATCAAAAATTATTGATGGACGCCTTAAGCCTGTATTTTCAAAATTTATCACACCTGAGCAATTTGGCTTTTTAGAGGATCAACAAATACATGATGTTGTTGGCATCACCCAGGAATTAATTCATTCTATCAAGTGTAAGAAGCTGAAAGCTATCATTCTTAAAATGGACTTAGAGAAGGCTTATGATAGAGTTAGTTGGGATTTTCTTCGGATTGTTATGATTCAAATTGGTGTCCCAGCACTTGCTATTCAGTGGATCATGGCCTGTGTGAATATTATGAGTATTGCAGTCCTGGTAAATGGTGCTCCTACATCTTTTTGCAGTTGTTCTAGGGGACTCCGACAGGGCTGTTCGATGTCTCCTTTACTATTTATGTTAGTTATTGATGGCCTAAGTAGGATGATCAAGCAGGCTCAAAGGGAAGGTAAGATAAAAGGTCTGAAAATTTCTAAGGATTTATATATATCACATGCAATGTTTGTGGATGATGTATTATTAGTAGGCAGTGAATCGTTGGATGAATGGAGGGCTTATCAGGGTATTATGGGTCTTTTTTGTAAGGCAACGGGTATGAAGATTAGTATGAAAAAATCATGCCTTTATGAGAATCGTGTTGAGGTGGATCGATTGAAGGACATAAAATCTTTGCTGCCTTTTAAGTGTAGTAAAATCATTGATGGTTTTACATACCTTGGGTTCCAGCTTAAACTGAATGGCTAACTTATCAAAGACTGGCAATGGTTAATTAAAAAGTTTGAGTCTAGGATCTCACATTGGACATATCGTCTCTTATCCATTGAAGGAAAGCTCACACTAGTAAAATCTGTTCTAATTGGGACACCGGTATATTGGTTCTCTCTTCTTCCAGTGCCTTGTTCGGTGATTAACACACTAAGGAAACTTATATTTAATTTCTTATGGACCTGGGGATTGAAGAAATCTAGCATGTCTATGATTGGCTGGGATGAAATCTCTTTACCTGTAACAGCTGGGGGATGGGGGCTTAAAGATTTATCTGTCTTTGGTGCTGCACTTCGTTTGAAGAGCCTGTGGAGGGCATTATTTGGGGACTCTCTCTGGTCCAGGGTCATACATCTGAAATATGTGAAATCAGAAATTTCACATTGGTTGAGGTCACCCAAAAGGATAGCAAGGGGTGTTTCCCCAGTTTGGAATGGATTTTTAAAGGTTTATTGTTGGCTTGCTGCTGAAACTTGTTAGAAAGTGGGGAATGGACAGAATGTTGCTATAGGTGTTGATCCTATCATAAGTTTGAAAGCTGACCACAAACTATCGCCTGGACTATTATCCTTATTAAGGAATGTGGGATATTATACTTTAAACACTATTGTTATCAATAATTTGTAGAGCTATTGGATTAGTGCTGATGATCTACAGCTATCCCGTCATTTTGCTGTTGAATGGGATAATTACCTCAATATTTTAAATAGTGCTGGTGTCCATTTGAGCTACGTGGAAGATAAGGTGGCCTGGGCTAGAAATGAAGCTACAGGGAGTATTACTGCTAAGACAACATACAACTATATGATCAAGAGGAGATGTATCTTTCACATGCACTGGTGGTATAAGGTAATTTGGTCTTGGCATATCCCATTGAAACTTAAATGATTCTTATGATTTGTGCTCCGGGATAGGCTAAAAACATGGGATAACCTTTCTTTGATGGGGTGGATTGGGCCTAGTTGTGAAATTGCCCACATAAGATCCAAAGAGATGATGTAAACCTCACAATGAAAGAATTTAGGAATAATAGAAGAAGAGACAAGCAATAGAACTTAGATCCAAAGAAATTCTGATTGAGGCAGAATAATTACACATGTTACTATTAACAGAATAATGAACTGGTAAATATACAATGCTAAGTATGAGGATTCGAATTCACTAGGAGGAATTCAAATTGGCCTTCATGCACAAATCCATAATCAGTGGAGAGTCATCAATGCCTAACTAGGAGTCCACCTTCTCATCAGTGAAGTCATCAATGCACAAGTAATGATCAACCGGGAGTTAAACTGAGTCTAACTGAATGTGGTTGGTGTAATGTGATGAACTTGCAATAATTAATTAATGCAAATACACGAGATATCATAAATAATAGAACAGAATCACTTTTATATTGATCACGGGCCACTTCGAGGGGGCAACCTCCTTTGAGCAAGCTCAATACAATTAACTTCACGGTGCCTTCAATGACCTCAACACCCACTTATATACTAAGTCTATGCCCAATACTATGAGTCAAAACCATGGGACATATAATACTACGGGACGACTTACAAAGCATATGCGTCCAATACTATGGGTCAATACTATGGGCTAATATAAACTACGGATCAACAAATACTACGGGACGACTTACAAAGCATATGCGTCCAACAAAAATATACTAACATAGTAAAGAGAAGGGTTGACATAGGTTCCTAACATCCCCTCTCCCTTAGAAAAAGCTTTGTCCTCAAAGCTTTGGTTGGAGAAATTGTTGCAGAAGCTGAAGGAGTGGTTCCCTGGTAGCATCCTCGGGTTGCATTTCAGGCCACTGACGCCTTTGGAGTGTCAAGGAGGATTGCTTGGAAGGCTGTAGATGAAGAAGAACCCTGTCAGCTGCGTGGAAAATGCGCTTAGAACAGTGCTGATCGACTTGTTGTTTCAGGCGAATTCTGGCCATGTGAAGATTGTCCTGCAGAATGAGAAGAATCTGATCGCGGTTTCGAAGAACCGAGTCAATTTCCTAAACTGGGGAGCTACTAAGGGTGTATGGAAGAAGAACTGGCGGTGTTTTTCCATAGACTGCTTCATATGGTGTCCTTTGAGATGTGGTATTGTACCACCAGAGCGCTGCTAGGAAATCCATAGAAATAGTTGGTCAAAGCTGTGTAGGGATGGGCAAGGGTTTGAGCAATCCCGAAAGGAGTGTCGTTTCACCCTTGTTGACTTGGAAAGTATCATCGTCAGCCACCATCTGTTGAATTGTCATTTTTAGTCCCTGCCAAAAGAAGTTACATTGTTACCGGTCATACATTTTGCAGAACCTAGAGTGCCCTGTTGATGAAGAAGCATGGAGTTCATAGAAGAGAGACCCCTGTTGAACATATTGCAACCAATTTGGAACAAGCAGAGAAAGAGCTGTAAGAGAAACTGGGTCATCAATTGTGCAAGAAGGAGCATCTTCCACCATATTGTCCTTACCATTCTTGTAAGTGATCACATAGGGATAACCCATGAGTTGGATAACCCATTTCAGGTGTGTTGGGGAGGAGACCCATTGTTCCAGAAAATTTTCTAGACTCGGGAGATCAGTTTTGATGCAGAAATAATTCCCTAATAGGTATGGCTGCCACTTCTGTACTGCATGCAAAATAGCCATCATTTCCTGCTGAGAGGTAGATGTGGCTAAATTCTTACCGGAAAGGTCTCTTGAAGGCAGCAAGCGCATTGGTTCAGCAAAGATACCTGC
This sequence comes from Larix kaempferi, assembly GCA_027924585.1. NCBI lineage: Eukaryota > Viridiplantae > Streptophyta > Pinopsida > Pinales > Pinaceae > Larix > Larix kaempferi. The sequence continues at coordinate 1,426,021 of BSBM01000236.1, forward strand.
ATATCTATCCATGGAAGCAGTGGAGACTGTTGATGGGTGCATCTGAATGGAATTGAGCTGAGCGATGACACCATGTGAATTCTTCTTAAGGATTTTTTCCAGGCAATGTGAACTGATGATGCAGAGAGACCCTGGTTGTAAGCCCATAAATTTGTGTTGTGCCCCGTTGACTTTAAACTGCATCCAAATTTCAGCAAAATCCCATAAGATGGGGCCAAGTGTGCGTAACCATTGAACGCCCAAAACTGCATCACATCCGCCTAAGGACAAGGCAAACATGTCAGAGCGTAGGTTATAATCTTCCATAGAGATACACACATTGTGACACTTCCCCTTGCAAGGTAAGGTGCCCCCATTGGCAACCATGACTTCAAAGTTGGAGCAAGGATGGACAAAACAATCAGCCTGTTTGGCAATCTGAGGGTCAATGAAGCTATGAGTGCTACCAGAATCAATGAGTATGGTAAGAGGGAGCTTCTTGAAGTATCCCCTGACCCGCATTGTTTGTGGGGTGGTGACGCCAGTTACAGCATGGAGAGAGATCTCGGGTGGGTCGTCCTGAGATGGGATGTCAACAGGCGGGTGTTGAATGTCGACCTGATCATCTACTGTATCTGTAGCTTCTTCACCAAGTTCTAAGGCAGGCGGAGAATCCACATCCAAGAGATAGAGCTTTTGTTGAACACATCTATGTCCCCGAGTGAATTTCTCATCACAATTATAGCAAAGCCCTTTTTCTCGGCGTCCCTGCATTTCTATTTCAGACAAATGCTTGATAGGAGTGGGTTGAGGAGAAGGCGTGATGGGAGGTCGTTGGGAACCCATATTTCTAAAGGGAACAAAGGTGGGTTTGGAGCGTTGTTGAGCTGCAATCTTGTCCTCGGCCAGCTTAGCCAACCCTAGGACTTCCATCATTGTGTTGGGACAAAACATTTTGACCTTTGAGCGGATTTCATCTTTGAGACCACTGATAAAACAACTCCTGTAGAATTCATCAGACAATCCTTCTGTGTGATTGGCCAATTTCTCGAATTCTGTTTGATACTCTCTTACTGTGCCAATTTGGTGAAGTTTAGTGAGTGCTCCTGTGAAATCATCAAAAGCACTAGGACCAAATTGTGGCAAAATGAGTTGGCAAAAATCTGTCCAGTTTGGCTCGGGATGAGCTTTGATGTACCAATGGTACCATTGAAGGGCTTCTTGTTCCAAATGAAAGGATGCAAGCGGAACTTTCTGGACATCAAAAGTATTATGCAGACTGAAATATTGTTCTGCTCGGTATATCCATCCAGTCGGATCAGTACCATTGAAGCAAGGAAAATCAAGCTTCGACCCACGAAAATTGTTGGAAGAAGAGAACCCGGTGGCTGCAAAAGATTCTGGCTGTTGGTTATTGTTCATGGCTGAATGCTGAAGATGGAGGCTGAGAAATTTTTCATCCAGATCTTGGAGTTTGGTTTGGATGGCTGCAAGTGCTTCCTCCATGGTGTTTTCTCTTTCACGGGTGACAACCATAACCAGGTTTTTTTTTTTGTGGAATGGGTAGAAAAACACAAACAGAAGCTGATTTAGTAAAGGGAAATTTGGATTGGGGAAACAATCTGATGGGTAATCAGGGTTTGACTAGATTTTGGACACTGTCGAAAGGACAAGAAAGCAAAAAGGGGGATTTCAGAAGCGGGGTGATAGAATGAGAAAATTTGGCAGAGAGGGACAAAGAAGTAGAATTCAGAAAGGAATTTTGTGTTAAAATTTGAAGGTGATTGGGTGAAATCTGAGGAAGTTATGGAAAACCCTAAAAATAGACAAATGTGGGATTTCGGGCTCTGAGAAGGGGAATTGGGGATAGGGTCCTCAGGAATGAAAGATGCAGAATGGAATGACAGGGGTTCCCCAAAAATTTCAAGGGAAACATAGTGAAAACAAGGGAGATATGGAGAAAAAAGAAACATAGTGAAAACAAGGGAGATATGGAGAAAAAACTTTGTGAAAACAAGGGAGATATGGAGAAAAAAGAAACATAGTGAAAACAAGGGAGATATGGAGAAAAAACCTCCCTTTTTTTTTCTTTTTCTTTTCTTTTTTCTTTTCTTTCTTTTTTTTTTTTTTTTTTTTTTTTTTTTTTTTTTTTCCGAAATTGATTGGCAACAACGGCGCGGAAGGGATCCGCAACAGATGGATCTGCACCGGCTCGAAAGGGATCGAAAACGGCTGGATCTGAAACGACGACTGGATCTGGAACGACTTTCAGAATAGATCTGAAACGGCTGGATCTGGAGCAGAAGTGATCGGCAACAGTTCAACTGAAAATAGATATGGACCCTAGGTATGTGCGGCTTCCTAACAGTTCAGGGGTTTCACTCGGCCACCAATGCTGTCTAACGGCTTGCGTATTGGGGCAGTACCCTTCACTCCACGGCTCAGGTAAAACTGATAACCGCTTTGCCACAAACGATAACTCTTGGTTTACCTCACGGGTGGGAACTAGTCAATAAGGTAGGGGTCGTTGCCATTTTCGCTGGCAGGTCCTCTCAATGGGCCAGCTACTTCGGGGTTCCTGTGGTACTCCTCACAATGAGTTTTAGGGCTTATTCCCAAGTACTTCCCACAGTTAAGCGGATAGGGATTATTCCCAAATCCGAACCTGCAACAGATGCGAAAAAAAATTTGGCAGAAATTTCACCCAGCAAGCCCAAGAAAGTGCTCTGATACCAGATGTGATGAACCTGCAATAATTAATTAATGCAAATACACGAGATATCAGAAATAATAGAACATAATCACTTTTATATTGATCACGGGCCACTTCGAGGGGGCAACCTCCTTTGAGCAAGCTCAATACAATTAACTTCACAGTGCCTTCAATGACCTCAACACACACTTATATACTAAGTCTATGCCCAATACTATGAGTCAAAACCATGGGACATATAATACTACGGGACGACTTACAAAGCATATGCGTCCAATACTATGGGTCAATACTATGGGCTAATATAAACTACGGATCAACAAATATTACGGGACGACTTACAAAGCATATGCGTCCAACAACAATATACTAACATAGTAAAGAGAAGGGTTGACATAGGTTCCTAACATGTAACTGCCACATGGAAGCACTAATATAGTGAAGGAGGCTCAGTGGAGGGCGCCATAGGAGTTAATTGGAGTCAGAATGGTCAATCTAGTCTCACTAGAGGTCCAACAGAGTGATAAACTTAGTAAAGAGTCAGTTAAGCCTTAAATCAAGGGAATAACTGAAGATAACTCAATATAACTGAATATAATTGGACTGGTAGGTGAAGAAGGCGCCCTTGTCATGTAGTGAAGCAAAGGAGGGCGCATTAGTCATTGGGAGGCCTAGAAATGATCTGAAAGAAGCTCCGGGGGCTAGTTTGCTGAGGACTAGGTGCTGGGACTAATGACCTAGAATGCATGCAAACCCTAATTTTGCATGCATGACTGAAAATGAAAATGACTGGAAAGCTAGTAGGACTAGGATGGAGTATAGGAATATCCTAACACCCCCCCTTAATCCATCCCGGGCCCTGGTAACTAGGACCAAAGGTCACCCATACAATAAATGAAATGATAGTAAAATACATAACTGTCCATAAACTGAGGAAATGGGGAAAACCTCATGGGAAAAATACCCCCCCTCAAAAGAACAGTAAATAACTCAAAGAACCATCATGTAGAAAAGAAAGAAGCTTTCATCAATGAAAACTTTTACAAAAGACTTGGCAAGTTGATCCTATGTAGGAAGGTCTCCCACTGTGTGGAGGATGAAGCAAGTCTTTCAGGAACTTTTTCTATATCTGGAGTGAATGGAACACGAGTAGTCTTCCCAAAAGATGGAAGAGAGAATCCCGTCATCATGCTGCATCTCTTATGGAGAGATGGATGGCATAATGCAAGGTTAGCATGCTGCTGAAGTCTAGTAGTTCTGTAAGCAAATAAATCATCAATTGTGTTCTCAGTAGTAGCAAGGACTGTGTGGGAACATATTTCTCTTGAATCTGGACTAAGAATAGGTGTTGGTTCTGAATCTTCTTGAACCATGATCTCAACATCAAAATCTTGATCTTCTTCTTCACTAGAATAGGAGTCACTGGAAGAGAAGTCGCTGTGATCTTCATCAGAATCTGAAGGAATAGTTGGAGAGAAGGGCATGAAGTGTGAGAACTCATATGCCTTTGAGGCATGATTAGCAATCCCATTCGCTATAACCTTTCCAATGGAGATTTATGTAATCTCTACTGTGTCTGGACCAAAAATTACTTGTTTTGGAGATCTTGTATGAGTCATTTGATATACTGACAACAAATTAGCTGTAAGAGAAGGAACAAATAAGAAATTTTTGAACTTACCATGCTCCATATGAACTGTACCCAAACCTTTGGCAGAAATCTGAGAGTTGTCTCCCATGTGAATGGTAGGCCCATCTTGGAGATCCAAAGAGGAGAAGGATTCTTCTTGTGCCATCATGTGGTTGGAAGCTCCAGAATCTATGAGGAGAGCTTTTGTCTTTGAAAAACCAGCCATCAATGCATGACAATCATCAGATCCACTTCCAGAATCAAACATCTTTGCTTCTTTTGTAACAACAATTTGGTTTTGTTCAAGAAGCTTGGTTAGAAGATCAATCTTCTTATGCATGCAGGCTTGCTCAGGATGGTTTCCTCTCTTGCAGTAGGTACAATTTGGTCTCTTTTGTTTGTCATTCTTGGATCTTGAAGGTTTCTTGCCTTTGCCTTTTTGTCCCCCTTTTACATTCGCTCCACTTGATTCACCAGCTAAAAGAGCTAGATCTCTGGAGGTTTTGATGGCACCCATTTCAAACAGTTTGTTCTCTTCTTGAGTGAGAGCTTCAATGAAGTCACTTAAGGTGGGAAACTTCCATCCAGGGATGGACATTCAAACAGAATGAAAGGTAGATACAAAGACAGAAAATTGAGATCCAAGTTTGCTCAATATAGAGAGTATCAATTGCTCATCACTTTTAGTGATGCCACATTGCTTGCAATGCAAAACCAAATTCTGAAATTTGGAGAAGAAATGTTGGATGCTATTGAAATTGCTCGGTTGAAGGGCAACCAATTCATTCTCAAGAATGTAGCCTCTCAGTTCGTCTTGTTTGCCAAAAAGACTCCTCAATTTTATCCATAAATCATGTGGAGACTTCAATCCATCAGCATGAAACAATAGATCATCAGATATATGAAGGCATATGAATCCAAAGGCTTCATCCATTTTGTTTAGGTGCTTAATTCTCTTTTCAGCTTGATGTGGTATGGCATCTTTTTCCTCAACTACTCTAGTAAACCCTCTTGATTGCAAGAGTATTATCATCTTCCTCTTCCATTCGAAATAATTGAAAGGAGTGAGAAGTATAGAAGAAGGAGCATTCAAATTGCTCATCTTGATTGCTTGAACAAGTGCAAATAGAAAGCTACTGAATCTGTTGCTGCAACTGCTGGAACTTCAAAATACCTGCAAAAAACTCTCAAGAATGGAGGTAGAATATACTCTCAAGGCTCTGATACCATGTGAAATTTCCCACATAAGATCCAAAGAGATGATGTAAACCTCACAATGAAAGAATTTAGGAATAATAGAAGAAGAGACAAGCAATAGAACTTAGATCCAAAGAAACTCTGATTGAGGCAGAATAATTACACATGTTACTATTAACAGAATAATGAATTGGTAAATATACAATGCTGAGTATGAGGATTCGAATTCACTAGGAGGAATTCGAATTGGCCTTCATGCACAGATCCATAATCAGTGGAGAGTCATCAATGCCTAACTAGGAGTCCACCTTCTCATCAGTGAAGTCATCAATGCACAAGTAATGATCAACCAGGAGTCAAACTGAGTCTAACTGAATGTGGTTGGTGTAACTAGCACATGGAAGCACTAATATAGTGAAGGAGGCTAAGTGGAGGGCGCCATAGGAGTTAACTGGAGTCAGAATGGTCAATCTAGTCTCACTGGAGGTCCAACAGAGTGATAAACTCAATAAAGAGTCAGTTAAGCCTTAAATCAAGGGAATAACTGAAGATAACTCAATATAACTGAATATAACTAGACTGGTAGGTGAAGAAGGCGCCCTTGTCATGCAGTGAAGCAAAGGAGGGCGCATTAGTCACTGGGAGGCCTAGAAATGATCTGAAAGAAGCTCCGGGGGCTAGTTTGTTGAGGACTAGGTGCTGGGACTGATGACCTAGAATGCATGCAAACCCTAATTTTGCATGCATGACTGAAAATGAAAATGACTGGAAAGCTAGTAGGACTAGGATGGAGTATAGGAATATCCTAACACTAGTCAGTGCATATTTTGTAAGAATGGTTCTGAATCTTCATCTCATATTTTCTTAGATTGTTCTTTCACTCTAAGTCTATGGGAAAACTTTTACCAGTGTTTTGGCATTACTGTGGCTTGGGGAGGTAGTAATGTGGAATCAAGTTTACATTTATGGGTTAAAAACTGTAAAATTCATCCTACTCTTCCAGTCTTCATTTGTTGGGCTATTTGGTGGGCAAGAAATAAGGCTATTTTTTAGAACCTTAGCCCAAACTTGGAGAATATATATAATTCAGCACTGTGTCAATATTTTAAATACCAGATTGATGAGGCTGAACCTGTTCAACGTAATATTGGAAACTTTCATCTTTCCATTGATGATCCAGTTCTATTTTTTGATGGGGCAGCTAATATGGGGAATTGTGGAGTAGTTGGGGTAATCTTCCTTAATCAAGAACACTTTTATACTCTTTAGCTGAATTGTGGTAAAGGGACAATTATGAAAGCAGAACTTTTAGCACTTTGGTGTGTTACTCGTGTAGCGAACCTCTTTGGGCTGGCAAAGGTCAAAATATTTCGTGATTCGAGAGTAACGATTAAATGGGCGAGGGGTGAATATGATTTGAAGGTGTTGAACTTAGTTTATTGGTGTAATAGAATTCAACTTGAATTGAGATCCTTCAGCTCACTGTCCCTAACTCATATTTACAGAGAATTCAATTCTCAGGCAGATCAACTGTCAAAGCAGGCATTGGAGGGTGATGAAGGTTATTTATTTTGGGAAGAACACTGTGAGAACATGCTGTTTGACTTGGGTACTATGTATTTTCTAGACTAGAGACTTCTGGATCTCTAATTTTGGCTTATGGTTTATGTACTAAGTATGTTTTTTGTATATGGGGGGATTAACAGAAAACCATGTTTTTGGTTTTTTGGAAAACAATTATGAAAGTTGACATCATGTACTATTTGATTCAGTATTGAATAACAATAGTATGCTTTTTTTCGTGGGAAAAAAAAACAAGAGAATCATGTCACTTACAAGAATTGAACTTGGGTGGGGAGGGCAACAATGTTTCCTCCCAACCACCCAAGCTACAACCAATAGACATTTGGGTCGTCGCTTCATAATTCACTTGTCAAATTCCTATGTGAAAAGTTTGTAGTGGAAGTTAACTAGATTAAAGGGAAATTTAAATGAAAAAAGAACATTTAAATGCCAAATATGACATCGAAAATGAAATGACAATGGAATTAGTTCTAGCGTGAAAGGTAACCTTGTTTTAATAGTGGTTTGTTTGTCTAGGATTGATGTTTAATTGGGAAACCTAAAAAAAAAAACCGGCATTACCTTCAAAGTCAAAGTAAGGGTATGAAACAATGAAGGGGATCAATGATGTATACATTTCATAAAGAAAGGAGGAACTTGTCATTGTAGGTGTTCCATGTGGTAGTGTTAAATGATTAAATGTAAAAAAGTAGGTTCATTTTAAGTTTAGTGGTTGTAGTTAAGGTGTGTGTTAATGAAAGGGTTTTTTAGATTCAATTTTGCTAACATCTTCAATGTGGGTTTACCGAGCATGCCAATTCAAGTCTTTTATTTTATTCAAATGGAGAAATTTTTCCATTGGCAAGATGCATAATTTGTATTCATTTAAGATATTGTATAGTTTAGTTCCTTTGGTAGATTCATTCTTTTATGGTTTCATAATACAATATCGTATTGGCAAACCCAACTAAGAACCAAAACCTATTTATATAAAACAATTCAAGTCCTTTGCATACCAGGCACATCAATTTATCAAATCTATTACAGAAAGCTCCCTAACACTATGTAAGCGCCCAACATTTGTAGTCCTATGTGGCATTTGTGTATGCCTACACATAAGCTGATGACTTGGAGTTTGTTGATGCCACTTTATCATGTGAAGGGATTTAATTAACCATGCTAATGTGCAATGGTTATTGATATTGTCATTGTGGATGACATGGCATGGATAGGTTGACACATGGAGCATTATGATTAGTATATGTTATAAGACCCTGAAATGAATCCAATAAACAGGACTATCAAGAAACTTATGTAGGACCAAAACACAAAGCGATGAATTATCTCAAGTTATATCCCTAAAAGGGATGTAGAGTAGACTTGCTAATGTGTTCAGCCTCGGGAGAGCTTGTGTAAGTAAAATCAAACAAAGAATCCTTAACATGTTCGAGTATGTGGACCTAATAGATTATCAAACAATGCTTTATTGATTTGAAGTTGGATTCTTTGAATAAAGGTTAATAAAGTTTTGGCCCTCAAAACTTATTGAACTTCAATAAAGTTTATGTTGAGTCTTTGAGAGAGTCCTAACATTTTAAAACATAATGAGTTTAATTTTCTTAGGGAAGTGAACCTCAAAGCACTACATAGTAGTATTAATTCTAAGATCATGTTTGTTTAGAGCCTTGTGTAGTTCAAGAAACACAAAGTTTGAACTCATCACTAAATCATCTATCATGATATCATTCATGGAAACAGAGAGGTGTCCTAACCATTTGGATAATCCCACATGTCAAGATGGAATCAATAAAGTGTGTCGCCATGACACATGGATGCCTCCAAGTGTGTCATTTGTATTGGCATATCCTAGGTAGTTGAATGTTTTTATTTCAAAATTTGGCCAAGTATCCAAACCATACTTGAAGAGTAAATGGCGTGTACTTAATAAAATCCCTCAAGTCCATGCCAAGCCAAATCATATTTGGACTTCATGTTTCTTTGCCTCTATAATGTCCCATTTATTTTCCATGCGTGACATGCGATGTGTAATTAAAGTTGCATGCAACATGCGCCAGTTAAGTTGCATGCATGCAAAAAGTGAGTTGGATGCAGTCAAAAGACAATAAAAGAAGTCAAAATGAGTTCTCTAGGGGGAATTGTTATTATTCACTCTTGAGAAACAAATTCAAGAGCTCTGAGAGAAAATTAGGGTTGAGGGCGCAGTTCCTTAGCTAGCAAGTGGATTCAATAGCGAAATCTATCTACGCTAGTCACTTGCGAGGATAGATAATCTAGATCTATCACAATACTTCAACACTACATCATATTCTTCAGTATTTCAGGGATTTTGGATATTCCACAGCTGCATACTGATTCAGAGAGGGTGCATTCTTCTAGCACACAAACAAGGGCGCAACCTTCTCCATAAATTCTCTCGAGGCGCATCATTCTGAGTACTTGGGAGTAGTATCATTCTTTATATTCATTGGGTGGGTTATCCTTGATCATATTGCCGCTTCTCGGATCCATTATCCTTCTACCAGAGCTATTATTCTTAATCATCCGCCAGAAGAGGGTGTAGATCTTGCATGGGCGAATTGTACACAAGAGCATCTTCCAATCCCTTGACTTATGGCCTGTATGTCATCTCTATCTTACTGAGCGAGCTATCCTAAGTCTTGTTGCTGCTTCTTGGTTCCAACACCATATTTCCGGAGCTATTTCCATAGATCTAAAATCAGAGGAGGGTACAACCCAGTGCATGCATTGCATGGGTGAATTCTTCAAATAGCTACTATTATTTTCCAGAGCTAGAGTTGAGAGTTGATGCATGAATTGCATGTCTTCTCTATGTTATTCTCCTTCTCAAGCACATCCGACTGATCTGTATATCTGGGTTTTTGGGGTCATGCAATACTATGCAATGCTATTTTAAGTCATGCACACACATTATCTATAAGCATTGGGTGCCAAATTGCTAAAAAAAAACCTAGCATCTCAACCAACCCTACACAATAGCATAAAATATCAGTTTGATATATTTCAATGGTATAAGAGCGATGTTCTTCACCAGGTGTGAGAAATTGGCATGAACATGAAAGCTAGAAAGTAGATCATCCAGATCTACTATTGAGCATTCAATGTGGATAAGATCTAAGTAGATTCGAAGAGTTGGTGGATTTTCCGGAGGATTTGTGAAATTGGTTCAGTGTTCATCTATTGCATGTATTCATATTTGCAGAATAAATCATAGAGGACGGGGGTCTGGGAAAATCGACCCTCCTAGGCCTGGCAGAGAAGAAGAAAATAACGGTCTGAGATTTTCATGCTAAGATCAATTAAAAAGGCTAAGATTTGTAAATTCTAGCAGCGTCCCACTCCTTTTAGCATTGATATATCAATTTGGGGCAGCGAACTCATATTCCTAATAGCGATCTATCAACTAGAAAAGTGAGAGCAGTAAATTGAAGATTGATCTCTATTGGCCAAGCATAAATCTACTGCTAAAGGCAGTGCTTCATTGGTTTATCAATCCCATACTGCAAATCGACTTGCTGAACAAGGGGACAATAATTAAATGAGCTAGATCTTCATCATTGGGTAGCCATATCATCAAATTAGAGGCAGCGTGGACATCTATAACAACCATTATCCACTCAAGAAGATAGTGATCTATTGTTATTGCTGAAGGGTATAAGCAGCGATCTCACTTTTTTGGGGCAGAGATCTAAATTTTATGGCATCAATCCATTATTGTAGCGTCCCATCTATTCTAGCAATGATCTACCATTTGGAAGGTCGTGGTCTCTCTTTTGGAAGCTGGAAATCATTATCAAACAAAGATCAATCCTTCTTTTAGCAACGTGGACATTAAGTGAACGCAGAGGTGTATTGGAGGTCGTGGGTATCTATTTAGCTATCATCAACAACTATAGAATCTAGCGCGTTGATATTATAGCCTGAGATCTATTTGTATGGAAACGATTTAATAATATGGTTGACATTTGGGAGTTAGAGCAGTGTTCCCTTGTGCTTAAGGTGTGATCCTGTATTTTGAACCGATGTCAATCTTCGTTGGGCATCCGCATAATCCCCATGGCTAGGGGAGGGATGCCAGTACCTGGACACCCCACCTGGCTCCCCCCCCCCACACCACCTGGCAAGGTCGATTTGGTGCTTTTTGACACAGACGAGGCAGCGCCACCTGTCTAGTAGGTGGGTGCTTTAACGTGGCACGTGCGAGGTTACTTTTCATGGTCCCATGGACCCGCGCCCGGGAAAGGTATTACCTGCCGTTTTTTTTGTTCGGGCCCGGAGTGTGGGCGTTTTGCTGCCCCGTTTGTTGATCGTTTGTGCACCCGCTGATGTGCCTCCCTCCTCCCATCTATGTTCACCTGGCGCTCGGCTCTGTTCACCTGGCGCTCAGCTCTGGTGATCTCTCGCACCCCTTTGTGACCACTCCGTCCTGGTTGTTGCTTCGGACATGGCAGCATTCCGCTCGATGGTGCACGTCGTTGTGTTCGATTGTGGTGGCGACTTGCAGTATTCCCGTTTCAGTCGTGGAGATGTCGGGTTCCGCCTCTCGTGGTTTCGATGGTGGCGATGGTGGCTTTCTGTCCCTGGTCCAGTGGCTGTGGTGGCCTCGTTCAGTGGCTTCTCTCCTCGGTCGGTAGATGCGCTCATCTTGCATTTGGATTCTTCGTCCTGTGGCTCGCTCGCTTCATCCGGTGGCTCGCTGGTAGGTTTCCTACTGGCCATCCCTACAAACGTGTTTTTCAACACTCCCAATCTGTTGGGGATTCTGTGGACCTTCTGTGCTGCACTTCAAGGTTTAACATTGCTTTGGTTTGTTGTTGTTGTTGGAAAATTTAGTTTAATATGGATAATTTAGTTTGTTGCTGGTTTAATTTGGAAAAATAAGTTTGTTGTTGGTGTTTGTTGCAATGCTTGCATTCGGGTTCAAGATTAAGCTGGTGGTTTGTCCTTATAATGTGTTTTGAGATACTGGTTAGGGTTTATGAATTACGGTTAGGGTTTATGAATTATTTTTATGAATTATGGCTAGGGTTTATGAACTATGTTTCTTGTTGGTTTACGTTTCAATCCCTGCCGCAGGGTTGGGGTTTATGCATTATGTTTATTGTTGGGTTACGTTGCAATCCCTGCCGCATTGTTTGGGTTTATGAATTATGTTTGCTGTTGGGTTACGTTGCAATCCCTGCCGCAGGGTTGGTGTTTATGAATTTTGTTTGTTGTTGGTTTTCGTTGCAATCGCTGTCGCAGGGTTAGGATGTATGAATTATGTTTTTAGTTGGTTTATGTTGCAATCCCTGCCGCAGGGTTAGGGTTTATGAATTATGTTTGTTGTTGGGTTACATTGCAACCCCTGCCGCAGGGTTTGGGTTTATGAATTATGTTTGTTGTTGGTTTACGTTTCAATCCCTGCCGCAGGGTTGGTGTTTATGAATTATGTTTGTTGTTGGGTTACGTTGCAATCCTTGCAGCAGGGTTTGGGTTTATGAATTATGTTTGTTGTTGGTTTACGTTTCAATCCCTGCCACAGGGTTGGGGTTTATGAATTATGTTTGTTGTTGGGTTACGTTGCAATCCCTGCAGCAGGGTTTTGGTTTATGAATTATGTTTGTTGTTGGTTTACGTTTCAATCCATGCCGCAGGGTTGGGGTTTATGAATTATGTTTGTTGTTGGGTTACGTTGCAATCCCTGCCGCATGAGTTAGGGTTTATGAATTATGTTTGTTGTTGGGTTACATTGCAATCCCTGCCGTAGGGTTTGGGTTTATGAATTATGTTTGTTGTTGGTTTTCGTTGCAATCCCTGTCGCAGGGTTAGGATGTATGAATTATGTTTTTAGTTGGTTTATGTTGCAATCCCTGCCGCAGGGTTAGGGTTTATGAATTATGTTTTTCTGTTGGTTTACGTTGCAATCCCTGCCGCAGGGTCTGGGTACAAGAATTATGTTTGTTGTTGGTTTGTGTTGCAATCCCTGCCGCAGGGTCAGGGTTTATGAATTATGTTTGTTGCAGGTTTACTTTGCAATCCCATGTCGCAGGGTTAGGGTCTATGAATTATGTTTTTTGTTGGTTTATGAATTATGTTTTGTTGCAATTCAGTTTGTTGTTGGTTTTTGTTGCATGGCCTGCAGTAGGGTTGGTTTATGAATTTGGTTTTTGTTGCATGGGATGGATGTCTATTCTTGGAACTGCATGGGCCTGATGTTAATAGTTAATACTTAAAACTGCATCATACAGCAGTGACTTCTGCCATTGTCTCATCTTATTGGGAGAATACACATAATTAATTTTTTTTATATCAACCACTGCGCCAAATCGTTGGAGCAAGCAGTCGAGGATTGAGATTGGCTTTTACTTTAATGTACAGTTGGCAACACAACTTGGCATACGATGCAGCTTTACAGGTATATGGGCTTCAATTTACAAATATATGATGCAGTTTTTACTTCTAACTATTAACATCAAGTGCACTTCACTTGCATTATGGGCCAATTTATGGTGTGAAATTATTTTGTAGGCCATTTACTTTCTTCTGCACTTATTTCATATTCAAAATCTGCTGTGATGGGTGCTCTCAGTTTTTCGTGCTGATTTGGTTGTAGGTAGAATGTTCAATTTGTTGTTGGGTAGACCATAGCATGCATTTATATACACCTAGTTTTATTAAACAATGACTTTGGATCGATTACTGTTGTTTGTTGCTCTAGTCTTCAAAAGGATATCGATTTTGTTCTTGGTTCCTTATAAAGTATCATGTCTTCTTTGAATATTACAAAGAAGGGATGCAGACTATAATTTGATATTTGATAGTTATTTTGGTTGAAGGGTTGCAGACTATAATTCATAGGCAAACTGAACTGCAGCTGTATTTGATTAGTATGATACTCATTCATTACAGATTCATTAAGGATCTAGACGTAAACCAACAACAAACATAATTCATAAACCCTGAAAAACACACACTATGCCTGATTTAGGCCTTTTATGTTGATTAGTATGACACTCAGGCTTCTATAATTTGTCTTTGGAATTATGAAGTTAATAGATAGTTACTAGAATTCAGTACTGTGCTGCCACTTCTAATGTGATTTACAAATACAGCAGTTTACTTGGAGCCATTTTTTCTATCATGGTTATGAATATTCTCTTTGCATTAGACTTGGCCATTGTTGCTAGACTAGACTTATGGGTTATGATCAATTTTTGAAAACAACGGAGGTCTTGTTATGGCTGCTTTTTAGAGATTACAAAATGTGATGAATCTAATGATTAATACTGCAGCCCTTAACCTGCTGGACTTACTAAGATTAATGTAGAGGGGTTCTCAAGAGTTGTACATTAAAATAAACACACTTAAAGATTCATTAAGGATCTAGACCCTAACCCTGTTGCAAGGATTGCAACGTAAACCAACAACAAACATAATTCATAAACATGATGAAATTGTATATTAAACCCCTGATTACAATGCCGCAAACAATAGGGAACACTGTGACCTAGGATTGTATCCAAAATGGTCTAGGATTATATCCAAAATGGCCATGTTACAGACATTAGAGCCAGTGATTACAAAAAATCCACATTGCAATGTGGTCACAACAAAAATGCTGGCACCCCATGTGACACCCCTATGAAGGATGTCCTCCAAGATCTTCACTGCCCAGTGTTGTTGAGTTTCCTGCTTGAGCCAAGTTGGTTGGCCTACCTAACAATGGCTGGTTAGGTTATGGATGATTGCCTCCATATGATATCCAATTCGCCTCATGAAGCCATGGAGGAATTGAGTAGCCACAGTGCACACTTGTGCTGTTAACCCCTCCAGTAGGTTGAGCCCCCCTATAATCATACACACGATTGACACCTACAATGGTAGGAGGGAATAAATTGGGCATGTGCACTTGTTGATAGTGGGGGACTTGGATGTTTAGGAGGTCTTGGAAACATGGAGTATTATCTAGAATATGTTCCAATGTGTTTGGAATCATCCTACTCCCCTCCACCATGTTTGCATCACTAGCAACCCGTTCTGGCAGCCCTTGTTCTTTTTGATGCAATTGCTGAGCCTTTCTCCACTCCTTTTCCTGCCTTGCCATGTGCTTTTGATGAGCATTTTCTTGTCTTTCTTTCTCTCTTTCAGCCCTTTCCTGTGCTCGAAGTTTTGCTTCAACAATCCTTGCAGCCTTCTTTTCTTTAGCTAAGTCCTTCTTCTTATGTTTTAAATCCCGGATTTCAAGTTTCCTATGCTCAGACTCAACCAATAGTTTTATATAGTCTTCTGAGGTGAGTAACTGTGAACTTCGGCATAGACGAAGATTGTCTGTTGTTGCTTGCCTTCTTTTTGCTGACACTCTCTCTGCTGGTAGCTTTAGGAACCGACCAAGCAATTGGCCCTTCGTTGACACTTGCTGCTCCTTGCTTGACACTTGCCTTTCGATATTTGGGTCAATGTTCTCCTTCTCTAACTGAACCATATTGTCCTCTTCAGCTGGAACCTCATTGTGGAGACTATATTCTTCTAGGTTTCCATTGTCCACAAAATAATGAACAATTTCATCTTCCAATTCTTGTGGCTGTGAAGGCATGTTCATGCTTTCTTCATTGGTCCCTGAGACAATATTTTGGTCCAAATTCATCATGGCTTCTGCCAGCCATGATGGTGGTGTAACCTGGCTTGGAAAAGTCAATTCTCCATTGCTGCTCCCTGGTGCATGATCAACGTTTCCATTGACATGATCAGAAGCAGAAGTTGCAACTGTCCCTTGCATAGAGACATTGAGAAGACCAGAAGCAGAAGTTGCAGCTGTTTCAGTTGGTGTAACAACCTCCATGTTACTGTCACTTGGTTCATTGTTATATTGTGTTTCACACACCTGTTCATCATCATCACCACAGTAGGGTCCTCCTTGAGACAGGGATATGATATTATCAGCAACAACAACATCTTCCTCTACTTCCACATCTCCTTGGCCATCACCTTCTGCTTGGACATCCCCTTCTTCCTGACCATCCAGTTGAAATGCCTGGCTGCCACTAGTATCATGCATGAGAGCCTCAAAATTCAGTGGCCATATCCCAGTCCTCTTAAACCCAACCTTGATATTTGATGGTGTGAGAGCCCTTCTAAAGGATTTACTTGCAAGCTCGGCTAGCTCAAACCTTTTTACCTCCACCCTTGGATTCTTTGCCATCCACGAAGCTCGCTCACCCCTGAAATAGTTCTTGAAAGGCCCGAACACACTGACATCTAGGGGTTGCAATTGGTGAGTGGTATGAGCAGGAAGTGTCAACAGGTCGATGCCCAGATTGTTATCCTCTTCAATTGTTTGCACAACAATGTGGCTTAAATGTCAATCCAAAACCAGCAGGTGTCTGTTTACAGGTGAGACACTGCCTAGTATAGATGCAGCAAAGTGAGTTAGCCAATTCAGAAAGAGTTCTTTAGTCATCCAAGCATGGGGATGTGCAACCATGCATGCACCTGGTTCACAATTTTGTATATAGTTTTTCAGTTGAGTTTTACCTTTAAATAGATAAAATCCATGGATTGAAGCACCAATTACATTGACACAACAGAGAATAGTGATCCACTCCTTGCTCCTAGGCAAAATCTTAGGCACATTACGACTCCCTCTCTTGGCAATCACACGCATGCCACAGTTCCTTCCTGCCTGTAAACCTGTTTCATCACAGTTCCATATATGGTCTGGAGCATAACCATGTTTTTCGTATGCACTAGAAAGGGTGGCATAGAACTTAGTCAGAATTACAGGATGTAGATTTAGAGCCCTATCTCTATTTAGGCCCTCAGCTGTACGCAACACAAGGTCTGGGTGCCTTTTTTTAAACCCAAACCACCATGACTTTCCAGGAAACCCATCTTTGAAGGGGTTTGGCCTCCCTTGACATATTTGAGCTATTGTGGACTTTAGCTGTATCATCTCTAGC
Source organism: Larix kaempferi (assembly GCA_027924585.1). Taxonomy (NCBI): domain Eukaryota; kingdom Viridiplantae; phylum Streptophyta; class Pinopsida; order Pinales; family Pinaceae; genus Larix; species Larix kaempferi. The sequence goes on from BSBM01000236.1 coordinate 1,443,080, forward strand.
CCATGTCCCATTTGAGACATCTCCTTACACCACTGAACCACCTCGGCCTCCTCCTCTTCACTCATAGCTGTAACAGGCCCTCTGCGCTTTGTATGTGTGAGCCCATTTATCCAGTAATGCACTGATGAGGTAGCAATTCCATGTTTTTTAGTAGCAACACGAATGGAATATCCATTGAACTCTATATCATCAATGGTAGCTAACATGTCTTCTTTTGTCCAGCCTCTTATTGCACTGATTTTGGTGGTTGAACTTGTTCCTGGAACTGTTGTTGATGGTGGATCTGTGGTTGATGGTGGGACAACAGTGTCATCTACCACCACATGGTCATTCTCAACAACATTGCTGGGTGCATTGTTGGCATTTGAAGGATCGACCCTCTCCTCATCTGATGAGGTGCAGCGTAGCTGGGCACCCCTGCTCAGTCGGTGACTTGTTCTCCTTGCAACGTTGACTCTTGCCATGCTTGTAACAACTTGCACATTTAAAGAGGAAGCTTATTATGTAGAAGAAAACTGGAAGTTGCCTATAACATAAATGGAAATAACACTACAGGTTCTGATTATATAGAAATATCACTAACAACAATGTGAATAACAGAAATATCACTAACAGCAGGTTCTGATTATATAGAAATATCACTAACAACAGTGGAAATAACAGAAATATCACTAACAACAATGGAAGCTTTAAAGGGGAAGCTTTTTATAACATAAATATCACTAACAACAATGGAAATAACAGAAACACTGATTATGCAGTTACTTGATTATACTGTGATTATACCCTGCACACACTCTGATGGTATGTCTCCACTTTGCACGCACTATGCAGTTCGAATTTCTGAAATGCCTCTACAGTAAGGGTTGTGGTTCTTTTATAGTTGTTTGATGTTGAATTGGATTGGTAAGAAGTGTGCACATGGATTGCAATCTCTCAAAAATGAATGTGTGTGGTGGATTGATTTAGATGTGATCCAATGGCTAGGAGCTTGTCATGGTTGATCCTTGTGCCTTCATCTGTTTCATGATCTTTGTGCTTTCAGCTGTTTAATGGTTGCATTTAATGGGTAGTTGTCATTTATTGATCACAGTGGGTTGGGAGGTTGAACAAGCAGGCAGTTATGGCTGACAGTCTTTTGGTTGTTGCTTGGATAGGTTGATTTGAATGGTTGAACAGGTTTTAATGAATGCTCGGATATTTAGGCTCCAATAGATATTCGTGGGTCCTCAATTGATGGTTAGCTTGCAGTTGATGTGAAATACAAGTTGGGTTAAATAGTTGTTAATATACTTTTGGATACATGAGCAGATCTGTATGTACTTTGGACAAGATGTTTTGTACTATTTTTCACTCTAGGACTATTTATGGACACCTGTTGGCCCAGTCAGTTAATGGGCAATTTTTGGACTTAAATTAAATATGTACTGCACTTAATATGGAATATATATGTTTAATTTGTGGGTTTTTTTATGTCAATATGTGGTGGCTGTGTGGGACCAGTACTATGACAACTACTGGTCCCTATTCAACAATAGACAACCCTCCCCTAGAACATGTTCTTCCACTTTGGGTTAATGTTAACATTGCAGGCCAGCTAGATAAATTATACTACAGCTGTTGGCATTATATTCTGTGTGTAAAGGGCATGTGACCAAGGTATGGCATCTAACTTCTTCTTCAGACAACGTGGACAATCTCTAATGCAAGAATAGAATTTCCAGTTGTGAAGGAAGAAGTTCTAGTAGAGAAGGCAGCGATCTATTGGTATGGGAATTTGTACTTTGTGAAATATGCAACCTAGGCGTGAGAGTTCTATCAACAAATCTGATATGCAGCGACATGTCATGCTAAATTCCAAGTGTGTACAAGCTGAGGACTAGATATTTTGGAGTTGATTTTTGTCTTGGATCAGCCATATAGAATTTCCAGTTAGATTTGAAAGAACAGTTAGTGGATAAACTAGTGGGATCCCAAGTATCCTGGAAAGGAAAAACATAACCATTATAGAGATGGCGCGCAGTATGTTGGCAGCCATGCATCTGTCAAATGAATACTGGGCTGAGGCAGTGGCAACTGCTGTATACATCATGAATCGATGTCCGACGAAGAGTGTAAAGAACAAAGTTCCGCATGAAGCTTGGACAGGTATGAAACATAGCGCTTCACATTTAAAAATTTTTGGTTGTGTCGCATACGCACATATTCCAGATGACCTGAGAAGGAAATTAGACAACAAAGGACATAAATGTATCTTTGTTGGGTATTTTGAAGACACAAAAGCATACAAGTTGTATGACCCTATCGCAAGAAAAGTTATTATCGGTCGAGAAGTTCAGTTTGTAGAAAATGAAGCATGGGATGGAACCATAGAGAAGAATGTTAAAATCGTGTCACATGTCGAACATGATGACATCGCAAAGGATGTGGTTGAAACTACGCATGTAAATCAGAATGTTGCAGCTCCGTCTACTCCTAGGACAACACAACATGTTTCAACACAAGTAACTTCGACACAAATCGCAGCTTAAGCTACTCCGAAAAGCACACCAAGGGCGCAACAAACTCCATCAAGTAGTTCACGAAGTTCGACACCAACAACTCCGACAAAGACAAGAAGTCTACGTGAGATATATGAGACTGGTACACCCAATTCATTCTCATTTTTTGTATTATTTTCTCAAATTAATGATCCGCTAACATTTGAAGAAGTTGTCGAAGATAAAGTTTGGGCACAAGCTATGGATGAAGAAATAGAATGTATTGAGAAGAATCAAACATGGGAATTAGTCGATGTTCCTATCGACAAGGATGTGATAAGTGTCAAATGGATTTATAAGACCAAGCAAGATGCTGATGGAATGTGCAAAAGCACAAGGCAAGATTGGTGGCAAGAGGATTCACAAAGCAGCTTGGTATAGACTTCAATGAAACTTTTGCACCTGTAGCTCGTATGGACATTGTCAGAACAGTTTTGGCCATCGCAGTACAAAATAAATGGCCTGTTTATCAAATGGATGTTAAGTCTGCATTTTTAAATGGTTATTTGGAGGAGGAAGTATATGTGGAACAACCACAAGGCTACGAAGTCCCATGACAAGGACACAAAGTATACAGGTTGAAAAATGCACTCTATGGTTTGAAGCAAGCTCCTAGAGCTTGGTATAGTCACATCGACTCTTACCTCATTCAGAATGGATTTCATAGAAGTGAATGTGAGCCAACGTTGTACACAAAGATCAACAAGCAAGGTAATAAGCTAATTGTCTGCCTGTATGTAGATGATTTAATATTTACTGGTGATTTTGGCATAGAGGAAATTAGATTGGTCATGGAAAGTGAATTTGAAATGACTAATTTGGGGCTTATGAAGTATTTTCTAGGCATTGAAGCCCAACAGATTGAAAATGGTATATTTATATTTCAGTTGAAGTATGCAAGTGATTTCTTGAACAAATTTAAGATGTAAAATTGCAAGACAGCTCCAACACCAGTGATAACAAATTTGAAATTGAGCAAGGATGATGATGGATCCAATGTAGACACTACCCTGTTTAAAAGGCTTGTTAGCTGCCTTATGTATCTTACAACGACAAGGCCAAACATCATGTTTGGAGTCAGTTCAATCTCAAGATTCATGGAGTCACCAAAAGAATCTCATTGGCAAGCAGGTAAAAGAATTCTGAAGTATGTAAGTGGAACAAAAGACTTTGGTATTTTGTATTCAACCTCAAAAAATTTCAAACTCATTGGATACACTGACAGCGACAATGGAGACAACATAGATGATAGAAAAAGCACCTCTGGGAACACATTTAATTTAGGAATAGGTGTTGTATCATGGGCTTCAAAGAAACAACCCATTGTAACTCTTTCTTCAGCAGAAGCAGAGTATGTCGCAGCTACAAGCGCGACATGTCAATCTGTTTGGATGCAGAGGATGTTAAGTGATCTGTCGCAGAACCAACAAGAACCCAGAACCATTTACTGTGACAACAATTCAGCTATCACACTGTCAAAGAAGCATGTGTTCCACAAGAGAACCAAGCACATCGACATAAGGTATCATTTTATCAGAGAATTGATAAATAACAAAGAAATCCGTTTAGAATTTTGCAGGTCTGAAGATCATGTAGCAGACATCTTTACAAAACCATTGGCAAGGGACACATTCCAATATCTACGAAGTTGCTTAGGAGTGACAAGTTATACACAGTGAACTTCGTCATGCACATAGCATGTTTCAGCTCTGAAATATTTTGTAATATTTTATTTTTGTTTAATGATCCCCGTCTGCTCATAATTAAAGGGGAGTGTTGGAAAAATGTAATTACGAGCTGATTGCATATCTAGTTTGCAGCGGCTCTGTCGGTCACTCAATCAGTCTGCAGAGCTGCAGAGATGTCAGACAGTCTGTCAGTCTGTCAGAAGGCTTTATGCAAACTTCCTTGTATTTATTCAGTTGCGTTTGCATTCCACAAGTCAAAATTCATAGGTAGAAATTAATTATAGTCTTTAATGTAACTCTATAGCTTCCAGGTGAAGTAAAACCAAGTTTGTGTATAAATGAAAACACTCACAGAGGAATAGAGAGAGATGTGTGAAAGAAAGGAGAAGAAGGATATGTCCACGATGTGTTTGAGAGCCCAAGCTTTGTAAGAAGTGAAAGATCAAGTAAAATCTCATCTCTGTGTAATGCGGCCAAGTTGCCCTATTTACTGCGGTAATATATATAAGTCTATAGTTATATGTGTTCATTCTCAAGAATGTTGATTATTGCATGTCACACATCTTCTCCAAATTTACCTATGTAAATGTTGTTTACCTTTACGGTATGTAAAAGAAATCAAGATTTCTGAATATTTCATGGTGGTAAAAGTTCTATTTTAATGCAGAGTAACTTCGACGTAAACTTCATTTAAATGTGGTTCTTATGTCTTAAGAGTAGGCTTGTCAACTCCACGAAGTAAAGAGTTTTGCGAAATGAAAAATGCGTTGATAAAGTTGAGAAGTTACGCAGAGTAAAAAGTATCTTTAAGTCAAGAAGTCCGCGAAGTTAAGTATTTCGCAAAGTTAAGACCTTTGCATAAGTGCAAGCTTCGCATAAATGCGAAGTAAATTTAGTGCGAAGTTAAGTTGTGCGAATCCAAGTTCCGTGAAGTTAATTTCCACGAAATTAATTTCTGCGAAGTTTACTCAGCAAGGTTAAAAAGTTGGGGTTTCCGTCAAAGTTCAAAAGCAAAGAAAAATTCATATTACTGCGTCGTTAATTTTGAATTGACTATGCTGTGTTCTTTTCCGTTGACATTAAAAGTCATTGCTTTCGGTTTTTCTTTACACCAAAAGAATCGAGGTGCTCTACAGTCTGGGTAGGATGGGATCACGGTGTTCTTTTCCCTTGACATTAAAAGTCATTGCTTTCGGTTTTTCTTTACACCAAAAGAATCGAGGTGCTCTACAGTGTAGGTAGGATGGGATCCGTAACACTGTGTAAAGGGGCATTGAATCTACATTGAATTGGGTACAATGGATTTGATGCAATGAATACAAACACTGGGACAGATACATTAGGAAGATGGGTGAACCCCTTGGCATCCATTAAAGAAAAAAATAAAATGTATCATCTATAGATGATTTAAGGTCAAATATGGTACAACTACCAATATTCTAGCAACGCTTATCCATTGTTTTCTTTGATGAACTTTGTTTTTTATAATTGCAGTGCAATTCTCTTAATTCCTCTTATGCTGCAACAAAGGTTCTGAGTTTTTTGAAATCATTCTTAAACCGGTCTTTAAGCTGGTATATGATTTTCGTTAGCAAAATCTAATACATTTTAGAAAAATCCATTATAAATTTATAGGAAGTGAAACGATAGCGATCATATTACAGGAAGTGAAACGATAGTAGGAGTATGGTGCTAAGTTCGCGAGAGGATTATGTCCACGAAGTCCTTTGCCACCGGCACCACTTTTATCCTTTTAAAAATGTACAGGACCATTGTTGCAACCCTCGCGAATGACCTCAACTAGAATATGGTGGAAGTTATGGGCTAATAAGAAGAGTTTCAAATAGAAGATGGTAACTTCCGGTTTTAGTATGGAGCTCTGTACAAAAGTTTTAAAATTGGTTTAAAATGAATATGGAGGAATTGACATCCCAATGCATGCCATGCCTTGGCAACGATGGAAAATAACTAGTTGAACCTATAACACTGTGTGCATGAGCTTAAACAATTTAAACTTCGAAATAATGGTATGCTTTCAAGCCTATCTCGCATTGTTCGAGGACGTTTCGAACTCAACTAAGTATTATTGTCATCGATGGATGCATTTAATTCTTTATTTTGATCTAAGAAATTAATATTTATTAATGCTAATGGCCATACAAACTATTTAACAAGTCGATGGAATTATTGAACCGGTCATTATTACCCAATTCTAAATGGTTCTCAAACATTTCACTCTTTCTCCTCGTTACCAGATGTCATCACCTATATGATTCACGGTTGAGAATTCCGACAATACTTAGCCAAAGGGAAACATGGAGTAGCACCAAGCAAACTGGGTATCAACATTGATATTTCTTAGATAATGCATTTGGCAGAACATTCATTTCAGTATATATTTCTGAAAGGTTTTTGAAATAATTCTTGTAATTTCAAGAATTCTTGTATTATAGGGAGAACATAATCTTTTTATTTTCTATTGACTACCGACTCAGGTTACAGCAATCATGCCACAATTTTAACTGTTCACATTGAGTTTCAATCCTAGTGCGAAGTGATATCAGCTCTGTGAGAGGATCTAGCAACAACAAGAAGTAACTGTTGGCAGTGGTTAATTACTCCACGGCTTAAACATATGACCGCCAAAATTTTTAAAAGGCAACACCAGGCAGTCACCGCCTTAATTCAGGTTATTAAATTGTGAAGAGCCATTACCATTAATGTATTTTGATGCTACATATCATGAAGAATCGGGTCAACAATCACATTTCATATCACATTTCATCCACTACGTTTCTCAAGGGCCAACATAGTCTCTTTATTTTGTCACTTTGTAAGAGAGCATTTATTTTTACAAAGATAATTTTGTATGGAGAGTCAATTAGCAATTAATGTCTGATTATCCCGAAGCACTATAAATACGCATCCTTGTAATCTTGATAAAGATACAGAATTGAATACGATTATCAGTTAAAGTTAAACACATAATTTTCACTGTGTATTTTTTGTTATACTCTGTTATTTGAGTTTGAAAACTCTTATTCATTTTGAAGTTATTTTTGTTGTAGCAAGTTAGAGATCCTGAGTTATTTTTGAATATAATGTATCTGATTGCTGAAACAGGGTATTAGTCAAGTTTTATGAACCCAGGGGTCATCAAAACATAAGCTGAAACAGTCAGCTGCAACACTCCTGTAGATTATTGTTTGTTGAAAAAGTCAGCTGCAACAGTCCTATAGATTACCGTTAGTTGAAACAGTTAGCTGCAACAGTCCTGTAAATTACTCTTAACTGAAAGAGTCCTGTAAGTAAAAATTTCTGAGCTTAGAGATCTGTATGTGTTGCTGTGAGTAAAAGCAACACTCCCCTTCCTTCCCACAGTGACTATGGCCAAATTTCTCACACTATGAAAATTATTAAAATTATTAGACTATAAATTGAACTTTAAATCGAGCAGCGGGTGTTTAAATATTATACTCAGGGTATTGTATCATTGATTAGTTTCCAGAGTAATTGATTTATTATAACCCTTCATCTACAATACGCTTCATTATTTTCATAATTCGTAACACATTATCTGTGAATCGATCCAGATTAAGAAATCGATATATAATCAAATTCACAATACATTCAAAAAATTAAACTTATCCCATGTTAGTTTTTTTACCTCTTGAATAGTTATATAACAAGATAAGGAATTCACATTACGAACTAAATCGGAAAAGCAAAATATTCATTTCCATTTAAACAAAATTAATATAATATATACAACTTCATCACCCAATATCTAGCCATCAATTTAATACAATGGTTAATAAGTTGAATTTCAGTAATGTCGATCATATATATATAGATAGATATATATATATATACCTCCGGAAACTATGGAGAACAAACCATCACACTATGAAAGTGTGAGAGAACAAAAATGAATCTGAAAACTATGGAGAGCAAACCATCACACTATGAAAGCGTGAGAGAACAAATATAGATATATAGTTTCACATATAGTCATTTTAGGTTATGGAATAAACTAAAACCAATTTGTTTATTCGCTACTATGGCAAGTGTCACGCCAAAAGATTGAAGTCAAATTGAAATGGAAATGAAACTTCAATGGCAGGGAATATGCAGCCATGTTGCTCATCGATCTTGTTAAATTCAACGCGAGGGATGTCTCTTACAAGCACTTGTAGCAACTCACCAAATGCATATTGTTTCTATGCGCTATTGAGCATGTTTTGTTGTAAAAAAGCTACACACTGCAACAAACTCAAGAAGCTACAGGACATGCTTTAGAAAACTCAAGAAGCTACAATAAATATACATGTTTACATGATCATAACTTTATTCTTAGATGCTTCAACCAATGAAGTGCACTCAAATCAATATCCACAATTCATTTAATTCCAATAGAGTTATTTAATCATTTTATGATAAATGCCTTTAATGTTTAACTTTGAGGCACACATGCATGGAAGGATTTGAAATCATCGTTTATAAGAATATTAATTTGCACTATTCATGAATAGCGACCATCACTTTAGGTATTAATCATTTTTTATCTATCTTTCAAGTGCAAACTTCAACACCATAAGATTCATTGAATTCAATTAAAAATAAATCTATCCATCAACTTCATCATAAGTATACTATCTTCTATCAGATCAATCTAATTCTCCATACATTATTTTAATCTCACAATTTATTGAAAATTGATATATTTAAATAGTTAGCCTCTCTTACTGATCAATGCACCACATAATGTTAGTCTATATTCACCAACTTGGTTATCACAATGCATTCTTCAAGAAGGTCATCCACGTCCATAGCCTTGCTTTGATAATGTAGACTCTAAGTCCATGAAATCATAAGCTTTCTCTGATACCAATTGAAGGAAATAATGAGAGCAAAAAAATTAAGATAACCATAAAGACAAGAAGATGGCGAAAAAATGTGGTGGACAAAATCAATCTTGTATTCACACATAAGGTACTAGAATATAGTACAATATTCAATAACCACCATTAATAGACAACCATATAATGGTCAACCCTAATACATAAATAAAGTGCAAAATACTTACGGAAGTGACTATATCCCAAGATGCACATGTATGTTGCTTAGGACTTAGGATTAGGGTTAAATTGCTAATATGGTCTACACTATGGTTTCAAGGAAGATGCTACCATATGGTGGAAGTCATTGAAATTTGGTAAAAAGATGAAACTATCCAATGAAGCATATGAATACGCATGTATAGACAAGTGGTATCATGCCCAAAATAAGGATAATGAGAGCACCAAGGGTCTATTTTCAGGTGTAAACTTTGCATTACGGGTTCATGGATGTATTTAGTAAGAGAAGGTTAGTATTTCTATTAACTCTAATAGAGAGCACGATTTCATCAATGTTAACTTGGCTAAAAGGTTGCAACTCCCCACAAAGTTTATTCAAAGATCACATATTAAAGGGTGAAAATGTTCAATTTTTTTAAGATTTGAAAATTATTATGAATAAATATGTGTTGCATTCGATTTGATGCTATAGATATGGATAATGTGAGCATTATTTTGGGATATCCTTGGAAGGACTCAGTTAGTAAAATTATTATTAATGCGAAAAAACAAGTTTTTGAAGCTATTTTACATGAAAAACAAAATCACATTGTAGGCTAAGTCCATTACTAAAGGGACCAAGGTGGCACATGAAGAAGTTTTTCCAACCCCTACCAAAATATCAAATAAAGAGTCCGAGGTTCAATCAGTAGAATAAATGGCTATAGCACATGAAGAAAATCCCCAAGAAGGGCATAAAATTGAAGAAGAAAGTAAGTATCTACAGTACTCAAAGGAACCGCAAGTTAAAGAGTCAAAGAAAGAAAAACATAGTTGAGGTTGTTTATATTGCCACCCACACCACCATGAAAGATCATGGTCATCAAGGCAAGGTTGTGAGACTTAACAAACTTGTTAAAGACAAACATGGAACCAAAAATTACAACAGTATGTAGGCACATGGAGCAATAAAAACAATGCATGGATATATCAGAGTAGCACAATGGCAATATGGATCCAAAGGAGAAACCAAAATTAAGATAGATGTGGCCAAAAAGAGAGAATTTTTTCCCTTCTATTTTGTAAGTTTTCAAAGGGAAAAAAGAGGGCCATGACCCTCATATTGGTTTTTGAATATGAAAAAAGGAAGTCTGAAGAAGGTTATGGCTACTAGTTTTTGGCTTGCATGTTCTCTAATGGTAGTATTCCTTCAAGATCCCCATCTAACCTTTTCCAGTTATGTCATTGATTTTTTGCATATGGATGGATGATCTTTATATTTGGATTCACATGACCATGTTAGGGATCACCATTCTTTTCCAAGTATTGAGCTCAGATATCTTTAGTGGGGAGTCAACATGAGCACTTTAACATGGGACCTGATTTTATGGATGAGTTCCTTGGATTACTTCAATATAACGGCTATTATTTGCACGTGGGAAAATGGATACTTCATCATTGTGGTTACAACTCATACATGGGCCTCGGGTATCTAGTGGAGCCATGAGTGGAGCTTCTTCGACTACTTCATCATGGTGGCTAACACTTATACATGGGACCCTAGCTCCCTAGCTTAATTTAGTATTGTGGTCAACACTCATCCATGGGACCCTAGTTTATGGTTGTACCTTCTCATATCAAGTGTTGAGGAAACACATTTCTAAGTGGGGTAGAGTATTACAATCCTCCGTAGGGGTGTAATGTGGGGTTGAAGGGCCCATTAGAGTAATAACAGTGGATGTCATTCATTGTAACATGGACTAGGTCCACTATATTTGTTATTATTAAACAAGGCTCATTGTAGTAGATAGTGTTGAATAAATATAATGGGCCCTCATTAAAGAAGGTCCAATAGGTAGTTAGAAGTTGTATATGATTATGATTCTATTAATAACTATAATAAATGATGGAGTCCTCCTTAGGAATAATGTGTGGAAGAATATAATATTTGGAGCTTAGCTTTAGAGAGGTTTACCAATGTTAAGAGGCAAGTGAAAATGAATGGATTCCTTTCGTAAAAAGATTAACTATAAGGTGTTACCCTACCTTAAGGATTTAAAGATTAACTATAAGGTGTTACCCTACCTTAAGGATTTAAAGATTAACTATAAGGTGTTACCCTACCTTAAGGATTTTATGATATCTTGTGTCTGATTTCATTTTTAGATCCAAGGTACATAACATTATTTCTCCATTTTTCTCTTTCGTCTCATTTAATTTTTACACTTTCATTATCCTTTATGTTTTATCTAACCTTCATTAATTGTTAAACTACACTTGCAACTATTGAATCTTAAAACCATTCACTTGTTGGGATCCATTTTAGATCACACCTCCCCATTGAGAGGATTTTTGGTCTCCAAATATTATAGGAAACCATTCTAGATCAGTGTGCTTTCTGCTTACTTCTCTGGAACATGGCTCTAAATATGGCTCTTGGATACAACTCTAACTCTAGCTCTGGCTTCCACTCATGGATTTAGATCTGGTAATTGGCTTTAGCTCTAACTATGGCTCTGGCTTTAGTTCTAGACTCGCTTGTTCCTGCATTTTAGAATTCTACTCACTAACTCTTAGCTTTGATCAATCTTCATATCCAAGCTCTTTGACCATAATTCATTCCTATCTTCACATGCAAGTCTCTTGCATTCCTAGACTTGGAGATAGTTCGTCATCATAATCAATGAAGCCAAGTCAAATTATGGTATTCTCTTGCTTACCATTGAATGTAAGTGGCACTCATTTGAAAATGAGATACTAGAAAGAAATGCCATCACACAATTCATTGCAAGAGGAAGTGTGGACCTTCTGCTAGGGTCAATTGCTTATTGTCATGGAAACAACCTATGTTATTTGCACATGCTTGCCAATAATATGTCTCTAGAATATAAATGCTTGTGACCTCCTTGGTGTGCAATCATAACACCTTCTTCCACGCAAAACATTTGATGAATCCTACACATGTATGTTCGTAAGTGATTATCATCAATAGGTTACAAAATTCAAGGAGAGGGAAGGCCTCAAGATTTGGATAGTATAAGGACGATGGAATGTCATTGAACTTTCTGAACCCATTTCTAATACACATGCAAGAAGGGTATATTCTTCTGAAATATTACAGTTAAAAATTGTAGTGTGGATACCTTTATTGTTGAAACCAACCCAATGTCCTCTTCGATGGTGATGCGTACCTCCTACGCTACTATAAATCCTTGGAAAAAAATTTATCCTTGGGTTGGAGATGTAATGAGTTATATATCTTCTTCCATCTTCACTTTCCACACTCTTCTCTTGGTTGTGTTGTTCCTAGGATGAAGATATAGATGAATTCGCTGACACTTTTCTTACCCATGTCCACTTGACAACCTATAGTGGTGGAAAAAGTTATCAGTGTTATTGAATGGACTACTTAACATGCTCCTTTTCTACATGTGCCTCTTAATTCATTGTTGATTTAGGGAAGTCTTCTTGTCATTTCCTTTGAAATTAATTTGAATTTCGGCATATGGCTTGCTTCTCCCAACAAGATTCCACATGATGGCCTTTCTTTCCATAGAATGAACATAATTGAGTACAACAACTAGCAACATTATGGCCTTTCTTCTTACAACAATAGAAAACAATAAATTCCTTACCTAATGCATGCCTTTTGGTCTTCTTCTTCTTTCTCTTGATTAATGGCTTGCCACTTCTTCTAAGTGTTGTTGTAGGCTAAGTCTTTAGACTTTCCTCATTGTTACCCGTCTGCAATATACCACAAGAAGGATGGTCTGGGAGTGTGCTTCCCTTGTTCTTCATTGCTACTCTTTCTAATGATTAGCAAGCCAAATATACCATGTCTCTTGCCTTCAAAAAAGTGATTTTAGAGTTTGTGGGATTTTCCTCTCTACCATCAAAATCTAAGCCTTCATGCTTGACTCTTTTTTCATCTACAATGGGGCTTAGGATTCCTTGTATTCTCTTACCTAACCTTTGTCCATTGTATCCAATCTTCCTTGACAATTTCAAACCAGTTCCTCTGGCATGATTTTTAAATTCAACAAAGTGATCTTGATAAATGCATAAGGAAGGTGAGCTTATGATATTTATCTCACTCATGGTGTGGCCTTCAATAGTAGTAATGGAAGGTGGCTTTGATTCCTTGGTCTTCTAAATAATTGCTTGTAGTTTTCCAATGCTTCTTCCTTCTCTTCCAACTCTTCTTGAAATTGAGTCTTCATTAGAGTTATCCTATCCTCTTGCCATCTATCCATTTGGATGACTTTCTCTCTCAATTCCAATAGCTAAACTCTACTCTTGAACCAATATACCATAACCACAGTGAGGAAGTATTGGCATTTATGAAATCAATTATTGAGTAAAGGGAACAATTTTATAGAGGTCTCCAAGTTGTTTTCCATCTCTTCCATCCATCAGTCATACATATATACCTTCTCCTTTAAGTGTATATTCTCTTATTGGGATTGATGGCCTATGGGTCTTCCAACCTTTCTCTCTTTTCTTTACACATGTTGAGTTTGATTTCTCTTTGAAGTTCTGGCAGTTGTATCATGGTCAAGGATTCAATTGAGTTGATACCTTATGATCTGTAAACGAGGGACATATATCCCACTCAATGCACCAACATCAATACTTTGTGGAATTAAATTATGGTCTATGTTTTCAGTCTAATGTAGAGAATTTTGTTCTTCAAAATGGATATAATGCCTCTATTCCATATTATAAATCTAGGTGCAAACTTCCCTACAACACCAGATGCTATACAATATCCCATAAACAAATACAATGTTATTCAATTAAATTCAATTGTTTATCAATTAACAACTCTTGATGGTATGCCAATCACATGGGATACCTATGTACCTTGTTCCTGGTTCACATGTGCTTAGTCAATGTACATCGAATGCATATCTTTTTGTCAATACAAGATTCAAACAATCAATATGGCCAACTATATGCCTACAGATAATCTAGAATTAATTTGTCCAACTACACATTCTAATGCACTATGGTTCATGGCTCTATGATCAATGGAACCAACTTGGTATAATAGTGACAAGTTCAACATAACAATTAAAAGTCAATTCAAATGAAATTGTAATAAGAACAATATTGTAAAATATGAACAAGGATAATTCTTTGATATGGTTCTTCCTTTCAATTTTTTCCATCTATTTGGGATTGTGTTTATTAATTGCAAAGGTCTTTGGACTTGTTTCCAGACAAGATGAACACTAGCAGTAGCTTGTGATGCAATGTGAATAACTTACCTCAATGAACCTTCCCTTTCTCTTATCATTAGCCTGTCCTTGAGTTTCAAATCAAGTATTAATGCAATGTCCCTTCCTAGGAATTTTATTAAAATGGCAATTTTTCACTTTTTTCCCTAGTTTGACCTTTGACTAGTTTGGATCTCTAGGTCCCAAATTTGCCCCAAATGATCCCAAATCTTCTGAGAAGGTATATGAATGATATTAGAACATAAATATGTGTTTCAGGGATGCCTTTGGACCTTTAAAATACTTTTGCAAATCCTCTTTCAATTCTGATCAATGTAGGTAACTTTACTAGTGATTTCCCTTTGACTAGTATTGGTCTCTAGGTCTCAAATTGACTCAAAATGCCTTCAAATATTCAAGGAAGGTGCATGAATGATATTAGAAATTGAATATTATTTTTATGGATGACTTATGGCCACCAAAAGACCTCTGCAAACTCTCTTAAGATTCTGGACCAATTATGCAATTTTACTAGTAATTTGGGGTTCAAATCCCCATGGGGTAAGTACTGAAAATGGCTTCCCAAATGCCTCCAAACCCACTCAAATTTATGAACAGAGGTATGTAATGTGTTAAGTATGCTATTAAAGTCTCATATGCACCATTAATGGATTATTAAAACTGTTCTCACCCTCTCCCATTCAACTGCAAAAATCCCCAATTCGACCCTTGGGGAAATGGCACTATTTCACCTCCCAATACAACTAAACTGAGTAAAAATGCTTCAAATGCTCAAGTACAGTAAATGAAACTTATAGAAGACATCCATGGAAGTATATTGATCACAAATATATCAGAGAATAATCCATTCATTCGAAATCATCAGCATTACATTGATTCACAACAAGGTAGTGGGGAAATGGCACTGTTCTTTCATTAAAATTGAGATTTATACATTTATACTTGGAATTTCGACCTGAAACTTTCTGGAGATGAAGAACAGAGTATTTGCTTCATATTAAAAAAGAAATGAGACATTAAAATCTCCCCCAAAGACTACAATAGCTCACCAAAAATGCCCTCCCTCAAGGATCGAGAATATGCCATCAAAACTAGAAATGGTTGAAGGAGTGAGCTGCAATAGAAGAAACCATGAGCTACCCTGTAGCTTACACCTACAAATAAAGACTCCATTAAAGCTCCAAATGAAAGGTCTGAATGGCCTTTCCAATTACCAACTTGGATGGGAATCTTTCACCCTCGAAATTGGCCAAGGCAAGAAACTAGTCATCCACTAGCTCTCCCTCTTCACAAATGCAATTGCAAATTCTAAAAATGATCAAAATCCGGTTTCATTCTTTTTTATTGACATTTATAAACTTCTAATGTCCTCCATGGGTTGAATTCCTTCCAAGAGACTCATGCCAACTCAAGTTGGGAAGAGATTCCAAAGAACGCCACTTGTACAACAATTCCTAGTCTCCCACTTCCACCAAATCACATGTGGAAGCATCTTAGCTGCCCTAACACCCTTGAGCGCCCTCTTGGAGTATATTTTTAGCCCTGCCATGTCATATATGTCATATGTCAGCCTTCAGGTCTGATTTGTGTCATAGGTGTCATAGCATCTTCATCATTGTTGTCATAGAGCTAGGGAATCTAGCCCAAGTGTCTCACTAGCTCCAAATTGCCTCTTATTCTTCCATGGGAGTTACTCTTTCTCTATATTTCGACCTTGGATGAGTCATGCAATGAATAATACCTTTTGGACTCCCCCAAGTATGTTACCATTCACCTTGAATTCGAATTGGTGAGAGAATGATGCCAAGTGTAGTGGGGAAATCTAGCCATATGTGGGTCCCACTTCCTCCATGTGTCTTCGTGATGAAATGCCACTTTGATTTTCACTTGTATATATTTATTTAGCTCCTTTATTAAATATTTATTCCATTCTAATGTTCAAACATCATTTATTATCCCCATTATTCCAAATCCCAAAGCTTCCACCCCAAACCTAGGAAACTAGTAATTTTCCTCCTTGGCAATTATTTGACCTTTAGCATCAATTTGACAAACTCTAATTAATAGAGACAATGTGATTAGGCCATTGTGACCCAATACCAAATTTGGGACATGACAATTAATATAGGCTATGCTTATATATACATATATACATACATATTCCCAAGTAACAAAAGAGACAGGGCCAATTCCACCTATAATACTCATGCACACTTTGTTTTATTTAAATGTGCACTCCCAATTGATGACTTCAATCATTCATTTACCCATCCATAAAACAACAATTTAATGGAGTGCATGGTTGAGATGATAATTCCTTGTAGTAGCAAATAGAAATGCCAACTAGCTATAGATGATGTCCTCTATGCTCTGTATTGAGCATATGCTACAATTATAGGCATTTCATTCATAGATCCTATTGAATAAGATTAATGGTATGACCACTCTCAATAAAAATGGTTAATATGAAAGTTAAATAAACCAAGTGAGAATTGGCTTTATAAAAGGTAGTGAACGAGACAAATTGACACCATGAAAATCTCATTGCACCGAGAGTAGCGAGGTGCTCTCAGCCTAGTATGGGTAAGATGTTGTCATGTTACGTAACACAACATTCCAAAAATAAAAAGTAATTAAAAAAATCATGTCATCTCATAACTTATCAAAAATAAAAAGTAATTAAAATAATTCATGTCGGATAATAAAATAAAAATAAATAAAACCAACATATATCTATCTTAAACCCAAATCTATTAAGGACAAAGAGGGATCCAATTACTTGAGGTGTAAATTTTTTGTATCTCAATTTTTTTGCACATAAAAAAAAATACACCTCAAGAAATTGAATCCCTCTCGGAGCTTAATATATCTGGGTTTAAGATGGATCTATGTTGGTTAGCATTCAATACATCCAATCAAGGGAGATGCATAAATTCCAAAGCATTGAAAGGTTTAAACATAATAATAAAAAATTGGCATTGTTTCTTGGCCAAACAATGGAAGGTGCAACTCATTAAACAATGTCAAACCAATGCTCAACCCAAGCATGGACAATAATTCCCATGCCCAACTGGATAGGTATTGTCTCATAGAAATAAAGAAAGGCCAAAACACACTTTTATAGCATGTATGGTGTGTGTTGTAGCTCAACTAAATGCCAAGAGAAATGGATAGACACTAAGGGGAGAATAGGATTGTGGATGGTCTAGGTCCAAAAAATAACGATGGAAAATGTATTGTGAAAGAATAACTCAATTTTATTGGCCAATTGATTTCAATAGTCACAAGCCTAAAAAAACAAAATTAGAAACCCTCTAAATTATCGCAACAACTTTGTAATCTCCAAATACATTGAATGGTGGAGAATAGAGAACTCTTGGTGTTCTTTGTTTTCTAAGGAAGATTGAAGTTATGAATTAAATATACTCGGCTACAACTAGAATGCATCCTCACACAATTAAAATACCAAGGAAACGATTAAATATCATATTAACTTCCATTTAAACTTAGATGCATAACTGATACAACACATAAACAACACATAGAAAATTACAAACCATTCAAGGCACAAAGGACATTATTTTCCCTCGAAACCCAAATGGGAAAACCAACTTTGGACGATTTCTCAACTCTCTATTTCAACAATCTTTAGTTACAATGCAGTCCATGGCTTTATGTGCATCCTCCTCTCTTTTCCCAAAACACCCTTTGAGGGTCAAATAACAACAAGATATAGGAGAGTTGGGGAGGTAATGGGAAGCCAAGAGAGTGACCTTTCAGTTTCCATACCTCTCTCTACTATTTTTATTTTCTATTTTATTTATTTCTTTATTTTTCTCTCTTTTGTTTCATTTAATTTTTACTCTTGTATTGTCCTTTATGTTTTAACTAACTTTAATTAATTTTTGAATTACATTTGTAGGTACCAAGCCTTAAAATCATTAGCTTGTTTGGATCCATTTCAAACCAATCTTAATTTGGATAGCTTCCAATCTTAAGGCTCATGAAATTATTGCCATCATCATAGTGGACATTCCCGAGGCATACATGCTTTTTCTTTATCGAGATTGGTCACAAAAGTTGCAAGGCTAGTTTGCTTTTGACTAATCCCACCTTTGGCTCCCTTAGTATGGGAAACCCAACAAGATTAGGATAAACTAAAATAAATACATGAAACATAACATCACTGACCTTGAGGCAATTAATGAATTGTCAACCTCGAAATTTCCATTTTTGGGGAATTACTCTTTTGAATCATATTTTGGTAATTTTGTTGCGGATATTTTGCCATTACAATTTGGTAAACAATCTAAAATCCTTCAAGAAAATTAGACCAATGAAATTCATTATGATATAGATAATGTAAATAATGTAAGTATATCTAATTTAGGCTTAGATGTTGACATTTGGGATTTATCCTTTAACATTACCTCCATTCTGTGAGTTGACGATGCAGTATATTTCCATTAGAAGGCTTTGAGACTAACAGATTTCTATTAAACTACTATATAAACCTTCATTTCTTGGTAATATTACCAATTGGAGGGTATCTGAGGATGATCATAAAATTATCCAATTTCTGAATGAGGAAAGAAATTTCCAAGGTGTTGTAATTGATGATGAAGAGCATGCAAAAGATCTTGAGAAATGTGAAGATGGAATGGAAAATGTAAAAATGAACACGATTCCAAAGTATGTGCTTACGCTAGAATTTTTTTTGACTTATAGGATAGATTCGAAGGGTCCTCAAATGATAAAACTTATAGTTCAACCATGAGATATGAGATAATTATTCTAGGTGTTGTTGAAAATCACAAAAATGTAAACCTAGGAACTTGTTGCATCGAAACCAACAAAAAAGCTTAGAATTGGTTATTCAAACAATACCAATATGTCTTCTCTTGAACTAACAAGGATTTGAAAACTTAAGACACCATAAATATATGAAAAACAATTCTTATGAAAAAGGATGCCCAACCATTCCAACAGAAGTTATGAAAACATCACCTTACTTTAGAATTTTTTTTTTTTTTTTTGTAAGCTTCGGTAATTATATTACTTTAAATAGATAAATACAGAGATATCGAAATTAGTCTTCCCCATGAGAAACCAGACCAAAGATAAAAATATTGGTTGTCATCAGAGGTTCTGAAAGTATTAGCATGTCTTACAACAAAAAATAAAATGTCTACAAGTGCTTGACCATATTTATCCCTATGATTGTAAATAACTATTAAACCTAGGCTACACTAAGATAGTTAATAATAAAAAACTGAAATTCTAGATAACAATAGTTATTATGTAGGTTCATCATCAGCAATAGGTATGTAGTGCACCTAAGTTTCATGAGTAGACACATGAATAGTGGAAGGATCTACATCATAAACATAGGGTGAACTTGGAATTAGCGAGTCCATCATTGTAGTGGCTTTGTAAATCAGATTTTGTGTTTCCATGACTTGTTTAATATGATCCTGGAAGTCATCCATTTGCAACAACATTTTATTTCTCTCCTCCTGTCTGCCAACCAACACTTTTCCTAGCATATATTTAACCTATTAGTAGGGAGTGATGGTTTTGATGTATTTTGTATCCCATGTCCTTGTATTACCAATGTCCTTGGACCAAGGTTTAATTTCTTCAATTATCTGGTTCGCATTAATGGCATTCTTCTCAATTTTGACCCATCATTCTGCTCAAGAAAGTCTATCCTTGGACTCTCTAGGAATTTGTTCCATGTGTATTGTGCATGCCTCCTCCACATCCTACTAATAACAAGTTTGAAAGGGTTCTCGTAATTCACCTCAAGCTTGACTTCCTCTAACTCATCCCATCATTTTCTTTGTAATGAATCTTAGTAATCTAAATATATTCACACATCACAATCCAAATGTTGACGATAAATGCCTCCCATGCTAACTCAAGACGACCCGAGGGAGGATAATACCAATGAAATCATTTGTTAGAAAAAGACATGATCTTGGTTTCTGAGAACAGTACCAAAAAACAAGGTGAGAAACTAAAGCAGTACACTAAACAAAAGGGTATTCACAACTGGCTCAAACAGGAAATTATCGGTTTACCACTATGAATCGAGACTGCAAATGAGGGCTTTCCTAACTGAAATGGAAGTCTCTGCCAACTTACCTCTGGATTGTGCATTTTCCAAGACCCCCTTCGGCCTTCAATGCTTATATCTCCAAGCATCGTGAAAAAATCAAGCATGAAGCGTCATTCCCTTCGTCATACCAGACACCTCTAGAACATCTCGTCGACCTCACTCTCTTGCTTGCATCCCCAATTGGTCATTATTTGTAGTAGGGTGGGGGGTATACCTTCATTGATAGCCTAGAGATGCGGGAATGCCAATTGGACGGAATGCCCTCCGCAATGTCATCACTCTTCCACCCCATACAAGAACCTTAGAACCAATTATACAAAAGGAACTTAAGGAATTTCTTGATGTTAAAATCATATTTCAACTTTTCACTTTCTTCGGTATCTAAACTAGTTCCAAAGAGAAAGAAATGATGTGAGATTCGCTTGCGTGTATATTTTTGCAATCTTAACAAATCCTTAGAAAAGATAATTATTTGCTTTCCCCAAAGGAGCAGATGATGTAACTTGTCTCAAGATCTGAGATGTTCTCTTTATTGGATGATTTTTATGGATATAAGCAAGTTCTGGTGGTATAACAATATAGATTGAAGACAACCTTTAGAGTTAAGTTGGGAACATTTGCATATAGAAGAATTTCTGCTGGCCTTTTTTTCTCTTGTAAAATAACTCTCAGGTACTTCCCTTTTTTTTGAATATGGTTCCTAGTGTAAAGTGGTATTTCCTAAGTTCCAAGCACCTTGTTCTTAGGGAATCAAAGAGAGTTGAAACTGTTATCGGACAAACTAGTAGGGCTAATGTTTGATAAGAACATGCAAGGGGTTGTGACCAAATGTCACCTCAGTCACACCCTTTCACTTCTTGGGAGAGTCTTGACCTCCTAGGGGAGAGCCCTCCAGTAGTTACCTGTTGAAAAAAATCACAACTTCCAACAACCTCTATGGCCAAATCAATGCCTTAATGGAGTCATATAGAGAATGAGGAAGACAAACTATAGGAATGTGAACATGTAAGTGTTATCAAATCAATGTAAACATATCACTATCATAGCAAATTTTTCTTTATGAAATATTTATCTTGAATATGTAATCATTCATCTAAGAAAAAACAAAAGCATGAGCAATGTTGTGCAAAAGGTGTAACAAGATAAATTCAGCGGTAGCAGTCAACCAAGTTAATACAACATTACACTTTGATCTATGCAAATATTCATCCACTAAACATTGAACAATAATTTAGGCCTTACAATAGCGCTAGACTATGGATAAATCTAGTGCAATTTAAGACAGTCCTGTAGCATGAAAAAATCCTTTAGCATTGACAAGTTAACCTCCAAAAACCAAACTTGATCAAACTGTCCTATAACATGCAAATTTAACTAATGATCGGAAATAATCGTTAGGCCTGTTGTATCAACCTTTTTAATAACCAATGCTAATGTGTTTCTTTCACAAGTATGGCCCAATTATGTCCTAATCCTTTGTGGTATTTTTATGTTATCTTTTGTGGCAGGATTTAGGGCAGTAACAAAGGTGACATGCTGCTTTAATGGAAGACCTATGATGAGGTTTGAAAAGGTTGGAAAAAGGGAAAGGTGGGATATAATAAGGGCTTGGATGGGAAGCCAAGGAGGAAGGGAGAAGGTTGAGGGGGGAAAGAGGGCAGGTCGAGGCCTGAAAAATGGAGGCTAAGGGACTAAAGGAAATACCGAGGGCTTGAAGAAGGTTGGACGAGGACAGAGAAGGAGGGTCGAGGTCTGAACAGGGTAGGCCGAGGGTGCTACAAGGGAGGTCGAGGGCTAGAATGGAGGGTTCGAAGGCTGGAAGAGGAGGTCGAGGCATTTTAGGAAGTAGGTAAGGGTATGTTTAGGGTTTAGGTTAGGTAAAATTAGGTTTTCATAAATAAATAAAACAATGCAAACCTAAATTAGATTCCTAATGAATCATGAAGATGTAAATATTTACATATGAAAATGCAAGGAAATTTGGATAAGAAAAAGGACAAGATAGGGATATGATTAGGTCTCTATCCCATCCTAGAAGGGGTTGGTTTCAACGTCACTTCTGAAGAATACTTTCCTACCTTTGCAAATTAGGGCTCCTACAACAATCACAAGGATTCGTTGTAAGGACCTAAATCAAGCAAACATGGAGGTCTAAGGCCAAATGTTATGAAAGAATCCTACAATGGAGGTATTCCAACCTACAAGATGACAAAAAAATAGCAAGAAACCCTAGCTAGGTTAGGAGAATGCACCAAACCAGCACCATTAAACCAAAACTAGAGAAAAACTTACCACGTTTAGACAAAGAATGAGCAAACCTTAATGATTTAGGTCATCCAATGTGCAAGAGTTTTATCAAACCATTCAAGCATCAAGTTGTAGTTGCATCCAAGCCCTATATTTCATGCACATTCAAATTAAAAAGGAGATAATAGCCATCTTCAACAAATGCACATCACTTAACCCAAATAGAAAGAGAAAAGAGCATAATATGTTTTATCTTGTGTGTTATGATTTACAATTGAAGTGAGGAGAGATTATTTATAGTCTCTCAACCTCACTTTTACAAATAACCAGGCCGACAAGCCAATATAATGTTAATGTAAAAATATAACATAAAATAATATAAAATAATCGAAGATGTGTGTAAATTGGGGTATTTTCCCCCAAAGTCACCAAAAACTGATAAAACTAGCTAAAACTAAACAAATGGGTTCACTCTGAAAGATGGAGTGAGCAGGAGGGGATTGCCATGCCCCATCTAACCCCAAATATGTTGAAAAACCGTCAACGTCCCCCCTGAGTCAAGTATGAAGGCCAGGTAGCTAGGATGATGTCATCACTGGGGAGGCCCTAAGGAGAGAGGGCGTTGTGCTGAAAGGAGGATAGGATGGGTGCATAGGGTGACTGGAAGAGGAGGAAAGTGCCTCTGAAATGGAACACTGTCACCTTTGTGTAAATCAATTAGGGGGTCATGTGACCCATTGACCTGCCCCTAGGAGCTTCGGACACCAACCTTAGGGATACAAGCCCTAAACGGAGGCAGTTATAAATTCAACTAAGCCACAGTACTCCTAAAGGAAGAATCAAGGGGTTCGGCCATAACCACCTCTCATAAAATGTAGATAATACCCCCATCCTGACCCTGAAGAATAAAAATGACCCCTCTCCCTTGGAGGACATCTGAAAGTGAGCCGGTACTGGTACAACATAACACTAACTCCTACTGCTTGACAAGTGCTCTTCTCGAGAATCCTTGAGGACCTGTGAATCTTCTGGGTACCTGTAGACCTACACACATATTAAATATCCAAGGGCATTAAAACCATCATGAGGAAGACACTTCCATCCTTCCTTGCTCAATATAATGACATGAAAAATAAGCTAAACAAACAAGCAAACTAACTAAAGAAACATGCAAACATGAAATCCCGAATAATCAAGAAACAACTGACTAAGGAAACACTAACTAAGACAAAATTAAGAAACAACTAACTAACTAACTAACAGAAACACAACAAATGTTATATATCACCATATAATACCTTTTCAGTGCCTACCCGTTGACAAGTAAGGAATCTTTTCACCATCCAGGTGGCTCAGGCAGAATCCATTAGGACCTGCAATGTTAGTAATTTTATATGGACCTAGCCACAAACTTTCAAACTTACCATGCTTACCTGGTTGTTCATTCCTTTTGTTCCATAGGAGAACAAGGTCACCTTTATGTAAATTGCATTGGCAGGCCTTCTTGTCTAATTTGCCTTTAATTTTATCTTGATGCTCTATCAGGTGATCGAAGGCTTTTCTCTGGATTTCATCTAGTTCTATCAAGTTTTTTATTCTTCTCTAGAATGTTGGAGGATTCTATATGCATGAATATTCAAATTGATCAGTAAGGTGACATCTGGGCTATATACCAACCCAAAAGTGCTTTTACGAGTAGATTCTTTTGGAGCAAGTCTATCCGCCCATACCGCATACTTCAACTTACTATCCCAACATTTCTTATTGTCGCCGAAAGTATTCTTTATGATATTCATTAAATTCTTATTGCTTGACTCAACTAATCCATTTCCTTGAGGATAATAATTCGAAGAATGTGACAATATAATACCATAATAATAATAAAAAGTAGATAACTCGCCCCCACTGACAGCTTGTGCATTATCTATTATAATCTTGGTCGAGGTCCCAAAGCGGGTGATGATTTTTTCTTCTAAGAAATTTGTAACCACTTTTGTTGTAGCTTGATTCGTCGAGATAGCCTCAACCCATTTAGTAAAGTAGTCAGTGGCTGTCAATATCCATTTGTGGCAATTACATGAATTTTCCTTAAATTCACCAATAAAATCGAGACCCCACTATTGGAACGGTGCTTCAATTATGAATGGTTGAAGTGATAAGGCTGCAAGTTTCTGTTTTCCTATAAAAAGATGGCAAGGTTGACAATTCCACACATACTTGTACACACCTTGGAAAATGTTGGGCCAATAATATCCTGATCTCAAGATCTTATGGGTTGTAGTAGAAGCTGCATGATGACCTCCGCAAAGTCCTTCATGAAATTATTCCATTAACTCTTCTGTCTTGGAGGGTTCAACACATGTAAGAATGACCCCATCTGGGTTCCTCCATCCATGACCCAGAACCAGTTCTTCTTCAGGATAATCCACGAAACAAACTTGGAATATTTCAATTTTAAATCCCTCTTCTTATGATCTGGAAGGTAACTAGGGCACGAAAGATAATTCAAATAGTACACAATGTCTTTATACCAAACACACTGTGCTATTCCTTCCATAACTTTTGAAACCATGGGAGGATGTCCTTCCTCTAAGTCAAGAGCCTCTTCATTCCCTTCTTCTAACAACTGAGCTAAACCTCTGCCCTTAATTAACTTTGTGGCTTGAATTTCCAAGTCATATTCCTGAATCTTTGTAATCCATTTGGCTTTGGCATCTAAACCATCCTATTGCTTAAGTATTTCCTTTACCGCCAGATGCAGAATGTACGCAATAATCTTAGAGTACCCAACATACACTTTGAAGTGTTTTAACAACATTACCAATGCATATGCTTTCTTTTCCATGTTGTGATACTTCATTTATGTGTTGCTTACGACTTTAATCATAAAGGAAATTGGTTGTTCTTCATTCTTGTCATTCTTTTGTAGAAGGACTCCTACAATAGTGTCATTAGACGCAAAAGAAAATATCTGAAAAGGTTTAGAGTAATCATGACTTAACAATACCGAAGCTCGAGCAATAGCATCTTTGACCTAGATGACACCTCATCTCTTCACGGATAACTCTAGTATTTATGTATATTGGGCATCTTGATATGTAATTCGGGATTTGACTCTCCTGAGGATGATCCCACAGTAGGGATCGAAACATCGTGAACGTCTGTTTATATTTCACACAGCTCCTCTTCTTACAAATCTTTAATGTATTCAAATGCTTTCTTGGATTCATCAGTCCACCTAAAATCTGCATCCTTTTTAAGCAACTTGTTCAAAGGTTTAGTAATCTCAACAAAATTTGGTATAAATCTATGAATAAAGTTGATTTTTCCAAAGAAGGATCTTAAAACTTTTAAGTGTTTTGGCAATGGAATCTCTTTAATAGATTTAACTCTTTCTGGGTTTATTTTAACACCTTCTTTAGTAACAACATGACCAAGTAACTTACCTTCAGTAACTCCCAAAATAAAAATTTTAGGATTTAAAGAGAGACCATACTTTCGGCACCGCTCAAATACCTGTCGGAGATGCTTGATGTGATCTTTAATTTTCTTCGAGTAGACAGTGAGATCATCTTCATATATTTCTAATCTCTTCTGCATGGTGTCCCTGAAATCATAATCCATGGCTCTCTAAAACGAGGCCCGACATTCATCAAACCAAAAGGCATGCGTAAGTACTAATAAGTGCCCCATGTAGTAGTGAAGGTTGTCTTTGGTCGATCTTCTTTTTTCACTGCAACCTTATTGAAACCTGAGAATCCATCTAAGAAAGACATCATCTGTGAATCTGTAATATTTTGTAACAGGAGCTATATATTTGGGAGTGGGTAGTTATATTTCTGAATTCCACACATACTCTCACTTCACCTATCTTCTTTCTGGTTGGTATCAGATTTGAAATCCGTCCTGAATAACGTATCGGAGATATGATATTGGCCTCAACCATTTTCAGTAGTTCTTTCTTTACCGGTGGATCCAACTTCGGGTTTATATTTCTTAATTTCTGTTAATGAAGCTTAGCATTTTCTTCTAGTGGTATAGCATGTTGAATGATGTTCTTGTCATAAGTTTTGAGCTCATTGTATGACCAGGCGAATACATATCTGAATTCTTGAACCAAATCTACCAATTCCTTTCTTTCTTGAGGGTCTATTTCCTTGCCAATTTTGATCGGGCAAGGATCTTCTTCAGAACCAATATTTACTTCTTCATACTCGGGATCCTAAATCGTTTCTTTCTTCTATTTGCACCTGTCAGTTTTATCAAATATCTTTTCCATGGACACCTTTTCCATCGGGATTGGATTGTATCTTGGATCCTCTGTGGACCCCTCCTTTCTCCAATCAATCTGATTCCCTGAATATTCTTCTATGTTTTCCATGAACCTACAAATTTGTTTATCATCATCAAACACTTTCGAGTCATCAAAATTGTCAGGGACTGAAGGGTGGAACATTATTTGCACTTTTCCTGTAGCTTGGATTGCATCTATCAGATCGAAAGTTGAGGCAAAAACTACAAGTGAATCTGTTGTTTGATTTTGTTCTCTCAGGACCATTCGTAAAAATAGAGCCTGGAAGTCTTCAGTGGCCAATCTTACTGCATCCCTATACCTTTTTAATTGCAACTTTTTACAAGAAAATTTGCCTTTAACTTGACATACAATAAGGTCAAAATCACCAATAACATGCAATAGCTTGATACCATATTCCTTTGTAAAATTACAACCAAGAAGAATAGCTTCATATTCAGTTGTGGTGTTAGTACCATCAAACTCTAATCGGAACGAAAAAAAATGCTATTCATTTTTAGGAGAGATTAACACAATACCTGCACCCATACCTTGTTGGGACTTAGCCCTATCAAAATGCATGGTCCAGAATTTATCGGTGTCCATATGGGGAGTAACATCTGTAGTGAACACTACATAAGACCCAATTTCATTCTCGCAAATATACTCATTCTCTAGCTCTGCAGGATCTTCAACGTGATGCTTTCTCATTGTTTCCATTTTCAATGTTATGTAGTTTCCTTTAGGAGTAGGAACTGTAGCATATAAAAAATCAATTTGCAAACTTCCTCCCAAATCTGAATCAAATTTCCTTGATAAAAGTATCCCCCAAGATTCTAGCAGGTCAATGAACACTATGTCTGTTTTTATCATTATGCTGGGATGCACTTCCAGATGTACCGGGACATCAACCAAAACTCCACAAACCTTTATTTCATAGGAATCCATGGCACAAATTTTCCTGTCTGTCCTAGAGATATTCAACCCTAACTTGTCCATCATAGCTATAGGCATGACATTAGTAGAGGCTCCAAAATCAAACATACAATTATGCAAAACTAAATCTCGAATGCATAAATAAATAAATAAAGGTTTGTGTCCAGGATTCTTATTCTCTGTTGGCAGCATATTGGACAAGATGATTGGGGTGTCGTCTCTTTCTTCATCTTGGTTGATTACTGGTTTCTTTTCTTGAAGGTGAAATTGTTCAATGATTTGCGCTCTTATTGCGGGAGTCTTTGATAATTTAGACCGTGGTACTGGAACCTTCATTGAGCTTAGAGTACATGTGGTATCAATATTCAAAGGTCTGCCATTAATCAAATCAATAGAATCCTTACCCGTACTTACATGTGGCAGGAGAGGAGCACTTGTTCTTTATGTAGGTGTGGAAGGGGGATTCATGTGCCTTTGGTAAGTTTCTCCTATAGTCCTATTTTCAAACCACTTTTTAATCTGTTCCCGGGGAGGCATTTCCCCAAGAATATTTTTTACCCTCTCCGCATCGATGGAGTTTCTTCTGAATTCCTGCATCTGATCATTAGATAACTGAATTTCTTTCTTTCAAATAAATTGCATACCTCATAATCGTATTCTTCAAAAGGGATATTGTTTCTGATGTATTGCATGTAGTAGGCACAAGTTCGTTCATCATGGAACCCACGACATGCTCTGCAATGTTATGGAAAATCACTTACCATGTTGGTTGGTTACAGGGACGATCTGGTCCTTTGCCACTGAGGAGGGCCCTTGTTGAAATTCTTCATGGAAAACCTGGGATGTTGATTTATTTCCAACCACACAATCTGGTTCTGCATAGTAATATTTTGTTGGGTCATATTGCCTCTTAACTACTTCATTTATTCAATTAATTAATACTCATCGGATCTGGGGCATCATTGGAAGAAGATACTGCTTTTTTCTTTGGTTTTGGTCTTGCACTTGAATGCCTGGATGTGTCAGGCCTACCAGCAGCCTTACAACTGTCATCCAAAATTCTTACCTTTTTTTTGCAGCTACGATCTCCTGGGGCTTGTCCAGACTTAGGTGAAAGACAAAGTCACCTGGGAAGGAATTCAAATAATATGACAGAATCATCTAATCAGGAGGCTTGCAATCTGCGGGAAATTGTTTTATGATCTTGTCAAACCTCCGATCAAACTCATCAATTGTTTCATTCTCACTCTGTTTTATTTTCATTAGAGCATTGTTCAACAAAACATGATCCTTCTTTTCTTGCCATCGATCACAAAACTTATTTTTCAAGTCAGCATAAGTAGATATACTATGAGTAGGAAAAGACTTGAACCATTCTAGGGCCTCACCCCTTCAACAAGCAGCAAAAGTTTAAAATTTAGCATCAAGATGACTAGTATCAATAAGTATTAAGCAGTGTTCAAGCTCATCCCAATGTTGGGCAGCAGTAATGGCATCTTGACTAGTGAAAACGAGAAACTCCTTAAGATCTTTAAACTTCAATATTTGATCAGGATAACCAGCAATGTTATTAAAATCAAAAGCAGTGAAAGACATGTTTAATTGAACAGTAGGATCAACAAATAATTTAAGTATATCAATCAAAGTATCTAGAGTTTGTTGATCACTTACAAACCTCTCCTTGATACGATCCTTTCTTTTAAGTAATATATGAATGAAATCAGGAAAAAGCGTACCTTTGAAATTTCCCCTTGTTGAGTACCTTTTTTAATTATGTCGTGGTGGAGTCACCAAGAGAGAACTGTGAAATCAAACTGAAAAAATCTCACCAAGATACGAAACAAGGAGCATACTTGATCGATGGGATGAGTTCTTGGTGGAGTCTCCAGATAAGCTTGTCAGATTAGTCCTTACAAGAAATATATATGTGTTAATATCAATAGAGACTTACCTTAAGACTTACCAAATATCGTTATTGCCCAAATAAATCACTTCAACAACCTTCAGGTCCTCAAGAACGACACCAAAAATGTTATTGGACAAACTAATAGGGCTAATGTCCGATAAGCACGTGCAAGGGGTTGTGACCCAATTTCACCTTAGTCACACCTTTTCACTTCTTGGGAGAGTCTTGACCTCTAAGGAGAGAGACCTTTAGTAGTTACCTATTGAAGAAAAGCACAACTTCCAACAACCTCTATGGCTAGGTCAATGCCTTAATGGAGTCATATAGAGAATGAGGAAGACATACTATAGGAATGTGAACGTTGTATGTGTTATCAAATCAATGTAAACATATCATTATCATAGAAAAGTTTTCTTTATGAAATAGTTATCTTGAATATGTAATCATTCATCTAAGAGAAAACAAAAGCATGGGCAATGTTGTGTAAAAGGTGTAACAAGATAAATTCAACAGTAGTAGTCAACCAAGTAAAGACAACATTACACTTTGATCTATGCAAAGATTCATCCACTAAATATTAAACAATAATTTAGGCCTTCCAATACTGCTAGACTATGGATAAATCTAGTGCAATTTAAGACAGTCTTGTAGCATGAAAAAATCCTTTAGCATTGACAAGTTAACCTCCAAAAACCAAACTTGATCAAATTGTCTTGTAGCATGCAAATTTAACTAATGATCATAAATAATCTTTAGGCCTGTTGTATCAACCTTTTTAATAACTAATGATAATGTGTTTCTTTCACAAGTTTGGCCCAATTATGTGCTTACCCTTTGTGGTATTTTTATGTTGCCTTTTGTGGCAGGCTTTAGGGAAGCAGCAAAGGTGACAAGATGCCTTAATGGAAGACTTGAGATGAGGTTTGAAAAGGCTGGAAAAAGGGAAAGGTATGATATAATAAGGGCTTGGATGGGAATCCAAGGAGGAAGGGAGAAGGCCGAGGGGGGAAAGAGGTCAGGACGAGGCATGAAAAATGGAGGCCAGGGGCCTAAAGGGAATACCGAGGGCTTGTAGAAGGCTATTTAAGGACAAAGAAGGAGGACCGAGGGTTAGAAAGGGAGGGCCAAGGGTGCTGCAAGGGAGGCTTAGGGATGGAATGGAGGGGATGGCTAGAAGAGGATGTTATGAATAAAATAATAATAATAATAATAAACATCAACATATATATATATATATATAAAATAAATAATAATAATAATAATTAATAATGTCTTTCCAAAAATACATGACTATTAGTGAAAGGGTATTCCGCCAAAATATAAATAACGAGCCCTCAATTGTAATTCACATCATATCTTATTTATCATCTTTTATATAAATTCATATTTATGGATTCTTTGTCATTTATGAAGTGGAAGTTTGAGTTAATGAGATTTTCTCATTACAGTGGTATCAGAGCGAAGTTACAGTTGGACTCATTCAGGTTTTTAACCATTATATTAGGGTTTCCCTAAAAAATAGGACCTTGTCCTAAAAAAAAAAATTAAAAGTAAAGAAGTAAAACCACAAGTGGTTTCTCCACACATGGTTTCTTAATAAGTGGAGGAAACGAAAAAGAAGTAAAACCACAAGTGGTTTCTTAATAAGTGGGTTTGGGTTTATTCTCCAATGACAAACAAAAAGAGAGATTTGAACCTGGGGGAACAGGGAAATTTTTAGGGGCGAAATTTCGCCAATTGGCTATTTTCGGGGCTTTTTTTGAAAAATAAATTCGCTTTTTGGTCATTTTTAGTCTCTAATATCGCCTATATTTACATAAAATATGTTTTTTTATCATAATATTCGCCAAAATTCACTAGTTTTAGGAGTAAATTGTAGGTTTGATATTTAATATTCGCCTACCAATCTATAGATATGTTTTTTTCAATCCAATATAATCGCCTAGAATACGATACTTGGGTATACTTTTATAATCCTTAAAAAATACACTGGTGGGGAAGGTAACAATCATTCCTCCCAACCACCCAATCTACACCATTTTACAAAAATTAAGGGGAAAATAAGATTAGAAGAGCATCAAAAGAATATTTTTTACAAGAAGAATCATATTGAATATTGTTTATTATAAAAAAAGCGGATATATTGAATAAATTTCAAATAAAACTCAAGAATATGGATTTTAATGTTGAAAAGAATAGAAGGTTTCCTAGCACCTCAAAGATGAACGTCTCAATACTATTTAGAGTTAAAGGGACACTTGCAGGGAAGGATGTCACCATTTCTATTGCCCCTATTGAAACAAATAATTATATTAGTGTTGAATTTGCTAACCATTTAGTTATTCCCGAATCAAATATAGGTGAAAGGCTAGACCTTTGGAACAGTGATCCCCGAATCAAATATAGGTGAAAGGATAGACCTTTGGAACATGAAGCAAGTTCAAATAAGTGGATCATAATTGAATGCTGGAGATTATATGGTCATATCTCAATTCATTGTTAGTTCCTTATGGAGCTTTGATAGTGACATAGTTTAAGGGTTACCTTGGATTAAAACATTGGGGACCTTCATCTTAAATTCCGAAAAGAAGTTTTTGACATTTTCCTATAAGCATAAGAGAATCAAATTTCAATATATTACAATGAAGTAAGATTTAGAAGCTCCAACATCTGAAGACTTCAAGGATATATCAAAGATGATTTCACGGGGTAATCAGAAGTCAGAACAAAATAAGCAAAAAGAAGTTCAAAAGATTATCGCCAGTAAGGATGAAGAAATTACTTGTTTGAAGAATTATAGTCAAGACTTGATCGCATAGATTAAGAAATTAAAAAAGGAAAAAAGATCGCAAGAAGAAATCCAGGAGAAATTCTACCAAAAGGAAGTGGATCTCCAAAAAGAATTCAATAAGAATCTATTAGAAAAAAATGAAGAAAATTCTCGCTTAAAAATTTTGAATCAAGGGTTGACTGAACAAATAAAAATGACAAGTTCGAAAAATCCTCAAATTTATTATCAACTAGTAAATTGCGCGAATCACAAACAATTGAAGTTTCTACAAGGGTTCCACAAGCGGCTCGAATTCCTTATCGTCACCCAAATCACAGAAGTTGATACAACCAACATCAAAGTAAAGCAGAAAATAAACATTGTTCTTCTTATAGACAAACCAACTACAACATTGAAAAATGAAAACAACATCGACAACTTTTATGGAAGCCTAAATTAAGAAGTTCTGTATCAGCAATCGATCATCAAACAATTCCAATGAAGGTAGATTTGGGATGGATCACTTCCCAAAAAATGCAACACATTAGTTCAGCAATTCGAAGATTATAGTGCTTGGTTTCATCAAGCATCGTAGTTCCAATCTCACAACATCATGAAAAGTCGTTACGAGCAAGAGAACAAAGTCATACAATAAACTATGCTTTGAGGACAAAGCATGTTTAAGGGGAAGGCAATGTTATGAATAAAATAATAATAATAATAAACATCAATATATATATATATATAAAATAAATAATAATAATTAATAATGTCTTTCTGAAAAGACATGACTATTAGTGAAAGGGTATTCCGCCAAAATATAAATAACGAGCCCTCAATTGTAATTCATATCATATCTTATTTATCATCTTTTATATAAATTCGTATTTATGGATTATATGTCATTTATGAAGTGGAAGTTCGAGTAAATGAGATTTTCTCATTACAGAGGAGGCTGAGGCATTTTAGGAAGTAGGTAAGGGTATGTTTAGGGTTTAGGTTAGGTAAAATTAGGGTTTTTCTTTAGGTTTTCATAAATAAATAAATAAATGCAAACCTAAATTAGAGTCCTAGTTAATCATGAAGATGCAAATATTTATATATGAAAATGCAAGGAAATTGTTGATAATAAAAAGGACAAGATAGGGATATGACCAGGTCTCTATCCCATCCTAGAAGGGATCGGTTTCAACGTCACTTCTGAAGAATACTTTCCTACCTTTGCAAATTAGGGCTAATACAACAATCACAAGGATTCATTGTAAGGACATGAATCAAGCAAACATGGAGTTCTATGACCAAATGCTATGAAAGACTCCAACAATGGAGGTATTCCAACCTACAAGATGACAAAAACTTAGAAACAAACCCTAGCTAGGTTAGAACAATGCACCAAACCAACACCATTCAACTAAAAGTAGAGAAAAACTTACCAAGTTTAGACAAAGAATGAGCAAACCATAATGATTTAGGTCATCCAATGTGCAAGAGTTCTATCAAACCATTCAAGCATCAAGTTGTAGTTGCATCCAAGCCCTATATTTCATCCACATTCACATTGCAAGGGAGATAATAGCCATCTTCAACAAGTGTGCATCACTTAACCCAAATAGAAAAAGAAAAGAGCATAATATGTTTTATCCCATGTGTTATGATTTGAATATGAAGTGAGGAGAGCTTATTTATAGTCTCTCAACCTCACTTTTACAAATAACCAGGCCGAAAAGCCAATATAATGTCAATGTAAACATATAACATAAAATAATATAAAATAATCTAAGATGTGGGTAACTTGGGGTCTTTTCCCCCGTAATCACCAAAAATTGATAAAAATAGCTAAAACTGAACAAATGGCTTCACTCTGAAAGATGGAGTGAGCAGGGGGGATCTTCATGCCCCATCTAACACCAAATATGTTGGCAAACCCTCAATGTACCCCCTCAATCAAGCATGAAGTCTTGGTGGTTAGGATGATGTCATCACTACGAAGGCCCCAAGGGGAGTGGACGATGCTGAAAGGAGGCCAAGATGGGTGCATAGGGTGATTGGAAGAGGAGGAAAGTACCTTTGAGATAGAACATTGTCACATGTGTGGAAATCAAGTAGGGGGTCATGTGACCCATTGAACTTCCCACTAGGAGCCTCAGACACTAACTTAGCGATACGAGCCCTAAAATGAGGCAATCATCAATGCCACTAAGCCATAGTACTCTTAAAGGAAGAATCAATGGGTGCAGATATAACCACCTTTCAGAAAATGTAGATAATACCCCCATCCTAGTCTTGAAGAAGAAAAATGACCCCTCTCCCTGGGAAGACATCCAAAGTGAGATGGTACTAGTACAGTGTAACAGAACTCGTGACCTCCCCTACATTGAGGGGAGAGATCTCACGTCTATATCTTAACCACTTGAGCTAACCCTTGTAGCTCATAATGCCTTTTATCCTTATTAACGTAGCTGCCACTTTCCAATTAGTAAATGATCTTTAATTTTGCGAGTTAATCAACCAAAATGTGTTTGTGTACCTTGATGGTGCCAATGTTTAACCAAAAAATAGATCTAATCATATTCAACATCTCACATAGATTTTTGAAAGATGTCACAAATATGGAATCTTGTCTAACCAAACACAGGGTGTTCATAAATTCAAACACAATGAAATTCTAAAATCCTTGTCACAATGACTAATCATTATGAAAACCTCCATGCTCAAATATGGAATCTTGTCGAACCCAAATAGAAGTATATTTGCAATCACAAAAGGAAAATTTCTAGGCCATATCATTTATCATTTCAAAGGAAGGTGTTCTAGTAGATCCTAAATGAACTAAGGCCATCACCCAAATTCCCCTTCCTCGTAATAAGAAATCTCTACAATATTTTTCAGTAAGATCAACTTTGTGAGAAGGTTTGCGTCTGATTTTGTAGAGATCATTAAGCCTCTAAAAAAGATGATTAAAAGGGATATCATCTTTGAATTTCCTCAGATTAACAAGGATGCATTCAAAAAGGTCAAGGATACAATTGTTGCTACCCGAACATTACGTAGTCCTAATTTCAAGCTTGACATTTTGTTATATACTTTCGCATTCGATCACTCTTTAACGATCCTCACACATAAATATTTAAATAGGAGTGAACTTTGATTTCCTTAATGAGTACTAATTTACAAGGTTCTTAACTGAACTGCTCAACCATTAACAAGCAAGCTTACATCATATTTCGAACTGTCAAACAATTCATACCTTATATTCTTAAGATCCATATTGAAGTGATCATTCTTCACCCAAACGTAAGGTCATTGTTCATTCAAAAGGACTTGGTAAAGAGGAGAGGAAATTGGATGACATCCATCCAAGAGTATCGTCTAGAGTTTAATCTAGCTAATATAGTTTGGGGTCAAGAACTTTGTAATTTGGCAGTTGAGTCACAAGAAAAACTTATAGCAGAAGATGGATGGTAAAATGAACTTTTTGTTCATACAAATTAGATATTGCATGTTCATACTTGCAAGGATTCATGGTATACTGACATGAAATATTATTTGTATCATGGATCCATCCCTAGTGATCTGAATTCCAAGAAAATTCAAAGGGATCTGAGACTAAAATCAACATAATATTAGCTCATACACTGTATATTTTTTGAAAAAAATATGATGGTGTTTTTCATGATGTCTGGAAAATAATAATGCTAAAAGAGTGTTAAGATATATTCATGATGGGGACATTAGTGGTAACTTTGATGGAGAAACCACAACTCACAAGATCTTGAGAGCTGGTTATTATTGTCCCACACTATTTCAAGATGCTCACTCTTATATTTGTAAATGTAAAACACTCCAAGTGAGTGCTAGAAAAGAAAAGAAACCATCTCTACCACTAAAACCATTATTGATTGATAGACCATTTAAAAATTGGGGAATAGATATTATTAGAGAGATTAATCATAATTCTTCTAACAAACAAAAATAGACTCTAACTACCACATATCACTTCATGAAGTGGAGTAAAATAGTGCCTCTAACTTAGGTGAATGAAACAATTGTAATGCAATTTCTAGAAAAACATTTGATTACCAAGTTTGGTGTCCCTTAATTGATTGTTTTTAATAATTATTCTTATTTCTCATCCTCTGATCTGAAAACTTTTAGGATCTTTTTAACCATATAAATTGCATGTAAAATCTCATAAAAAGGCTTATAAAAGACAATTTTTAAATGCTTAAATACACCACATAAGAAAATAAACAAGTATGCAAACCAAAAAATTGTAGACATCAGATGATAACGGAGTTCACCCTTCTTGGGATACGTCTCGAGGCCATTTCCAATGAGAAGGTTGATATTTTTAAGTCTTCAAAAGCTTACATACATGAGTTCTGGAAACAATTCTAAGTTCTATCAGTCAAACCCAAAGAAAACTGCAACAATGTGTTCATCTCGAAATTTTGAGAAGAATGAGTATAAACTCGACCTGGTTTGGTTGAGGCCTCCTCTAACACCTAGATCGCGAACATACCCTTCTGTGTTGTACGAATTTGTATGGATTCCACCTCGGAATATGTGTCTGTCTTGGGATTCACGCCATGTACCTTCCTTGGGAACTATGCCTTCAAACTGCGCTCTGAACACCATTTTTGTGGCTAAAAAGAGTAGTTTAAGTAGTGGTTTTGGGCACTGAAAGGAAGGGCCACGCGCCCCTTTTTGGGCCCCAAACTCCCCTTCAAAATCTTAAATAATATTCACCAAATCCTCTCCAACGAGCGGGTTGTGGCCCATTGGTAACATGTTGGAGTTTGGCGGCATAGGTCCCGGGGTCAAACCTGCCGGCCTCTCCCCTTTTAACGTGATATGGTGTGGTTTGTTTGTTTTTTTATTTGGTTCGACCATGGCGTATGATATGGCTTGTTGGTTGGCATTAAATATTGGCATATGTCTTATGTTGGTTGTTGGTTCCTCTGGTTTCATTGGAACTTGTTGTGGTGGCACTTCGTTGGACCATTTGTTGGCGTATTACGTGGATTACATAACACTTAGGCCTTAGTGTTGGCCATGGGGTCGAGGGCTTAGCCCTTGACCCCTCCCCCTTTTCCGATGAAACTAACCATCAAGTTTAAATATAAGTTGCGAACTATATGGTTAAGAAACACCAATGGACATCCTGGTTAGAAGAGATCTGTGGAGGCTTTGGCGGAGTGGAGGTTGGGGGTTTGATCGTCCCCGACTCCATAATTTTTTTGTCAAACGGTTCAACTACTTGCCATTAGGGCTACCACATGGCAGTCCCTGATTGGTCCACCTCAATTGTCAGGTCACCAATCCTTGTCCATGTGGCACCCTATGGTGTTTCCATGTGGCATCTATGTTGACTTTACATGCCACATGGCACTCTGTGGGTGTGTCACGTGGCCCCCTTTTTCCCCTTTTTACATCATTTTTACCTTTTTGCCGAAATTTCCAAACTCAATAACTTTCACCTCCGTAGGTTGTTTCATGTGAAACAAACGTTGTCGAAAATCTCTTGACGATATCTACACATCTCTAAGATTCTTTTTGCCTTTTGAAGACTTTAATTTTGATCGATCTTGGAGATCCTCCTGGATCAAGCATTCCCACTGGGAAGATTTTGGGCCACCAAAAGCATGGAATCATTCAGAA
Source organism: Larix kaempferi (assembly GCA_027924585.1). Lineage (NCBI taxonomy): Eukaryota > Viridiplantae > Streptophyta > Pinopsida > Pinales > Pinaceae > Larix > Larix kaempferi. Next base: position 1,481,537 of record BSBM01000236.1, read on the forward strand.
AACATGTGAGGGTACAACTCCCTCACTCTTCCGGTATCTAGCCATCGTGCTTTTCTTGGATGCATTCCTTTAAGCCCCACACAAAGATATTCCATGTCACCTCTTAGTGAAGATATGACCTTATTATCAAGTATAACATCTTCTTGAAGTTCATTGAGATGTTTAGGAGAAAACTCATCAACAGAAGGTACTTGAACCTGTACATCTTGGTCCATAATCATAAGAGGCTCATACAATTTCAAGTTTTCCACATTAACAATGGAATACATTTGCATATAAGGAGGAAAATCTAACCAAAAAGCATTATTACCAACTTGATCCAAAATTCTAAAAGGTCCATACTTGATTGGTTTCAACTTTCTACCTTCACCTTGGAGTCAGTCTTTGTTGATATGAAGCCATAATTGATCACCAATTTGGAAATGATGATCCACCCGATGCTTGTCATGTCTTTCTTTATACTTGGCCTGACTTGATTCCAACTGCTCTTGTAATGCTTGATGTATTAACAGGATCTGTTGAATAAACTTCAAAGATTTATCCACATCAACTTGACCATATCCCACTGAATATTTCCCATAAACAAAGTCTAAGGGATACTTTGGCAAATATCCAAAGCATGTCTCGAATGGAGACTTTGTGTTGAAGAGTGCATAGCTATGTTGTAGGCATGCTGAACATAATGCAATTGCTCATCCCAAAGCTTGGGATGCTTGGCACAATATCCTTGGAGAAGATGTACTACTGTCTGGTTGACCACTTCAGTTTGTGGATGAAATGATGTGATTTTCTTTAGCTTTGTGTCCATAAGTTCCCATAGAGATGACCAAAATTTCCCAAGGAAGCGGGAATCTCAATTGGATATCATAGAAGTAGGGAGCCCAAAATGGACCCATACATGCTGGAAGAAAAAATGAGCAGTCAACTCAGCTGTGATCTGCTTTTTACAAGGAATTAGAATGCACATTTTACTAAATCTATCCACAACAACATATAAGTAATCATGTCCCTTTCTAGACATTGGTAACCCTCCTACAAATTCCATTGAAACACTTTCCCATGGACGGGAATGAACAGGAAGTGGAGTGTACAAGCCTAACTTTCTGTTACTTGGCTTACTTGTTGCACACATAACACATCCTTTTATATACTTGGAAACAATATCATTCATCGGAGGCCAATAACAAAACTTTTGTAATTGTGCTACAGTTTTTCCTACACCAAAGTGCCCTGAAATGAGAGAAGTGTGAGATTCTCTTATCACATGTACTCTTTCACTTTGTGGAATACATATTTTTCCAATATGATACAACAACTTATCATGAATATGATAGTTCAATTCTTCATTTTGAGATCCATGTATTAGTTATTCATATACTTCCTTATAGTCTTCATCCTTATCATATTGTTCAACATAACTTGAACGTACCAAAGGACTTTGTTGAATAACAATAGAAGCATTTGTTGGAGGTCTTGATAACATATCTGCAACTTTGTTCCGAATACCTTTCTTATACTTAATGATCAAATGAAATTGTTGTAGAAAACCCATCCACTTGAAATGTCTTGATTGTTGTAGCTTAGTTTGAGATTGAAGATATTGTAGTGGTTGATGATCAGTATGTATAATTGATTCTTTACCCATTAGGTAATGTTTCCACTTCTTCACACTTTGTACTAATGCATACAATTGTTTATCGTAGGTAGGATAGTTAATTATTGCATTAGAGAAGGTTTCAGAATGATAGCATATTGGTTTTTTAAGTTGCATTAAGATTTCCCCCATGGCATAACCACTAGCATCAGTCTCTATCTCAAATGCCTGTTGTAGATCCAGTAGTGCAAGTATTGCAATTGTGTTCATATTTTCTTTTAGAGTGTTGAAGGCTTTCTGTGCTTTGCCTTCCCACTGAAATACTTTGTTCATACCTGTCAAAGCATGTAATGGAGAATCTATGAAGGAAACATTTGCAATAAACTTCCTCCAGTATTGGGCTTCTCCCAAAAAGCTCCTTATCTCAGTTACATTATTTGGCTTGGGCCAATTTACAATGACCTATACTTTAGAGGGATCAATTATAAGTTCACCACCCCCTACAATGTAACCTAGATACACCAAATATATCTTCCCAAACTCACATTTGGACATCTTTAAGTACAATTTTTCTTCCCAAGTACGACTGAAAATCAAAATATCATCTAAGAAGAATATGACGAAGTCATCAATAAAGGGCCTAAAAACATCATTCATCACCCTCATAAATGTTGCGGGTGCATTACAAATCCCAAAGGGAATTACCATCCATTTATACAATCCCTATTTAGTTTTGAAAGCAGTCTTGCATATATCCTTATCATGGATTCGAATTTGATGATAGCCACTTCGTAACACTAACTTAGTGAAATAAGTTGCATTCTTTAGCTGATCCAAAAGATCATCAATTCGGGGAAGAGGATACCTGTTCTTAATTGTGATTCTATTTAATGCCTTGTAATCAACACACATACGCCATGTGCCATCCTTCTTTGGCACCAAAAAAATCGGTGAACCACATGGGGAGGAACTTGGTCGAATGTCCCCTCTTTCAAGCAATTCTTGAACTTGCTTCTTTATCTCTTCATTTTCAATTACTGAAGACTTGTACATGCCAATATTAGGAAGTGGTGCATCCTGTTGTAAGAGAATCTCATGTTGGATTTCTCTTTTTGGAGGTAATCCTTTAGGTTCTTGAAACAAGACATCATAATCGGTTACAACTTTAGTCAAGTCATCTTTAAGTCTTGGATCACATTCTTTAAAAGATTCACTTTGACCAACATCCTTTTCTTTAACTATCATAAGAACAAAATTCTTACTAGCATTTACTAGCCTCTTCATTTGACTTGCAGAAACTAATGAAAGATTAGTTTTCATGTGATGTGCATGAACAATATATTCAATACCATCTTTAGTGAGCTGATACCTGTTAACTTCCCTGTAGAATATATCCTTCCTATCATAAATATATGGACTACCCAACACAATACCACGGATATCCAATAGAACCACATCCAGATCTACTTCATCAACAAATCCAGAAGTAATAGCAAACCTAAGTCTACATTGTTTTGTAACTTGCAGTTGTGCATTATCACATCCCATCCAAGAGGATAAGGTTTAGGGTGTAACTTAGTTTCCAAATGAAGTTTTTTAACTATCTCTTTTGAAATGAGATTGGCTTGTGATCCATTATCAAAAAGAGTATCTATTTGTGTATGCTTATAGATTACTCTTATATGAAATAAATAACTTCTCTTTCTTTCATCAATAACAGGTCCATGCTTTGAATTAGAAGTATAAGGATTTTTACTTTGAATGCCTGTAGCAACAATCTTAGTCTCATCCCCTGAGTCAGATCCCAAATCATGTTGGATGGTTGTAGTAGTGGTCTTCTTGTCCTCCTTATTCCGAAACTTCTTAGGCTCGAGCTCCAGACGAAGCCTCCAACATTTGGATGCATCATGACCCTTTTTCTGGAAATGTGAGCATGTAGGTTTATCTCCCTCTTTCTTCACTGTAGCTGTATGTTTACCTTTCCCTTTACCTTTGAATTTGTTTCCATCAGGTTTGAAAGGTTTTCATTTGTATTCTTCCCCTTGGACTCCATATGAGTCGTTTGAATGCATACCTCATCAAGGTTAGTTGGATTAAACATAAGTATCATATGACGTAAATAACTATGTAATCCACCTATGAACTTGAGAATAATTTATTGAGTGTAGAGAGGTATACCAAGTATTAAAGCCCTTTTTCTGAATTCTTGTGTGTACTCTTGCACACTTTGTCCCTTACCTTGCCTCAAATTTTTCCAATCCATCATGGCTTGTTACATGTAGTTCAATGGATAGAATTGCTTCTTTAATGTTGAAGTGAACTCATGCCAAGAGGAGATGATGTTGCCTTTTGAGGCCATATCCTTTTGAGTTCTACTCTCCCACCATATGAGAGCGGTCCCTCCAAGTCGGAGAGAAGCCAACTGAATTTTTATGCTATCTTAAGTGAATTTTTGAATCCTACAATAAACTTCTATTTGACGTATCCAATTATCCAATTTCCTAGCATTAAGTTCTCCATTATAAACAGGTAAGTCAAACTTAATATCAAGCTTTAATTGAGGCACATTAAAATTGACTTTTTGTTTTTCAAGTGAGGAATGTAAAGATCCATCAAGAAAATATGGTGAAGATGGAGGAGTTTTAGGAGGTTCCTCACCACCTCCTTCGTCTTTACCTTTAGCATGAGATGAACCACCTTGTTCACCCTTCTTCCGATCTTGATAAATCTCTTCCACCATACTTTGCATCCTCATAAAAGCTTTAAGGAAGTCTCCTTCACATGGGATTGAAGTCCCATCTTCTCCTTTTTTTGAAGCCATTCTTCCTCTTCTTGAACCAATCTGATTCTTCAAGCTCTCCTTCACCATGTTGAAGCCTTGCTCTTGTTAACATTCACAAACTCACAATCCAATGGTTAAGCTGCTCTGATACCAAACTTGATATGAAAACTTTCATGATCTTTTTAACCATATAAATTGCATGTGAAATTTGCATGTAAAATATCATAAAAGGCTTATAAAAGATAATTTTTAGATGCTTAAATACACCACATAAGAAAATAAACAAGTATGCAAACTTGAAATTTGTAGACAGCATATGATAATGGAGTTCAACCTTCTTGGGCTACATCTCCGGGCCACTTCCAATGAGAAGGTTGATCTTATTAAGTCTTCAAAAGCTTACATACATGAGTTCTGGAAACACTTCTGAGTTCTTTCAGTCAAACCCAGAAATAGACTGCACCATTGTGTTCCTCTCGAAATTCTGAGAAGAACGAGTATAAACTCAACTTGGTTTGGTTGAGGCCTCCTCTGGCACATAAATTGAGAACATACCCTTCTGCACTATACGGATTTGTATAGATTCCACCTCGGAATCTGTGCATGTCTTGGGATTCGTGCCATGTACCCACCTCGGGAACTGTGCATGCAAACCACGCTTTGAACACTGTTTTCGTGGATAAAAAGAGTGGTTTAAGTAGTGGTTTTGGGCACTGAAAGGAAGGGCCACGCGCCCCCTTTTGGGCCCCAAAGTTCGCTTCAAACTCTTAAATAATATTCACCAAATCCTCTCCAACGAGTGGGCTGTGGCCCATTGGTAACACACTAGAGTTTAGGGGAAGAGGTCCCGGCGTCAAACCCGCGGGCCTCTCCCCTTTTAACGTGATATGGTGTGGTTTGTTTGTTTGTTGATTTGGTTCAACAGTGGCGTATGATATGGCTTGTTGGTTGGCATTACGTATTGGCATATGTGTTGTGTTGGTTGTTGGTTCCTCTGGTTTCGTTGGAACTTGTTGTGGTGGCACTTCATTGGACCGTTTGTTGGCATATTACGTGGATTTCATAACACTTAGGCCTCGGTGTTGGCCATGGGGTCAAGGGATTAGCCCTCGACCCCGCCCCTTTTTCTGATGAAACTAACCATCAAGTTTAAATACAAGTTGTGAATTATATGGTTAAGAAATTTGTGGAGGCTTTGGCGGAGTGGAGGTTGGGGGTTTGATCCTCCCCGACTCCATAATTTTTTTGTCAAACGGTTCAACTACTTGCCAACAGGGCTGCCACATGGAAGTACCTGATTGGTCCACCTCAATTGCGAGGTCACCAAACCTTGTCCACGTGGCACCCTGTGTTGTTTCCATGTGGCATCTATGTTGACTGTACATGCCACGTGGCACTCTATGGGTGTGCCACGTGGCCCCCCCTTTTTTCCATTTTTACCTTTTTGTCGAAATTTCCAAACTCAATAACTTTCACCTCTGAAGGCCATTTCATGCAAAACGAACATTGCCGAAAAGCTCTTGACAAGATCTACGCATCTATAATCTTGTTTGCACCTTTTGAAGACTTTCATTTTGATCAATCTTGGAGATCCTCCTGGATCATCCTCTAAGTTGCATGAGTTTGCAATAGACAAAGGGTGCATTCTATTGTATGTAACTAACTATTATCCACAAGGAAGTGGAGTAGATGAATCTACAAATAAGAATTTGATTTGCATCATGAAAAAATAGTCACTGAAAATTAGAAGAATTGGCACAATGCTTTACCAAATGCCTTGTGGGATAGTCAAGTTACTCCTAAGTTTCTTTGAGAAATTCTCCCTATTTTATGGTTTACGAGAAGGAAGCCATCCTACCTCCTAACATCTTGTTTACTTCACTATAGCTTTCCCAATATTCCTGGGGACAATCCCCTTTAGCTCTTCAAATTCGAATTAATACATTGATCATATTGGAGGAAGAAAGAGAAAAGGCTATAAAAAAAACTTGTTGCTCATTATTAGATCATAAAATTTTAGTTTCGCAAACACAATGCTAGTGACAAAGAGTTATAGGGAGAATATTTAGTTCTAAAATGGGATAGACTGAACAAGCCAAAGTGTAAACACACGAATTTTCAATAATTGTGGCTCAATCCTTTTTTATTGCAAAAATGATAGGAGTTGGCACAAATAGACTGAAAAAAATTGGAAGATGATTTCGACCCTCTTCCTATTGATGGCAAAATTGTAAAGAGGTAGTTGTATTGATTGTCCATTTGACAATCAACCTATACATACTAGATTTTTAGTTTTCTTTTGATTTAATTACAATTTTGTGTTTTTCTTTTAAACTCAAAATTTTGAGATTTATTTTCTTTTGCTTTTTTTAGTCTGGTTATCTTTTATTTTCAAAAAAAAAAAAAGCTATAGCCCTTGAATTTTGGTATTGAAACTCTTCCTTCAGAGTTAATTATTTATACCTTGCCTAAGTGTTGTTGTTTCCTCAAAATTTAATATGTATGGTAACTTTAAGAATCGTTTTATGATATATGGTTTCTCTCACATAAGGTTTTAATTAAGACAATACCTAGTAGAAGTTCGAAACTTAAATAATGGAGGAACATACAAACTTCTCACTGGTGAACTAGTGGGTAATGTTCAAAACTCTAATGACTAGTTAATTGGTTAGTAAGTTGGAAGGCCCCATTCACACATACATTTTAAAATAGCTAATTTAGTTAAGGATGCAAGGCCAAAATTTAAACTTGTTGAAAAAGAATAGTCTAATCCCTAAGTTGAACTGATCAAGTCTTCTAAACTAGATACCATTCCCACGACTGAATTGAAGTTGTTGTTCCCCTCATATTTCAATTTGATATTCAACTAAAATCTTTGAAATAAGAGATTGAGGAAAGGAATACAATCAGTATGGGGGAATGTAGATATCTTCATCAGGGCATCAGACGCTTGCTGACAGTGGAGCAAAGTCTATGGTATTAGGGTGACTTTGTCAAAGATATGGATGCTCATTAATGGTGGAGCAACACGATGATACTGAGAAGTTAAATTATAGAAATAATAAAATTAATCCTCAAAGACAATAGTTTCATGATCTAATTTGCATTGTGGCTATGGTTATCCTTATGGGAAATTAACACCATTGTTTGGATTTCTATTTAACTTGTCCAATTGCTACATTTAGGGAATATATAAATCTTAAAGGTTTTATTAAGAAGGAAAATGTGCGATGACCCATTTGTATAAGTCAATGACTTCCTAGAAAAAAGCTTGAAATGAAATCTTCATATACCAATACTCATTCCTCAAAGTATATGTTTAGAGATTCAATGTGTCACTATTTGTTGAGGTCTTAATAAACCCTTAATTTTGTTGACCCTTTTTTTGAATTACTCCTTCAATTCTTGGTCTTCATTTTGCATGAATCACTAAGCATGTGCATTTGAATGGATGTTTATTATGGAATATGCATTGATCTTTTACACTTTTATCCAAATCTTGCTTTTAGACTTGATCATTATTGAAATAGTTTTTATGTGTTGTTTTTGTTTAATTCATAGATATTTAGTTTTTTGTTCTTTTTAAATCTAAACCAAGAATCCGTACATGGAGGCACAGTAACTTGGGTCGGGATCAATCTTAATGTTGAATAGAAGAACAATTTACTCAATAAAGAAACTGCCACCGAAAAGTTTCACACTTGGAAATTTCTCATTAAATTTCAGTTTGGTGATTATGATTTCAAATAACCTTGTCTTTTAAAATTGCTTTTCAAAAAATCAAGTTTTTAAACTTTTCAACGCATTTTCAAGAATCAGCCTCGAGTCACGTCTTAAAGCACTTCAGAAATATTCACATCATAAAGTTACAAGAGTCAGTCTCGAATCACGTCTTAAAGCACTTCAGAAATCTTCACATCATAGAGTTACATATAAACTTTCAGGGTAAGCTTCAAAGCATCTCCAGATGTAAAATAAGTTTCAATACTTTGCTAGAAAATTTCTTAAAGGCTCGTGAAATAAGTTATGTACTTTCACCAAAAGTCTTCAGCCTTAGTTCATTTCCCAACTCAAAATGTGTTTCAAAATTTCATCGAAAGCTAGACTTTTATTCATCGCTAAAAAAAAATTAGGCAAATCTTTAGTTTTTTATAATGTAAAGTCTCACATCCTTGCCGAAGAACCTCGGCATGCTTAGTTTCATTCTTGATCGAATCTTCACTTAAAATGTGATTTAAGATGTAATGAATTATTATGGGCAAGATAGAGCCTATGTTTTTTAGTGAATTTTTATATACTCTACATGGCCTAAAAATTACCCCTTGTTCGAAGTAGTTGCATTTTTAATTTTTAATTCTCAGTCTCAATAACTCTATGGAGTTTCACACTTGGTTTACACAATGGAGTAATAAGTTTAAAGTGAAGCCCTAAAATTTCAAAGGAGTCGGTTCACCCTTTGATCATCATTGTTTTTTTAAAGTTAAATTTGTTCAAGGGGAATTTTGGTGAAGAATTTAAATGGCCTTTTTAGTTATCGGAGCATTCTCAAGGTAAAAAGTGAATTTACTAAATTAGCTTGACATTGATTCCTTTTTGTTTGCAATGTGGATTGGCATGAATATGCCTCCTAAAAGGACTTGTAAATAGAGAAAAAAAGAAGCAATCTTAGCAACTTCAAGTAACAAAAATTGTAAAAACGTCAAAATCGACATTATGCATGTTATACAACTTGTTAAACCTGATATAGAACTTGTTGAACCAATCTTGAAAGGCACTAACTCTAATGTTGGATTGCCTATTTTTCCTAGATGAGGAGAAATTTATAGAAGATTCAAGGAAGAAGATTATCTTGATGTTATCTCTCCAACTAAACCTTGTGATGGGAATATTAATGATTGTGTCTTTCCCAACATCAAAATATATAATTTTCATAGTGTAGGAATCAAGATAACAATACTTTGTTGTTATTTAGTTATTGGTTAAATCATTGACCACACATATGTAAGAAACAAAACTATTATCAATGATCAAGGAATATGCATAGCTTATTTCCAATCCTTGGAGTTGGAGAAGTACTACAAGTTCTATCAACCAAATGTATATATGATTACATGATGGGTGGAAGAGTTTCCCAAAACCAAGGAGGATAATAAATTGTTGGCTAAATGGTGGGTAGAAGGCAAGAGGTTCCAAGCTCAAAATAATGACATTTATACAACCACTAACTTAATAGTTCCACACACACACACACACACACATTTCCATAGGTGTGTGTATAAATGCAATCATTTTTAGATTGAAACCTCTTCCCTTATGCCCACCATTTAGACAACAATTTCTTATCCTCCTTGGTTTTGTGAAACTCTTCCACTCATTTCGTATTCATATATACATCTAGTTGATAGAACTTATTGTACTTCTCCAACTCTGAGGCTCGGAAAGAAGCTATGTATCTTCTATGAATGATTGATAACAATACTATTTTTTACAATTATGTGATTCATGTGTGTGTATGTGTTGTTACAATGGTGAGTAGGTTATATGATGAACTTGATTGCATACATTTCAAAGAAGATTGGATTCCATTGATATATGCAATAACTATACAAGATTTTGTCTTTAATTGGGCAACAATTTTATCTCACACCATGGAAAAGGCAATAGAAAGAGAAAAGGAACCAAACCCCGACTTTCATCCAACAATTTATTTGTTTTAAATCATATGTGTTAACAACCCTTTCCCATGGATGAGATCGTCATGGAATGTATCAAACATCCCTATGCATTTCTATTGTTAGAACATTTAGGAGATCAAATATAAGAGGTAGTATGCAAACATTTGTGACAATTTTATGGCTCAAGTCTATGAGTTGTTATTTTGTAAAATTGCTTCAAGGCTATCAAATGAAGCCATGTAATTACTCAACAGTATTGGAGATTGGTATACGGAAAAAAATATACTATACAAGGATTTATGGAGTTACTACATCAACTCATCTTTTACCCAAGCATGTCCCCAATAGGTTGGTGTTGAGGGAAATTTCCTATCAAACAATATTGCATGGTTTTAACTCGTCCTTAGTCAAGGATAATTTAAGAAATTTCATTCCTTATCCGATTTGTATTGGGAATTATGCCTTGGCCAATTCGAATTTTATGGGAATGGAGGCTCAAGCCTTGCTAGAATACAAATTCCCCCAATGTCAATTCAGGAGGCATGATCACAAGGGACTAGTACCAAAGCATGTGGAACATTTGAAAATAAATTGGCCTTATGCACATGAGCATTGGAACATAAATAAGTTTGCAAAGGTGTTTTGTCAGGGGAAAAGGTTGAAGACGAGATAAAGAAACAAGAACAACTTGCATATCATCAAAAGAAAAAAGACTTAGAGGACAAGATGAAGAAGGATGAAGCTAAGAAGTTGGAAAGGGAAGTTGATGATGCCAAGAAGAAATAGGAAATGGATGACATTAAGGCAAGGCAAGTAGTTGAAGTTGAAAGGTTAAGAGAAAAATCTAAAGTTGATAGGATAAGGAAAGAGGTTGAGGAAACTCAGGAATAAAAAGCAATAGAAGAGGCCAAAGCTAAAGAAGCAACGAGAAAAATGAAAGTTGAAGAAGATGAAGCTGCCAAAAGGAAAGCAAAAGAAGATGAGAAGGAAACAAAAATTAGAACATACGAGAGAGAAAAATCAAACCCAATATAACACCCAAATCCAAAATGAGGTTAACGAATATGGAACGCAAGATCATTATGAAATTCCACAAAATGAAGTATCAAATATTGATGATTAGGTAGATCAAACTATGGAGGATTTGATTACTCCTAAATAAACTACAACCATCAATAAGGGAGACAAGGGAAAGGTGCGATTGATGAAGAACTAATTACACTGAGCAAGTTAGGAAATTTAATAACATGGGGAGATACACTTCTAGCCCATCACGTTGATGATGTTGTTGATCTTGAGTTGTTGGCATATAATAAGAGAAAAATTAAAATTTTGAAGCAAACTTAGAGGAAAATAAAACTTGGCATAGATAATACTATGGTTAGTACAATTGAGGTATATGTGTTGGACACTAGGAGGGCTAAGTTGGCAGTTATGGCCTCGGTTAGTTTAGCAATAACACATGCTACTCTTGAAAAAGCTATGAAGATAAGATTACTTTTTGGAAAATCAAGTAGATTATTATAAATCAGCTCAACATATGGTCACAAATTTCATTGACTATGCTCTTGAAGTACATGAAGGAGGTGCATAAGCTAGGAAAAGGTTATACATAAAACCCTTCAACTTCAAGAGCTAAGTGTCAAACTTTGGCAATTACATAAAAAAGTTTAGCCTTGGAAGGCCACTCAAGAATAGACACATTGACAGTTTGATGCTATAAGGGAGCTATAAGAAATTAACAGATAAAATGCTCCTAACATCCCCACTTTAAGTCTACAAGAAGTAATGGACATTTAGGAAGGCCTTACATATTGGAATGAAGCAAATAAAGAAGTTTTCAAACATTTAGAGCAAGAATCGGTTGAATGTCTGGAGATTTGGACTTTTGTGGAGTACATGACTGATGCTTGTCATCTTCCATCATTTGGACCTCCATATGCCTTTTATCCTCCATCTCATGTTATAAAATCCTTGAATAATATTTATAAAAAAAAGACAATATTCGAATAATTTTAGTTGTCAATAAATTACATATGAAAATATATTTGTCAAACACAACAAAACACCTCTTTTATTCATTAAGTATTTCCTAAGTTAGTAAGCACATTGATAAAATTATGAAATCCTTATCTATTATGCATGCCCCACTTGTTGATCAACGTGTTTTTCCCCAAAGAAAACTATGTATAAGTATATTTGAAGCATGGAAATAATATGATGAAGAGAAAGAGAAGGAAAATATTCCAAGTCTATCGAACTCCCCTAGAGGTAGTTAGGGTTTTGAAATCAAATTAGTTAGATGACTAAGTGAATTCTATTTGTAGAAATTGGAGTTTAATTGATTAATAAAGGGCTTTTTTATTCCTAGCATTTAGTAAGAACTATTTTTGCATCGTGTAATATTGAGAAGCCACTTGGTGGCCAAAATTTGGAAGTGAAGATTGACTTTTGTGTTACACAAGTTGGAGACTATTATGTTGTTGTGTAATATGGAATGTATGTAAGATTTGTTATTGTTATTTCTTAGATTATTATTGAATTTCATTACAATTCTTGTTATTTCTTTCCTTCATAAAGATTGAGCTACCATGAATGTAAATCTATCACTTGTAATCCAAAACAAAGATTAATATTTTTTTTGTCGAAAATGGTTGTTTATCTACTCTTTAGTAAATAAGAATTGGTCCCCAATCTATACAGAGATTAAATGTTAGGTTGTACATTCATTTGTGTTAAAGTTAGTTTAGTTTCATGTTGTTTTTTGGTTATATTTAAATTGAGAAAGTATATTATAGATTGCATTGTGCATTATACATTATAGAGAGTTAATTTCATTTCATTAAAGTTCATCGAAAGGTTGTCAGGTCATTAATCAAGAGGCTTATTCCATCGCAAATATGAAAGAGACTAATTGGGCCTCTTTTTGGGTTAAATCCATGTTGCTAATGTTGGGCATTTTGTCTCATTAGCAGTACCCCCTATGAATTATGATAAAAATATATGATAGGTCAATCTAGAAAGATCTCTAACTCTACAATATTGTCCTCTAAACAATGTACTAAGTCATCATAGGTCATATATCCATGGGAAAACTATAGACATAGTGAATTGTCCAACCATCCCAATTGCAAAACCCTAGATCTAAACCCTAGTTCCTCCTTGAACACTCACTTTTATTTATTTTTCTATATTCCCACTATATATATCCAAGAAGTCAAATTTCTTTAACAACAAATGTTAGTTATGTAATAATATTTCCTTCTATTTTTATTTATTAATATTAATTAATTAATATTATTGATATAGGAGTAAATTAAGAAATGGCCACACTCAACCATTATTCAGTGAAAATTATTCTCCAAATTTGGTATTAATCTTGCTCAAAGGTATAGTTCTACTTGATTGATGGGAACTTTGACTATAGGACTTTGTCTTTAGGGGCTAGTTCATTTTAGAAAAGACCCAAATTGTTAGAGTAAAAAAATAATGAGTGAATCAAAGCAGAACTTTGGGGCCTCAACGATATATGTAAATATGTAAATGAACTCACTAGAAAGGACAAGTTTATCCACCATTCTAAGTACCCCACCTGCCTTTCACTGACCTTAACTCCTAACTATTATAACCCCTTAAATATCTATGCTTCCTTAACCCTTAATGGTAAATACAATCCCACTAGCTCGACCTTAACTCCTCATCCATTAGTCCCTAACCACGACACCACTATCCCCTAAAACATGTAACCCTAACCCTAAAACCATATAACCCCACATAACCCCTAACATAACTATCTCTCTTGATCCCTAATCCTATAACCTCTTAATCGACCTTAACACACTCTTTGGTCACAATTTTTATAAGGTAATAATAAAAAATACAAAAGCAAAATCGCATAGTCAATAAGTTTATAATTGTTTTAAGTTAATCTTTTTTTTCTTAGATAACTTGTATTTGAATATCTAAAGTAGTTTAGAAACCAAATTTGAGGATGATCGACATCACATACTCTACATACTTTTATTATTCATCCTCCTTGAGTTATCCATAATTACTATGCAATCGTGATTGACCTATAAAACAAGAGTTGCGATACTGACCGCAAGAATTCATTGTGTAAGTGACTAAGTGTGCATGCAAGGAGGAATGCTTAGAGTGACAACTAAATAACCAAAGAATGAGACCAATGAAGCACAATCATATAATGGAGTTAAATAACTTAATGTTAAGCGCAATTTAACTTTATAAAAAAATTAACCAAAGGGTTCTACAAAACTTGGACAATAAACAACAATTGTTTATTGTATGGAAACATGTGTGGGCTTCATATATTGTTGTTAGAAATGGGAGATAAATGTTTTTTATATTGTTGTATGAGTGGGTTATGCTGATTATATTTTCTAATGTTTTCAATAGGTTTGTTTTGAGGGAAATGTATTCAAGACTGTTCCAGGCACTTTAATGCTTTTTAGGGAAAGCATGAAAGCAAAACCGAGGTAACAATAAGCTCGTGGAACATCCCATCTCTTTTCTTATTTTCTATGTTACTTTCATGATTTAGTTACATAAGTTTTGGCACATTGGCAATCAGCTAGCTTCTTACTGCAATGATAGTAAAATCTCTTAACAATGGCACAATAAAAGGAAATAAGTCAAACTTGAAGGTGAATCAGGGGACTGGTTCACATTATTTCAGGCATTGGTGATTTGAACCAAATTTTATATACCCAGATGTATATATATTGATTCTTGAAATAATACAAACAAAAAAATAATGACCAAGCATATTTTTATAGTTATGCTACACGTTTTCTTGAAACTTATGGCAATAAATTTATAAAGTAGACTTGTAGGAAACAGAGCTACAATACATCTATTTATCATTTTTCTCAAGTGTCCCAAACACGAAATGTTTTGGTTAGGAGCTTGTCTTTTCTATGCATTAGGGTGATATGTTACAATTTGCGTGGCTATTGTAGATTTTGAAATTTTTTAACACCCTTCTGATTCCACTTGTCTCTGTGACAAGTGGAATTTCCCTTTCCTCTACAGATAATAATCTTGCATTGGGTTATATGACAAATTGAACCAATTATGGGATTGGTCAAATTATTGTCTATACAGTTGAATGGACTCTGGAAATTTATCGAATGAAGAAACAAAATCCCATGTTTAGGTAAGTGAAGAGTTATGTAAAGCTCCAAATAGGTTTCATACAAAATGTACACAAAAAGAGGCAGCAACATCATGTCCTCCTACCTTTGTCTACTCTTAGTTGTGAAGTGACATATTATTCTTGTGTATAATCTTGTTCTTAATAAAAATAGTTTTAAATCCTAGGTTAGCTAGCCTTATTAGGAGATGCTTATCATTGTTTAAGCAAAATATCATTATAATAAGCAGTCATGATGATTGGTATAACATGTTGAACCTTATTGCCAATTTCTTAATCATATATTGTTAAGTGTATTGCCTCACAATTCTAAAATTGTGCAATACAAGAATGCAAATTGTAATGCATGGTTTTAGTTTGGACAGTTCTCATAGATTCAAACAAAATCTTCTGCAATCATTTATCAAAGGGGATTTTGTGAAATATTAGACTGAAGAGAAAACCATAGCTTGTTTTTCTATGATGCACGTGACGAGGAAAACTACCAATTATTTTAACAAAACTTATTTACCAAAGAAGACTTGGACGAGGTTAATTTGTGAATCTAGTATGGATTGCTTGGGGACACTATGTGTTCTAACTACAACATCTTATCATGTAGAGAAAAAAATAATCTACGTTGCCATAGTGGTTGTTATGATGGTCCTTGAATCTTCTAAGACACATGGAGAAAATAATCTTAACATTGTAGGGTTGGTGTGAATGCATATATGCTTGAACATAAACTATATGTGTTAATCACACTATTTTCTTTGTAGATTGTTCATTGCTTATAGGGGACATGATATTGATCATCCAAATTTCCCACGACCTCTCCAATTGCTAGTGCCAAGTGGTCATTTCATCATTGAGCTACCAACCATCATAGATCCATCTTAAACATGGATCTATCAAGCACTAAGAGGCACAAATTTCTTGGTGTAAATTTGTTTCCTAATGTGTAAAAAATTTGAGATACAAAAAATTTACAACTCAAGAAATGGTATCCCTCTTTGTGTTTGATAGATCAAGGTTTAAGGTGGATCTATGTTGGTTTTAGTTTTTATCTTTATGAAAATTTTTATATTAAGTAGAATTACATTGCCTAATAGCTTTATTTAATTTTTTGTTGTTTCCATGCCAGCGTTACCCACATTACGTGACAACATCTCCGCCATACTAGGTTGTAGAGCACCTTGCTACTCTTGGTGCAATGAATGACAGTTGCACATAACTCCATCCCCAACCACAATAGAGAAATGGGTTTATGTACTTTGGTAGGCTTGGAATTTCATTACCTAGACACATATAAACATTGTTAATGTGTGTAATGGTATATATTGAATAATGATAATAAAGGCATAGGCAACAATTGAGCCAAATCATTGTGGAAATAATGCGAAGTATAGGGGAACACCATCTCTATAAACGAGGTGTCCAAGTTACCAATATGATCCCACATTATAACATAGCGATGCCAATAATATTAATGCACTCAATGCATCACCCCACAACAATTTCTTTAGTGTTACAATGATAAATGATATATATTTAGTTATATTTCCTCTTTTACTAATGTCCAAGATCTCATTGATCATATTAGAGCTCTAACATCACAATTTTTCTTCCAACTACATCATAACCATTTAACTATCCTTCCTTGACTCACATTTAGTTATAGCTAAAACTTGAATAACTAATACATCTTGTAAATAGGCAACTACTTATGTGTGCATGTAGGTCAATACTTGAATTCAGAGTTACAATTGGGCTACTACAACATGTACATGTGCAAGTGGTGAAATTTCTACATGTGGGCAACTACCAACATGTACATGTTCATATAGAAGAATACATATGCATGTGGGAAGCTACCTCTATCATACGAAAATACTTGGATTGTAACACTACCAACCCACCACTTGACGAAGTGGGGTAAGATTTGTACTCGATACACTTTGCTAGTGTTATGGTTTTAACCTTGAGTTGGTGTCATGTGGATAGTGGTAGTAGCTGACAAGCGCCCACATCTTGTGTTCCCATTGGGTTTTAGTTGGAGACCCTAATAGTTCAACATCCAATATGAGGGCTAGGTTTATCACAAATACACGAAACTATGATGCCTTTCAACCTCATTATGGAATCATTGAACAAGCATGATCATCTTATGCACTCTTTTGTTATATGTAATGTAGTGAATATTAAAGGTATAATAGATCTTGTATAAGAAGCTAGAGGGTAAGAAAGATCTGGGTTTAGTCTTGGGCTAGAAGAAGACAAGAAAGGGATGGGAGGAATGGATGTAGAAAGGTGACAAGTACTAGTGTTTTGATTTTATGCTCGAAGAGATGAATAAATAAGATGAATAAGTAAGACTACATTTGTGTGAAGGGAGATCATGATATATCAACAATAGTATGATGATTAATGATAAAACTTGGGGTATACCGCCCGCCATTAATCTCGTGTAAGTTGTGTTTATATTTATTTTGATTGATAATGGTTTTCCAAATTATTATTGTGTACGCTTATGGAGTGCGACCTGATTATGGATATCTTTTGTGCATATTTTCTGCACTGATTGAATAAAAGACAAAGAGCTTTGGCTATGAAATCATCACATACTATCCAACAAAAACCCATGACAAATTATAACATGTCTATACAAAATAATGAATCTTCTAGAAGAATCCTATCCATTGACAAGCTTACATATTTTCCAAGATGTCATTCAAAAATAAATAAAACTCAATAAAAACATCTTAATCCTTGCCCTTTCAAATTGGGAATTTGGTTAAAACAAGCTATCTGCAGTCTTATGTGATATTTTATACCGACATTGTCTTTCTGCAATGGAACACTCAATATGAGCTTTTAGTTGGGAACCATTAAAGTGCTAGTAAACCATCCATATGCCAATATTTCATAAACGAATTGGAATTTTCACATAATTTCAATGTCTCACACAAATGAAAATTATCAATACTCCGTTCTTTTAAGAAAAGAAACTAATTTGGATTCTCACAAATAAGACATGAAAAGAAACTAATTTGGATTATAAATATGAAAACAAAACATCCAAACTCAAGATGGAGCGAGTTTAGTTGGTAGATACAAATTTTTTAACAATCTCCTTTCCTCTTATAATTAAAATTTCAGTCATTACAATATAATCCTTGGATGACACTCCTGAAGCAAAACTATATCATCAAATTCTCATATTGAGATAATAATCTCCCATAGAAAGATACAAATGTTGTCCAAGGAAAATATCAAGAGGTGGTTGACCATCAATGCATGCTACATGGACCTGCAAAATTCCATCACAATATCAAATATCACTATTTCAATATCATGGAATGGAAAATATGAGACTTGAACTATGTTATCCATCCAAAAGAAAAATTGATTTCTTGGGGCACTGAATGTTCCAACTAGGCATTCACATCCTTGATGTTTTCATGAACAAAACCCCAATGGTTTGGTTCTCAATACTTCAGAATATCACATATAGTACTCCCTATTCCATTCTAGATCAAGATAATGAGAATTAGAAAGTGCATTCTTCACAAAATTTGCATCCTTTAAGATCGGGATGATGAGAGACACTTTTTGTAATCTTAATATGCAGGGAAATTTTAAATTTCATCTCAATAGTAGAGATAGCATATCGAATTCTCTGAAGAGTTCTAGAAGCTACAGTTGCAAAGGTTTTTCTTAAGCCAAAATTCTAGTAGCTACACTTGCAAAGGTTTTTCTTAATCCAGAATTCTAGGAGCTGCACTTGCAAAGGTTTCTCTGATTTAATTCACAGTCATACTTGGATGTAACTAGGGATAAAATGTTTCCTAGCTGGTTAAAATCCTCTTCCATAAATACTAGCAAGTTAGTACTAGTTAAAAATGATGCTTCCCAATGTGCTTCAAGAAACCACTTTCAAATTTTTTGACTCCCCTCTCATATAAAATCTAAAAAAAGTTTCATCCAAAGCCTCTAGAAAATTTTCATAAAATTTATTGTTATTGTTTTCTATAGGTAGGGACTTTGCAATATACATTAATGTGCAAACATACACAAGTTCCTAATTTCAGTACCCAATAAATTTAAGATAATATTCAGTGCTACAAATATAATATGAAATAAACCCAAACAATAATGAGAGATTTATGGGCACCAGAGTACATCAGTTGCCATATAATAAAGTGATGCTTGCTACAAGCAACTATTATGAACGAAAATTACAGCAATTTGGGTGCCATAAACTACTACATAAGATTAACTGAACTTTCCATTGTGTTCTCCAAACTTTTAAGTATGATCTATTTCCACTGACAAATCAATTATGGATCCATCAAAGATATAGGAATGATCCATTTGTATGTAAAATGTATATTGTTAACACCAATTACTATATTGTTCATAAAGCTATGGTTGTTACAAAGACATCAACATAGTTTATCGACAACAGTTAATGAAGTGCAAACTTAGTTGCATGTGGATATTTTTTTCCAAATAAATGTAGGAAGAATGTGCCACCAGTGAATTTAGTGTAGGAAATTATATGGTGAAGCATGTTTATAGTAAAATTGTTTGCTAAGAGTGTAAGGGAACATAATATCAGAATTTTATGCTTATACATTATAATGTATGTGAAACATGATAGTGAGTATAAAATTGCAAATTCTATGCACAATCGGAAGGAATAAGAAAAATGGTATGACTGAACAACAATATATATCTTCAAGAGCTTTTCAGCAATACATAGTAGGAAAAATGGGGATGTGGAACTTACTACCAAAAAATTGTCAAGTCTGAAATAATGATAGCAATTGAACAATGGTTTAGAAACCCCAGCCATCAATGGATGTAACACCTTGATTTTGACCCCATTACATTAAACATGTAAATGATGTAATATCGTTATAAAATCATGGTGAGGAGCTCAAGGCCAATGCCCCACCATCGATTTATCATTCTTGTATCGGCAATTAAAAATAAATACATGTGGATCGTGTGCTATCCTGACATGACGGAAATTATAAATATGATGTAAATATATATTTTGATAAAAAAAAATACCCACAACTAGATATGCAAAGAAACAAGAGTACGAGGGCATGATTTTTACAAGGATAGGGGGGGAATATTCAAACCCATGAAGCCAATAATGTCAATCCAAGTATCACTGAGAGAACCCATGAACCATTAACTACCCATGTTGACTTATGCACCCAATCATTTAATTCTTCTAAGAGGTGGTTGAAGTAGTTATTATTTTGGGAAATGGAGAGTATGGCTGTCCAAATTTTGTGTAGGCAAGCCACCATTTTTGAAAATCTCGTTTTTACTTCCTGGGAAAGAAAAAGAACCACGAAATTGCTCCCAATCCATAATTCATCCATTAATTTAGTTCTCTCATGTCCCCTCTTGCTTGATGGGTGTTTTCCTCCACGAATTTATTGAGTTTTCCTCCATTTTCTAGTTGGGAAAGTCGTTTTTGGTGTTGTAGAATGGTGGGGAATAAGGGAAATTGAATCGGGGTTCTATGAGATCCATTTTTTTTCTATTCAATTTCTTGTGTACCTGTTGGGAATCCAAATTGTAGCTTCCAACTATTGTCTCCCCTCTCAAAAATTCGTTTTAGTGTGCCCACGATTTGGAACACTCATGGAAATCATGTTTTTTTAATCCTACAACTAAAACGTTTTGCTCTGCCCAACAATTGTGCCTTGCTATGTGTGTGGGATATTTCTATGCTTTGGGTTATGTGCATCCCCTATTTGGCTTGGAATTGTGTGTAAGTAACCAGGAATAGACAAAGATTTGGAATTGGCTTGATAAACCAAGTGAAGGGTGTAACCTCACTGAAGATGATAGGGATTTGGCTACTTTTCTATGCACACTCTGAATAGCACTAGAAGGGAAGGCATGGACTGAGGGACTGTGGAGAAGTGAATGGGTTACCTTCCTGGTGTTGGGTGTGTAGGTATTGTGGGTGACAAGCTAGCTGAATCTTGTAGAGGTACCGATATCTCTGTGGTTTAGCTCACTAGCTTAGCAATTCCTTCCTTTCTACTACCTTGACAACCTAATAAACGTAGATATGGACTGGCTTGGTTGCGATGTGGTATATATTTGGCTATGTGTGAGTTTTTTGTTCTTGTTTCCTTGTGGAAATCATGACCAACTTGAGGGTGGCAGTTGTGTTGAGAGATTGATGAGCACAGTTGGCCTATGGTTGGGTGGAACATTACACTTGCATAGCGAGTTGCTTAGGACAACTTCATTTCAAGATAAGTATTCTATTGTATTTTAATCATGCAATGAATTTAATTGATGCATGTTATAATTATGCTGGTAATTGCATGCTAGATGTGTGTAGTAGAGTTTATTTTCATTGTGTTTATTTGGATTGTGTATCTGCACACATGTTTCATTTGTTATGAATTTGTAAAAGGATTATGGGGCTAAATTTGGAAGCCTGAATTTAGTTCATGTTCCCTCCCTTAAGTCGGATTGATGGAAGGGGACATGACAGCGTGGTATCACAATGACAGGTTGCAACATTGAGCCTGTATGGGCTAAGTTGTGTAACTTGTAGCACCAAGTTCACTCCATCATTGCAGTTTCATCTGAAAATGATGAGTTTTGTTGAAGTGTGTGTCAGCGAGTTTGGACGAGTTGCGCCGATGTGTTTTAGTGAAATTATACGACAATCGCCAATATGCAATTTTGGAAAAGTTTGAGAAATCCACTGATGCGTTTCGGGGGAACTGGAGAAATTTTGCCGATGGAGCATTTCGATGAGTTTTGAAAAGTTCGCCAACGCGTTTCGACGAATTTGGAGAAAATCCGTCGACGAGTTTCGACAAAGTTGGAGAAAATATGTCGACGCGTTTCGATGTGTTTTATAAAAATTCGCCAACAAGTGTTTCAGTGAAGTTTGAGAAATCCGCCAATGAAGTGTTTCAGTAAAGTTTTGAAAAAATCATTGACGTGTTTCGACAAAGTTTTGAGAAATCTGCCGACACGTTTTAGTGAAGTTGGGAAAAGTTTGTCGATGGAGTGTTTGGCAAGTTTTGAGAAGTTCACTGATGAAAACCGAGTTTTGGGAAGTTCGTCGATAATCATTTCAGCGAGATTTGAGAAATTTGTCGACAAGCGTTTCGACGAAGTTTGAAAAAATTCATCGACGTGTTTCGGTGAGGTTTTGAGAAATATGTCGACGCGTTTCAACGAAATTAGAGAAAGTTCATCGACGATTTTTGAGAAATATTTCGACGAGTGTTGCATCACTTGGGGAAAAGAGGCCGGCGTATCGGAAGACTTGGGAAAGTCCGTTGAAACAGAGAAATCGGGTAGTTTTACAAGGCAATTTTCAGGTGCTAGAAATAAAAAATAGCATCGAATTTATGCACCAGGTTGCGCAAAATCGAAATATTTACACAAAAAATAAGGGTGTTTCCCTCAACCCGCCCTACAACAGCGCAGGGAGGCCACAAGGGGGAAATCCCCCTTGACCCCCATTTTTTTTTATCTACAAAGTTAAATATTGTGTTCAACTGTGACTGTTGATGCAGTGTAAAATTTAACAAGTTGTGGATTCTGAAGGGGTGATTTCAAGCCTTTGTGATTTGACCAAGATTGACAATATGGGTTGTTCCCAAGATGCATGAAAATATTTTTTTTTATAATGTGATAATTCTAACAAATGTGTTTATATGAACACATTTTTTTGCATATTCATAATCATATCAGTGAATGTTAAAGGATAGCATTGAGTATAGTGCACTTGGGAAATATTTGGTCCATGGTTGGGCCAAGAAGATCATCATCATGGATGATGCACATGATCTCTATGAGCCTGAGACAGATGCCATGGGAGAGAACATACAGGTTCAGAATATAGAGACATAATCCAATGGGAGAAGAAACCAAGATACTCCCACAGATATTGCAGCCACCATGAGGAGCCTAAGGGTGGAACTACAGAGTTGTAGAGAAGACAATGAAAGGCTAATTAAAGCACAAGAAGAATAGAATTAGTTGAATGTAGCTATGCTGTAAATTTTGAAATACATTCAATGCAGGATTAACTCTGGGCATCACTCAGCAAATCTAGGAAGAGTGGGAGTAGTTAAAAGATAAATTCCTGCAAGAGGTCCAATAGCTCAAGAAGAGTTTCTAAAGATAGGACATATACTCCATAAATATCTTCTAGTGGATCATATGACTCTGAATAATCCATTGAAGATTCAAGCTCTTCATCTCATCGGAATAAGAGGAAGAGGAATTACAAGAACAATTTACATGGGGAATTTAAAAAGGCCAAACCTCCTACATTTGATGGTCAGGTAAAATCCGGTCAAGAAGTTGAAGCTTGGCTTCTTGGGATGAGGAATTACTTCCAAGTCCAAGACTACTCTGGAAATATGAAGGCAAGGGTATCCATACTCAATCTAAATGGAAGAGCGTCTATGTGGTGGGATCACCTTAGGCAAGTGAAGAAGATCAATGAAAGGAAGATTGTGTGGAAGTAGTTCAAGAAGTACTTCAAGCATAAGTACCTCTCTGATAGCTACTACGATGATAAAATCAAAGAATTCCATGAACTGAAATTGGGGAAAATGACCATGGAAGAATATGCAAACAAATTCTTGGAGCTGCTGAGATATGTCAAGTATATCAGAGATGATAAGGTTAAAATTCAGCATTTTCTAAGTGGACTACCTCAGTCATATAAAGACAGAATTGAGTTTGATGAACCTCAAACTCTAGAGGAGGCCATGAGAAAGTCTAAGTATTGTTATGATCAAAACAAAAGCAAACATGATTTCCATAAGGCATGGAAGGACAAGAAAAATGAGAATTTTGACCAAAGGAGGAAGGGGTTCAAACCTCCTCATCTCATAAATCAGCAAAGGCAGCCACCACAGGGTGTGACTAAGCCAACTAGAATGATGGGAGACAATCCAAGAGAGCCACTTCAATGTTGGGGATGTGGAGAGGACCATATGATTAGGAACTATCCACACCGGAATGGGAGTGTAAAGCAAGTTCACAACATCCAAGGAGCTAAAATTGTGGGTCAAGTGGAAAGTACCATCCTTAGAATCTATACAGCATTAGAGGACCGCTAGGCAGACCATCAATCCACTGTGGTTGAAGTTGAAGGTAAGATTGCTAAGCAATCCATTTATATTTTGATTGACCCTGGATCTACTCACAGTTATATCACTTCTAAAATTTTTGAGATTTGTGCTTTTAAGAAATTAAAGCATAGTAAGTCCTGATTAGTTCAACTAGCCACTGGAACCAAGAGAAAAGTTAGTGAAATGGTAGAGAAATGTCCATTAGAAATGGATGGACTATTCACTTGTGAAAATATGAATATTCTGCCACTTGTTTCATATGATATTCTCATTGGAATGGACTGGTTAGAAGCACACAGAATTAAACTGGACTGCTACAACAAGAGTTCTGAATGCATGGAAGAAGAAGGAAACCCAAGAGTCGTAAAAGGCATTCCAAAGGTGATTTCTGTTAGGTAGATTTCAGCCATGTAGCTGAAGAAGTTTTGTAGGAAGGGTTTTCAATTGTATGCATCCCATGTTTTGGAGACAACAGAAAATAAAATTTCCAAGTTGGAGGACTGCCATGTGTTTCAATAATTCAAGAATGTTTTTCCTGATGAGATTCCAGGACTTCCTCCAAAGAGGGACATTGATTTTACAATTGACCTTGTGCCGGGAGTTGCACCAGTGTCCAAGAAACCCTATAGGATAATTACACTGGAATTGCTATAAATGGAAATGTAGTTACAAGAGTTATTGGAAAATAAATATATCAGGCCAAGTGTGTCCCCATGGGGAGCACCTGTGTTATTTGTGAAAAATAAAGATGGGACACTCAGGTTATGTATTGACAATAGACAGTTGAACAAAGTCACTGTGCAGAACAAATACCCATTACCTTGAATTAATGACCTTTTTTTATCAAATGAGAGGGGCAAAGGTATTTTCAAAGATTGAATTGAGGTCTGGTTACCATCAGGTAAGAATCAAAGAGAAAGATATTCATAAGACAACCTTTAGAACAAGGTATGGGCACTATGAGTTTATGGTGGTACCATTTGGTCTCACGAATGCACCTTCTGCATTCATGTGTCTCATAAATAATGTTTTTAGCAAGTATTTGGACAAGTTTGTTCTTGTTTTTCTAGATGACATTCTTATCTATTCTAAGAATGAAGAAGAGCATGAAGAACATTTGAGAATGGCCTTACAATTGCTGAGAGAGCATAAGTTGTATGCAAAGTTGAGCAAATGTGACTTTTATAAAAAAAAAATCATTATTTGGGTCACATTATCTTAGAGAAGAAATATTTGTGGACCCTGAAAATATTGAAGCCATTATGAACTGGCCAAATCCAAGGAACGTGACAGGTGTGAGACCCTTTATGGGACCTGTTGGTTACTACAGGAGGTTCATTGAAGGATTTTCCAAGGTTTATAATCCAATTACTTCCTTGCAGAAGAAGGGAATGAAATTTGAGTGGACACCAAGATGTGAGGAAAGATTCCAACGGTTGAAGAATCTTCTCACGAGTGCACCAATTTTGAAAATTGCATACTCATAAAAAGACTGTGTGATGTGTATCGATGCATGCAATCAAGGAATTGGAGGATTTCTTATGCAAGACAACCATGTGGTTATGATATGAGTCAAGAAAGTTGAAAGAGAATGAGAAGAACTATGCCACCCATAATTTAGAACTTGCAGCCATAGTGCATGCTTTAAATATGTGGAGGCACTACTTAATGGGCAGAAAATTTGAGCTAAGGACAGATCATTGTGGTCTAAAATATTTGTTTGAGAAGCCAACATTAAATGCTAGGCAAGCTAGATGGCTGAAATTTTTGTGTGAATTTTATTTTGAGATCAAACACATAAAGGGGAAAGAAAATAAGGTGGTTGATGCACTCAGCAGAAAATTACATGAAATGCATGTGGCAACCCTTAATACCTACCAATCATATTTGAGACAACAGATTGTTAACTGTATTGTTGAAGATGAAATGTATGTGTAGATAAAGGAAACAACAAAACTTTGAAAAGAGGTATGAAGGGTATTATTTAGAAGGTGACGGATTTCTTACTTATAATATTTAGAATTTATATTCCAAATGTGGCAGACTTGAGGAGGATTTTTATGGATGAAATCCATAAATCTCCATATTTCGGTCACCTAGGATATCAGAAAACAATTGCTACAGCCAGAGAAAAAAAAATAAAAATAAAAAAATAAATAAAAAAAATAAAAAAATAAATAAAAAAAATTAAAAAAAATAAATAAATAATAATAATAATAATAATAATAAAATAAATAAATAAATAAATTTTTGGCCAGGGATGAAGAAGGACATCGTTGAATACATTTCTGAGTGCATGAAATGTCAGCGAGTGAAGGTTTAACACTAATACCCAACAGGTTTATTGCATCCATTTCCAATTCCATAATGGAAATGGGAGATAATTTCCATGGATTTTATTTTGGGTTTGTCGATGACAATAAAGCAGCATGGTTCCATCATGGTGGTGGTGGACAAGTTAACAAAGGAAACGCATTTTATATCGGTTAATTCCACATATAAAACCGATTCCATTGCAAATAATTTCATGAAGGAAATTTTCAAATTACACAAATTTCCCGAGGCAATAATTTCTGACAGGGATACCAAGTTCACTTCAAATTTTTGGAAAGGTCTTTTAGCAGATTTGGGAACGCAACTAAAATTTAGCACAACATACCATCCTCAAATAGATGGGAAAGTAGAAAGAGTAAAGTAGGTGCTTGAAGACATGCTTCACATGTATGTAATGGACAAACCATCCAAGTGGGAGGATTATCTACACTTGGTAGAGTTTGCATATAATAACGGGCAGCAAGCATCATTGTGCATGAGTCCATTTGAGGCTTTGTATGGCTGAAAGTGCATGACACCAGTGATTTGGGATAATCCAGTGAATAGAATTGTACTTGGGTCAGAATTGCTTAAGGAAATGGAACAAGAGGTTGCAAAGATCAAGCAGAATTTAAAAGCAACCCAAGATAGACAAAAAAGTTATGCAAATAAGCACAGGGTGCATAGGGAGTTTAGTGTTGGGGATCATGTTTACCTTAGAGTGAGGCCAAGGAAGAGTTCCTTGAATCTTGGGAGTTGTTCCAAGCTATCACCCAGATATTATGGGCCATTTGAAGTGCTTGAAAGAATAGGGCCAATTTCATATAGACTTGCATTGCCTGTTAACACTAGAGATCATAATGTTTTTCATGTTTCTTTGCTTAAGAGATATGTACATGATCCTAACCATGTGATTAATTGGGATGTGATCCAAGTGGAACCCAAGGGAGATTTCCAAACTGATCCATTGCGCATCCTAGACAGGAAGCTAACATTGCACTGGAATCAGGCCATTGGATAGGTAAAGGTGCAATGGAATCACTACGGTCTTGATGAGGCTACATGGGAGCTGGAGGATGCCATGAGAGTTGCCTATCCATTTTTGTCCAATTTTGAAGAGCAATGAGGATAGTGCTAATTTAAAGGGGAGGGGAATGTAACACCTCGATTTTGACCGCGTTGCATTAAACATGTAAATGATGTAATATCGTTATAAAATCATGGTGAGGAGCTCAAGGCCTAGGCCCTGCCACAGTTTTATCGTTCTTGTATCGACAATTAAAACGTGATGCATGTGGATCGTGTGCTAACCTGGCATGATGGAAATTATAAATATGATGTAAATATATATTTTTATAAAAAACATACCCACAACTAGCTATGCAAGGCAACAAAAGTATGGAGGCATGAATTTTACAAGGATAGGGGGGAATATTCAAACCCATGAGGCCAATAATGTCAATCCAAGTGTCAATTAGAGAACCTATGAACCATTAACTACCCATGTTGACTTATGCACCCAATCAATTAATTCTTCTAAGAGGTGGTTAAAATAGTTATTATTTTGGGAAATGGAGAGTATGGCTATCCAAATTTCGTGTATGGGCAAGCCACCATTTTGGAAAATTGTGTTTTTTCTTCTCGAGAATAAAAAATAACCACGAAATTGCTCCCAATCGATCATTCATTCATCATTTTTGTTCCCTCACGTCCCCTCTTGCTTGCTGGGCATTCTCCTCCATGACTTTATTGAGTTTTCCTCCATTTTCTAGCTGGGAAAGTCGTTTTTGGTGTTAGAATGGTGTGGAAGAAGGGAAATCGAATTAGGGTTCTATGAGATCCAATTTTTTCTATTCAATTTCTTATGTACCTGTTTGTGGCTTCCAGTTGTTGTTTCCCCTCTCAAAAATTCGTTTTGGTGTGCCCACGATTGGGAACACTTATGGAAATCGTGTTTTTTTAATCCCACAACTAAAACGTTTTGTTATGCCCAACAATTGATTCTTGTTGTATGTGTGGGATATTTCTATGGTTTGGGTTATGTGCATCCACTGTTTGGATTGAACTTGTTTGTAAGCAACCAGGAGTAGACAAAGATTTGGAATTGGCTTGATAAACTTAGTGAAGGGTGTAACCTCACTGAAGATGATAGGGCTTTGGATACTTTTCTATGCACACTCTGAATAGCACTAGAACGGAAGACGTGGCCTGAGGGACTGTGGAGCAGTGAAGGGGTTACCTTCTTGGTGTTGGGTGTGTAGGTATTGTGGGTGTCAAGCTAGTTGAATCCTGTAGAGGTACGGATAGCTCTGTGGTTGAGCTCATTATCTTAGCAATTCCTTCCTTTCTACTGCCTTGACATCCTGATAAACATAGTTGTGGACTACCTTGGATGAGATGTAGTATATACTTGTCTATGTGTGAGTTTGTTGTTCCCTTTCCCTTGTGGAAATCATGCCCATATCGAGGTGGCAGCTATGTTGAAAGATTGATGGGAACAGCTAGCATATGGTTGGGTGGAACGTTGCACTTGCATAGCTAGTTGCTCGGGGCAACTTCATTTCAATATAAGTATTCCCTTGTATTTTAATCATGAAATGTCTTTAATTGATGCATGTTATAGTTATACTGGTAATTGCATGCTAGATGTGTGTGGTAGAGTTTATTTTTGCTATGTTTATTTGGATTATGCATTTGCACACATGTTTCATTTGTTATGAATTCGTAAAATGGTGATGGGGCTAAATTTGGAAGCCCGAATTTAGTTCATGTTCCCTCCCTTAAGTTGGGTTGATGGAAGCGGATGTGACAATGGATGATATGTGGGCCATTTATTAAATGATATCATGTCTCCAATATATGTAAATAACATACACAATCAATATTTTCCAGTGGACTCAATTTCAAGAACAAATTCCAAGCCATTTGTCAGTGGTAAGTGCGAGAAGATGAAAGGGTGCTTGTTGACCTTCCATCTTCATGCAAAAGATGAGCCAATTTTTAGCAAACCAAATCAATTCTCTTTTGTTGTGATTGGGGAAATAGAAGAGGTGTAGGAAGGAAAAAGTTGGACGATTTGGTCAAACTTAGAGAGGAAAAGAGAGAATAAGAGATAATATAGAGAATAAGAGGGTCTTCAGTGAAAAGTTTCGGATTTGAAAAAGGTATTCACACTATCAATTATGTATCATAATTTTCTTTACAATGACCATATTTCCAACTGAAAAATTCCACCTTGTATTGTTTGTCTGGTTTTTCTTTGTGTTGCTTACTGCATCGATGTTGTTTTGATAATATAACATTTAGTAAAATTTCATATTATAGTAAGAATGTTGTTTTGTCTCTAAGAAGGATCAAATAATAATAATATTAAGAAGGATCACCCACAAAAATTTGAGGAACTTTGATCCATCTTGTGCACATTGCAATGCAATATACAAGATCATAGCCAATGTGATGGTGAGCTTTATAGTATATCCTTTCTTCCTATCATAATTTCTCAAATAAAATATCTAGTAAATAGTACCTAATTTAATTGTTTAAGCATTTAAAAATATCCATTATAAAGCTACCATCATGACATTTTTTAATTAGCTAACAATAATAAGCAAAAACACGTTTTGACATACCTTTTCCAAGTTTGGATATCCTTGGCAACAATAAAATTATGGTTGGAGCCATTGGTTTTGTGTTGCATTGAAGGCAAGAAGGAAAAAGATCTGCTGCAACAATGATTCGATCACATATACAGACAAAATATAGAAAATAAATCGTTAAACTAAATCTATAAAATGTTTTTTTCTTCCTCTTTGGAACCATTTTCTGGTCAATTAAGCCTTGATGGGTTTCCAACTTGATCTATTTGATAGTTTGCAATTTCTTAGTGATAAAACATTTTGCAAGTATTTGAGGCTTTCCCGGACCACAAGAGGCACTCTGTCCTTGCTCATGGAATGATATCGTTTTGTTGAGAGGAATATTTTATCCACAAATCAATATCGATTGTTAACAATGACAAAAACACAACTATAGATTCTCTAACACATCAATCGCATTAGAGATAGATCGAGACAAATTTCTATAAGTAAACACACTCCCTGTAGGTTGAGATCGATGTGCATCAATCTAGGGTAGTGCCTATTGGTTGAGATGATTAAAAAAAAGTATATATCAAGTAAAACAAAAATTTATTTAAAAAAACCAACAGTATTTAATTTTCTCTACAAACTGTGGAGAAGAAATAATATAAATGGTGAAATCTTATCTAAGGTATGAGTAGTTGAACATTTTGGGGATGTGACCTCTTAGGAATCAAAATTTAGTATTTACAACACTGGTAAACTTGTATTAAGTGGCATGTTGGAGGAGTTGATAGTAGGGAACATGAATTAAGGTTACTGTGTGAAGAAACTCATGCACTCTATGCAAAACAGGGAGAGGGTTGTACCCTAGACGGCTCCTAGAGTTATGACTCCCTACAACAAAATCTCGGATAAGAAGAGAGAGGGAGATTCCCTTGGGAGGCTACCTATTGTATGCAAAAAACAGATGCGACAATAAACCCTTCCTCGGTATGTATGCCTCTTCAAATATACCAATGTTTTCATACTTTATAGCTATTCTTCCACCTTACCAAGACCTGTGCTAGGAAAACGAGAAGGTTTCCCTCAAATGATGCATTGCAAGAGAGAAAACCTTAGCGGTTGAGTTGCAGAGGTCCACTAGGGGAGGATCGAGCTTCAGAGACCAACACCGACTGACGACTGAGCCAAGACTACTAGAATAATCCACATGGACTGCATGCAGTGAGGTTTCAAAACATTCATGGTTTCCTTAATGCTAGGTGGCAGGATCGAGAACGACTTGCTGCTAAGTGATGGGACTTGGAGCCTTAAGCTCTGTTCTTAGCATGCTTTTCCTCTACGCAGGACCTGTAACATGTACAGGGTTTACGTCAGCACGCCGCCCCCTCTTGGGAACTATATTCCAAGGAATTCATCAGTGTTCACCTACCAAACAAAATTTAGATAATAAGTTTTTAAAATTTTGAATTAATAGATTAAATTTCCAAACATTAGAAAACTTTGCATTTTGTAAATATTAAACTACAGTACGGACCCAACGATTCATATATATCCTTCTACGCAAGACATAACAAATATATCATAAACTATGAAAAATAAGTTTCATTTAAAGATAACCATGAACGTCATGCACATTGCATCCATTCTAAAAGCAATAAATTTGTTTAATTTGTACACTCTATTATTGACCCAAGAAAGGTTATAAATTCTAGTTATAAAAATAGAGTTATGGAATAAATTTGCATACTAGGTGTTATGAAGCATGTAAGGCAAGCCACTATAATACATTTTGTTATTTGAAATAATACTTTACATATTTATACAAATAAAAATATGATGTTGAAATCCATAAGTGAAACCATCCAAGGTGAAGTTTAATGGTCATTCTTAGGCACTATGCTAAATGTTGATGACTTTTTCTTCAACCCTAAATGCAAGTCATATCTTTTGTGGATTAAATATCTCAACTTTTATAAATGGCACCAATGTAGTTCACTGTTGTCATCTTGGTTATACTTCATTTCTCAATATGGATCTCCATGTGACCACTCAATTGTGTGGACTTTGCTACCACCACTATAATCATTATCCTAAAGCCAACGTAGAACAACTATGTTGTCTATGTTGGGACATGGGTTAGCCAACCTTGCCTTCTTAGAAATGGTTTGTGTTGAATGTAAGGGTTCCTTCAAATTGGCCCTCATGTTGTCATGGAGTAAATTGATCAAATATGAAGAACTTTCCTTACACAAGAAGTTGTACTACTTTTATAATATTGAAGAGCAATATAGTTGTGTTCTTAGTGTGCTTGGTAGTATTATCAATGATACGATCCTTTATAACTAGAATGCTAAACTTGAGATCTAATACCAAGTATAGGTTTAGGTTGTGAAATTGATTCCTTAATTAAGAGGGACTATAAAGTCACATTGTAATTCCATAATTTAGACTCAGTGAAGACTTGGGCAGGGTGGAATATCAAGCTTGAACACATTGACACTACATTTATTTGTGATGGTATATGGAATATAACATTGTGTGTGCAATTTTAGGGGTGGAAGTTGTGGGGGGGTCCTCATTTTCCCTAGTGGCCAAGAAGTAATCAGGTACTCTTAGGGATTGGGGGTCACCACTAATTCTTATGCATAGGTGTATTCATTATATCTAGGATTTAAATTTGTTAAGAATATCAAGTTCACCAAATTAATATATTTGCAGATTCATTGCAAGTTATGAAATAGGAGAGAAACTTATCTGATAAGAATAGTAAGATACAAAACATAATTTTCCCCAAAATAGTCAGCAACCTTCAAAGAATCAAGAAGTTAGTTTCCTACATATCAGAAGGCATAACAATAGTCTTCCAAATCATCTAACCAATGTCGTAGTTAAACTAGACAAGGGTGTTCTTATTAAAAATTAGGGATTCCCATAAAGAAGATGGATCCCATAAGAATTAAGCGTTTTTAATGGGGATGGATAAATTCAATTTAATTAAGGTTTATATGGGAGGGACAATATAATTAAAATTTTAAAAAAATATAATTATGGAGTCACATGCCACACGACCCCCAAACAGATGTTATAGATCATGTAGTAGCATTCAAATCCTCGAGTATTTATCTCAAGCAAGTAAACTTTCACATTGTTGTGTGCCTTCAACCCTTTGTAGCTCCCCTCGCACCTATAAGTATGGAGGTAATTATGGCTCCCCCTCTAATTTTTGTTGAGCGGGTCGGATAAACTTGGGAAATAGGGGCTAGATGAATACAAAGCATTTCGTGGCAAAGAAGGAGAGGCAAGATCACCGGAAATTTTTTCTTAGGCCGAGGCTTAGTGAGCCCTTGGGGTAAGGACCTTTATGATGAAATTGCTTTAGTATTCCAGTGGAATTGGAACTTCTCACCTCATATGTTCACCTAGTTGGAGAAAGGGGGTCGCGATCCCTCCTCTTTGTCTCCCTCTTCAGTTGGTGTGAAGTGTGTCTTGTTTTAGGATTTATGGGGGGGAAATGGCCATGCACTCGTATTGTGGTTCAAAAGCAAGTAGGGACATGAGTGAGGTAGCAGATATTAAGAATATATTGCACATAATGAAGCTACATGTGGATGGCATGGAGTGGGCCATAGAATGTATTGGTACCCACATTGAATTGTTGGAACATAAGCATGGTCATTTAGAATCCAAGATTGAGAAGCAGGGGAATAAGTTGGAAAAGTTGGCAATGGACAAAACAACGAATCACAATCTAACTATGCAATTCACTCAAGGGAGGATTTTCTGTACTTGCGAGTCAACAACTTCTAGATATTTTGATGAAGACATTGTATAACAAACAAAATTGGAGAGGCTCATGGGCTAAAATTCTCAAGTGCGGGATCAAATTGAAGAAAATCAATCTGAGGAGAAAGGCTAACTCTATCAGGATCGAATATTTACTTGTCATTTTTTATGCTTTGTCAATGTATTTTGCTTTTGAATTAGTACATTAGCAAGTATAGTAGTGGGATATTTTTGAATACCTAGACTTATTTTTGAAATCATTTGGTTGACAAGAATTTTGATGACTTATACCTCATATGGAAAGGAATTGTGTATTGGGTTTATATGTAATTTATGGTTTTCTTAGGGTCTTTCTCAACCAATGTTAATACAATACCTTTTTACCCATTTTTGTTGAAAAAAAAATTCTCTGTACAATTTTTATAAGGTAATAATATGGAATATCTTATAAATCCATTTGTTTCCTATGTGGTCTTTTCACTTTGACCATTTCCTTTTTTGTATTCATCCAAGTTCATTAGGTATCTTGATTAATACCTTGTACCAAATGTTATATTTTGCATTGATTTGAAGAGGATTATGTTTTGGGATGATACATTTTGAAGTTGCTTCTTAAAAAATCCGCAGAAGAACACATATGATTCCATCATTTACTTGAAGGCTCCATCCATGTCTTTCATGAACAATTAGGAGAGATCTTATTAATTACATGTGTGAGAGGCTAAGGTCAAAATCATGAGATTACCATGGATTTTCTAGCCTAACTAAATTTATGTTGAAATTATCACACACTTGAGCTATGGATAAGGGAATGAATAATTATATATGTTAAGATTTTATGTACTAAATTGAGATATAGTCATATTAGTTTTTCTCCTCTATGCTCACACTTAAGCTAAAATAATCCTTCATAATGATTGAACCATTTTTTCTTAGATGCATAAAAAAATGATCACAACTTTAATAAATATTTATTGCATATCTTCATCAGAGTGATCTAGACCACCATCCCAAATGTAATCTAACTCGTTAGAATCATAATCCATATCAAACCTTCCCATATTTTGGATGTCGACCACATTGTCATCGATACTATGAAGAACCACATCATCTTCATATACTTATTAGACTCCCTTGTTCAACACCTCTTCAAGATCCCAATATTTTCTATGACATTTCCTTCATGCTCCCCATATTCCCCCTCCATTTCACCGTCTTTCACCATATCCTCTTCATGCTTCCCATCACCTTCCTCCTACAGAAAATTTTCAAGTACATAATTTATAAGTATTCCTCTTGGATTGTATACAATAACAAATGACCAACTTGGTCTACTAAAAAAAAAACTTATCATAATGACTTGGAAGGACATATATATCCATAATTGACTCATGCCAAGCAATATTAGTCATAGTAGAGCCATTATCATGATCAATAACAACTATTTCAACACCTTGTAGCAGTAATCTATACCACCTGACCTTAAATAGAACAACTTTGAAGGAATATGATTCTAACTATAGTATAACTTCCAAATATCCATAATATGTAATATCATATGTGATTGGATGTTTGTCACCCATGTGGGATATATTAGACACTTGGAAATTTTTTATTCTTTTTTTGTAACTAGGGGAATCGACAACTAGGATGGGGTTGGTACTCACGTGACATGGGTTCTAGGGGTCCAATTCCGTCTGCTACCACTATAACCCTAGGTGCACCCACACAACCTGCAAGCATGGGGCATGGGTAAGCTGGGGTGATTTGAACTTGTGACCTCCATTTACAACATGTCCTTCATATCAAGCGAATCATCGATTGAGCTACACCCCTACATGCACTTGAAAAGTTTCAATTATTCCACAATATGATCATCCAAATTTTGATATGATATTTACAACCATCACACCACATAGTTTTGTGATGCTTCTCCCACATCACACATGTTAAGAAGGAACAATAAAGTTATCATTATAGGGAAAATAAATGAGAAAATAAAAATCAAGAAAAAAGGATAACTTATACCTAATTCTATCTTTTGCACCAAATTTTAAATCATTTATTCTTGCATAATATTAGGATCCTTTTCCAATAACACTTGTTAAATCAATTGAGACACCCCATTCCATGGTAGGTTATCATTAAATTCATCACATCGTTCCATCCATACCTTCTTGTAATCAAGATTATTTTGCAATGCAAAGATGTATTATATCCCATTTTTCACCACATTAAAGATATTATAAATAAATTTAATTGCTATAATTTAAGTACCAATATTTATACAAAGATTTAACCACCCACCTTCAACTTTTTCTCTCAATCCCTTTCTCGAGAAAGACTCCCCCCTCAAACTCGTTGTTGTACTTGTCATGCCATATGTGAGGCACACAAATATCTACTTGAGGTATATGCTCACCGATATAAACCATGGATTGATAAACCATATAGCCCTCAACCATTGACCCCTCATGATGCAATCTCTATGTAACAAATTCCTTCAAATGCCTCTCCACCAGCCACATTTCCCTTGTGTGACTAAGTCCACGTATTCAAATCTCCTCAACCAGGTGAATGAGGTAGTGATCCTATGCATTGAAGAAGCTCAGAGATAAATTTATTTGCATTTCACACATTATACAAGGAAATGCTATATTCCAGTACCTGATATTTTCTTGATGTATCTCCTTAGATGAAAACAACCTATATGTAACAATGAAACGCATTTGAATAAAATGATATATTTACAAAAAATAATCATATGGTGGTATTAATTTTAGTTAATAGCTTATGACTCACCTCATCTACTTGCTTAGTTTATATACGATTTTCTTTATGTTGTTTTTTAAGTTGTCTCGGAGTGCTAAAGGTAGAATGAACTGAAACACAAAACATTGAATTATATTCACTTAATGAACAAAAACAAAAAATAGAATGATTTATATTAGAGCATAACTATTATAAAAATTCAGACCTTGATAAATGTATGATAATCATGCATTTTTACTCCTCTAATATCACTTGTTTTCATCAAGATAATTTTAATGTTTCCGAAAAAAATATTGGGAAACTTAATGTTCCTTACAACATATGTCATTGCATTACTCTCTTCCTCTATTAATAACCATGGAAAAGTTATTGATTCTCCACCACTAGAAGATTGACTCAAATGTTGTATTACATTAGATTCCTTTTTTTTCAATAGAAAATATTGTTCCTTGCTATTCATAGATTGAATCAAAGAGAACAATTACAATGCTTGATTGTCTCAAGGATAGATTTTAGCACAAAAATAAAACTATCAACAACTTTACATCCTGTTGTATTCCTAAAAAAAAAAAGGATTCTCATAGTTCCAGACTAATGCAAGTTCCAATAACCTACCGAAACACAATAGAAGTTCTATTCTATAGAAAATAAACACTAGTTCCAAAGTCCTTGTAACAAATTCTAATATTCCTTCATAAGCAAGAAGAAATGATGATTCATCCGGTATGTATCAAAGGAATATAGATTGTAGGTCGGATTAAAACATATGCCACAACAAAATCCACCAACCACAAAAAGGATCCAAAGGAAAGATTAAGGAAACAGCCAGCAGAGATTCCCACTAATAAAGCTGAATGGTCCCCCTAGAAACCACATGTTTGTTCTAAAATTCTTCATAGTATATGAGACCCTCTGATTTCCCCATAGAATTTTTAGATAGGATGTTACATTGGATTCCTTGATGTTACTTATAACTTTGGAGTTTGATTTTTTTTATTCCTTCCACCTAACATTCTCCATAGGAACTTAATGACATTCTTCCCAATGTGAATTGTATCAAATAAATGAGCTATTGGAAGGTACTCATAGTATGGTAGTTTATTGAATTATATGGAAAAATAAATTCATATCTTGGGGAATCTCATTGCATTTACATATTGATAACATAAAATGAATCACATCTGTTAGTACAAAACAACATAAAAGTAAAAACTAACAAGGTTTTTTGTAAGGTTACAACACCCGAGGAAAACCCTCGAGTGCTTCCCCTCATTTCGAGGATGTTACCCAAGGTAAACACTAGATTCTTTAGGGCACAATACTATGTCAACAATACGAGTCAAATCCATTAGAACGGTATACTAATTACGATCTCAACATGTTACTTTTTGGAATAGAACCTAGGTGGGGAGGATAATACTCCATCTCACAACCACTCGAGGTAAACTGAATTGACCAAAAAAACTGACAAGTTATGTATGTGAATGTAATTGAAACCAATTGATTACCATGGAGACTTCCATCATAAGTCTTCTTCCACCATTGAGGTGTCATTCTTTTTGGTTTTGTTCTGTTCTCTTCCTTATCCTTAAAAAAAATTGTTCGGTAGGTATGGTTTTTTTAGAGGAAATATTTGTACTCATCATATACCAATTTTCCTAAACTACTTGAACATCGAGATGTAACTTTTGGACCACATATTAGACTACCATATTTACCTTTTGTTTAAATCCCTATAAGATATACAATAGTTTTATTAGTAAATTAATGAGTTAATGTTCAAGTGCATTTTACATTCCATATAAATGTGATAGCCCAAGTCACTACAAGGAAAACACCTTCTAGAAGAGGTTTTTGCAGACCCTTCACAAAAAAGAGCCAATTTATTTGTTTATAGCAAAGGATGCTAGTGAAGGTGGTCGAGCAGAGGTTTTAGCGGAGGTTTCTTTATGTGCGCATAAACATCCCAACCACAATAGTGTGCTTAACAAGTAAACACATTGGTGCATCGAATTAGTAAAAGCATTGACAAGCTAGTGCACCTAATTAGGAAGTGCACCAAAGTCCAAAAAGTTCAGTGCCATTTCAAACAACTATAGAATATTTACTTCCCGACAAAACTCGAGGGTGTGTGTTTAGGACACAAATGCATTGGTGCATTAAAGATTCAACGCATCATTTAAAAGGCATAAAAACATAAATCCTAATTATGTTTAAAAGAAAAAAAAATGGTGCTCCCGATCTACCTAGATACACTGGTGCACTTATGTCAATGATGCACTGGTTCGCCTAATGAAACAAAGCACTGATGTCAAAATAACTCAATGAAATTTGTAAAACAAAATTCATTTTATTTTTCACGAAAAACCTATCTAATGTGTGGAAATGATACTAACATACCAGTGCATTGAATAATAGCATGCATCGCTTTATGTCAAAAAATCCCTTCGTGAACTGGAAAAAAAAAAACTATTTTCAATTTTCCAATATAGGGACCCTGGTGTGTTATAAATTCGGAGATGCACTAGTGCACTACTAAGCATAACGCACCGGCTATAAAAAAAAATTAATTAATTAATAAAACATAATGTGTTTTCATTTTGTAAAATAGAAATACCTCAAGGTGCTCTGTATAAGGAGAAGTGCACCAATGCACCACTATACATGATGCACCGATGTGCCACTAAATCGGGTGCACCAGAATAGGGTAAAATAAAATAAAATAAATTATTGTACCAAATTACTCATTTCACCCATTTCTCAGTGTGGTAAACCTCTTAAGCCCATTTAAGCACTGATGCGATACTCGAAATTTCTCTCGTGGTTTGGTTGGTCGATAGAGCTAGAATTTTTCCAAACCAGTGGAAAACATCATTCGTTGTTTATGAGACAACCATGCTTCTCAAGCAGGCAAGAGTCCAGGTATTGTCTTTATTAAATTTCCCATTTTAAAACATAAAATTAAAAAAAATATATGTGGTGCGTATTGTAAGCTTGACTCGCATTGTGTTAATGGTGCACTGTGTGTAAACATAGAGCACATGGGTAACAGGGGATAAATTTCAACTTTCACCCACCATAGCTAATGCATTACCGAAAACGTAATGCACCGAAATTAGAACAATAAAATAATTTTTAAAAACATGCGATGCACTATAAATATAAGGACACATTGCTAACGGTGTGTCCATGTATTGAAAGAGAACCGTTTATCTAACAAAGTTTCTTAGGGACATAGTGTGTTTGAGGAAACAAAACGCACCACCATTGAAAAGATTAATTTTTTTAAAGAACAAACGGTGCGTCAATATATATACAGAGCCTCGGTTAGTAAACAAAAAAATTAAGGTCCACTATGTGTTTTAGTAAACGAAATGCACCGCTTAAAAACCATAAACAATATTTTGAAAAATGCAGTGCTCTCTAAATATATAGATGCACTAGCACCGCGGTGCGTCAATATATTTATAGAGCACCGCTTAGAAAACAAAAAATTAAATGTCAAAGGTGCATTTGAGTAAACTCAATGCACCGTCATGAAACCATAAACATTTTAAAAAATGCAGTGCTCTATAAATATATAGGTGCACCAGAAATGGTGTGCCTTTATATATATAGAGCACTGCATTTTTTTAAAATGTTTATGGTTTCACAACGATGCATTTGTGTAAACTCAATGCACCGTCGTGAAACCATAAACATTTAAAAAAAATGCAATGCTCTATAAATATATAGGTGCACCATAAATGGTGTGCCTTTATATATCAATAGCACCATACAACCCACAGACACTTTCGTTCTGCAGTGCATTTTGATGAACTAAACTCACCACCACTGAAACCATAATTCTTTTTTTAACTAAGTAGTGCTATTTAAATATATAGACACATTGTTTTCAGTGCATTGGTATATGTAAAGAGCACTGTGTAAAGAACAAAAAAAATGTTTTTTTTTCAACAAGTTCGGTGCTTTGTATATATACTAGAGCACCTCTACCGGTGCGTCTATGTATATTCAGCGCAGCGACAAAATAAAAAAAATTAAGTTCTAACATGTTGGTGCTCTATACATCCCGATGCATCGCGGTTGTGCGTAGGTATAGATATGGCACACTAACATTATAGAAAAAAAAACATATCAATATTAGAGTACCAATAGCGATGCTTTTATGTTAGAGCACCGTAGGCGGTGCACGTATATTTTAAAGGCGTTGTGAGTGATGAGATTAGTTCATGAAATCACTAGTAATGGTGAGTTATTTATTTTTAAGCACACCGGTAATGTTATTGATTTGTTTTGAGAAAAAATATTTTATGGTTTTCATAAATAAAAATGTACTTTAATCATTTTTTCATGTTTTAGGTATGTATATATTTGTCTATGTCTATGTTTCTATTGAAACTTATATGTGAATTGGAGATAGGAGCGACGAGAGCATCAACAGGACTAGCAGCAGCGTCTTGAGAGTGGGAGGACTGGGACA
Source organism: Larix kaempferi (assembly GCA_027924585.1). Taxonomy (NCBI): domain Eukaryota; kingdom Viridiplantae; phylum Streptophyta; class Pinopsida; order Pinales; family Pinaceae; genus Larix; species Larix kaempferi. The sequence continues at coordinate 1,522,827 of BSBM01000236.1, forward strand.
AGGAAAGGGATTTGATCCCTTGCCCTATTACACTACATATATATTTCCTCTTATAGGTGGTTTCCCTCCTCAAATATTATGAAGAGGCTACATCGCTAAGGGGTTAGTCACTACTACTAAGGTTGTTGATTAATCATTGGGATCAAAATAGGCAGGCATTCAGGGTGGTTCCTCATTTATGTTTCCACCCCAAACAGGAGGACATTTATTTCATTATCGAGATATCCATGAGAGGGGAGGATTTTCTCCATTTCCCCGATGTCTTTCCTAGAATTACAACAGCTAGTCAACTAGAATATGTTCATAGATATGTTAGTCATGTCTCCACTACCCTTGATTACTTCTAGTTATCTTGTGGCAAGTTGCACATAGCTTCTTTTGGTGCATAGGAGGTTAGGTTCCTCTCTCTTTTGGTCACGATAATTTCCCAGTACGCTATTGATGGGAAACACATTAGTTGCATGTTATTATATTATGTTGATTCATTAGTGCAAAGTCCTCGATGCATTAGGTGGTTTGCCATTTTTTTGCAACAATTTTGTTTTTCTTTGGATTGTTTTTGCACCATGTTTGATGGGAGGATAGGCTTCCCATTTGAGAGGTTTTTGGTCACTCGACCATCATTTAATCACCACCCTCCTAGGACAATGACCGAGGTGAGAATGCACATGTGGGGGGAGATGTTTCCCAAGAGGGTCCAAGCAGAGTTCCTAGGTTGGATCACTATAAAGACACTAGAATTGATTGTCAATGAGGACGATCATACCATGGATCTTATGGCATACCCATACACAAGGTTGCATTGGTGAGGATGTCCCAACATCTTATTTACCCAAGATTAGACACCAGATGACAGAGGCAATATTATCGTTATGTTTGCTTAATCTAGTTACATTTTATTGTATAATTTAATACATATGTAATTTATTATAACATTTTCTTTAAATTGTTTAATTAAAGTGTCTAATTATTTTTATTTACTATTTTTTATATATTGGCACTTACGTTGGGGAGGTTCCTCCCCAACAATATGAATAAATGGATAAGGATGCGGAGGTGCCTCAGTTACAGAGACTCGACCTGCAATGCAGGATAGATAGTAGATTTTGTTAGGACGCGGCAGATTGATTATATGCACTGTTGACCCGACATGAAGTGTACCCTTTTCAAGTCAAGCAGATCCAACAAGACCCAGACCTCTCAGCATTATGGAGGAACCTCCCACATAATATGACATCATTGATGCATCATATTGTTGGTGTCTTTATCCTACAACAAAGGTATAGGTCTTCTCATAGCTCTTCAAATTCCAATGATGGGGGTGGTTGTAATCCACCTCCTCCTTCTCCACCACATCCTCCTACTCTTGATGTAGCTAACCCACCACCTCCTCCTCCTCCTTTTGGAAAAGCCAACCCACCACCACCACCTCCTCCTCCTCCATATATGCATCCTCACCCTAGTGGAGCCGACCAACCACCATATCCTCCTCTAGTAGTCGATCGACCACACTCTCCTTGTTAAATTTTCTGAATTTACTTCAATCTGATCTAGGATCTTAACTGAGAGAACAACATGTACAGCATATCAATCATGGAGACAATAATGCAAGCACACAAGAGACACAAAGATTTACTTGGGGAAAACCATAAAGGTGAAAAACCCCAATAACTTCCTCAGAGATAGATAGAGCAATGATACAACCAACCATGAGAGATAGCCATAGCCTAGCAGCAGATCCTCCTCCTCCATAAGTGCGCCTCTCCTCCTTGAGAGCATGTGTGATAAGTGAGTGAGTAAATAGAGTGCCTCCCGCACTCTATTTATACTTGACTTGACTTTCCTTTTTACCTAACTCATGTCGGCTCTAACTTAACCACATAACATAATGCTGAGTGGGCCGACCCCCAATAGGGTGGTCTAATAACCCTTTGACCCACATGGCCGACCCCCAATAGGGTGGTCTAATAACCCTTTGACCCACATGACTTATACAGGGCCGACCCCAAATAAGGTGGTCTAATAACCCATCAAGTATAAGTTACGACACTTACAATATAAATGACGACACTTCCTTATAGAGGAATAATACCATCTCTATAGGAATACAATATACATATATGTGAAATACATTCCGAAGTTACATATACATCAACACTCCCTCTTAACTAGGAAGGTATTTCTCAGCACAGTTCTTCTAGCACAAGTCATCTTCTATGGATAATCGTCATCGAGTCATCATCATCGTCACTGCTGCTGCTATCTCAATCAATCTCTGAATCTACTCGTCATAGGAAGTTCTACAGAGCCAGTCCTTTTTCATACTGGATGTAGGCCCACCACCTGCAGGTCTTCGTCATCACTGGCCATACTGTGGAATCCTCAGGACTTATTACGTGCGTCACAAAACCTCGAAAGAGCATCCCAGGATGTTACGGGTACACAACTCCGACCTGTAGGATCTCCCAGGGTGCTATTACATGTGACCCCACCACAAAACCTCGCAAGAGCATCTCAGGATGTTACGGGTACACAACTCCGACCTGAAATCTCCCAGGGCACAAATTACATGTGGTCCAACACAAAACCTCGCAAGAGCATCTCAGGATGTTACGGGTACACAACTCCGACCTGAAATCTCCCAGGGCAACGAATTACATGTGGTCATGGAAAAACCTCGCAAGAGCATCCCAGGACTGATTACGGGCACACAGCCCAACCTATCGGATCTCCCAGGGAAACGAATTACATGCCATAGGACAAAACCTCGCAAGACTATCTGCAGATCTCCCAGGGCAACGAATTACATGTCCTCCCAGAGAAAAACCTCGAAAGAGCATTTGCCAGATGTCCCAGGGCACCGAATTACATGCCATAGGCAAAACCTCGAAAGACCATCTGCAAATCTCCCAGGGCAACAAATTACATGCTCATCTGCACAACCTGATCCACGACCATAGAGTATCAACCTGATACTCACCATACATCATCCTGATGTATCCATGATCATCCTGATCATCATCACTGCAACGTCCTGCTGCATGTCATCTGGAGCAACATCCTGAAGCTCGTCATCTATGATCATCCTGATCATCATTGCAACATCCTGCTGCATGATCCACCTGATCATCAATGCATCTACCTGATGCATACCAAGTATCATACATGATCCTCCTGATCATCAATGTATCCACCTGATACAAATACATGATACATATCATCATACATGATCCTCCTGATCATCAATGCATCTACTTGATGCATACCAAGTATCATACATGATCCTCCTGATCATCAATGTATCCACCTGATACAAATACATGATACATATCATCATACATGATCCTCCTGATAATCAATGCATCTACCTGATGCATACCAAGTATCTACCTGATACATATCATCATACATGATCCTCCTGATCATCAATGTATCCACCTGATACAAATACAAATACATGATACATATCACCATACATGATCCACCTGATCATACAATGTATCCACCTGATACATATACAGATACATGGTCCAAGCATCCAACATGATGCATACATACATACATAAAATGATCCAACTGATCATATCCAAGCAGAAACCAGAACATCATCCTGATGCTCATCATCCAGCGCTTACATCCACAGCCATGTGAAGGATCCTCCTTCCAACATGCTTGGAATGGCTTCAGCAAATGTGTCCATCACTTCTTCCTCGAAGTATCCTTGATCTGAAGCACGCCAAGCCTCTCTCTGAAGTACTCGAACTTCACCCTGGCTAGTGGCTTCGTTAGCACATCTGCAATCTGCTCGTCCGTCGCAACATACAGGAGCTTCACAGCTCCTCTCTGCACCATATCCCTGATATAGTGATATTTGATCTCTATGTGTTTCGACCTGTCATGAAACACTGGGTTCTCGGACAGCTTCACACAACTCTGGTTATCACAGAAGATACCAGTAGCCTCCAACGGGAGATCAAATAACTCAGACAGTAGCTTCCATAGCCATACTGCCTCACAACTAGCTGAACAGGCTGCAACATACTCTGCCTCAGCTATACTCAGTGCTACGCAGGACTGCTTCCTGCTAAACCAAGAGATCACACCTAATCCCATACTGAAGCAGCACCCAGATGTGCTCTTCCTGTCTGCAGCACTTCCAGCCCAATCTGAATCAACATAACCTTCCAGGTTAAACTTTTGATTCGCCTCATACCTGAGCCCATAATCCACTGTACCCTTCAGGTACCTCAGAATCATGCTTTACAGTAACCAGGTGAACACTTCTCGGATCCGTCAGGAACTGGCTCAATGTGTTCACAGCAAAGCAAATGTCTGGTCTTGTGTTCGTCAGGTACATCAAGGACCCAATCATCTGACGATACATAGAGACATCAACTGACTCAGATGAAGCATCACATAGAAGCTTCAGATTCGATGCCATAGGTGTGGCCATGGCCTTGCAATCCATCATCCCGAACCTCTTTGGGATCTCTACTGCATACTTCCCTTGTCCAAGGAAGATTCTATCTGCACTTTGCCACACCTCCATGCCAAAAACAAATAGTGCATCATCCCCAAGTTCTTCATCTCGAACTCGGTAGTAAGCTTCCGCTGCGTGTCGGCAATCAATCTATCTTCACCATACCAAGTTCTGGGAGCTTGCTTCAAGCCATACAAGGCTTTCTTCAATCTGCATACATATGACTCCATGTCAGGTCTTGGGACTGCATCCCAAACATCTTCTTCATGATCTACGGATCATGGCATTCCATTTCTTCATCCCAGATCCTGGGAACTTCAATATCTTCAATAGATATCTTTCTTGCTGGAACAAATGTTGTAGTCCTTTTGTAGGAGATGGCATATGATCTTTCCTACACAACAAGTTAAATTGCATGATTAGAAAACATCTTATAGTTTTCAGAACAAATTCTTACACATAAAGAAATATGCCATACAGTCATGCAATTATCTTAGCCAATGCTTCAATACAACATTTATCCATATCCCGTAACTTTCTAGATGCATTCCAATCTCTACCAGAACATTGTTAAGAGTGTGCACAACTCCCAACATGTCAGCAAAGAGGTTTCATTCTAGATAAGTAGCAATGGAATGTTGTACAGTGCCATAGGCTACTTACCCATGCATATTAGTAGTATACTGTTCATCAATGTAATTATTCTAATATGCATAATACACAACCTAATTCTAGGAACATCAGTATATACATTATTGAACAGTATTATTTAAGAAATGACAATTCAAATACTTATCTTTGTTTGTTCGTTGGGTGGACTCCCTCTGAGTCTTTGCTTCCTTGCAGGAGCTGCTGGAGTCCTAATCTGAGGTAGCTTCTTCTACACCTTTCTGTTGTGAAATGTAGAGAGATGATCAAATCCCTCTGAATATCTGCATCCTTGCAGAAACTACTGAAGTGTGCTCCTTTGCTTTCTTGCAGGAACAACTAGAGTGTGCTCCTTTGCTTTCTGGCAGGAGCAACTGGAGTGTGCTCCCTCTTGATCTTTGCTTCCTGAATTACCTGTTCTTGAACTCATATTCATCCTTGGTCCCTATGCATGCTTATTAGTATCATGAATGTGTTATCCTTGTGATCTCATATAAAATCATACATTCATTAGTATACTATTAAAACACAATAATCTCAAGCATGTATAGTCATGATCATTTCAAACAGAAATAATAAGCATGAGCATTCAAGGATTCTTATGGTTAGTCAAATCATAAGAAACATAACATGTCTAAACCTGTAATTACTCAAGCCTATGACTCTTCAGGTTAGTTGAATCATCAATCAAGATAAGAGATATAAAATGCATAAAACCTGTGATTATTCAAGCCTATACCTTCATGATTCTTCTGGTTAGTCATATCATCAATTATAATAATATACATCCAACCATGATTATTCAAACCTATGACTTCATTAATAATTATTATCAACAACAGTATAAGATCCTAACACAAGGTAGGATTTTAGCTTGATATAGGAAAAACATACCTGGATTAGCATGCTAGCTATTTATGTCTAACATACCCGCATAATGTCTTCTGGTTCTCTTTAGTGACTTGTGCTAGTAACCTGCATGTCTCATAAGTTAACCATTATAAAACTAAGTTATACATACCTCGAGAATGGATCTTCTATGAGATCCATGGCAATGGATGAATCTTTGTCCTCATGATCATATGTTCTTGAACTAGAACATGATTTGTCTTCTTGGTGTACCTTTCATGTTAGTAGACAACATAAAAATCATACAACATCACAATGTGTTAGTACAAACATAAGTTTCATACTCCTAATAAATGAATGACTTCTATCATGCATTCATAATTTTATTAAGGTGATATGACAAGTCTAAAATCAAGATTGTACTAACCGTGATAATATGAAGACAAGCATACCATAAACTTAATTATGAACAAATCTCAAAACATACCTCGATGAGTCATACCTGTCGAGATCACTTGTAATCTTCTTATGTAAGGCCTTAGCCTCATCTCCCTCTGAAACAGGAACTTCTTCACTTATGCAAGTGATTAACCCAATCCACTTGATTTGCAAGAACTGGACCTTGAGCTGGATATGGGTTTGTCAGAGAAACCCCAAAAATTCAAACTTTGAATTTCAAACTTCTGATAGGATAGAAATATGTGCCTTGATGAGCTGATCAAGTTGGTATATTCAGAATTTGAAAACTGCAAAGTTTCACTCCTCAATTTTGCCTTTGAAACTTCTAGATTCACTGGACGTGACCCTGAACTGGGGTTTGATGAAGCCCACTCTTTTGCCCCATCAAAATGTTTGATCCAAAGCTCTAAGCTTCTATTTTTCTGAGGAGCTTCCAGCCGTGGTCACAGATTTCAAAAATTCCCATTTTTACAGAAGCCCTAATTTTCCACTTTTCTGATCAAAGTCCCGAACTAGGGTCTAATCAAGCCCGGCCTTCTGCCCAACCAAAAATTCTGATCTTGGTCTCTAAATTTCTATTTTGATGAGTAGCATCCAGCCGTGGTCTCCGATTACAAAAATTCCAACTTTCTCCAAAGCCCTAAATTCCGGAAGCCATGAATGAAGGTACCAAAAAATAATTCTGTTTTGACAGAAATATGTACCTGATTGTTTCTGGTGTAACTCCGAAATTTTTGATCCACAGGGTCTGAAAAAGTTTCCTGAGATAGCCTGACCTGTTATCTTTCCATCCTGACAGGTCTGACCTCAATTGGATTCTCTGAGAGAGAGATATGCCAAATGTCGCAACGTGACCTGTTTTGGGATAAAACAGGAGAGCGAACTTGTACGGTGTGCCACGTGTCACTGTTTTAACTTCAGCCTCTGAAAAAGTTTTTTGAGATAGCTCGGCCTGTTACCTTTCCATCCTGACAGGTCTGACCTCAATTGGACTCTCTGAGAGAGAGTTATGCCAAATGTCGCAACGTGACCTGTTTATGGGATAATACAGGAGAGCGAACTTGTACGGCGTGCCACGTGTCACTGGTTCGACTTCGGCCTCTGAAAAAGTTTTCTAAGATATTGCAGACTGTGTAATACCTGTCACTTTTTACGAAATTTCATTTGGAGCTTCCTAGCCCAAGATATGACCTTTTTCCCAAGGTCACCTGATTTTGACTCAGATCTGGAAGAGGCAGAAACCCTATATTGTACAGATCATAAATCACAAAGTACAACGAATTAGAGGTTGTCCTTTGGACACAAGATACCTGGAGATCTTAGCTTCGGCTTGTAACAATTTCAGATCCGAAAACTTCGCCAAAATGGATTTATAGCGAAAGTGCTACGATGACTAGTTTTTTCTATATCAAGCCCTAGCATCGTAAGTGCAACAAGTGTCATACATGCCATATCATGCCTTCTTTCAGGCTAGCTCTGATACCATGTTAAATTTTCTGAATTTACTTCAATCTGATCTAGGATCTTAACTGAGAGAACAACATGTACAGCATATCTACAGCATATCAATCATGGAGACAATAATGCAAGCACACAAGAGACACAAAGATTTACTTGGGGAAAACCATAAAGGTGAAAAACCCCAATAACTTCCTCAGAGATAGATAGAGCAATGATACAACCAACCATGAGAGATAGCCATAGCCTAGCAGCAGATCCTCCTCCTCCATAAGTGCGCCTCTCCTCCTTGAGAGCATGTGTGATAAGTGAGTGAGTAAATAGAGTGCCTCCCGCACTCTATTTATACTTGACTTGACTTTCCTTTTTACCTAACTCATGTCGGCTCTAACTTAACCACATAACATAATGCTGAGTGGGCCGACCCCCAATAGGGTGGTCTAATAACCCTTTGACCCACATGGCCGACCCCCAATAGGGTGGTCTAATAACCCTTTGACCCACATGACTTATACAGGGCCGACCCCAAATAAGGTGGTCTAATAACCCATCAAGTATAAGTTACGACACTTACAATATAAATGACGACACTTCCTTATAGAGGAATAATACCATCTCTATAGGAATACAATATACATATATGTGAAATACATTCCGAAGTTACATATACATCAACACTCCTCCTCACTGAGTCGACCCACCGCCATCTCCTACTTCATAGGCCAATTGACCACCCTCACCAAGACGACCCACCACCATCTCCTACTCCAAAGGTCGATCGACCACCCTCTCCTTCTCACCGAGTTGACACACCACCATCTCCTCCATAGGTCGATCGACCACCCTCTCCTCCACACCAAATACACTGGCCTCCATCTCCTTCTCACCCAGCCAACCCACCGCCACCTTTGAAACCATTGGTCAGTTTGATAGATACGACAGTTGCACCTGGTGGTATAGATACTCACGGAGAGATGTTTCAGATGTTTGTTTCTACATTTTTATCTAGTGGAGGTATTGATGCCTTTGGCTCTACAGTAGGAGGTGTTAATGTCTCTAGATCTACTAGTGGAGGTATTGATGCCTCTGGTTTCGGTCATGGACCCGCCAACTCATAATAGTTATTGAGCACATGTATCTATTTGACTTCTATATTTGACTTGAGTTGTTTATTTGACATATATTATGATTTTGATATTTATGTTCCTATATATTGTTTTTGTTTCATATGTCATTGATATTGATGTTGATATTGTTCATGTATATTTATTTCTTTTCATGTTACGTTGATATCATTTCATTTATAAAATGTATTATGTGTCATGCTTCATTTATATGATGTTGATGTTGATGTATATCATGTTGATGGCATTCATGTATATTTATGTCTCTTCATGTTATTGTTGATTGTTGTTTCATTTATAAAATGTTTATTTTGACAAAATTAAAATTTTATTTCAAATATTTTAATGAAATTTATATACTAAATCAATTTTATTTAAAAAGAAAGAATATGAATATAAGTGCAAACTAATGATGACTTCTTCAGCATATAAGAAGTAATAGTAATTTGAAAAGAAAAATATATATATATATTTATTGATTACACATATATCTTGAGGTAGCTACTCATTAAATGTAAAAAGCAGATGTCTATGTTAATGTGTTTGAGTACTACCTAGAAAATATAATCAATATATTAAAATTGATAAAAATATAAATGACAAGGAATAGTAAAATATATAACTAAAACATCTAGTAGTACTAAAATTTATATAAAATTTAAATCAAAGTTATTTTGGGTTCATGGCTTAAATGTATGCATTTTTTAAGGTTGATTAAGTGTGAATTTAATGTTCATTCAAATGATTATTTGGAACAATAGGAACAAATTTGTTTATGTATGATTTCAATGTTTTTGTGTGTCATTACTTTTTTTTGTCTTTCTCTAAAAAGTTGTTCTCTTTATGTAAAAAACACATGAATTGAAGAATCAATAGAATTTTCATCATCTTATCATGGTAAAGTTACAAATAGTATAAGTTATCATTGGATGCGATTATTCTAATTCCACTCTTACATCAAAAAATAAAAATGAGTGAAAACTTTGAATTTCAAATTAATACAACTTATGTGTTGGAGAAACATATAACATGTACAACTTATGTGTTGTGGAAACATATAACATGTAAATATTGTAATGTTATAAAACATGATAGGTAACTCATACTCATTGTTATTCACATTATAAATATGTTTCTATGCATTCAATACTCAATATACAATCTACTTCCATTACAAAATGAGAAACTATTAATTATAATTTTACATCCAATACATAAAATAAATGTGTGAACACCCAAGATTGGATCCAACAACAAATAAATGATAGTTAACTTTTCATTTCCAACATCATAAAATGAAGAAAAAAAATCATCAAGCATAGAACTAAAACTTGATTCACTAGCATTTGTCAAATTTGTGTAATTGGATTCCCACGACTTAGAAGCATTTTAAACCAGGGAAATTTGAGATATCTTGTTATCCAATCTGGAATTGGGTTAACTCCTCCTTCTATGTGGTATTGATGTTTGGAGAGATAAACTAAGTTAAAATATGGGTAGTGTAAAATTCTCTTCTTTGTTTGTAAAATAATAATTATATCTTAGATGGTGTAGACTAGCCACATTTCCTATGTGTTTTGTTAGGTTTCAAATAAAACTTATTTTCATAGACTAGAGAGAATTTTCATATCCCTTTTATATACAAAATATGGTGGTGATAGGGTGCTTCCCTTACTGACTTTGTGTGTTTGTACACTCCTAAAACCATAGGGTGGTTTGTTGTTAATTGATGTTTTCATATAAGGGGAAATTTTGGAATCTAAATGGATTGATTGGTGCATTGATGGAAATGGTGCGTGGTGCATTGTTTAGTGCATTGATGGAAATGAAAAATATTATATTTTAAATGATCCTCCAAACTTCTTTATAAATCCAATATTAAAATAGATCTATATTGATTGTAATCAATAACACTATAAATTTATATAAATATAACATGAATATGTTAAAAGATTAACCTAGTTTACTATATACATACATACATATATGTGTGTGTATGTGTGGTAATATATATATATATATATATATATATATTGAATGGTGATGAAATGTTAACAAATATACAAAATAATAACTAGATATTTTGTTTTGTCATATAATTATGTGGTAAGTCAAGACACTTAATATGAGAAGATTGGGATTCAAACTTTCATTGTACACCATTTTGTGGGAAAAGAAATTATTGTTTAACAAGGAATATTAGATTGGAATATTAACTTCACTATGTGTTTCCATCAACCGGATTATCTTCCTCGCTTGGCAAGATAACATTGTTGTTCTCAAAAATATTTTTTTTATCTCGGGTCGTGTCTTAGTAGGAACCACCAATCCCTATCCAACACATCTAGGTAAAAGAACAATTGATTGCATTGTTTTGGGTAAACATAAGGATCCTTCTTTTCATCCCATATATTTTTATAGTTGATACATATTAGCTCACTATCATGATCTTCCTTTACATTATTCGAGTCAAAAGTATCCCACCACTTGCACCTAAAAATAGCACATTGGAAAGATGAGAAGTACACTTCCATGATCTCTTGTATATTTCAGACATAACCTAGCTTCCCCTATATTATGTTCTGATCGCAATGGCTAGCACAGCTAGATTGGTCAAACTCGACCTCCACTCCATGGGAAAATGTGACACATCCATCATCAGCATCCTTAGAGCGAAAATGATGTCCATATGCCCACATAGATGGGAACAAATGCACTAAAAAAATGTGAAGAATGGACATTTTAATATGTTTAGTAAGACGAGCATTAATAAAAGCATAATACATGTTATAATCCAAACGTGCATTCTAAAATGAATAATGTGCATGGATATATTATTACAAAGTTGTTGCACCCAATCCCTATGTTTAGTGCATCCTCTTCACCATGTGGGTAATGAACGGACACATTATATTTATCTTTAATCTGGTCAGCCACCCAACTATTAGGATAGATTATTGGCATAATTTTGTTTAAATTGTGAGGATAAGGGATGCTTCTACCATTCAACCGTCTGAATTATTTCCTACCACTGTCTCATTTCCTTCTCTTTTCTTCATACAATGCGACCCATGGTTTTGTTTCCTTCGCATTGTAAAGAACAAATTTATTGGTGGCATTAATTTTTGCATTCGTTGATGTAGTCATGAAATGAAGACAAATAGAATGAGATCAAATATATATTATAAAGTTCATATATATGCCAAGGACATTTTATGTCTGTTTTTGGTTTACATTGTATATTTTTGAACTTTCTGAAATACTCTCAGTTGTGGGAGGTGGTTTGTTGGACAGTAGCAATACTGATATCATGTACTATTTGATTCAAGTTTGAATATCAATAGTAGGCTTTTTTTTGCAGGAAAAAAAAATTCATATAAACAGTTACTCTATAGAAATTTGACAAAATATATGTGACTTACTCTTTATAAGACACCTTTTTCTATTCATTTAGAGTAGCTCTCCTTCCATTAAAGGTTAAAGCCTCATGTGTTGAGGTAAGTGCTTTGTATGTCAAAGTGATGGTGTTGTACAATATTGTTTATCAAGACTAAGGTCTTATGTGTCAAGACAGATCCTCATGTGTTGAGGTGGTGCCTCATGTGGTGAGGTAATGCTTTGCTTGTCGAAGCATGAATGGTGTGTGATATACTACTAACCATGGTCTTAGATATGGATAAGCTATTAAGTCTCATCTAGAGACTGACACCTTTAGAGTGAATAACTTTAGCATATGACCACTTGGAACGAGAGTAGAACGAGATGATCGCATCATTGGAAAAATCTCCTTAGTATATTTGATATGATAAATAATTAAGTTAGCACATGTGGACCATGCAGATATGACAAGAGATAAAGATAAGATTAATTAAGTTAAGAGATAACTCAAATTTGTAGACTTCAGTGATCAGAGTGCTAAAAGAGTTAGCTATGTGTTAAAAAGAAATATTTCAATTGTCAAGTGTGCTAAAAGAGTTAACTAAAGTGTTAACAAAGAAGATTTAGTTACTTAAGTGTTATGCATGACGACACTTTGTTTAAACTAAAAGATGACACTTGAGTTATGACACTTGCATGTCGACACTTGAGTTAAAATAAAATACGACACTTGTGTTACAACACTTGCATGACGACACTTGAGATAAACTAAAAGACGACACTTGAGTTGCGACACTTGAGTTATGACACTTGATTTATGACACTTGAGTTACAACACTTGCATGACGACACTTGAGTTATCCACCTAACTGAGTGATCTAGCATCCAGTTGAAGGACGAGTTCATCCTGAAGTTAGAAGACAAATATGAAATCCAAATCATGAGAAGTATGGCACAATTGTCATACATGATTGATGAAACCAATGTCAGAGCAAATTATCTCTTGAAAGAATTCGAATTTTTTGTGCATGTGATAAAAAATAGCAAATTGGTTTTGTGCTAGATTTATGTTGAGTTCTTCTCTTTATCTATCTATCTCTTGCTCCGATATTGCACCAAGAGTGCTTGATGTAATATGATCATTGTAAAGAAATCATTCTCTGCTATATATCAATATACTAAGGAATATTTTGCTAAGGTTTTCTCCCTCAAGTTATAGAGGGTTTCCCCGGGGTAAATTTTTGTGTCTACTGTGGATGTTTATGCTTTTGATTATTCATTGTTTTCAAGTACTATTGTAATTCTGCAATCAAGATTAAAATTAACATGGTATCAAAGCTCTGGGTGTGAAAGAGATCATTTCAACAGTCAAGCTTGAGCCTACTTTGATCCAAGGTGAGCACAGTACTTGAAGAATGATGGCTTCAATCTCATTAAGACAGGAAGACAGACTTGAAGGAACTTCGAACTTCAATACCTGGAAGGACAGGATTCTGAATATCCTGGAAGAGAATGATTTGTATGGATACGTATCCAGTGTTGTTGAAGATCCTACTACTAATTTTGGGCACACTGTTATGCAACCAACTCCTAGATATAGCATAAAAATAGCAGAAATAGACCAGAAGAAAGTAAACCACACCTTAATAATGAAGAAATGATATGAATAACAATCCTCTTCAAGGGAGGAACCTCCTTACACAATTTTCTAAGTACATAAGGAAGTACAAGATACAATGATGACTAAAATGAAAAGGTATCCTTCCTATATATAGGAGACAGAGGTACTAATAGACCCAATCCGACATCTATAATATGTAATGCACCATAATAAAGGGGGCAATGTGCCACTACATAGGGGGTAATGTGCCAATATTTAGGGATTAACATGCCCATCCCATTCATAAAAGTGTTGTCCTCAATGCTTGATTAGTTGTGGATGCTTCTGTATGAAGGGATCATTTTCCCATGTCGAATCTTCCAATGGTTGGTTCTTCCATTTGATGAGGTAATCCGTAATAGCCCGATTTCGTAGTTGTTTGGTCCTTGTTTCAGTGATTTGTTTAGGTTCCAATATGACTCTTCCTTCTTCATCAAGCTTGGGCAATATTGTTTGAATTGGGATCTTGTCTCCTATTACCTTCTTTAAGCAAGAAACATGGAAAATTTGGTGTACTCCTGAAGATGAAGGAAGCTCCAATTTGTAAACCATACTACCATACTTCTGCAACACTTTATAAGGACCATGATACTGGTGTGCTAATTTATTGTCCTTATTTAGTTTCTTGAGGGACATCTTCCTGTAAGGTTGTATCCTCATAAATACCCAATCCCCTTCTTCGAAAATCCTTTCACTCTGATGTTGATCAGCTTGTTGTTTCATCTTGTTTTGCGACATAGCTAGGTTGTCCTTAAGTATCTAGAGAACTTCTTGTCGGTGCTCTATGTGATCTTCCATGTATTGAACTTCAGATTTTCCATTTAAGGGGTATGTGATAGATGGAGACTGGTACCCATAAAGTGCCATAAATGGATACATTTTTTATGATGCATGCAACGAAGTATTGTACCACCATTCTTCCAAACATAACAATTTCACCCAATGTGTTTGTTTAGCATTTGCAAAGCAACGAATATAGCCTTCCAAAAAAAATTTCACTATCTCAGTTTTCCCATCAGATTGAGAATGATAAGATGAAATGTGAGCCAATTGGGTACCCAAACAAGAAAATAATTCAATCCAAAATTTTCTAGTGAAAATTGGATCTCTATCGCTTACAATAATCTTCAGATTTCCATGTAACTTATGAACTGTTTCCATAAAATATGTGGCTACTGTACTTGCATTAAAAGGGTGAGAGAGTGCACAAAAATGTGCATACTTTGTGATTCTCTCAAGAACCACCATAATAAAATTCTTTCCTTTTGACATGGGTATACTTGTGATAAAATCCATTGATACGTCTTCCTAGCGTTGGAAAGGTATTTTTAATGGTTGTAGAAGTCCTGGGGTCTTAACTATTTCCACCTTATTCTGTTAGCAAACCAAGCATTCAGTCACGAACCTTTGAACATCAAATTTAAGACCTTCCCCAAAAAATTTCTTCTTGACCCTGTGGTAAGTTTTCAAGAATCCGTAGTGCCCACCTATAGGAGAGGTGTGTAATTCTGAGATGACCTTTTGTTTGAGTAGAGAGTCTTTGCATAAATATAAGCGATCCTTATACCATAGTGAATCAATTTTCCACACAAAATTATCTGATACACTGGGATCGTCCTATAGATTTTGAATGAGCATCCACACAGTTAGGTCATTTCTCCATTCTTCCCTTGCTGCTACTACCCAATCGAGAGGTAGAATGGAAATTGCACAAAGTAATGCCCCGACATCTTCATCTTTTCTGGAAAGCACATCTGCCACCACATTATGTTTCCCTTTTCGATAGATGATTTCAAAGTCATATCCCAACATCTTGGTTACCCATTTCTGTTGCTCTTCCAAAGATAATCTATGTTCCAAAAAGTATTTAAGACTATCATGATATGTTTTTACCTTGAAGTGTCTACCTACTAGGTAAGGACGCCATTTCTTAAGAGCATGTAGAATTTCCAACATTTCCTTCTCATAAATGGGATTTTGTAAGTGCTTTCTCTTGATTGGATGACTTATGAAAGCAAGCGGGTGTCCTTCTTGCATTAGAACAACACCAATCCCATTTCCTGAAACATCACATTCCACAATAAATATTTTTTTCAAGTCTGGTGTGGCCAAAACAGGAGCTTTGCACATTGCCTCCTAAAGTTGTTCAAAAGCTTGAGTTGCCTCTGGAGTAAAATAAAATGAATCTTTCTTCAATAATGTTGTTAGAGGTGATTTTATTCTTCCATAGTTCTGAAAAAACTTGCGGTAGTACCTTGTCAAACCTAAGAATCCTCGAAGACTCTTTAGGTATTTTGGAATTGTCCAGTCGATCATGGCTTTAATTTTGTTGGGGTCTAACTTGACACCTTCCTGAGATACAATATGACCCAAATATTCTACCTCCTTTACCCCAAAGAAAATTTTGGAGGGTTTTGCAAATAGTTGTTACTCCTTGTTGATGCCAAGAAATTCTCGGCATTGACAGTAGGGATTCTCCCCAATGGGTGATCCCAATTAGATTGTCCACTATTTGGTATGGGGAATCCGTTTGGTTAACGGTCCAGCTACCGTGGGTGTAATTGTTTAAGTTCTTTACCGATTTTGTCCTAGTTCACTGTTTATGTTATTTAATTTTAAAGTATGAGATGCAAGTGCCCTAATTAATGCAATGGAATTGACAGGCAGAAGCCTCACATGTGATGCGCAGGTTCTTACCTCTCGTCTTACCACTTCTACCTTATCAATTCGTTTATTTATAATCTAAGCTAACTATCCTATCCCTACAAGGATAAAATTTAAAGTAAGAGTAATAAGGTTAAATGCTCAAGTACATTTAACAGATATCCATTAAAAGAAGCACACATTTACAGCAGAAATTATCAAAGATAGTTATGATATTGATTAAAGCAATCTATTACTCTATTGCACATAACCATTTGCATGAAATAAGGAAACCATTCATCATCATTGAAATAATTCAACATAATTGGAAATATATCACAGTATGATAGATGCAGAAAAAGAAATAATTATGTTCCAGCGATCACACATTCCACACAAACATCAATGCAATATTTTCCCCAACAAAACAATCCTTTCTCATTAGCAAAGAAGTAGTTTTTTTACAAAAATGTCTCCGGCATTTGATTCACCAGCAAAAATCTCTTTCCCATTCTTCTACTCCTCTATTTATATTAACTGTTGGAATATTCTCACCATCATTTTTTATATTTGCATGCCTACATGCATCCAGTCATCATGCATGCATCTACATGCAATTGCATGCATCCAGTCATCAATATGGTAGTCTCCCAGCACCTAGTCCTTATTTTGCAGCCCCCAGGAGCATGTTTCTGCTCATTTTTATCCCTCCTAGACACATATGCGCCCTTGTTTTCATCACTGGAGTACAAGTGTGCCCTCTTCCACCTGTTTAGGAGATTCTTCAGTTAGTTCCAAGATTAGTGGATATGTTCCTTGATCTGAGGACTTATTACTAGTTTAACTTACTGAACCACTTAGATAGACCTCCAAAGAGACTATATCAGCTATATTGACTACTCACAGCTCCTCATGCTCCCTCATTGGAGTCTCCTTCCCTAGATTAGTGCTCATGCACTCAGTTACATTTATTTGACTGACTATTTGACTATTGTGACTACTGCCACTGGTTTGGGTGATGTCAACAATGCTATACAAGCCACACATCGAGGAGAATTCGAATGAACTTAGCGGAATTCGAATCCATTTGATTGTATTCAGTTATTATTCATTATTTCAGAGTGCTAGCTTACAGCTGATGTATGATACAGCAGTTTTTATCCATTTATGTGTTAACGAGTGATTATTGATTCAGTATTATTCTTCTCTTCTCTTCTATTCTTGAGTGATTTTTAGTGATTTCTGCTACAGCTGAGTGATCCAACATCTAAGATATCACATTAACAAAGGTTTGCCTTCTAGTGACTCTTCGTTTACCCTAACCCAAGGAATTCTCAAAAATTTGTCATCTAGTGTTTTACATCAAAAAATACAAAAAGATATTTACAATTTAGATTTAGGTGGGCCCTTCTATACTAGAAATATAATCTTCCCACGCATTTGCCTCTTCAGCTATGATATTAAATTTGACAGGCTCCAATACTTGTAAGGTCACTTCATGATATGATAACTGCGAGTCAATATGCGCCAATCCTGTTGCTGCAGCCTTACAACTATCTTCCAGAAAATAGGCATGTATAGATGCTTGTCCTACAAAGTGGTGGATGTCTTCTTCTGTGAGAGCACCCAATTTTATGATGTATTCTAGTTCTCTCTGCAACCCATTCTGCAGCTCAGCTATGCGTTGGTCTCTTGAAGGAATCTCATTCATCTTCGGGACCAAAGAGAAATGACATTTCTCATGAACCTATTGGATTTTCTCATAAAAATCCTGACACTTTTGGATAGTCTTCGAAATTTCATTATTTAGTCTCCTACCAGCTTTCTTGCAAAATTCCAGAAGTGCCAACTCCGCCGTAAGGTCTGCTGTCATCTTCGGGGGAAAATGATGGGGGAATTCTGAATTAGTTTCTCTCCAGGCCATCTGGCTCTTAACCTTATCTGCAATATTCAACAGTCTTTTCCCGAATGCTAGTGACTCTGCAACTATCACCTTCATCCTTGCCATCAACAGCTTCATTTTGTATATTTCTTCTATGAGTACTTCCTGAGAGCGATATATTTGTTCCTGAATCTTGCATGCTTGTTCATAAAAAGGATTAATGTATTGCTTTCTACTATCTGCCAACTCTAGCTGCTCTGCCAGAGATTCCTTTTCTTTTAACAATTCATCCACTTGAGTTTTGAATTCTTCAGCCTTCTGGTTTGCCACTAGCTCTCGTGCTTCTAGGTCTCTAATCCGTGCTTCAAAATCACCCCTCTCTCCCTCCATTATCATCAACTGTACCGTTAATGCTTCTTTCTCTTCATCCATATTTTGGTAATTAGACAGCAATATGTCTCTTTCTGATAATGTGGCCTCAAATTTCCTTTTCAGCTCTATGATTTCACCTCGCTCTTTTGCCAAATTGTCTTTTAATTTCAACATATTCTCTTTGTTGCGCTCAACATCGCTCAGCAATTTGTCAACATTATCTACACTTGCTTGTACAGCAGCTACGCTGACGGATGCAATGAATTTAGGGTCCTTGTGGGTACCCTCCATGATTGTGTTTTCCTAGACAGTAATAGCATCGGGTTGGGCTCCCATTTTCAGTCTCTTTTCTGATATCCTCGTGATGGTCTTTCTTTTTGAATCAAAAAATATTGTGTCCAATTTGGCCACAGTATGTTGCTTTGATGGGGTGAATGGGGTGAGTCTGAGTTCATTAAATGGGAGGTGGCCTCCAGTGATCGTCACACTGGACACCTCAGGTGGGTCTATATCCATGTGTTGTGGACTCTTGTGTTCACTTTGGGTTCCCTCTTTATCCACAGCTTCCTTGAACCGATCCTCTTCTTCTTTTCTTTTTAATTCATCGGCTTCTTCTTTTCTTTCTATCTCTTTCTTTGTGTTTTCCGCTTCTTTCAGCTTTTCTTTCTTGTTCCTCAGCAACTTCCCTTTCTTTCCTTTCGACCTCTTGCTTTTGTTGTCTCTTCGATTATTCTTCTCATAGTCGTTCTGCTTCTTCTTTAAGCTTCCTCTCTACTTCTTGTACTTGTAATCTTATGGCTTCTTCTCATTGCCCCTACAATTCGGCTTCTTTGGCAGTGTTGGCAGCAGTACTAGAACCAGCTCCTCTCTTGAGAACAAATCATTTTTTTAGCTCAGTCATGTTGCTCACCCTCCGATACACTTCTTTGTCCTTTAAGAAATTATTTGTGTATTCGAAGTTAATTCTACAAGAAGCACAATGTCGAGCGACCTTATCTTGGCTGTTGTGCCTTACAAAAATATTTGTTCCAAAATGAAAGGCCTTTTTCTTCTCATGGAGAAAACTTCCAACTCCATTAATAAAAAATTGCCTTATGGCCTCTTTGTGCACAATAAAATCTGTAGCATATTTAGGCAACAGAGAAGGGGGTTGGGTACCCCCATACATCCTGAGATAAGTGCATTCCGTAGAGAAATAATAATCCCCATACTCCTTGATAACTTCCAAAGCGTTCTCGGACAGACAATTTGGCTCTTCATTGAAGATTCGCCAGTAAAGAGGCATGATTAATTCCTCGCAAATTAGCTTGTAGTGACTTGCATATTTGTGAGCTCATGTCAACTAATAAGCCACATGAATGGGATATTCGGCCCAATTCCAAACACATCCCAAATTAGGGGAAGGATTCATGATTAGTATGCAATCCAAGAGATAGGAAGACATGAATAATTCAGCCTTCTTCTGCGTCAATCCTCGCGCTGCAGCTATGTGTGATGCCATACTCTCAGAAATGATATTTTCCCAGTTGAAGATCGTACCATGCGTGGCAATGTGGTACATCACTGGTACCCAATTGAGTTTATAGGTGTTTCTGTTTTCCAAGCCAAAAAGTTGTCTTAACATCAAACCTATGATTCTATACGGGGTCCTTAAGCCTTGACTGTCATAATCTCTGCTAGACTTCAGTCTCAACTATCATCTTCCTAGCATAATCGAAGTGATCTATATTTACCTCTCTTATCCAATCATCGGTCATCATGACTTTAGGGGAGGGTATCTTGTACACTGCAGCTATGTGGCCTGGTTGGAAGGATGCGAGCCCTTCTCCTTTGGCATCTGATATGATTCTGGTGGTAACATCTGCCTAGGGTAAAATCCATCCAATTACCTCTGAGCAAGGGAATAACTCTGGGTGTGTGGCAGCCTTATGGAGGCCAAACCTCTTAATGTTCTGGTAGACAATTAATTCTTCGATAGTTGCTTCAGGCACGTTTCCATCTCTGATGACTCTATATAGCTCACCCCATTTGAACCCTGGGATGTCCCCTGTCACAACTTTAGTGTCTTCGAACATTGTTTCTATAAGGGTATCCAACACTACCTCAACATCTGAGTCTGATTCCACCAACTTGGACTTTCGCTTGACGGATTTTGCATGCATATCAAATCTGATGAGACACAAAATGAATAAGTGAGGAATCTTCATTAAATCGTTTACGAGCAATTCATTTTTAATGATATAGCAAATGAGAAGAGTCAAAACAATATTTGAAGTTAGCATTGTTTGTTTAGCTTTTAAAATGCAATGGAGTTCTTCAAGTACAACTGTAAACCAAAGGTGCTTATTTCAACTTGTTTGTATCAAAATTTTAAACATTTGGGTGAAAGACAAGCTTAACTTTTCTTTGGCTCAATGCATAAACAAACTTATAAAAAGAAAAATGCAGCTTGGGAACAATTTAAGCAAATGAATACTTTTATGCTGATAGACCAATGCTGCTAAGACTTACTACATTTCAGTGATATGCAGATGAGTGGAAAATTGAATGCAACCGGAAAAGCACTAGAACTCTGTTGGCAAATTCCCTCCAAAGGTTTTCATTAATAACCCCAAAAACTACATTCTTTAAAACCGGTGACGAGAATCAATGACTTGGTAATACTGACTCCAGGTAAAAAACTGGAAATGACAGGGCGACTACGCGGGCGCGGTGTGGGATTTGAGAACAAAGTGGCCTCGGCGAGAAACGAGAAGGCGACATACAAGGCCGACCCTCCGCAAGGGTAGCCTGAAAAATGCGGTTTTCCTAATCTAAATTCTCTTAAAATCATCGGCTTTATGTATGTTAACCTATGATTGAGTCGCTCAGCGCTTAGATTTTTAATGGTGGGCTTCATGGCGGCAGGGAAACTCGCAAAAATGCATAAACTCCCACTGTCCATGGAAAAAAAACTTCTTTCCCCACGCGTAGTCATGTCGACTGAAATGATACGAGGGTTACGATAGGCGCGATTGGGAAATCTTATCCAGGTGAGGCCACAACAACCCCAATCAGAAAACCGACCCTAAGCCCCAAATTGGATAATATCTACCCAATAGACTTTGAAAAAAAAGGCGGGGCAAACAGAGGTCTAAATAAGAGACAGAACGACCAAAACAAGACAAATTTAAATGACAATATGAGGGCGTGAGGTTTCCCACCTGTCACTCACAGAGTGGTCGTTAAAGTTGAGCTCGGAAGTGTTGAGCACTTGGTGTCTGATGACCGGTGGTGGCTGGAGCGCAAATGGTGTTTTCTTCCTCTACGTAAATGTTGGTTAAAAAATACCATTTGATATATTTATAACAAATGAAACCCTTTCAATAAATGCGAACGAGGTTGGTTGGTGGGGTCATGTTGTTGCTGCAACATCCTTCCCCAAAATTTGAAAGATATTTGGGGCCCCTCCTTCTGCACGTTTTGTAACAAGTGTTTTCCTTGTCTTTCAGGCTTATTTTTTCTCTTTAACCTGGCAAAATTTCAACACTTGCTTTCCAAAAGTTTTCTCAATTTTTTTCTCTAAGGCAAAGTTACCTTTTCTCTTCGGTGCAAGTTTTAGCCTTAACTCAGCCGCTTTGGCGCAAATGTTGAGCATAAGTCGGCTGCCCTTTAGCGCAATTGCTAAATCACAAATATTCTGCTTGGCGCAAATGTTGACTATAACTCTGCCGCCCTTTGGTGCAATCCCTAACTATAAGTCTTCTGCTTAACGCTTTTTTTTTTGGTATAAGTCGGCCAACCCCTTTTGCAAATCTTAGGCCTTTTACCATCCAACACGCATTTTTTAAATGTAAATCGGCCGTCGTTAGCGCATGCTGCTTGGCGCGATTTGTAACTATAACTCCACTGCTCTTTGGCGCATCTTTCGTTAGCGCACATATTGTGACTAAATCCTCCGCCAATGCACAAAACCTATCTCTATAACGGTCGCCATCATAACCGCGCCTCATCCTTGGACGCAGCCCCAAGTTCAATTCTTGATGTATCCCATCCGCGCAAAGTTTAACACTAAGATTGTCGCTACACGCGCAGGACATAACCAAAAAAATCGCCGCTACATTCACGATCCCGTTCACTTTGTCATCGGCGCATCTCTTGGGCGCAAGACTTAATCATGTCATATCTGCCCGGCATGCAAATTTTAACGTTAAGACTCCCGCCAACTTCACACTCTTTGAAAAAAACCTTGTCGTTGGCGCATCTCTTGGGCGCAGGTCTTAGTGATATTTTCCCCGCCGTGATCGCAAGCGCTGCGCTTAAACGTCCCACTGCACCAATCTCACATCGTCGCCTTTGTTGTGTTGAGAACACCTTTTGATGCCATTCAGTATGCCCGAGCGTTAAGTCGAACTTCTAAGTAGCAAAACCTGCAAACTTTCTAACGTACCTGCTGTTGCTTATTTTGAATAATTAGATAATGTCTGCGATGTTGTATGCTTATGAATATGCCAAATCTTTATTATTTGCCTACCTTAATTAATGCAGGTTTGACATGCATAGAAAGTCTGCAAGAAGGAAGGCCGCTTCTTCCGTAGCGCCAAAAACTTAACAGAACTAGGAAAGCGCTATAGCAAGAAGAAAGGGGGGAAAACTTCTGCCCCCAAGCCTATTGGTCTGGTACAGCTAGAGCAAGAGGCAGCAGCATCCCAAGCCAGAGTTTCAAATGACATGGAACTAGGAGAAGGTGACACAATTCAAAATGAACAAGCTGCCAAATTACAACAAGAGCAAGAGCAAGTTATTCAATTGCAGCAAGAGGAAGAAAATGTTAGAATCCAAAAGAAGCAAGAGGAAAGAACCTTGTTGGAGGAAGCAAACAGGTTAAAAGCAGTGATAGCCGAAAGGCGAAAGAAAGAAAAGGTTGCTAAGATTGAGATAGATCAGGCTACAAAAGCAAGCGAGCCTGTTGAAGGGAGCAAGCCAACAGAAGAAGAGCGACCTAATGAGATAGCAGAGCCAGCTAGACAATAGCTTGCCTTATTCGATTTTAACAATTGTTAATCGTATAATGTATATACAGACAACTGTTCTTTCCTTTGTCTTTTGTAAAAGGATTGTCACGAATCATCAAAATTTGATTTTTTGAGATTTTAATGATAAATCAAATTTCCTAGGTTTAGGGTACAGGTGGCAGCTCAAAGAGCATTGGGTAAAACTATATATAGGATAATGAGAGGAGAATTACAGACTTTTTGCAGGTGAAAGAAATTTTCTAGCTTGTACGAATTACTTTGCTACTTGCTTCAAGAAAGGGAATTTTACCTAATGAAATCCTGGAGAGGACGTTTTTGTCTGGAAATGTGTATCAAATGCTTGCTGGACTACTCTTGTGTCATTCACATACTATAGTGAGACCTTTATTTGCTATTATGAATTATTTCTGTGTAATGGATGATCTTTCTCTTTTCTGTACAATGATGTCTCTCTTAAATGAGTAATGGAATGTATTCAGTGAATTAAAGCTATCTTTAATATCTGTTATCTTCTATTGATATTACATCTTTATGATTTAATGGCTATCTGTATGATCTTTCGATGTTTCTTTCAACGTATTGCTCATATTTACAGCTTGCTCCTTGCAAGGATAGATTAGATTTGCTTATACTATTTTAGGTTAATTTAGATTAGTTACTTGCATTTAGCTTAGGGCACTTGCATATCATCTTTAAAATTAAAACATATAAACGGTGGATCGGGCCGCAACCAGTGTAAAGAACAAGAATCTTTAAATCTTACGGTAGCCGGGACCGTTAACTAGACGGATTCCCCACACCAAACGATGAGCGATCTAATTGGGCTTGCTTACCGGGGAGAATCCCTTTACGATTGATGCTGCGATTTTCAGGGCATCAACAGGTCATTTAATACCAAGCTCGTTGCACCAAATGCCCCTTCTCGCTTTTGCGTGCTAACCAAGAAAACTCCCGCCGACCGTTTCAGTGCACTTTCCCCAGTCACCGCGAAACGGTCGGTGGGAACTCACCAGACTGCTCTGATTTGGTTGGTGAAAACTTGCTAAAATGTTGTGACACGTTGGTGAATTTTTCGCCCTAAAGTTGTGGAATGGTCGGGGCACTTTGGTCGGATCGCAGTGAAACGGTCGGCACAAAGAAATGATCGATGTGAAATAGTCGCAAGTTGTGCCCAAAGACGGCGACATGATCTCCATAGACTCCTCGAAGCATCACAAAACCGTCGGCGTGAACTTGTCAAAAAGCCTCGAAACGGTCGGCGCAATTTTGTCAAATACGTTCCGCTGTGATCTAGCTTGGCGCGATCTCATCAAAAGCGTCGAAACATCGGCGTGATCTCATCAAAAAAATTCGAAACGTCGGCGTGATCTCATCAAAAAGCGTTGAAACGTCGGTATGAACTCGTCAAAAAATGTTGAAACGCCGGCGTGAACTCGCCAGAATGCTGCAACCGTTTCGGCGCAAAACCTAAGTTACACTTAGTCAAAAACTTACTTGTTCTTCGAAACCTTTTCAGGAAAAAACTAAGTGTTGAAAAGGGGAACTCTTCTAGGAATAAATAAACTCTAAAAAATAAAGGAGGGGCCCCACAATTTTCTCAAAATTTGGGGATTAGGTTGCAGCTACAACAATTGTCGACTAGCTGGTGAACACAGCTGAACAATCCCTAATTGAAAATCATAAATGCTTACATGGTATCTGATTTTGAAGATATAGCAAAACCTCTATTCATTTTCCCATGATTTTAAAAGGCCAACTTTTGTACAGAGAGATAAAATTTCTTGCATCATATTGGTCATTGATTTCGGGGAGCATGGTAACTTGGACCGGATATCTTGATCACTCTCCCGAGGCCAGAATATGAATTTCATTTTAGATTCGTCTTTTGATTGCCACTAAAACAAGACTCCACGGGATTGTAACAAAATCAAACAGATGTATTCATTTGTTCATCATTCCCAAGCTATAAGCATTCTTTGATACTTCTTTCCTTGACGAATTTTGTCGTCCGAGTATTCCTTGATAGATTTATTCATTCTTCAGAACTTGACATGGGTTCTTCCATCCATAATGTCCTTTTGTGTGAAAAAGAGATTTATTTGTTTGTCATGCTCGTGGATGGAGAAGAACCTTGCTGAGCTGGCCACCTGGGCAACTTTATTGATTAGATGTCTTCATTTTCAAAACTATTTCTTTGATGGAGATGAAATTTTCTAGAAATTTGACTCTTTGATATAATCTTTTTTGGATTTTAATTTTTCGTAGCATAGGATCATTTTAAATTCCATATATCTGTGAGATTTGCTTCCTTTCTATGGTTCCATCATAGTAGGCTATCTAAGACAATTATTAATGTGAGAGTGGATGGAGCCCCAAGATAGTAATCCAGACCTCTTGAGCCTTCGTTATTTTATAGTGGTTATAATGACTCAATGTTTACTCGAAGTTGGTTTCTCTTTCAAAAACTGGGCAGCAATTAAAATTATCAAACTGATAATGTCATATCAAGCATTCCTTTCTCATAAGCGGATTTTGACTTTCAGTGATCAACCAAATCTGTGAGATTATTCAGATTCCTATGTTTCCAAGCGTCACAATATTGAGCTGGTCTTATTATAAGACAATAATAAACAAATCAAACAATAAAAAAATGAAACTTGAAATTAACCAAACCAGAAAAGAAAAGGCAAACCGGAAAAGTTTGAGAAAAACTAAACCTTTATTTATGTACAAAGGTACCCCTAGAACCTAAGTGAAATATTGTTTGAGAGTTAGGTCATTTACAGGGAGATTTTCCTCCTCCCCTTGTAAATCCTAAAGTTTGTAAGTGGAAGGGCCAATATTCTCAACAATCTGATAGGGGCCAATTCATAAATGTTGAAATTTTGTGTGTTTTCCCTTTTCATCATGTGGGTGATCCCATTTTAGAACTAAGTTTTCTACCTCAAAACTTATCTTACCGGACTTTCGCTTGTCAAACCATCTCTTGACAATATTCTGGTGTTGGTTGAATCTATCCTTGGCCTTTTGCCTCGATTCCTCGAGCTTTAGCAGAGTATCAATCCGTGACTGTAAGATTGCTCTACCGAATCCTCTAGAAGCTTGGGCTAATTGCAGAGATGGGAGTAATGTGTTCAGAGGTAGTATAGATTCCCGTCCATAGACTAAAGTATAAGGAGAAACTCCTAAAGAATTCTTTGGGGTGACCCTATCTTCCCATAAATCATTAGGGAGAGCTACATGCCAATTTCTTTGACTTTCACTAACATTTTTCTTTAAAATTCGAATGAGATTTTTATTTGTTGATTCTGCCAATCCATTTCCCTGGGGATAATAATTTTTTGAATAATGCAGTTTGATTCCTCTTTCATAAGAAAATGCAGTTAACTTGATAGATGAGAAATAAGATGCATTGTCAAAAATAAGGGAAATTGGAACCCCAAACCTGGTTATGATGTTTTCCTGAAGGAAATTGGTGACCACATCTTCGTTTACTTTGCGCAGAGCGTAGCTTCCGTCCACCGTGTAACATAATTTGTAGCAGTGAGAATATACCGGTGTTGTAGTGAGGAATTCAGATTGATCTCCCCGATAATGTCCAAGCCCCGTTGCTCGAATGGTTCTGATATAACAACTGGTCGCAATGGTCCAGCTGTCTTTGGAAATTTAGCAGCACTCCTTTAACAAACATCACACTTCCTTACATACGCATGAGCATATTTGAAAAGAGTGGGCCAGTAGTATCCCGCCCTCAATATTTTGTGAGCAGTAGTGTCTCCAGAATAATGTCCACCTGCGAGACCGTCATGTAATTATTTGATCGCCTTATCTGCATCTTCCTTCTCAAGGAATCTGAGAAAAATTTCGCCGTAATTATTTCTAAAAGAACTCCATCGATTATCTAGTAGGTTGTTGATTTCAGTCAAAGTGCTCTCCTCTGCTTGGAGTTCCAGTGTTCCAGCAAATATCCTCGTTGGAGATAGTGTACCAAATCCCTGTACCAAGACTCTGGAGTGGTGAAAATGGAACATACTTCATTTAAATTCACTTCAGCTTCGTTTTCCCAATCATGATTCTCGTCAGTTTCATTCTATGTGAGTAACTTACACAATCCTTGACCTTTAATGATAGTGACTGGTTTAAATTCCAAATCATATTCTTGTAATGCAGTTACCCAATTTTCCCTTCATTCTCCTAACTCCTTTTGCACAAATAAATATCTGACATCCGGATGAGGTACGATGAATTTCATTATGTTCTTCAAAATGTATGCCCTGAACTACTTTACCACCTTGAACACTGCATATGCTTGGTTATCCACGGTCGGGTAATTCAATTTAGCCCCTTATAACCCAGTGCTCATGAAAGATATTGGATACTCGTCTCTCAATTCTCCTTTCTGAGTGAGCACTGTTGTGAGGGAATTATCTGAAGCAAAGGTGTATATGATAAAATCTTTTTCAAAATATGGACTTCTCAGAGAAAGTGCATGAGCTATGGTAGTATTTATGTATTTAAATGCAATCTTCTCGATGTATGTCCACTTAAATTGCACACTTTGCTTTACCATTTGCTGCAAAGGTTTCACAATTTGCGCAAAATTAGGCACAAACCTTCGAACAAAATTAATCGTGCCCATAAATGATTGCATATCCTTTTTATTGTGGGGCATGGGAATCTGAGTTACGGCCTGAACCCTCTCTAGGTCTATCGAGATTCCCCTTTTTGAGATGATATGGCCCAAAAATTTTCCTTCAAGAACAACAAAAATACTCTTCTTTGGGTTCAGAGATATACCATATTTTCTGCAACGGTAAAAAATTTGTTTTAAGTGGAAAACATGGTGTTCTCGTTTCTTGGAAAAAACCATTACATCATCTAGATATATAACCACGCAGTCACCAACTAAACCTCGAAATGCAATATCCATGGCCCTTTGGAATGTGGCTCTAGCATTCATCAGGCCAAAAGGCATTCTTCGATATGTGAATGTTCCCCACTTCATGCGAAATGTATTTTTCAATCTATCTTGCTCGGCCACTAATACTTGATTATAGCCAAAAAATCCATCTAGCAGGGAGAACAATTCCGAGCCTGATACCATTTGTAAAATTTTCTCCATCGGTGGAACCAAATAGTTATCTTTTTCTGACGCTTTATTCAAGTTACGAAAATCAACACACAATCCTATCTCCCATGATTTCTTCCTTACCGGGACTAGGTTTGCCACCCATTCAGAATGTCGAAATTTGAAAATAATCTTAGCATCAAGTAGCTTCTTCAACTCCTTTTGGATTAAGGGTTCTATCATAGGGTGCATCTTTCTTAGTTGTTGTTGAAAGGGCTTCACACCTGATTTAATGGGTATCACATGATGTATGATGCGTGTATCACACGTCTTTAAATCTTCATAAGTCCATGCGAAGACATCCTTGTATTGCTCAAACAACTTGATGAACTTGTGCCTTTCTCCAGGCGAGCAACAATTACCTAGATTAACATATTTAGGTTCAGCTTTTGTCCCTAAATTCACCAACTCATACTGCATCGAAGAACTGTTCGTCTTAACATTTGTTGGTTTTCTGAATTTACTTTGCAGGTCAAACATTCCTTCAAGATTTCTCACTCCTTTTGGCATGAAATTTCCTTTGACTACATCCTTGTTTTGTAAATCTGAATGATACTCTTCTTCATCAATTATAGACTCTTTGAAAGCTTCTTCATTTGTTAGGAAGCTAATAATTTGTTCATCATCGTCGAACACCCTCAGATTCATAATGTTGCCAGGTACCGATGGCCTGAAAATTAGTTCAATAGAACACTTGTTATTTGTCGGAACTAATCTAGAAGCAGAAGTAACTAACAAATCAGCTGCAGCATTTTGTAATCTGGGAATTGCATTTATGTTAAAAGAATTGAACTGTGCTATTAAATTCCATACCTCAGATTGGTATCCTTTAAGATGTGGAGATAAACAATGAATAGTGTTTCTAACTTGTCTGACAACTATTTCAGAATCACCAAATACTTTCAAATTTTTTACATTCAACTCAATGGCTCTTTTCAGGCCTTGTACTAGAGCTTCATATTCTGTAGTGTTATTTGTACATTCAAACTCTAGCCTACAAGAGAGAAAATGTTTATTTCTTTCAGGATCAATAAGAACACAACCGGCTCCCGATCCCTCTTGTGTCTTGGAACCATCAAAGTACAAAATCCAAAACTCATTTCCTAAATCAGTTTCGTTAGTGGTATCTCCTAAGTTAGTAACTAAGTTTACTATGTTACAATCAATTTCATCAGCCCGTGAGAATTGAAGTAGATCGAACTGTGTGTTTGACTTATGACTGGCTTCTTCCGCTTGATAATTTCCTAGCTCGAGTTCCAAGAAGTAATTTCCCAGAACCAAAGATGAAAAATTTACAGGCGGGTTTTTCTCTTCTAGTTGAGTCACATTTTGCTTCATGTGAGGTTCCCTTAGTATTTTAATCTAATTTTGCTTGTTCTGATACGGAAACCACAAGTGAGACCAATCTGTTGCAAAATAGCCATTCAGTTTCGTATACCAATCCCTACTCAGTATCAAACCATAAGCTTCGGGTATATCTACCACCATGATATCTATAAATTGACATACCCTTGGGTCAGCAAAAAATCTGATAAGCACATCTTTCATCTCCCCTATAACCTTAACAGCAGACCTATCTAGTTGTATGATCTGGGAAGGGGATGGTACTGGCTTCTCATTGATTTTCTTACAGATGGAAAGTGGCATAACATTGGATGAAGCTCCAAAATCCACCAATCAATTATGTACATTATGATTGAAGATTTCAAAGGTTAACAAGAAAGGAAACATCTGAGATTTGGATTTACCACCGATACTTGCTTCATTTATATCAGTATCTGACTCAACAGTCTCTATCGTACTGCTTGGTTGTTGGTCAAAAGATTCCAATCATTTCTTTCTCTATTGTGGGAAATTACATAATTCAAATAAATATATGTTTGCTTTAGTCTTCTTAATTTCCTCCACAATATCATACCCCATATTATATTCTTCCTTGCTTTTCCCACCCTTTTCTGGCTCATTTACTATGGTTTTCACCTGCTTACTTATCACTGGGCTCGTTTCTCTTACAGTTTGAGAATTTATTTAGGTTGACGCTGAGCAATGCCAATATTCCTTTTCGAAGTTTCCTTTGTCACCCTCATATTAGGAAACACCGAGCTTTGATCTACCACCGGCCCTTTGCTTCTGGTGGTAATATTTATGATGATACTTGGATTTCTTTAGCCTGTTCTTCTTCGTTCAATCCCAAAGTGGGTGCCCAGTCCCATAATACCATTGTGGTCTCCTCAATTGGTTATTCATGTTCTTTTGTTTGATATTCTTCTAGGTCTTCCTGATCTATCACCTACACATCTAATAATTGATTCACCACTAGAGTCATCGAATTTATCCATTGTGGGCAACTCTTCTCGGAGTGATGTTCTTGGTGAAAAGTGCAGAAATTATCCATGCCAACTTCATTGAAGTTTAGAACTGAAGAATTAGTTAAAGGCAAATGGGTTTTTCCACTTTCTTCCCTCTTCTTGTAGAAGGGTTTATATGGTTTTCTTGATGTACTAGCTCCCTTATCCTTTTCCAAGTCTATTATTTTGTTAGGTAATTTATGTACCATTTTAACCACATTTTCTAATTCATTCGAGGGTTCCTCTTTTGGTCTAGACAATATAAAAGGATTTTTGTTTACCGTTGGCTTCACTTCCAACTCTAATGTGTGTTTTGAAATTCTATCTAAGTCAGCTTCTACCTTCTTGGCTTCCTCATAGTTTTCTATCAAAGTAGCTTTAACTTCCCTTTTGACAAATATATCTATAGGTGGATAAAGTGTTGTAGTGTAATACTCTACCAAGTATTCCTCAACGGGTTTTGTTGCAGCACTGAAATTATTTAACAGGGTAGTGAATCTCTGATTAAACTCCTGCACCTTTTCTTTCTTTTCCATCTCATAGATAACAGTTCTTTCATGAGCGTAGCGACAGTTTTCTGATCTCCAAATTTGCTTAACAAAAAATTCTCAAAACCATCTCTGCAATAGAATTAGCTTGCAGACTAAAATACCAAGAGGATGCCCTTGGTTCAAACGTGTAAGGGAAAAGTCCGAAAACCACGTCTTCATGTTCTACATTTAAAATATTCAGAGCTAGATAGAAACTCTTTAGGTGGTCTTCGGCAGAGATGCCTTTTCCAGGGTCGAATTTGGGTAGCACCCTCTCTAGATGTTTAGGCAGATCGTGTAACAGAGCAACTAGATTAAGTGGCCCTCTAGCCCTCCACGTAGGTGGCTGGTTGACATTATGAGCCATGACCCGTGGTGGAGAATGCGGTGTGTGAGGCGGATTATTGTGTGGTATATGGGGTTCCAGGTATTCTGGTCTCAGCTGACCGATAGGATTCGGGACCTTTTGCAAAGATAAATCCACCAATTCTTCCAAATATTCCACAAGTAAAGAATCCCAGGTCTGTTGAACTTGTTGTCAAGGAGCTTTCCTTCTGGGTAAGGCAGGTACTACTATTAATCCACCAAGACTCCTCATGTAAGACCTCATATGTCTCCGAAAATATTCTACCTCTGCGTAAGGAATAGCGTATAAGCGCTCAGTACTTTCGACTTCAGGATTTAGCTCTTCTTGATATTCAATTTCACGAACAAAATATTCTAATATAGTTGTTTCAAACGGGATTTCAGAGAAGTCTCTTCGTGCAAACAAATTTCCTTCTAGCGCCAAAAACTGTTGATGCCAAGAAATTATCAGCATCGATAGTAGGGATTCTCCCCAATGGGCGATCCCAATTAGATCGTCCACTATTTGGTATGGGGAATCCGTCCGGTTAACGGTCCAGCTACCGTGGGTGTAATTATTTAAGTTCTTTATCGGTTGCAGCCCGGTTCACTGTTTATGTAGTTTTATTTTAAATATGAGATGCAAGTGCCCTAATTAATGCAATGGAATTTATAAGCGGAAGCCTCACAAGTGATGCACAGGTTCTTACCTCTCGTCTTACCACTTCTACCTTATCAATTCGTTTATCTCTAATCTAAGTTAACTATACTATCCCTGCAAGGAGAAAATTTAAAGTAAGAGTAATAAGTTGAAATGCTCAAGTACATTTAACAGATAGCCATTAAAAGAAGAACACATTTACAACAGAAATTATAAAAGATAGCTCTGATATTGATTAAAGCAATCTATTACTCTGTTGCACATAACAATTTGCATGAAATAAGGAAACCATTCATCGTCATTGAAATAATTCGACAAAATTAGAAAGATCTCACAATATGATAGATGCAGAAAAGGAAAGAATTATGTTCCAGCGTTCACACATTCTAGAAAAACATCAATGCAAGCTTTTCCCAGCAAAACAATCCTTTCTCATTAGAAAAGAAGTAGTTATTTTACAAAAATGTCTCCAACATTTGATTCACCAGTAAAAATCCCTTTCTCATTCTTCTACTCCTCTATTTATATTAACAAAGGTTTGTCCTCTAGTCACACTCTTCATTTACCCTAACTCTAGGAATTCTCAAAAATTTGTCATCTAGTGTTTTATATCAGAAAATACAAAAAGATATTTACAATTTAGATTTAGGTGGGCCCTACTATACTAGAAATATAATATGCCCACGCATTTGCCTCTTCAGCTATGATATTAAATTTGACAGGCTCCAATACTTGTAAGGACACTTCATGATATGATAACTGCATCTCAATATGCGCCAATCCTGCTGCTGCAGCCTTACAGCTATCTTCCAGAAAATAGGCATGTATAGATGCTTGTCCTACAAAGTGGTCTATGTCTTCTTCTGTGAGAGCACCCAAATTTCTGATGTAGTCTAGTTCTCCCTGCAACCCATTATGTAGCTTAGTTATGCATTGGTCTCTTGAAGGAAGCTCATTCATCTTCGGGACCAAAGAGAGATGACATTTCTCATGAACCTGCTGGATTTTCTCATAAAAATCCTGACACTTTTGGATAGTCTTCGGAATTTCATTATTTAGTCTCCTACCAGCTTTCCTGCGAAATTCTAGAAGTGCCAACTCCGCCGCCAGGTCTGTTGTCATCTTCGGGGGAAAATGATTGGGGAATTCTTAATTATTTTCTCTCCAGGCCATCTGGCTCTTAAACTTATCTGCAATATTCAACAGTCTTTTCCTGAATGCTAGTGACTCTGCAGCTATCACCTTCATCCTTGCCATCAACAACTTCATTTTGTAGATTTCTTCTGTGAGTACTTCCTGAGAGCGATATATTTGTTCCTAAATCTTGCATGCTTGTTCATAAAAAAGAGTCACGACTTGCTTTCTATTATCTGCCAGCTCTAGCTGCTCTGCCAGAGATTCCTTTTCTTTTAACAATTCATCCACTTGAGTTTTGAATTCTTCGAACTTCTCGTTTTCCACTGACTCTCGCGCTTCCATGTCTCTGTTCCGTGCTTCAAAATCACCCCTCTCTCCCTCCATTATCATCAACTGTACCATTAATGCTTCTTTCTCTTCATCCATATTTTGGTAATTAGACAGCAATCTGTCTCTTTCTGATAATGTGGCCTCAAATTTCCTTTTCAGCTATATGCTTTCACCCCGCTCTTTTACCAAATTGTCTTTTAATTTCAACATCGTCTCTTTGTTGCGCTCGACATCGTTCAGCAATTTGTCAACATTATCTACACTTGCTTGTACAGTAGCTACGCTGACAGATGCAATGAATTTAGGGTCCTTGTGGGTACCCTCCATGATTTTGTTTTCCTGGACAGTAATAACATTGGGTTGGGCTCCCGTTTTCAGTCTCTTTTCTGATCTCCTCGTGATGGTCTTTATTTTTTAATCAAAAAATATTGTGTCCAATTTGACCACAGTATGTTGCTTTGATGGGGTGAATGGGGTGAGTCTGAGTTCGTTAAATGGGAGGTGGCCTCTGGTGAGAGTCACACTAGAGACCTCAGGTGGGTCTATATCCATGTGTTGTGGACTCATGTGTGTGTTCACTTTGGGTTCCTTGTTTATCCACAGCTTCCTTGAACTGATCCTCTTCTTCTTTTCTTTTTAATTCCTTGGCTGCTTCTTTTCTTTCTATCTCTTTCTTTGTGTTTTCCGCTTCTTTCATCTCTTCTTCATCGTTTCTTTGTTTTTCCTCATCATCTTCGCTTTATTTCCTTTCGGCCTCTTCCTCTTGTTGTCTCTCTGGTTATTTCGCTTGTAACCATTCTTCTTCTTCCTTAAGCTTTCTCTCTGCTTCTTCTACTTGTAATCTTGTGGCTTCTTCTCATTTCCTCTGCAATTCTGCTTCTTTGGTAGTGTTGGCAGCAGTACTAGAACCAGCTCCTCTCTTGTGAACAAATCGTCTGTTCATCTTGGTCATGTTGCTCTCCCTCCTATACACTTCTTCGTCCTTCAAGAAATTATTTTTGTATTCGAAGTTAATTCTACAAGAAGCACAATGTCGAGTGACCTTATCTTCGATGTCGTGTATTACTTCCAAAATGAAAGGCCTCCAAATATTTGACAAAATCTTAGGCTCCCTTCACCTTGGAGAATTTGTACGCGCTGATAGTGAACGGTAGTGGTGGGTAGGAGGTCTTTTTCTTCTCATGGAGAAAACTACCAACTCCATTAATAAAAACTTGCCTTACAGCCTCTTTGTGCACAACAAAATCTGTAGCATATTTAGGCAACAGAGAAGGGGGTTCGGTGCCCTCATACATCCTAAGATAAGTGCCTTCTGCGGAGAAATAATAATCCCCATATTCCTCGATAACTTCCAAAGCATTCTCGAACGGACAATTTAGCTCTTCATTGAAGATTCGCCACTAAAGAGGCATGATTAATTCCTCACAAATTAGCTTGTAGTGACTTGCAATTTGTGAGCCCATGTCAATTGATAAGCCACATGAATGGGAGATTCGGCCCTATTCCAAACACATCCCAAATTAGGGGAAGGATTCATGATTAGTACGCAATCCAGGAGATAGGAAGACATGAAGAATTCATCCTTCTTCTGCGTCAATCCTCCTTGCGCTGCAGCTATGTGTGAATCCATACTCTCAGAAATGATATCTGCCCAGTTGAAGATTGTACCATGCGTGGCAATGTGGTACATCACCGGTACCCAGCTGAGTTTACAGGTGTTTCCATTTTCCAAGCCAAAAACCCGGCTTAACATCAAAACTATGATTCTATACGGGGTCCTTAAGCCTTGACTGTCATAATCTCCACTAGGCTTCGATCTCAACTGTATTTCAAGGACTGGCATCTTCTTATCATAATCGAAGTGATCTATATTTACCTCTCTTATCCAGTCATCGGTCATCATGACTTTAGGGGAGGGTAGCTTGTACGTTGCATCTATGTGGCCTGGTTCAAAGGATGCGATCCCTTCTCCTTTGGAATCTGATATGATTATGGTGGTAACATCTTCCAAGGGTAAAATCCATCCAATGACCTCTGAGAAAGGGAACAACTCCGGGTGTGTTGAAGCATTATGGAGGTCGGACCTCTTAATGTTCTGGTAGACCATTAATTCTTCAATAGTTTCTTCATGCACGTTTCCATCTCTGATGATTCTATATAGCTCACCCCATTTGAACTTTTGGATGCCCCCTATCACAACTTTAATGTCTTCGAACATTGTTTCTATAGGGGTATCCAACACTACCTCAACGTCTGAGTCTGATTCCACCAACTTCGACTTTCGCTTGGCGGATTTTGCATGCATATCAAATCTTATGAGACACGAAATGAATAAGTGAGGAATCTTCATTAAATCGTTTACAAGCAATTCATTTTTCATGATATAGCAAATGAGAAGAGTCAAAACAATATTTGAATGTTAGCATTGTTTGTTTAGCTTTTAAAACGAAATGGAGTTCTTCAAGTACAACTGTAAACCAAAGGTGCTTATTTCAACTTGTTTGTATCAAAATTTTAAACCTTTGGGTGAAAGATAAGCTTAAATTTTCTTTGGCTCAATGCATAAAAAAACTGATAAAAAGGAAAAATGAATCTTGGGAACAATTTAAGCAAATAAAGACTTTTATGCTAACAGACCAATGTTTCTAAGACTTACTAAGTTTCAATGATATGCAGATGAGTGGAAAATGGAATGCAACCAGAAAAGCAGTAGAACTGTGTTGGCAAATTCCCTCCAAAGGTTTTCATTAATAACCCCAAAAACATCATTCTTTAAAACAGGCGACAAGAATCAATGACTTGGTAACACTGACTCCGGGTAAGAAACTGGCAATGACAGGGCGACTACGCAGGCGCAGTGTGGGATTTGAGAACGAAGTGGCCTCGGCACGAAACGAGAAGGCGACATACAAGGACGGCCCTCCGTAAGGGTAAAAGGCATGGGTAGCCTGAAAAACGTGGTTGTCCTAATCTAAATACTCGGAAAACCCTCGGATTTCCATGTGTTAACCTAGGTTTGAGTCGCTTAGCGCTTAGATTTCATTAGAGAAATTTTGAGGTCAAAAAATGGCCTCAAAACAAAGAAAATGTACTATAAAAAACAACCAATCACATTATAGTAGATGACATCATCCCCCTTGGTTGAGGTGGCATTGCATGAGTTAAGAATGCTTATTTGTCAAATTTTCTATGGTGGATGAAAAAACATAGTTAACCAAGGTAGTGGTGTAAGTACTTTTAAGTCATAAAATAAAGTACTCATAATGATAATCTTTTCATAAAATAATATTATTGTCATTTTCAAGTAAAGTACTCATAATGAATGTCTTTTGACACTTTCTCATAAAATGATATTATTGTCATTTTCAAGTGAAGTACTCTTAATTCATAAAGAAAGTCCTTTCACATTTTTTTATAAAATAATATATTATCATTTTATGTTTTTAATTTTAAATTATATATTCACTCCATTCTATTTAATAACATAATGTCAAACTAATAAAGAATAATAATATATTTGATAAATAATAATAATAATAATAATACAATGTGGATTATAATAATATTATTAACATTTTACATGTAAATAAATTTTCAATTAAATTACATTATATTAAATTCATGAGAAAAGTACTAAATATAAAAAGTCAACATAAAATTAAAAAAATAGCTCTTAAAAATATTTTTTATTATTTAATTTCATTTGCAAGTTCAAGACAAATAAATGCTAAAGGACAATAAATTTTTGGGAATTTACAATGAATCTTAGTCACATCAATGTAGACTTATTTTATTAATTTTATTTCTAGTGAATTTTGAAAAGCAACTCAACCATGGTTATTTATATTGTGCATAGAAAATAGTGTGGGAGGTGACTTGTCATATGTACCTACCCCATAAAACCCCCAATTCATAATATTTTAATATATCTCATATTTTTGTAGTACATCTCTTAGGAGGCCATT
Organism: Larix kaempferi; assembly: GCA_027924585.1. Taxonomy (NCBI): domain Eukaryota; kingdom Viridiplantae; phylum Streptophyta; class Pinopsida; order Pinales; family Pinaceae; genus Larix; species Larix kaempferi. The sequence goes on from BSBM01000236.1 coordinate 1,561,239, forward strand.
TTTTGACCTCAAAATCTCTCTAATGTGAACGGTGGGCTTCATGGCAGCAGGGAAACTCGCAAAAACGCAGAAACCCCACTGTTCGTGGCAAAAACACTTCTTTCCCCACACACAGTCATGTCAACTGAAAGGATACGAGGGTTACGACAAGCATGACCGGGAAATCTTAGCTAGGTGAGGCCGCAGTAGCCCCAATCAGAAAACCAACCCTAAACCCCAAACTGGATAATCTTAACCCAATAGACTTTGAAAAACAAAGGCGGGGCAAACAAAGGTCTAAATAAGGGACAAAACGACCAAAACAAGACAAAGTTAAACGACAAGATGAGGGTGTGAGGTTTCCTACCTGTCACTCACATAGTGGCCATTGAAGTTGAGCTCGAAAGTGTTGAGCACTTGGCGTCTGATGACCAACGGTAGCTCGAGCGCAAACGGCATTTTCTTCCTCTACATAAATGTTGTTTAAAAAAGACCATTTTCTATATATATAACAAATGAAACCCTCGCAATAAATGTGAACAGGGTTGGTTGGTGGGGTCATTTAATGACCAAGCCCGTTGGTGTCAAATGCCCCTTCTCACTTTTTCGTTCTAATCAAGAAAACTCTCGTCGACCGTTTCGGCGCACTTGCCCCAGTCATCGTGAAACGGTCGACGGGAACTCACCAGACTGCTTCGATTTGGTCGGTGAAAACTTGCTAAAACGCTGCGAATTTTAGGCTCTAAAGTTATGGAATGGTTGAGGCACTTTGACCAGATCGCAGCGAAATGGTCGGCACAAAGAAATGATCGTTGCGAAACGGTCGCCAGTTGTTCCCAAAGACGGCGACACAATCGTCGCAAACTCGTCGAAGCACCGCGAAACCATCGGCATGAACTTGTCAAAATGTCGCAAAACGATCGGTGCAATTTTGTCAAATACATTCCACCGCGATTTGCCTCGGGTGCGATCTCATCAAAAGCGCTGAAATGTCGATGTGATTTCATAAAAAAGCATTGAAACGTCAGCGTGATCTCATCAAAAATCATCGAAACGTCGTCGTGATCTCATAAAAAATGACTGAAACGTCGGCGTGAAATCGTCCAAAAACGTCAAAACGTCGACGTGAACTCGCCAGAACATTGCGATCGTTTCGGCGCAAAACCTGAGTTGTACTTAGTCAAAAACTTACTTGTTCTTCAAAACCTTTTCAGGAAAAAACTAAGTGTTGAAAAGGGGAACTCTTCTAGGAAGAAATAAACTCTAAAAAATAAAGGAGGGGCCCCACAATTTTCTCAAAATTTGGGGATTAGGTTGCAGCTGCAACACTCTTTTAGTAGTTGTAGTACCCTTTAAACATGTTGAAAATGTTCTTTCCAAGACTTGCTATAGAATAGTATATAATCAAAGAATACAAGCAAACATTTTCTAAGGAAAGGCTTGAAAATGGAATTCATCAAACCTTGAAATGTGGAAGGCGCATTTGTGAGACCAAATGGCATGATCAAAAATACATAATGACCTTCATGAGTTGTGAATGTTATTTTTTGAATGTCTTCCTCCTTCATTCTAATCTGATGATATCCATAACGGAGATCCAACCCTGTGAAGAAAACTGCTCCATGTAATTCAACAATTCATCGATGACAGGAATGGAAAATTTATCTTTAATGCTAATCTTGTTGAGCTCTCTATAATATGGACACATATGCCATGATCCATCTGGCTTGTGTACCATTACCACTGGTGCAGAGTAAGAACTTTGGCTAGGCCTAATTATGTCGGCCTCTAACATTTCATCAACCATATGCTCAATTTTACTCTTCTGTCCATAGGGGTATCTGTAAGCTCTGATGTTAGGAGGAACACTTCCCAGAATTAAGTGAATATTATGATCAAAATATCGAACTGGATGAATACCTTTTGGAATATCTTCAAATACCTTGGAATGTTTATCAATCACCTTTTGGAGATCTGGGGAAATAAGAGACTTGGATGTTTGAACATCTAATGAGCATAATTGTGCAATTACACCTTGATGTCCCTTTTTATCAATTTTTTCATACCATTAGAGATTATCATATTACTTGGTTTCCATTGGTACCATACAAATTGATCAGGATCTAAACATAAGGATGCAATAGTTACCTCCTGCAAAGTCGGAACCTGGTGTAGATCAAATAATTGCTCCATCTGGAATATCCATGCTATTGGATCATTTCCATCAAACTTTCTCATGTCAATCTTGTGAAGTTGGGTACACCAAGAAGTTGGGTACCCCTTGGTGACCATCCCTGATTATTTCCATTATCAGAATCATTTCCTCTTGGAATATTCTTATTCATGGAATGTTTTTCAACATGGACCTTATCTTTATCCTCATAAGTATCATGGAACACATCATCAACTGGAGAAGGAGTATCCTTTGAATTTTGTATGAGATTAGCAATATTTTTCATTTTTTCCATAAACCCTTTCATATTTTCTTCCATCTTATTATCCATATGTTTCATCAACTTCCCCTTTAAATTAACTAAATCAACTACTTTCACATATCCTTTAATCATCTCTTCCAACTGGGACACTCAAAAAGATAGGTCTTCCCTTTCATCATACATTGGGGATGACTCCTCAGGTGGTTTGAGTGGAGTGTGAGTTTTTACACTTCCTTTTGGTGGAATTATGAATAATACAAATATATATCACACCTTATGTTTCACCACAATTAGATCCTTCTACTCAAATTTATTCAAATTTAAAATGGCATACCTTTTTTCAAACCTTGATCGGAAGATTGTTTTAGGGACGACTTGAAACTGATGTAAATTTAAAATTTTGGCCCCTCTAGGTATGAAAATTCGGCCTAATGTATCCTGATGTGTCCTTTTTCCAATGCCACAGGCCTAACCTAATTCTGATGTACCAATAAGAAGTTATTACGAATCTCCCAAAACTTCTTAATTTGTGTCTTTCCAGAAGAACGAACTGGTACGGTCTAGCGCATGTCCAATATTTCAGATCTAAAGATGAAAATGCTACCACAGATACTTTGGTCTATCTTATTTATGATGCAATAGGTCTCACTCAATTTGGATCTTTCATGCCACAGATATGAACTTTTTCCCCAAACACATGTTCAAGACTAGTTTTTTTATTAGTCAAAAAACCTATATTCAAAGGAGAATATATCTGAACTTGTACGGTCTCAAGATCTGAAAATTATACCACTAATATCTCGGATTGTTTTGGAGATGGGTTTTTAATATTTTGTATTCCTTGTAGAAAAAAACTTATAGCAAAAATGTCAATGTGACTCGTTTTGAAGAAACCAGTCCCGAGGAAAGAGCTCTGATACCAAATGTTATGCAACCACGTCCCATATATAGCATAAAAATAGAAAAAATAGACCAGAAGAAATTAAACCACGCCTTAATAATGAATAAATGAGATGAATAACAATCATATTTGAGGGAGGAACCTCCTTACACAATGTACTAAGTACATAAGACAAGACAAGATACAATGATGACTAAAATGAAAGGGTCTCCTTCCTATATATAGGAGACAAAAGGGTACAATAACAACTAATAGACCCAAGCCAACATCAATAATATGTAATGCACCATAATAAAGGGGGTAATGTGCCAATATTTAGGGCTTAACACACACTAATTTTAAGAAGAATCAAGCCAAAGAAAAGAGAATCATTTATGATTTTGTGAAATACAATTGATGCCAGTGATTACTCCATTGAAGACTACAAAGGAATGCTTCGACACTTTGAAAAATATCTATGAGAAGAAGGATACATTCATAAGAGAGCCTTGAAGAATAACCTTCGTAATCTAAATATGTAGAAGGATGAAGTTGTTGCTTCCTTCTTCACAAAGATCTCTCAAGTAAGATATCAGCTCTTGAGTATTGGTGTAACTGTTGATGATTATGATCTCATACAGACTGTTTTCGATGGTATTCTATCTTCATGGGATACATTCTTGGCCACTGTAAATGGTCAATAAGTGCAAGAAAATTTTGAAATACTATGGTATGATTGCTTACAAGAAGAAGGGTGAAGTCAAAGTAAAAATGCTTCCTCCAAAGAAGAGAACCTTGCTCTTACGGCACAGATGAAGAGAGGAAAGAAATCATTTTCTCAGAATAAGTTTCCTCATAAAAAGGAAAAAGAATACAACAAGAAATTTGATAAGTCTGAAGTTAAAAGCTTCAACTGCAATTTAAAGAAGGGACACTTTGCAAGAGACCGTCGTGCAAAGCAAAGAGGAAAGTTCAAGGGTAGGTTTCATGCTTCTATTGCTACAGAAGATGAACCTATAAGAAATAATTCTTCTTATGATTAGGATACAAGGAAGGATTACTATCTTGTCTCATCCCTATCTGGATCCATTACCACTAGTGTTGATACAATATGGCACATTTAAACACATGACTGGATATAGGAACACCATCACAGATCTTAAGGATAAGAAGTTATCCTATCAGGTGGAGCTTGTATATAATACCACCTATTTTATCCAAGGATTTGGATCCACTTCTTTTCAATTGGATTTGGGATATGTACTACATGTTGATGCAATTATGTTTGTTCTCGGCCTTAAGAATAACCTCCTATATGTTTCAATTCTAGAATATAAAGGATTTAGAGTAATCTTTATGGACAATAAAGCACTCTTGTGGCCTAAGAATACAAACTTGAACTCTGCATCTGTAATTGGAGTTAGAGAGGGATATCTCTACAAAGTTCCTAGAAATCTCATTTAGGCCATGATCCATGACACAGTCATTCATTTTGAACTGTGGCATAGGAGGCTTGGTCATCTTCATTTTAAAGCGCTACTTGACCTGCAGAAGATGGTAAAAGGAATGTATGTGTTTCAATCTGAACATGATGGTATTGTAGAGGTTGTTCTCTTGGTAAGAACATCAAGAAGATATTTCCAAGCAGTACCAAAAGATCCAAAGGGATCCTAGACTTGATACATTATGATCTATGTGGTCCTATGTTATCACCATCCATGTGTAATTATTTATACTATGTTCTTTTCATATATGACTTCTCTCACGAGTCTTGGATCTATTTTCTAAAGGCAAATAGTAAAACTTTCAACAAGTTTCAAGAGTTTAAAGAATTGGTTGAGAATCATACTGGAAAGCACATTCATGCTTTGAGATCTGGTAATGGAGGAGATTTTGACTCTCATAACTTTAATGACTTCTGTCGAGAGGCAGGGATAATAAGACAACTGGATGTACCTTACAACCCCCAGCAAAATGGGGTTGTTGAAAGAAATAACAGAATAATATATGAGGCTGTGAAAGCTATAATGTGTGATCAGGATATGCCCAATTCCTTATGGGCAGAAGCCTCCAACAATGCAATTTATATAAAAAACAGAATTCCTCATGCTATCCTGGGAGAAAAGACTCATGAAGAATTTTTCACTAGTGAAAAAACAGATGTTGGACACTTGAATATTTTCAGTTTTCTTGTCTACATTCATGTGCCAAAAGATAAGAGGAGAAAGATGGATCCATTCAGAAAGAAAGTAACATTTGTTGGATATAGCGAATCCTCCAAAGCTTATCGAATCTATGTTCCAAGACAAAGGCACATTGAAGTTAGAAGAGATGTAAAATTTCACGAAGAGGATGCCTTCAAGCACTCTAAATAACTTCAGTTTGGTTCAGATATGGATCATCATGAGACTCATGTGATGGAGGATCTAGCTTCTAATTCTCCCCATTTAGATGTTGAGAGGGAGAATCCAAAAGAGTCCTTAGATCCACTTAATCTTAAAGAGCCAATAGAACTACTAGAAATATATCTTGATGAACCTCCTCCTAAGATCAATATGGTGTCGATACATTCTGCAAGAGGCAGAAAAACATGGAGCACCAGCATGCACATTCAGAGAGTGAAAGAAACCTGAAATATATTCAAGATATGTAGCTCAGATGAGTCACATCAGTAATTCAGAACCCACCAGCTATGAGGAAACCGCTAAGTAGTAGGTATGGAAATATGCCATGGTGGAAGAATACAAATCCATCATGCAAAATGATGTGTGCGAAGTGGTTCCTAAACCAAAAGGGAAGTCTGTAGTAACTTCCAAGAGGATTTATAAAATCAAGCATACAACTGATGGCAGTATTGAAAAATATAAAGAAATATTTGTGGCTCGTGGTTTCTCATGGAAAGAAGGGATATACTATGATGATACATTCACTCTTGTGGCCAGGTGAACCACTATTCGAGCCATCATTTCCCTTGCCTCTGTTCTTGGGTGGAAACTTCACCAGATGGATGTGAAGACTACCTTTCTCAACGGTGAAGTTGAGGAAGAAGTATACATACAACAACCTGAGGATTTTGTAGTTCATGGGAAGGAGTCCCATGTATGCAAACTTAATAAATCCTTGTATGGGCTTAAGTAGGCCCTGAGAGCTTGGTATTCGAGGATTGACATCTATCTTCAGAGCTTGGACTTCTCCAAAAGTGAAGCTGACACCAACATGTACTTCAAGGTTGTGAAGAACCAACCACTGATCTTGGTTCTCTATGTTGATGACTTGTTCCTTACTAGAGAGGAACAATAGATAGCGCGGTGCAAGAGGGATCTCACTTATGGGTTATAAATGAAAGACTTAGGTCTTATGCACTATTTTCTTGGTCTATAAGTTTGGAAAAGGAAAGATGATATCTTTCTTCACAAGGAAAGTACACAGTTGATGCGTTGCGCAGATTTGGTATGATGGACTGTAAGTTGATGTCTACACCAATGGTGTCTAATATGAAGAAACTACATGAGTCAAATTCCAGATCAGATCTAGTGGATCCTACCATGTATAGACAGTGCATTGGTTCCTTGATGTATTTGATACATGTTAGACCAGACATATGTTATGTTGTGAGTATCTTGATTCAGTTAATGTCTGATCCAAGACATAGACATTGGGTTGTTGACAAGCATGTGCTTAGATACCTTCGAGGTACTATTGCTTATGGACTCATATATGCTTCCATTGGTGGAGTGATGCTACTTGGATATGCCAACTCTGACTGGGGTGGTATTATTGTGGACTGAAAGAGTACATTTGGATATCGTTTTAGCTTGGGATCGGCTATGATCTCTTGGTCTAACAGGAAGCAAGGCTCCATAGCCTAGAGTACTACAGAAGCAGAGTATATTGCAACCAGTAATGCCTGTAGAGAAGTTGTGTGGATTAGGAAGCTACTTGTTGGGTTGTTTGGTGAGAATCTTGAGACTACTATCATTTGCTCTGATAATCAGACCTGCATTAAGCTCTCAAAAAACCCAGTGTTTCATGATAGATCGAAACACATTGAGGTGAAATACCACTACATCAGAGACATGGTCTAGAGAGGTGCCATAAGAATTCAGTACATCATTACTGATGAGTAGATAGAAGATATGTTGACTAAGCCTCTGTCCTTGAGGAAGTATATGTACTTCTGAGACAATCTTGGCATGGCAGAGAATGCCTCCCTTGCTGTGAGGGAGTGTTAAATTTACAGCATCATGAGTCATTCTCCTAGACAATCTTGTGCATCAATATTGAGCCTCGTGTGTCGAGGTAGTGCCTTATAGGATCCTGAGTTGGACTCGGGAAACTTGGAGAAGAATATTGATTTGGACTCAAGAATGACTAAGCCTTATGTGTAAAGGTTAAAGCCTCATGTGTTGAGGTAAGTGCTTTGTATTTCAAAGTGATGGTGTTGTACAGTCTTGTTTGTCAAGAAAAAGGCCTTGTGTGTCAAGATAAATCATCATGTGTTGAGGTGGTGGCTCATGTGGTGAGTTAATGCCTTGCTTGTCGAAGCATGAATGATGTGTGACATAATACTAACCATGGTATTAGAGATGGATAAGTTATTAAGTCTCCTCTAGAGACTGGATACCTTTAGAGTGAATTACTTTATCATATGACCACTTGAAACGAGAGTAAAACGAGATGATCACATCATTGGAAAAATCTCCTTAGTATATTTGATATGATAAATAAGTAAGTTGGCATATGTGGACCATGTAGATATTACACGAGATAAAGATAAGATGAATTAAGTTAAGAGAGAACTTGAATCCATAGACTTCTGTGATCAGTGTGCTAAAAGAGTTAGCTATGTGTCAACAAGAAATATTTTAGTTATCAAGTGTGCTAAAAGATTTAACTAAAGTGTTAACAAGAAAGAATTCAGTAAAAAGAGTTAAATAAAGCATTAACAAAGAATATTTAGTTAACTAAGTTTTATGCATGACGACACTTTAGTTAAACTAAAAGACAACACTTGAGTTACGACACTTCATTTAAACACTTGAGTTAAACTAAAAGATGACACTTGAGTTACGGCACTTGCATTTCAACACTTGAGTTAAACTAAAAGATGACACTTGAGCTAAACTAAAAGACGACACTTGAGTTACGAAACTTGAGTTGCGACAATTGAGTTGTGACACTTGAGTTACGACACTTGAGCTACGCCACTGGAATGACAACACTTGAGTTAGCCACCTAACTAAGTGATCTAGCATCCAATTGAAGGGCGAGTTCATCCTGAAGTCAGAAGACAGAGATAAAATACAAATCATGAGAAGTATGGCACAATTATCATGTAGGATCGATGAAACCAATGTTAGAGTGAATTCTCTCTTGAAGGAATTCAAAATTTTTGTGCATATGATAAAAAAATAGCGAATTGGTTTTGTGCTAGATATTATGTTGAGTTCTTCTCTTTATCTATCTATATCTTGATCTAATATTGCACCAGGGGTGCTTGATGTAATCTGATCATTGTAAAGAAATCATTCTCTGCTATCTATCAATATACTAAGGAATATTTTCCTAGGGTTTTCTCCCTCAAGTTATAGAGGGTTTCCCTAGGGTAAATTTCTATGTTGACTATGGATGTTTATGCTTTTGATTATTCATTGTTTTCAAGTACTATTGTAATTTTGTAATCAATATTAAAATTAACACTTAGACCCTTTGGGTTTTTACCTCTGTCTAACAAATCCATTCAACCTTTTCATGTACCTCTCCAAGAAGAACATCCAACAACATGAGATGACCCCAACTAATTCAACCTCATCAGGTAGGTGAATTAGAATATGGACCTTTAAGTCCATGAAAATTGTGGTCGGTTCGTTCTCAAACATACAAACTGTCTCAATGATTTCTCAAACTCAACATGGAATAATAGCCATATTGTGAATCTCCTTTGATATGATCCAATATACAAATGCATATAATTTAGCTATGGCTCGTCGTAGATCCTGGAGGAAGTCATGGTTCACACAACCATGCATGAGCAAAGGATAATGGCACTACAAAATAAACACATAAGAAATTAATTGGCATAAAACTATGAATGCATAGAATATTATAGCCTAAACTATAGAAAAAGAAACATGCAGTTTACATGCATACCCTTAGAAATTTTAGATGTTCATGTAATTTCAACCCCGAAAATTTTCTTCTATTGTGAAGCAGCGTCCTAGAGTCAACCCATACAATGAAGGCGTCTTCATAGTCAATATAACATCTTTGCCAAAGAAAGATCACCTTTCTTCAAAATCCATGGGATATCACCTTCTTTAAAATACCAATAGGTTATGGTCTCTCCTCTACTTTCTTTTCTTGGCCAATGTTTATTTTTAGTATTCAAAGAAATAAGATTTCTCCTAATAGCAATTGTGTCAATTTTTTTCGATGAGATGTGCCTCATAAAGAAGATGACTTCTTGTTAATATATGCAATATGGGATCCAATAAGTGGGAAATCTTAAGATGCTTCCAATATGGAATCTCATTAAACATATATTTCCTTTTCATCCCAACGGGCATTTTCTCAACGTAAGTATTGAAAAATCTAGGATCATCGGACATAGGTTCCCCATTTGAATCAAAAAATTCTACAATTTCCTTCTCCTTCTCTAGGTCATATTCCCTAAGCCAGTGTGTCAGTGTCATTATGTCAAGTATCTAGTTTCTCTCTAGTTTACCATTGAAAGAATATGATGCTCTTTTATAAGGGTGGTCTTCTCTAAGGAACACCCTCAAGCAAATGTACACAGGATTTCGTAGGTGGTTGGACCACCTAACCTTTACCAAAGGTACACAACATATACATCCATGTTACCATTTTGTTACAATACTTGCAATGTTATTGTATATGGAATACGTTAGTGCCAAAGAAGGAGGTTGCCACAAATTAAGTTTGTGAAATAACATTACGGATATAAGCAAATCAATAAACAAGCTTACCAGAGAAAAATCCTAGTTGTAGATAATCATGCATGGTGTGTGCACATATGCCATACAATGTAAATGACCTCTCCATTGAGATGGGTCTTGATACATCGTATACCTGTATCCCTTCCCATAATTGCTTGAGTTCATCAATCAATGGTTGGAGGTAGAAATCCATATTCTTCACTTATCTTCTACTAGGAACTATAAGAACCAACTTAAGATGTTCGGTCTTCATGAACAACCATGGAGGATATTGTTATTGATCACTACCACTGGACAAAAAGAATAATTGGTGTTTTGGAGGGAATACAGGTTAACTCCATCCATGGTTATGCTCAATCGAAGGATTCATACTTCATCCTTGAATTTATCAAGCCATGTATCCTCTATATGCTTCATGGCTCTTGAATCTACAGGAATCTACATAACTCTTGGCTCACTTCTATGCGAAGCATGCCACCCATACAACATGGATAATTCTTTGCAATAGAAAAGACTTTAAGTCCTAGGGATCATAGGCATGTGCCTTAGTATATTATGAGGAGGACCATGTGCCTTATCCTTTTTTTTATATGGTACGTTTCATGCCCACATTTAGGACATATCTCTTTGTCTGCATATTCACCTCTGTATAAAATACAATCATTCATACAAGCATTATATGATATGTACTCAACACGCAACATTTCCAATACTTGCTTTGCCTCTTTGCAATTTTCTAGGAGGACGTTATCACTTGGAAGTACCTTTTTCTTTGGGTAAGTTGCAATTAGTGGGAAATATAAATGTATGGTGTCATTAAGCGTGCAACAATTCTCCTTTCATCACTTATTCAATGGGGACTTAATGGTTAGTTACCTCAGTAGTGCCAAGAAACATGCATCTGACATATCATACATTTCTTTCAAGTTGCACAACAATATTGTTGTCCCCAGTTGGGTAGACCTTGATCCATGCCCAAAGAGAGTGGTGGTGGAAGCATATTTCGGACTTTCAAAGAAGGCATCAATAACATTAGCATAATTCCCAAGATCATCTTGTTGGAATTCATTTAACAACATTCCCTCCACGGCATGGGTATCTCGTAATAAATCATCCATACCAACCTCTATATCATTGGTTTCATCCCCAACCTGTGAAGAACTAGTGTTACTATAGATGTTCTGAATCGGTGGCTCAAGATGTAGTGGGAATTGAATAGGTGGTTTCCATGCTTTGTATGCTTCCTCTCCGAGCTCTACTTATCTATCAATGTTCTCTCGATTTGAAATTGTACTGGGGTGCAATGGTAGATGGTAGACAAGTTGATTGTTGTTGGAATCCTGGTTGCAAAAATATTGAACATTTAATCGATAATATTACTAAACAGAATGTATTTAGTATGTTGAAACATTATACCAAACATTTTTTAGAAGCATTGAATTTTTTCCAGATAGTACACATACAATCAACCACTTTATAAAACAAATGTGGAATTGAGCAATGCATTAACATTAAATCTACTGAAAATCCAAAAATACAATTATTCAATGATATTTTTCTTACGGTCCAAGGGTACATCTATAAGTAGTCCCAATCTAAGTCATTTTTTACAAGCATTTGGTGGTATATGAAAGTTATAATTTATTAACAACTCATTCACGTTGAAGTACCATTCGTCTAGGATGGTTATTGGATGATGGCATGTTACAGTTTAAGGGAAGAGTGGCCTTCCATTTAAATCTACCATCTGCCTATGATATGTTGCTAAAGATAAAACCTTGCGGATTTTTTGGAGTGGTGGAATATCATTTGCATCCGAACTTGATCCGGAATCAAGATCCTACAAAGGTCAATGCACCATTATTCAAATGGACATGAAAAGACAACATAAATTCAAATAAATAATCTAAGTATAAATAAATATGGACTTACTAGTGATGGAAACAAAGAACTTGAACTTAGAACGATATGGAATGAGATGAAATTTGAAGAATCGATCATTTGATTTATTGCTTTTTTTGTTCTTGCATTTGAGTGAAAAACACAATCAATACATGTCTTCATTCTTAAAAAAAATTGGGGAAAAGACAGCATTATGTTTTTTTTAATTAAATGGTGCACCAAATATTGGCATGGTGCACTGGTGCGCTTTAATAAGACAAATGCACTGGTGCGCTATAAAAAAATATGCATCAACTAGAATCTCTACGGCCACCTCCGTAAAATTTTATTTGTGGGAGTTTACCCTTCCATTTTTTTGTCTTGTCATGTCACTGGCGCACTTATGTCAGTAATATGCACCAATGCGCGATGATCTAATCAATGCATCGTAATCTCGACCAAAGACTTGTGAAATTTTCTATTTTTATTTTCTTACCATTTATACGGTGCATTTTTATGATTATAATGCATCAATGCGCTACTATCTTACTGGTGCACTGAAATACTGATTGAAAAAAAAAATAGATGTGAGAGTTTCTCATCAATGGACTGAAATATGAAATAAAAAAACAGTGGGAATATCATTTTAAGATAGTGACCTTATAAGCAAAACAAAAAAAAAAGTAATCCCTAAACCTTTTCTGGACAAAATTTTGAGTGACTTATGCAATAGAGATTTACCATGAAAGAGTTTAGAGAGACAAATTTCTTTGAAGATAAATGTTGTAAGGGATCACCGTGGACACATACAACTTTGCAGAGGAGACATTTGAAGTAAGTTTTCCTCAATATAATAAAAAAGGGGCATAATATTTATATGGTTTTCTGTAGAAAATAGGATTTAAGATTTACCTTCAATGCTATGAACCTTTGTGTTCTTCTTCCTTTAAAGTTACCTTTATTACTACAAACCCTAGGGTTCTTCTTGCTTTCTTTTTGTGAATTATATTTCTCTTTCTATTTCACAAAAAGATTTCATTGTTGGCAATGTAAACTTCTTGGTTATATATATTAGTATATGGGGCATTGAGTCACTCTTGGATCGAGATCATTATAATGCAATTTAGTTTGAAGCTGACCTGTTCGGATTATCCTTGTTATAATTTTTTTTAGAAATGCTTTGTGTTTCACGGTGCGCATTTTTCAAAAATGTTGCACCGATGCATTTATATTTCGATGACATGCCATTTTGATTTGTTTTAGTTATATAAAAAATTAATACTTTCATTAGTGTGTATTATACAAAAAATACGCACCAGTGCATTATATCATATTAGGAACACCAATGTTGAATTTATGTATTGCGCTCCAATTGTCCCAAATACATTTTTACCTGAAATTCTTTACTAATTATGTAAAAAAATATTCTTTTAATTTATGTGTTTCATTATGCAGGACGGTTATTGATAAAATATGGCCAATAAAATATCATAAAATAAAAATCACAGTGAAGGGAGAAAGGGAAACACATCTAACACAAAGAACATGGCAAGTTCTTTGTAATTTTAATATAAAAGTAATATATTGGAATTATATGTATGTTTAAATGATGTGTATTGGCTTATGTGTGTCATGTAGAGCAACAATTTAAAGAAACTCTATAAGATTGTTCGCAATCTAAGTGAAGAAGAGAAAAAAAGCCTTAATATTTTATTGCAAATTGAGGAATTATGTGGATCAAAAGGTGATTAAGTTTTTGTTTGAGTTCCTACTAATAATGCTTCTCAACAATAATTGATATCTTGTTTCAAACTATGGATTTCAAATTTGTTGAACATTGTGTAGGGATAGAGAGCGAGGAAATAGGATTCCCTAAAAAGATAAAAATTAAGAAGAATGCAAATGATAATGATTTGGTCATCAGTTCAACTAGAGTGGTGCTAGAAGTTAATGAGAGGGGGGGGGAGTTTTATAAAATGTTGAGGGATACATTGGAAAGAACTTATAGATGTACTTTTCAATTACAATACAAAAATCAATCTAATCACTCTAAGAATCGGGTTATAAGTAAATTACAAGAAGCGTTTCCAGAGCAGCAAGCACTAGCACCAGTGAAACTTGAAATGGTAAAAACATACAACAATAACAACAAAAAATCATTTAAATGGTATTATTGCTAAAATGTTTTTCTATAATATGTATGTACTAATCCAATACATGGTTTGTTAATTTTTTTGCTATGTTTATTTTCATATAAATATTTATTTCTTTTTCCATTCTGCTTTTAGTTTCTCAGGAAGATTGCTAAAATTCCAAAGGAATAATGACATGATATCCAAAATATGCCGGTAGGGATGTCAAAAAAGGTGTTCCATGAGATGATCAAATAAATGAACATAACCACATCGCAAGGGGAGCCATCCCAACAACAACGTGCATTAAACTTATGTAATCATTGTTTTATTTTTAATGTGCATAGAGTTTAATTATCGCATGATTTACTAATTTTCAATTGTTTTGTTGTAGCAGAAACGAAAATAAAATAGCACTAATTCGGCGAATAAGATGGGACAAGGTAGAAAAGGGTTGATCGCAAATTTTGTGAGTACTTGTGGTTTGCTTTAGATTTCATATTTTGTGTGATGTTTATATCTTAATTAATTTAAAATCATACACAGGTGTTTTGTAACAGGTGCTAACCTACGGTGAAGAGCCATCCGATCATTTGATTGACATTGGATCAAGTAAGGGTTGTCAGTATTAGTTGGGGTATCAATGGTTAATTGAACAATTTGTAAGTAGTTACATTGTTTTATGTCTCTTATTTTCAATAATTAATGGAACAATAAGAAAACATTAATTATATCTATACTTTGTCATGACATCTAAAACTCACAGGAAACAAAGTATGGAGTGGAGCCACCAGAGGATTTATTGACACACGACATGAGGAGTGGTTTCGAAAATATGTGTGAAGTTTAGGATTTTCTCATTGAATTGGTACACTTTTTTCATTTACGCGGTTATGTATATTACATTATCTATAAATATAGATACACTCATCACATCTTATTTTTATGCGTGTAGATGGAATATGAAAATATGGAAATAAATCAAGTCAATCAAGAAAACATTTCAAATAACCAAGGAACAATATCCCCTAAAAGTGATGAAGAGATGGGGCATGGAAGCAGCTCGAGGGACTACATCATTTAAGCGATGAATGATGATGAATACATTTGAATGTTGTTATTGCAAGTTGTATATTTTGGAAATTTTTGTCTATGAAAAACAAACATTCTTTTAATGTTAACACATCACCCTAATTAGATGAGGTTAACTAATCAATAATTACAACAATGTCAAAATGACATTTTTATTATCGAGGACCTTTATGTTGCCCCATATTTTGGATTCTTATTCATATATAATAAAATGGGTTTCTTCTTGTATTGGATTGTCTAATGTCGCAAAATTTTACATTATTGATTAAATATATGAATGATTTACATTGTGACTATGAACAAAGGTGTAATCGACATGCTTATTGAAATTACACAATAGCTAAAATATACTTTAATTAACATTTTTAAAAAAATATTTGATTTTTTGGATGACTAATTCAAATGTTAAATATATGAATGATTTACATGGTTACAATGAACATATGTGTAATCAACTCAATATCCAAACACAATAAAAAAAATACAAAAATAAATATTATTATAAAAAATATTTGACTCTTGAATGATTAATTTAAAATTTGAAAAAATAAAAAAGCAAAACCTATATTTGCATATATGCACTAACAAATTCCTTTTATTCACTTCGATGAATCGATGAGTACTTAAATTTTAGCCATCAATGCTCATTGACATAATAAATGCACCAATGCTCTACAAATATCATAGGCATTGGTGTTGCTTTTGCAATATAAGCATCGATGCTTGTATTCCAAATTATACCCTCTGATGCTTATTGGGATAATATATGCACCAGTGCATATTGGTAACGTATAAGCACTAGTTATATCTTAATACAAAAAAACAACCATGAATATAAAATACATCATCACTGGTGCGTTTAAATATAATAAACACACCGATGCGTTTAAATATAAGAAACGCATTGGTGCATTTAAATGTAAAAACACACAAGTGCATATAAATAATATATGAGGCGCCAATGTAGTTGTGAATGATAACTGTACCGATGCAGTTGTGAATGATAATTGCACCTACACTGGTACAATATAATATAAATACAGGTATTTTTGGATTAAAATATATGCACTGGTGCTTTTTAAATGTTGTAACGCCCAAGTGCGTACCGTCAAACTAATTGCACCGATGTTGTCACAACGTAATATATGCATTGTTATGTTAGCAATAAAATTTACACAATGATGCATTGACAATGAATGTAGGCACCGGTGCATGAATATACAACATACCTATTCTTTTACAGTATTATATTAGCACCAGTGTATTCGATTTAAAATATATGCCCCAGTGTGTTGTCATTAACAATATGCACTGATGTGTTATGTTAAAAACGCATGGATGCACACTGTATCATTAAAAAGAACCAATTAAAAAACATTCGCTACAACCACCGGCCATCCAATTTTTTTAGTTATAGTGAATAACCATTATAGCATCCGCAAAAAATCTCTGCTACAAAAAAAGGAGGTTGTAGAGAACTTTTTTTTGACAAATTTTGTCAATCTTGTAACACTAAAAACCTTCATTATAACCTCCGCTACAAGGTATTGTAGTGAGTGCATCATGATCGTCCATGTAAGTATTGCATGAAATTGGAATTGTCTTTTCCCTATTGGTTTGTATATGTCATACATAGTGATCCCAACCCATAGCTTTTGAATTTCATTAATAAGAGGTTCAATATATGCATCCATATCTCTAACTTGATATTTCCTTGCATATTTCAAAACAATTGTGTTAAATACCTTATACATAGTACATCATAATATGTAATAAACAATAAAAATGAGTTGATGTGTTGTAAATAGTTGGAATATAAATACATGAAACTATGAATGACGAGAATGCATGCTCCATCCTTATCGACATCCAAGGAGGAAGAATATAGTTTAAAATAAAATTGGTCATGTTGAGTAAATAGACCCCATCTTCGTAAATGGATTAACACCATTAGCTACTAAGGAAAGCTTAACATTATGAGGTTCATCTCTAAAGATGGGCCCATTTTCCTTGATGTTCCTAAATGCAAAACCATATGCAACCATCCGCATAGCACCATATTGACTCCTCATTTGCACATGATAATCCATAAACTATCTTATGTTCTTGCATGTGAACATCCATTGAAAATAGGGAATAATGGGAATATGGAAAAGAACCGTTTGGGGCACGTTCTTTGTAACCTTATTAGTGTGATATCTACTAATTTTACATTTGGGTCATTTCTTCAAATCTACTTTCCCATCTCTGTAATATAACATGCAACCATTAGGACATGCATCACTTGTTTGATACTTCATTCCTAGATATTTCATAAGGGCACAAACTTCTTGGAATGTGTGAGGCAATGTATGGACTTTGACAAGAGAATGTTGACTAAAATTCTACAACAATTAAAAAAATAAATTTCCAAATACTAGTGGTTTCATCTTTATTATAATGAATGAAAATTATCATGAACGTAAATGATTATAAATAATTTCATACCTTGGGATTTGTGTGAAAAAAGTGTTTGAAACACCATTCAAAACCTTCAAGTTTAGAAACAAAAGAATGGTAGAGAGGATACTTGCATTCGACCCTTCAAGTAGGGCTTTATCTGATAGATCAATAAGAGAGTTAACATGAATCCTAACATCTGTATCCACAAGTGCATCCTCATCCATGGGTACAAATATGTCATGAATCAAACTATTTTCCCGATCATTCACTAGTATATCATTATCATTCTCTTATATTATGTCTTGGTCTTCCCCAAGGTTCTCATCAGCATGTATATTACCCTCAAATTCCTTTCAATCGTCACTTTGACCAATATTCTTTAAGAGAACCCCATCTAGCGTGTTGACCTTTATAATTAAAAACATAGAAATATGATTAGTTTTTTAGCTACCAGTATGAGAAATATTCCTTGTTTTCTAGGTTACAATGCTCAAGGAAAACCCCTAGTTACTTCCCCTCATTATGAGGATGATATCCATAATAAACCTAGATTCTTTAGGGCACAAGGTTAGGACAACAGTAGGGATTGAAGTTGTTACAACAACATACTCTTTATGACCTTGACATGTCACTTATGGGAATAGAACCTAGGTGGGGAGGATAACTCTGCATCCCACTACCACTTGGGCTAGATCCAATTGACATGAGAATTATTCACGCCTCATACACTTGCATTTTTTGCATGGATAGTGGTATTTCTGACTAGGGTTTTGGAAAGTATTATAGTGTTCAAAATTATCAAATTCAGTAGTTCGATATTAACAATCTCAACCTTAACTCTTTTAAGAATTTTCTCAACCTTTGTTTGCATTTCTTGTGCATTGGCATTGCCTCTATTGAACATTTTTTAATTTGGATTTAGGGAGAAAAAGATTTGATTGAGTAGTAGATAGTTGTACAAACTATTATCTTATTAACTGAACTACTATGCTTCCTTTTTAACCTATGTATTATGTTTATGATATTTCCATTTTCCCCATTTAACCTAAGAATTATATTTCCTTTCTAATCATTCTCTTTTGCTTAATTCTATATTGACTTTGCCTTTTTTATTTATAAGGAAGTGATGCCTTTTCAACACCTATAATTCAATTGAATTATGGCATGGAGACAATTGAATAGATGCTAAGACATCGATATATCGACATCTTACCATCGCTAAAATGATGTTTGAAACATCGATGAGTAAAAATAGTGTGGTAATGACGATTAGAGTGGAACAAGGAAATCATCAATACCATATGATTATACAACATTTATAAACATCAATATATCAACGCCTACGAGTTTTGTTTTTCGCATTTACATCCAATTCCAAGGCAAAAAATGATACAAAGGGTTCATGTCGAAATTTAAATCATAATAAACATTATTTTTTACCCCAAATGTGGTAATGTTGTTAAATTTAGTTGAAAAAACCGAAGTTAGATATTGTCTTCTATGATGTTTTTAGATGAACACTATAGATGAAATGTCATGATGTGGTTCCCAAGCTCATCGCCTAATTTATCCTCAAACTTGGGTATGTCCAAAGGGAGCTATGTGAGCATGGCTAACCAACCAGTATTGTGTTTGATGGGGTCATTAGTCATTTTGGACAATTTAGGTAAGCTTAAGGTAGCTTGGGGTTCCCTACAAGTGTAGGGGAATTGGTGTTGTTTGGAATGTTTGGGTTGGTAAGAGTGCTACAAGAAGGTGCAAGTCTTAGTGAAGGTGAAGAAACATGGAACACTGATTCTATTTCTCAAATTGAGGTCGTCAAATCTAGTTGCTAACTCTAATTCTTAAGGGAGCATCAAGTATTTGACTACTTAATTTTAAAAAGGTAAAATGTGATCTAACCTTTGAGTAACTAAACTGGAAATCCAAAGGTGCTTTGACTAATATTTTAACTAGGATTGACAATTATTTATGGAGGACTAAATTTTGACTTAGGTCATGAATGAAGCAATGCTCTAGTATCAATACTAGTGAATCACATAATTTTTTATAAATATAGTCTTAAAAATAAACCAAATTAACCAACATAATTCTAACAAGATCCCATTATGGCATAAGAAAAATAGTTCCACAAAAACTAGGCCTTCCAATTGTCCTCCTCTGTAGGTGATTAAACCAACCAAAGGTGCAACACAAGTGAAGGTATAATAATGGATAGTTAGAATGAGCTGAGCCAACAGACTTATATCCTTAAGGGATTGGTTCCAAGGGATGATGCACTATCTGCCTCAGGTACCACTTGCAAATCCCTCAAGTAGTCACCCAGGTGTTAATCCTAACATGGGCCATTATGTTGACTATTCACCACAAGTGATTGAGTGGAATAATATTAATTCAAGTGTTCTTGTTAGGCAAAGACATATGGGATGAATCCCATTGCTAAAACTTCATAAACAAGGCACCACTCCGAGTAGCATGCCAACTTGTTTGAAATCCTATATGAGGTGTTCACAAACTACTTAAGTGTGAGGGAATATCTCAACACTTACTCACCTTGACCTAGTTATATACTCATGTATTAAATGCATTTTCCCCACAAGCATCTTTTGTTACTAAAGGGCTTTCACTTACCTTAATCAACTTCTAGTTTGAAAATCTACTTACTATTGGTGCAAGAATGCTAAAAATGAAATCCCTAAACTTGGTTTATTTCAACATTTATGTGGGATCATTTTTTGGTTTGGCATTTAACAAAACTACAAGAGCACAAAAGATGTTGTAGCAAGAAATGATCAACTAAAGAGTAGGGAACACAATGTCTATAGTGATTTTTCATAATTAATTGTTGATAATGACTTGTCGAAAGAAAAAGTTCTAAAAATAAAATGTTGAAAGTGAAATTACTCTAAATCATAGAGGAAATTAAGTAACCTTCCAATCATTTTTTCCACCCAAATCAAAGAGTGATTCTAGAGAAAATATATGAAAAAACATGCTTGGAAGGGAGTAAATTAATTTTCCAAATATTTATGAATAACCTAAGGTGATAAAAGCACAAGGTGAAAAACATACTTGAATATGGAAAATGCATTGGCATCCCTGTGCTCAAACTTTAAAAAAAATGAGAACAAAGATTTCAGATTAGTGATGAACAACAACTACAATATATGTCAAATTCCCATCTGGCCTTTGATAAGATGTAGATCCTTAAGGTGCATTTGGTGTATACAGTACAAATGGAACATAAGATGGATATGCTTCAAATGGGATAGGAGGTCCTCCATATTGGTCTGAATTGTTGGATAATGTCAGTTGGCCATGTGAGACACAATTGTGTAACAGGTTGACCCTATCAAACCATTGGTGACATGAGGTTGTATTGGCATAGATGTAGACCTATATGCTTTAGAGGGATCAAGGATTATTGCTCCCAAATAACCACATTAAAAATAGACCAAATCCAACTCTTGGGCTATCATGATAGCCTCTTCCTCGATGTGGTCCATGGATGTCTACATTTTTTAAGTTGGTTGGAAGGAGCAACTTGATAAACCAATTGATTAATTATCATCTTCCATTTGGATAGGACTACATATACTCCTCTTCTCCTAGATGTGGTCAATGATGTGTGTGGAATTGGATTGCAAAAGTTACTTATCAAGTCTATCCTAGTGTCATATTTGATGACATATAAAACTTAGTTAAGAAATTTTTGGCAATGAACATATAATATGTCTTAAATTTTGAGGCCTATGCACATGGGATCAACCACTATTGTTAAGGTTTGTTGAAAAAGCAAAAGTTACACATTTCCTTCTATGATGTTGTTAGATGAACATTATAGATGAAAGGTCATTATGTGGCCCAATTTGAAGAATTTTGATAAACATGTGTAAAGCAACAAATAGAATCTAAAACACAAGAATTAACAATAGCTCACACACACATTACATAGATATTTACCCTAAAAACTCAAAACTAGGAAAACCAACATTCCTTAGAGTTTCTCCACGCTCTATCTCATTGTATTATCTTTTTTATTTACAAGACAATATTATAGCATCCAAAATCCTAATCCATTAATCCAAATTAGATTACAACCCCGATTACTTGACTATAATTAGTTTATAAAGGGCCACAAACCATGGGCCAAAAATAGATCCAAAAAATTCTTCCAGGGTGTTAGACCCCCACACCCCCTAGACAGGAGGGTTAATCAGCTCCCCCGAACCCCCCTTGCTTTGGGAACCTCCAAAGATTACAAAACATTTCTAACACCCCCCCCCCCCCCCCCCCCGACTTGTTGTATTCTTTGAAACATGGGGTCAAAGGGGAAGCATTCATGAAATCAACTACTAAGGGAATCAATTCCCATTGATTCTCTACACCAAGAGAAATTTTCAGTACTAACAGACTTTGTTAATGAATCTACAACATTATTCAAGGTATCAACCTTCTCCAATAGTGATTTATTCTTCTCAACCATGTTTCTAACAAAATTGTACTGAACATTAATATGGTTTTCCTAGGAATGGTAAGCAAGATTCTTTGCTAAGAACAAATGCAATTAAGGTGTCACAACCTAATCTCACAATTTTTGAACAAAACCAATACCTTAACACAATATTTGAAACCATATGGCTTCCTTAATTCCATGATTGGATGAGACATATTATGCTTATGTAGTTGACAATGCAACTACACCCTACCTCTTACTCATCCAACTGATTGTTCCAACAAATAAGTTAAAAGGCATAACCACTTGTAGGTATTTTTCAATCAAGATCTCCACCCTAGTTTGCATCAATAAAACCTTGTATATCTATCTCCTTGTGAGGTCCAGGTCTTCCTTGATAGCATATTGCATAACTTAAAGTGCCACACAAATATATGTAGACCCTCTTTACTGTTGTCCAATGTTCCTTCCCTGGTTTTGGCATATACTTACACAAAAATCCCATTCCATGGGCAATTTCTGGTCTAGCACATACCATAGCATAAATAAGACTTCCAACGTCACTGGCATAGGGAACACATTGATGGGTCTTCTACCTCTTCTTGAGTCTTGGGACACTAATGATATACAAATAAATTTACACCTACAAGAATAAGGACCTTACCAATTTACATTCCTGCATATTAAATATATGCAATACTATCTCAACATACTTTTTTTTGTGAGTAAGAGGCTGAAATATTTAATTACTGAACAAAAAAGTTGTACATAAAGTTACAAAATTTGCTCTTCCAAAGCTATGATATTTCCCGAGTTCCACAGCCTGGAAAGGCCCATCCCATTCCCAACCTGCATAGATATTAACATATGTTTCTCCCATTCCATTACAGACCATATCCCCACAATTCACTTTTCCTATTCATGGTCCGGCTACCCAAAACAAAACCTTCCCTAGCAAGACATTCCCTGTTCAGTGGCCTTACAACAAAATTTGCATTTTTACTCCCATTACATATCACCATATCCAATTTCTTACATTATTCAAGCTTCTAGCCCTTCCATCTTTTGGCACTTAAACATGAAGGTCCAAAAGCATGCAAAACCATCCAAAAAGGTGAGATAACTAAAAAATCCATCATTAACCTTATGATGTGGCTAGCTGCGCTGCCACCTATTGCATGTTGTCCATGTCCTCTTGTATTGGATGCCCACCATCCTCTCGAGCCTTAGCTTCCTCCTTTGCCTCGACCTCATGCTCTAATAATGACTGCGTAGGGTCTTCACATTCCAGGATAGGCCTCACCGGTACATTCAGAGGTGATTCCTCCTGCACCTTGCACCCACCAAAAGGATCCTTGTCCAAGCCCAACACCCCATCTACATCCATGAGGTCTCATAGCACATCCTCCTTCAGGTTGTCCAGGACCTGTATTACCACGTCCCCAAAGATTTCCCTCTCCAACATTGTTTTAGCTAACAACTTCCTCATAATTGTTGGAATATTCACACCATCATTTTTATATTTTGCATGACTGCATGCAAATTTGCATGTTGCATGCTTTTCATGCCACTGCATGCATCCAGTCATCATCATGGTGGTCTCCCTAGCACCTAGAGCTTGCTTTTAGCTCTCCAAAGCCTGTCTACAGCCCCCATTTGGCCTCCTACCTACCCAATGCGCCCTTCTTGACTGTTCTGCATGGCAAGTGCACCTTTCTCACCTACCACACTCAGTTAGTGCACCTTTACTCACCAACCTTTATTTATCACTCAGTTAGGGTGCCTTATCTCACCTATCGGGAGTTATCATTCAGTTAGTGCATTGATTGAGTAGTTCTTCCACTGATTGCTCATGCTGACTGCTTGTAGATTCTAGTTAGCTAGTTATGGAGTTCCACTTGATTATTTGACAGCCTCGTGTGCCCCCCTTGGAGTTTCCATTCCCTGATTTATGCCTAGATGGTTCTGTTAGGCTCGGTTAGACACACTTGACTGACTATTACCATTTATGACTGATACTATTGACTGGACAATGTCTCCATTGTTATCCAAGCTAGACTTTGAGTTAGACAGCCTCATGTGCCCCCTTGGAGTCTCCATTCCCTGATTTATGCCTAGATGGTTTTGTTAGACTCAGTTGGACACACTTGACTTGCTCTTACCATTTATGACTGATACTACTGACTGGATGATGTCTCCATAGTTATCCAAGCTAGACTTTGAGCTCAGATTCTAATGCCCTACTTGGCTAATTTGAATCCTATATGATGCCTCATCATAGATTATTGTATTACATTCTTTACATTCATTATTCATTGTATGATACTATTATTGTTCATTATTCTGTGTTTATGAGTGATTATTGAGTGCATGCTTCTCTTCTTCTTTGCAAGATTCTTGAGAGTTTGATTGTGAGATTGTTACAGTTGCTAGATCCATTGCATATCATCACATGGTATCAGAGCAAGAAGCAGCTATTCGAATTGCAGCAGTTGCAGCAGCAACAGTTGGAGCATTTCTTTGAGCAATTATCTTTCACTTGAGCACCAGAAGCCTCTGAGCTTCCACAACAAATCCTGGTGCTATTACTTGAATTCATTGGAGAAATCTAGTGAGGTCTAGCCAAGTGTGAAGGACTTAGTCTATGTGCTCAGTGTTCAAAAGGTAGTGTCCATTCGAAGTGTAGCATTCTCCATCAGCAAAAACTTCTCTTGTTTTGTAGTTTTATTCACCCGTTCGAATTCTTCTTCAACTATTCGACCTTCTCTGTTCAAATAGATCTAAAGCTCACATCTTCCAACTATGTTGAGTGGAAATCCAAGATGGCTCTCTTCATGAGAACCAAGGGCTTCACCCGAATACTCAACAGAACGATGGTAGAACCTCTCAGTGCAGTTGAAAATTCCAAGTAATTGGATAGGCTTGATGAAGCAGTTGGACTCCTCCTTCTCTCAATTTCTGATGATCTTCACTTCCATGTCACCGATCTTACATCTCCTAAAGAGGTTTGGGACAAGCTCGAATCCCTTTTTGGACAGAAAGATGTTATGAAAGGACACAAATTGGAGAATGAACTCATATGTTTGAGTCCTAACAGCTTCGAATCTATCAATGCCTTCCTCACCAAGTTAAAAAGCTTGATATCACAGTTGAAAAGATATGAGATAGTGAAAGAATACAAGCAGCTTATACTTGCCATTCTCTCAAAGTTGGGGCCAAACTTCTCAGTTTTTGTCTCTACTTTCCATTCAGCTAAGTTGTCCATTCCAAGATGGAAGTTTCCCTCACTTGATGACTTCATCCAATCTCTTACTCAAGAGTAAGAGAAGTTGATCTCCATGGGAATGATAAAACCCAAATTGGATTCAACTCTTACAGCTGCAGAGAGATCGAATGGTAAAGGCAAGCAAAATATTTCTGACAAGAGATCGAATGATACAAGGCCTACAGATACTCCATATCAATCAGATGGGGCTTCAAACTCAAGGAATACCAAGCATTCTCAGAAGGGAAAAACCAAGTGCACATGTTGTCTTAGGGGTTTTCATCTTGAGATTGCTTGCATGAGGAATACTATATATTTGATGGCTCAGTTACTTGAGAAGAACAATCTTCCTGTACCTGCATGTGCAAGGAAGAAAGATCCTGATACTGAACTTTATAGATCCGAAGACAAAGAAAGATATCATGCTCTCATAGAAAGTGCATCAACTAATTCTTCTTTCATCATAGATTCAGGAGCATCATGCCATATGGCTTCCTCCAAATATCTCTTCTCTAGTTTCGAAAGCTCTATTGGCCCTTCCGTCAGTTTGGGAAATGATTCAGAAGTCTCCTCTCAGGGGATTGGAAGAATCGATCTTGATCATGGTTACTTTTTTGATGTGCTTTATGTTCCTTCTCTTGCAGCTAATTTCCTTTCAGTGTATCAAATGACTCATACTGGAGAGCCCAAAAGAGTGATCTTTACTCCATATGAAGTCGAGGTACAACACATGGTTTCAGGGGAAATCATTGTAAAAGGAGTTGCAAATCATGAGACAAAACTCTATGGTTTTCACACTTCTTACCTCTCTCAAAGGAGTCTGATCTTCGCTCTCATACTCATGAAGAGAGTAGACTATCTCATCTCAACCACAAGCTAGCTTGGAATGTGGCTGATGGTTTTCTAAGTGGCAAGTTTGCTCATGGCACCTTCGAAGGTTGTCTAAATTTCAAAGGTACATAAAAAGAGATTGAGAAAAAAAGGACTCTTGAAGAAGTGTGAATGCTAGATCCAGATAGACAAAAACCGAAAGATCTAGCACCTATTTGTCCAACTCCTATTTCAAAATGGGCCTCCACTACTACATCCTCCTTTGATCTTAAAGAAGATCCATCATCATCTAGTCCTAGTTATTTTAATATTGATTATATCCATGATGGTTCAAATGAGGACTACATGTATATTCTGGAGCAGTTTCATGATATCAACATTTTTGGATATGTTCCTCCTTCGAGTGATGATGATCCAATTTTACTTGCTTCTCCTCATGAGATTTCAGATTCAGAGTTTGCATGTGATGATGATCCAATTTTACTTGCTTCTCCTCATGAGATTTTAGATTCAAAGTTTGGATGTGATGATACATCTTCACATGATATTTCAGATTCAGAATCTGAAGATGGAGATGATGATGAGGGAATGCTAGACCTAGATCCACAAGAACCTGAACCTGAAGGTCTGGAAACTGATGATGAAGATGAGCGAATGGGAGATCCAGATCCACAAGAACCTGAAGATCTCTCACCTATTTGTTGTCTTCCTCGATGGGCATTCACTGCTCCCCGATCAGCCAGATCAGATTTTCAGCATGGAAGGTTTCATCCTTCTCACATTGTTGATCCTCTTCCTCGATGGACATCCACTTCTCCCCAATCAACCAGATCAGATTTTCAGCATGAGAGGTTTCATCCTTCTTACTTTACCGATCCTCTTCTTCGATGGGAAACCACTGCTCCCCGATCTTCCAGATCATATTTTTCACATGTGAGGATTCATCCTTGTGAAATTCCTGATCCATTTCGGATCTATCGATCCTTCTTTGAGAAAGAAGGACACTTACCTCCTTTGGGGGTGAGAGATGATATGCTTCATTAGCATCCTTCAGTCTATTTTGAGGGGGGGATTTCTTCCCACTGGGTTTTCCCTCTTTCCTCACTTAGTTTATTTAGATTGATTGTACGAGGTGACCTTTGGTCTTAGTCACCAAGGCCCTATTTTACTGTT
The DNA here is from genome assembly GCA_027924585.1 of Larix kaempferi. Lineage (NCBI taxonomy): Eukaryota > Viridiplantae > Streptophyta > Pinopsida > Pinales > Pinaceae > Larix > Larix kaempferi. Next base: position 1,588,761 of record BSBM01000236.1, read on the forward strand.
TTCGGTTATTATCTCATAGTATAGCTTGCGGGGGGTGTTGGAATATTCACACCATCATTTTTATATTTTGCATGCCTACATGCAAATTTGCATGTTGCATGCCACTGCATGCATCCAGTCATCATCATGGTGGTCTCCCCAGCACCTAGAGCTTGCTTCTAACTCTCCAGAGCCTATCTACAGCCCCCATTTGGCCTCCTACCTACCTAATGTGCCCTTCTTGACTATTCTGCATGGCAAGTGTGCCTTTCTCACCTACCACACTCAGTTAGTGCGCCTTTACTCACCTACCTTCAGTTATCACTCAGTTAGGGCGCCTTACCTCACCTACCGAGATTTATCATTCAGTTAGTGCATTGATTGAGTAGTTCTTCCACTGATTGCTCATGTTGACTACTTGTAGCTTCTAGTTAGCTAGTTCTGGAGTTACACTTGACTATTTGACAGCCTCATGCGCCCCCCTTGGAGTCTCCATTCCCTGATTTATGCCTAGATGGTTCTGTTAGATTCAGTTAGACACACTTGACTGACTATTACCATTTATGACTGATACTATTGACTAGATGAGGTCTCCATTGTTATCCAAGCTAGACTTTGAGTTAGACAGCCTCATGCGCCCCCCTTGGAGTCTCCATTCCCTGATTTATGCCTAGATGGTTTTGTTAGACTCAGTTGGACACACTTGACTTGCTCTTACCATTTATGACTGATACTACTGACTGGATGATGTCTCCATAGTTATCCAAACTAGACTTTGAGCTCAGATTCGAATGCCCTACTTGGCTAATTCGAATCCTATATTATGCCTCATCATAGATTATTGTATTACATTCTTTACATTCATTATTCATTGTATGATAATTTTATTGTTCATTATTCTGTGTTTATGAGTGATTATTGAGTGCATGCTTCTCTTCTTCTTTGCAACATTCTTGAGAGTTTGATTCTGAGATTGTTATAGTTGCTAGATCCCTTGCAGATTATCACAATAATCCAATATGGATTGAATCCCACCAGTGCTTCCTGCTCATCCATTATGTTCTCCATCTCCTCTTCTTCCATAGAAAATATATCGTCCACGTGATGGGGGATGGATTTCATGTACCACTGCTCTTCTTGATTTTCCAGAACTTGTTTCCCCCTCCTGCTTATCCCACCCTACCTACTCCTCATCCTCTGGCAGAGTGCCATTACTATTTCACCTATAGAAAAAACAGAGATCTTATACCTTAACAACAATGCCTCAACTCTACGACGCTCCTCATTTTTCTCTAGGTCGCACCTTATCCTCGCTCTTATATCCTCTCCTCCAGTGCCTAAATTGTTGCATGTGTCATCTCATTCATTTCTGCAGTCAAACTGGCTTAAATGTTCCCCACTGGATTTCATTAGTTCCCTTGCCTCCACTATTCTGCATGCTCCTCGGGTAATCTTCTCCTCTGAACCAGTCCTTCTGCCATTGATGGTCCATTAATTCTCTCCTTATGCCTTCCAGGTTGTCCTTTCCCTCTCCTCATAACTTCCCCCACCTTTGCATGCCTTGCATTTAATTCCTTCTTCCTCCAATTGGGACTCTGTTTCCCAACACGTCTTCATTTTCCCACTCTCCACATATCCAGTATTCCCTCCCCACACATCTAACCTCTTGAGGCACGTGGACTGGGTTTCCACCCGCATCCAAGACTATCTCAACATACTTCCTCTGACTCAACCAGAATCTTTTATTGGCCCAATCTCTTTTAATTTCCATGCCCAAAATAAAAATTGCAACACCAAGATCTTTAATATCATACTTAGAAGAAAACTAGGATTTGACATTCTTAATTATTTCCTTGTTGTTTCCAATCAACAACATACAAAACTAGACAAATAGAATGAGCATAAACCTACTTGGAATACACATAGTGATCAACTTTCATTCTTTATAGACCAAGTCCCAATATATAAGTATTAAACTTTTGATACCAAATTCTTGGTGATTGTTTTAATCCATATAGTGACTTATTCAACTTGCAAACTAGATCCTTCTTTCCCTTCACTGCAAAACCCTCAGGTTGTTTCATTTAGATTTCTTCTTCCAAATTACCATGCATAAATTTTGTCTTACATCGATATGCTCTACTTCAAGATAAAAACGCAACAACAATAGACAAAATAAATATAATAGAAGTTAATTTAACAACATTAGAAAAAATATTCAACTCGAATTATCCCTTAACTACTAGGTTAGCTTTGTACTTCAACTTTCATTATGCATTCAACTTCTTCTTCAACACTCATTTGCTACAAATACATTTTCTTCTAGTTGGAAACTCAACTAGATCCCAAGACTCATTTTTATCCAAGGCATACACTTCTTCAACCATTTCCTTATTCCAAAGTTTACTATCCTATGAATCCACTACCTCCCTAACATATATAGCATCATCATCAGTAATATATAGAGAAAAAATAGTGCGAAAATCATGTGGGATATACCTTTCTATTTTCCTTCTTTAATGAACAAATCTCCTGAAAGCTGGAACTTGAGCTTCTTCATCTTCTAGTTCATCTTCTCCTTGAGTTATATCCTTCACCCTCCAACTCAAACTCTATTGTCTTTGGTTCTTATTCCTTTGGTTGGACTTCCTATTTGGGAGGAACTTTAGCCTCTCCCAAATACAACATCTAGACTATAAATAGTATTTTTAGTTACAAGGTTCCAATGTTTATAACCTTTTATACCATTTTTATAACAAATAAAAATACAATTTTATGATTTATTATCCACTTTACTCCTATTTTACTTTGGAACATGCACATAAGCATCACAACCAAAAAAATTGAGACATTTAAGAGGGGGGTTTTACCATTCCATGCTTCATGTGGATTTTTGTCAACTAGTGTTGATTTAGGTGATCTATTTACCAAGTAACATGTAGTATCCATTTCCTTTTCCCAAATTCCCATGATAACCCTGTGCCAGTGAGCATGCGCCTTGCCTTCCCCATCAACATCATGTTCATTATTTTTGCAGCTCCATTTTGTTGAGGTGTGTATGGAGTATTATTTTTCCTTACTATCCCACACTTGTTACAGAATTCCTCGAACTTATTTATGCAGAAATATCCATCATTGTTCATCCTCGACACCTTAATTTTCTTCTTTGCCTGGTTTTCTACAAGAGATTTAAACGCTTTAAATTTACCGAAAACCTCATATTTCTTATCGAGGAAATATACCCATGTTTTCCTCAAGAAAACATCGATAAATGAAACATAATACATGGATTTACCTAATGATGGAATAAGAACGGGTCCAAACACATCATTGTGTATTCAATCCAAGATTCTTTTTTCTCTCGTAGCACCATATGGGAATAACACTTGATCTCTTTTGCATATATGAAATGTTCACAAAAATCAAAATCTAATGAAAAATTAGACATACCTTCTACCATGTAATGCTCGAAGGCCCTTCTCTCCAATATTTCCTAGCCATTGTGCCATAGCATTATCTTATCTATAGGGACAATAGGGGTCGTGTCTTCTTCATTGCTATCCTCGAGAATTAAAGAACTAGTACACCCATCATTAAAAGTGCTTCCCAACTATTTATGGACAATCTACTCAAGCGGACTCAAGCGAGATCTCCCTAGTCCAAGTGGATCTAGAACAAATAAGTACATAACACAAACTACTTTCCTAGATCAATAGAGATGCAAGGGAACAGGTAGATAACTTACCTCAGATCTGCAAATCCTTTCCTCTTTGTTGCTCCAAGCTCCAGGGCCTTCAGATCTCGAGCTACGAAACCTTCTCAAGCATGTGGAAAAAAACAAACAATGAAAGCATATCTAAATATGAATCAATCTAGATTAATAGTTAAGGAAGAAAATCCTAAGCATTATCAACACAACAATACTTATGAAAAGAGTTTGTATTAATGTAATAAAGGGAAATACATAGAGAAAGAATGTCACAACCTAAGCCTTAACGTCGCAACTTCCATCCAATAATCCAAGCCAAGCCTCCAAAGGATGATGTTTGCCTCCCAAAGGATGACTAAGGATCACCTAGAGAAATTCCACCAACATGAGAGTACTATCGTCCTTCCTCCCTTCTCAATGGAGAGAGGCTTAATATTTATAAGGCTAAATGGATAGAGTAGGTTGAAGATTACGGGGAGAGGTCTAAGGGATCTTCCCATCAGGTTAGGGGACCAAATACTAGCCTTCCTATTAATTATGGATAGACCTCCATGTCACCAAGCTTTGAGAAGTCGCTCGAAGCTCCTCTTTATCCACATTAACCACCTCTGGCACACTTTGCATGAATACAACTAGTGCGAGGAAGAGGTTGGCGCAAGTTTCATGAATGAAACAAGAGCCACTGGTGCACTCTACAGGAGAGCATAATGCGTTAGGCATAGTCTGGCGCCTCTTGCTGGAAAGCAGGATGCGCCAGTGCAAGTAGACATTGTGGAAACATAAGGACAACAACTTTCTCTGGATGTTTTCAGCCAAGGAAACTTCAGGGATTAAGGCACGGAGTTGACACATGACTCATGATGACGATATTTTGGTGTAACAGAATTCCCCCCAAAGCATGAAGTTGGTGAAATAAGACAGGTGAAATGCTTTGTAATGTGAAGGATTGAAAGCAAGGATGTTGGTTGGAAGAAGCTGTTGCAATACAAACGACTCTAAGATACATGTCTCATAAGAATCATAACATGGTTTTCAACCAATACACTGTAGATCCATGATAGTAGAGACCTACTGAACACAATCATGGCTACTGAACACAAGCATAGATCCATGATGAGATGATAACACAGCCACGACCAATACAAAGTGGATCCGTGTGATATGAATCAAACAATCTCCATTACAACCTGGGCAAGATATGAGTTAACCCAGGGTCTTCAAGCTGAACCCGCAATGATACGAATCTAACCATGTGATTACAATGTCTTGGAGTCGAACATGGTAGAAACAAGCTTGAAATAGACAATAACTATACTTAAAGGGACCCGTTTTATTTTTTAACGATCTTGAAACAGAAAGAAACTATGCTCATGACCATCTGTTTCATTTTTTAACGAGCTTGACACAGGAAAAGAACTCTGCTCATGGGAATCTACTTCATTTTTTAACGATCTTGACACAAAAAGGGAACTCTGCTCATGAGGCTGGTTTCATTTTTACGCAAGCTTGAAACCAAAGGTAAACTATGCTTAGGAACTTGGTCCTATCCAACATGATTTCCAGAGGTTGTTAGTGTGCCCCCCAGCATAAGAAGCTAGGGGGGTAACTCCAGCATGATGTCCAGAGGCTGGAGATATGCCCCCTATCCCTAAGGGGTAGAAACCACTAAAACCTATGGAACATTTAGGGAAGTCTGATGACTAGCAGTCATGCGATGATTCGGTCTCACAAAGGAAAGTTGATCAATGGTCATGATCCTCCCGTCATAGGGAAAATACATCACTCGAAAGAGTGTCAACACTACAGATTTCATAGTATAGACATAATCACGTCCAAGGAGAAGATTAAAATATAAGGGACCTTGGACTACCATAACACCAATACAGACAGTTTTCCGTCCTAAGGTGATAGGTAACTGTGGAAGGATCCCTAAAGTTCCAGCAGGCCTTCTATTGAAAGCCAGCATCTGGTCAGTGACTGGCACAAGCTAAGGAGAACCTATAGCTTTCCAAGCAGTTGAGGATAAAATACTAACGGAAGCTCTCTCGTCAACTATAGTGCGAAATATTTCCTTATCGGCAACTCCGAAAGATATCTGGAAAGGGACATCTGAAAGAAGACGAGATTCTGCTAGGCTATTCCAATCAAAGGAAATGACCTCAATACTTGGAGGGGGACCTATGGAAATGGACAGGATTTCCCCTTTCCTAGAACATTCTGAACTGAGCAGGAAAACATCAATGGTTTCCAATTGACTCTCAACTGGAAAAGTAGAATGAGACAAAGATTGTGTCATGATGACTAATTCAGTCTTAGCATTCTCAAATAAAAGAGTGGGATCGAGTGGAGGTGATATCGACTCGACCACTTCAACTTCACTCTTTCTTCAAAGAGTGGGATCGACCGAGGATGGAGATGAATCGACCATTTCATCAACCAATGGGGGCTCAAGGGATGACTTATGACATCCAGCTGGAAGGTGTTTCTGAGATACAGTAATGTATTCCAACAATTGTGAGGCTTCATCCATGCATGGACAAAGGTAAGTAGGGTGCATACCCTTGTATAATAAACAAGGATTCTTGACTTTACCTTTCCAAATTTTCACCATGGAGTCACTGGTTGATGGAGTATCATCAGTATGATGTCTAGAGGCTGATGATATAGGTGATTTGGAGGCTTTAGACCACTCTTCTAACACTTTGGAAAGACCGGGACAATCCTTGAGAAGGTGATCACCCTTGCAAAGCTTGCAAGGGAAATTGGATCTACGAGGTGTTCGAATAGAATGAGTGCAATCGGAAGCAGATGGTTGATGCTTAGTCTCTTTCTTATCCGTCTTCTTCTTTATCTTCCTTTTATTCTTCTTCTTATTGTTGACCAGCGCGACCTCGGTCGACAGGGGTTCGCCTCACTGTCGACACATACCGCAGTCTCCCTGGGCACCAACCCGGGCAGGTTTGAGCCCACCCAGAAACACCCGTAGAGCAGATGAGGTCTCACCTGAGGCGTCCAGGAAGAGCAGACAAAACCATGTTTCCGTCAAGGGAGGAGGAGAGTTGTGGTTGCACGGACTAGCTCTATTGCAGTACTTAAACAGAAACTTTAAAAATTCGACATGGAGTTATAACATATTACTTAATCGCAGCAATTATCATCACAGCAACAGTAAGCAAACATTGCATCAAGAAAATATAACAACATTCACATATCGCAACATTGCACAAAAATCGTACCAAAACATCATCATGTTATTACTGTCGCAGTCGTATACCAGAAGCAAAACATAGATTTCCATACACATACATCTCCTTATCTCTCGCCTGCTATTCTGTCTTGTCTTCTCTCTCTATTTCTTTCTAACACTTACAACTCTCATATATTTATAGGCTTCTGCCATTACAATATTTGTCCACTTACAAACAACTTTCTAACCGACACTATGGACAAATGATCCAATATCTAACTGACTCGGTCCAAATGACCCAAAAACCCGCATACCGCGGTACAATTGACTCACTATTACATAACATATGGTCCAAGTGACCCAAAACCCATCAACTATGGTATCCTTTAACACAAAATACTCCTTTCGCGCCCTCATCCGATGTGTCGCGGCGTCGGCAGTACCGCGACATTTTCCCATCGAACCGCCTGCCAACACTTATCCTCCTAATTACTAACACTATTGTTTTGATTAGGAGAGGAAGAAGAAACTGAAGAAGATGCATCCGACAAAGAAGGGGAACAATCAGTTTGGGATTGACACTCTCGTGGTGGAGAGTTGACATTTGGAACATTGGGTACAGCCGGAATCACCGGATTGAATAACCATACCAGTAATCCTATGGTTAATCCAGGAAGATTTAAAGTGGCAATAAAGGGAGGACCAATATCTCCCACTGGAGGAAAGACAAAAGGTACCCCTTGAAAAGGGGCCTCTTGATTGGTAGTCCCAGAAGAGGTTGCCATATCTAAACTCTCTAATTCCTTCTAATTATCAAGCACAAGAAATGCTACTCAAACTACAAGCACCATGAAAACTTGTGAATAGAAGGGATGTAAAAGCTGGATCCTCATGGGTGTGTCAAGTCGTCACAACTCGCGATATATTGTAGGGTCCAACAGTTATACTCGGCCCAATTTTTTAGAGCACTAACCAAGGAGGATTGGGACCATACCCTTGGTCGTATAACCCAACTACCTAACAATATGTGCGTAGTAATATCCCCGAGTGTTGTTCTTGGTGTATTGCGACAACAAGACGGTCAAAAGGTTTACTCGGATGGTTCCAGGAATCCTAGTGGGGTCTTCTGATATACTCAAGGTACGTGAGAGCGCCAATCCGTAGTGGTGATGTCTAATGCAAAACTGTACAACATGATCCTTCCACTATACTATCGATTACATGAAGTACCTTTGTATATACCCAAGGGTACATGAAAGGCCATTCGATATACTGATTGGTATGTGGAAGAACTACAAGCCCCCAAGATGTAGTGCAGGAAAATAACGACAGCTGCCACGCTTAAAGTCATCGGAACACGTCTCTAACCTAACAAACAAGTTGCTAAAAGTTTTTAACTTAAACTAGCGGTTGATTTTATCTTGTACGGTTAAGTGAATCCATGAAGTGAAGACTTGGAATTTAAACAAGATGCAAATCTGATCTATATGAAAATGAAAGTCTTCGATTCTATGAAGTCCTACTCAAGAAGCAGAGAGAGATATGTTTTCTTCCCAGATGCACAACCCTATGCAAATGCAATTTTAAGCCATTTGAAAATGTTGGAAATAAGTCAAAAACTCAAAATCATGCACCCGAAATCATCCTAAAGTGGCAAAAAAGAGATCATTATATCAACACCAAATGTTATAATTCTAATATGTTTCCTATCTTTTTACACTTGTCATGTTCCCAAATTTTCCTATGGTCCATGGGGATGATTTTAGCCTAAGTCACCTAGGCATTAATTAAATAATTAATGGATGGATGAAGTAAGATTCCTGAGGGTGAATTTGAGGAATTAAATGGATAAGGAGGGGCCCCCATGAAGTTATCAACCCCCAATTCAAGTGCTAAGGTGATTTATTAATTAATTGAGAAATTAATTAATTGGGGAAATTTTGAGGCATTACACCTTATTAATTAATTAATTACTGGATAATTAATTAATTGCTAAGTCAAATTATTTCGGAGTGGTATTATTTTCATTTAAATAATTATTGCTAATTAATGTGCCAAGTGGTTGATGACTTGGCCAGGAAATTCGAATTGGTAAGTGAGTTAAACTTGCCTAAGTGGTGAAACTCAGAAAATCAAGGAATTACTTGGAGTAGAAGTCAAGTAAGCACTAGAGTCCAAAAATGTTGCCAAAAATGAGAAAAGAGGAATATTTCAGGAAAAGCAGCATAAATCGAGAAAGCAGGACAGTTCAGAAAAGAAGGAAAGTCAGAAAAAGAGGAAAAAAGAAGGAAAGCCAAAGCAAAGGAAGGAAAGTATGTCCACTCATGGGTGACCTATTCTCACAGGTCACCAAGCTAAGTAATTTGCTCAACAGGTCAACTGGAATTCTATTTAAGAAGGTTTCCAATTTCATTCAAGAACTTTTGATCATTTGTAATTTGTGAATGAGAGCTCTGAGCTACTCACATGTTGAGAGATGTGCCTCAACCATTCCTCTTGGGTGATGTGCCCCAAGGCCCTGTGAGTTTCCTATGAGTATTATGTAGGTCCAACAAGCAATATTACAGCCAGTAACCTTCAGTACAGTTCAGCCATGAAGATCTAATGTCAGATTGAAGAGGACGCTACCATTGGAGGAGATTCACGGCTAGATTTGGTGGAAGAACACTAGTGGAAGAATATAATTATGGAGAGATGTTCTTAGGACCTCCAGTGAATTCTATGAGCTAAATTTGCAGATATTAGTTGCTGCTATATTCCAGAATTCAATATCAGATCGATTTTCCACTCCTCTTCTACCTCTACTACTCCCACAGCTAGATTTGGAGGTGATTCCACTAAAGAAGAGAGCTAGTTTGATGATGGTGCCCATTTGAAGATCAGCCACTCAGAGTGCAGAAATATCAGCCATCTAATCTATAGATGGACTGATATTCACTTCCAGAATAGAGCCACAGTAACTTCTTACTTCTCTTCTCTATTCTCTCACTGATTGTAACATAAACTTAGCCGGTGAGGCTTTGTCATTTGAGAAGCAAGCAGTTAATGAAAGAATAAATATTCTGAAAGTCATATTTCAAGTTTTATGTGTGGTACATGTTATATTAGATTCTAAATTAATATCAGAACAGGACTGGTGGTTTCTTAAAGCAGTTTGTAGAGTCAAAATACAAGACTAGCTAGATTGATGTCAATTCTAGACTAGTTTCACCACATTTCCTGCCAATCCATTCTAATCACTCTTTTTACATTATGTCAGTTGGAGCAGGACCTTGACTCAGTATAATATCCATATCAGTCCTTAAATTCAGAATTTGGAAGGATTTACCCACTTTTTGTAAAGCTTAAAGATTGACTAGCTCTGTCATCCCGGCAGGGTCTAAAATATCCAAACCACCCCTCCTCTTCCCGAACATTTCTGATTGTTGTACAAAGAATCCATTGTGCCTATTTGACCATCATAACTCAGTTTTGTAACCACCCATTCTAGTAAGCATATGCTGGTGCGCCCAGGAAGCTTTGTGGTAGGCTTCAGCGGTAGCTGTTGTTCGAAACATAAATGGCCCCAGTGCTTTGTGCTTAGGACTCTCCCTCTGATATTAATATTTTTGTTGCACATTTCCCCATACAAATTCCAGCACTGCAATTTTATCCCACCATCCTCAAATTCAGTCTCCATCCCCCTCACTAACATCCTACTCGGTTTGAAAAGATTGTTAAGAAATTTATCCTGTGAATTTTGTTAAAATTTCAGAAGTGGAGTTAATATCTTGGTTAAATATTCCCAAGGATATTACAACACTCGAAAAAGGTACATATAAGCTATGGAAAGAAGGATTCCACAAACATTTCCAATCAAATGCAAGACAAAGAAAATCACTCAATAATCTTGTCTAACTCAAAAAGAGGCTCAAAAAGACATGGATATCCCACACTTTTCAAGTCTTTAAAACAAGCAAATTACACCAAACCAAAAATTATCTTAAAACCTTAATATGGGTCAAAACGACTGTAGGATACACGATTCATGGGGGCCCCTGGCCACGAGGGGGAATTCTTTTTCAAAAATAGAATCGATTTCGCTTAAAAATGCAAGCAAAACACTAGTTTTGACTCAAAGGGCCAAATATGGATCCAAATCTCAAAAAGACCCAAAAATATAGGAAAATGATAGTATGTTGTGTCTAGGGGTTCTGTGACTCTAAGGTGCAACACAGAGATCTCTATCAATCAGACAAAAAATCAAAATGGAGAAAATTTTGTACTGGGCACCAAGCAATGAAGGCTAGCGCACTCTGTTGTTATGCACCAGAGCATCAGGCGCACTCTGTACACAGGGGGATGGCGCAAGTGGCGCACTCTGTAGTCAGGCAAATGGCACCAGTGGTGCAGGCTGCTCACTGGATATATGCACCAAAAGCACATTGGTGCTAAGAATGTACAACCCAGGTGTGTCGGGAGAATAACAAGTAACAAAATAAAAAGATCTCCAAAGAATGAAAGGTAAGAGGTCCAATATTGATCCCAAACAGAGTTAGGGAAATCCAACAGACTCTCTCATGACAAAATCCAATGATGGGAGGGGCTCAGGAGGCTAGAAAATGGATTAAAAATAAATCAATGAAATCAAAGCTATGTCATTCCCCAGTATGGTAGCCAGATTTGTTTACTGACAATCTACTCAAGTGGACTCAAGCGAGATCTCCCTAGTCCAAGTGGATCTAGAACAAATAAGTACATAACACAAACTACTTTCCTAGATCAATAGAGATGCATGGGAACAAGTAGATAACTTACCTCATATCTGCAAATCATTTCCTCTTTGTTGCTCCAAGCTCTAGGGCCTTCAGATCTTGAGTTGCAAAACCTTGTCAAGCATGTGGAAACAAACAAACAGTAAAAGCATATCTAAATATGAATCGATCTAGATTAACAGTTAAGGAAGAAAATCCTAAGCATTATCAACACAACAATACTTATGGAAAGAGTTTGTATTATTGTAATAAAGGGAAATACATAGAGAAAGAATGCCACAACCTAAGCCTTAACGTTGCAACTTCCATCCAACAATCCAAGCCAAGCCTCCAAAGGATGAGTAAGGATCACCTAGAGAAATTCTACCAACATGAGAGTACTATAGTCCTTCCTCCCTTCTCAATGGAGATAGGCTTAATATTTATAAGGCTAAATGGATTGAGTAGGTTGAATATTAAGGGGAGAGGTCTAAGGGATCTTCCCATTAGGTTAGGGGACCGAATACCAGCCTTCCTATTAATTATGGGTAGACCTCCATGTCACCAAGCTTCGAGAAGTCGCTCGAAGCTCCTCTTTATCCACATTAACCACCTCTGGCACACTTTGCATGAAGACAACTGGTGCCAGGAAGAGGTTGGCGCAGGTTTCATGAAGGAAACAAGAGCCACTGGCGCACTCTGCAGGAGAGCATAATGCGCCAGCCATAGTCTGGTGCCTCTTGCTGGAAAGCAGGGTGCACCAGTGCAATTAGACATTGTGGAAACATAAGGACAACAACTTGCTCTGGATGTTTTCATCCAAGGAAACTTCAGGGATTAAGGCACGAAGTTGACACATGACTCATGATGACGAGATTTTGGTGTAACAGAATGCCCCCCAAAGCATGAATTTGGTGAAATAATATAGATGAAATGCTTTGTAATGTGAAGGATTTAAGGAAAGGATGTTGATTGGAAGAAGTTGTTGCAATACAAACGACTCTGAGATACAGGTCTCATAAGACTCATAACATGGCTATCAACCAATACACTGTAGATCCATGATAGTAGAGACCGACTGAACACAATCATGGCTACTGAACACAAGCGTATATCCATGATGAGATGATAACACAACCATGACCAATACAAAGTGGATCTGTGTGATATGACTCAAACAATCTCCATCGCAACCTGGGCAAGATATGAGTTAACCCAGGGTCTTCAAGTTGAACCCGCAATGATACGAATCTAACCATGTGATTACAATGTCTTGGAGTCGAACATGGTAGAATCCACTTGATTACTTGTCATTAATGTATACCATTAACAAGTACGAGGGAAATCACCATTGATGTCAATGATCCCCAAGGTATCATAGTACATACCATCAAATGCGAATTAATGAGTTGAGTTCAAACACTCGATGGAATCTTTCAATCAATAATCAATGATGTAAACTCATGTTTAAAGCGAGGTAACTGCCATTGAGACATGCAGAGCCAAGGTACTCGATTGGTTTCTAGATTCAATCCCCGGATGATGTGTCGAAGTCAACAAGGATGAATCCACCGAAGGAGGGCCATGATGTATCCCCCATAATCGAAACGAAATGCGATCACAGATGTTTGGAATGAATCGGATGGTAATGTGTGATACTGACTCAGAGATGACCGACATGATAGAAGGCGACTGCAGATAATGACTGACAAATGTCTCTTGAACATGGGCATGGCATGACTTGGTAGTATTGACATGACGAGAATGATACCGACCCCCTAACGCAACTGATGGTGGAAGCATTCTTTTGATGACCCAAAGGAATAACAAGACTCATGGAGCCAGTGTGATTCGAAGACAAACAGATTATCCAAGTACTGAATGCATATGCAAATGAGTGCCATGTTCAAGGGTGACTATGTACTGCCATAACTACAATGAAACACAAACTCTTCCCTTATCCCCATCATGATTGATGAGTACCTTTTTTTTTTTTAACGCGCTTGAGGAGGGCAACAGATGCTCGGTGTAGCTCATCCCATGGACGAGTCCAATCCCAAATATTTTATGAACCTAGGATAGGAGGGGTTCATCCCAAAATGGTCCCTTTGATGTTATATTTTAACGAGTCCAAAGAAGGTTAACTCGACGTCATTTCATGTTTAGAGAGTCTGAAAAGAACTAAAGAAGACTCCAGAGGTTCTTTTACGTAAAAGTTAGTCTATTCACCCGAAAACAGATAAAACAATGTGATAGAGAACTCTTCCAGTCATGATTAACTGGAGTGCTCCTTTTTCGTAAATAGTACTTCTTAGTCCGAAAAAGGGGTAAACTATCACCAGAAAGACGATCATTCAAATACTTTTACAAGCATGAAAGCATCGAATTCGCTTGGTGATATTTTCCTATTTAGGGAGTCTGAAAAGAGCTTAAAGAGGACTCCATGGACAACTTTGTCATGGTTGGTAATCGAGTACGACAAAGAAAAAGTAAACTCGACACAATTCCTTTTTCGTAAGTAGTCTAGCGAGGCCGGATAAAGTGATAAACCTATACTCATTAGACACACCTTTTTACTCAATTTTTAACAAGCATGACAATGGTATAAAAAGCACTCGGAATATTTTCATGTTTGATCCAGAGCACGAAAAATGTGAAAAGTAAGCTCAATACCATCTTACTATTTTTAACGAGCTCCAAGACAAGTGAAAAGAATGCTCACGGTATCTACTTCATTTTTTAACGAGCTTGCAATAGAAAATGAACTATGCTCGGGATAAGGCCCATTGGCGGGTTCCTTCCCAACATGATATCCAGAGGTTGGTAGATTCCCCCAACATGATTGCTAGTGGCTTAACATGCCCCCAAGCTTCATTTCGTCTGACTACTCTTCTTCCTCACCTAATTAAACTCTTGTCTACTAATAGGAAAATGTTCACCAGTGGGGTAGGAAGAACGAGGATCAAGTGACACAAGCAGATGAAACAAAGATTCAAGTCCTAAATCTGGTGGGAGACTTGACTCAATGGGAGGAAGGTCTATTTCATTTTTGCACAAGCTTGAAATAGACAATATATATGCTTGAAGGTACCCGTTTTATTTTTTAACGAGTTTCAAACAGAAAGAAACTATGCTCGTGACCATCTATTTCATTTTTTAACCAGCTTGACACAGGAAAAGAACTCTGCTCATGGAAATCTACTTCATTTTTTAACGAGCTTGACACAAAAAGGGAACTCTACTCATGAGGCTGGTTTCATTTTTACACAAGCTTGAAACCAAAGGTAAACTATGCTTGGGAACTTGGTCCTATCCAACATGATGTCCAGAGGTTGGTAGTGTGCCCCCCAACATAAGAATCTAGGGGGGGTAACTCCAACATGATGTCCAGAGGCTGGAGACATGCCCCCTATCCCTAAGGGGTAGAAACCATTAAAACATGTGGAACATTTAGGGAAGTCTGATGACTGGAAGTCATGCGATGATTCAGTGTAACAAAGGAAATTTGATCAATGGTAACGATCCTCCTGACATAGGGAAAATACATCACTCGAAAGAGTGTGGACACTACAGCTTTCATAGCATAGACATAATCACGTCCAAGGAGCAGATTAAAATCTAAGGGACCTTGGACTACCATAACACCAATACAAATAGTTTTCCCTCCTAAGGTGATAGGTAACTGCGGAAGGATCCCTAAAGGTCCAGTAGGCCTTCTATTGAAAGCCAGTATCTGGTCAGTGACTGGCACAAGCTAAGGAGAACCTATATCTTTCCAAGTAGTTGAGGATAAAATACTAATAGAAGCTCCCTCGTCAACTATAGTGTGAAATATTTCCTTATCGGCAACTCCTACAGATATCTAGAAAGGAACATCTGAAGGAAGACGAGATTCTGTTAGGCTATTCCAATCAAAGGAAATGACCTCAGTACTTGGAGGGAGTACTGTGGAAATGGACAGGATTTCCCCTTGCCTAGAAAAGTCTGAACTAAGCAGGAAAACATCAGTGGTTTCCAATTCACTCTCAACTGGAAAAGTAGAATGAGACGAAGATTTTGTCATGGTGACTACTTCAGTCTTAGCATTCTCCAATAAAAGAGCGGGATCGAGTGGAGGTGATATCGAATCAACCACTTCAACTTCACTCTTTGAAGAAAGAGTGGGATAGACTAAGGATGGAGTTGGATCGACCATTTCATCAACCAATGGGGGGTCAAGGGACGACTTATGAAATCCAGTTGGAAGGTGTTTCTGAGATACAATAATGTCTTCCAACAATTGTGAGGCTTCATCTATGCATGGAAAAAGGTAAGTAAGGTGCATGCCCTTGCATAACAAAAAAGGATTATTGAATTTACCTTTCCGACTTTTCACCATAGAGTCACTGGTTCATGGAGTATCATCACTATGATGTCCAGAGGCTGATGATATAGGTGGTTTGGAGGCTTTAGACCACTCTTCTAACACTTTGGAAAGACAGGGACAATCCTTGAGAAGGTGATCACCCTTGCAAATATTGCAAGGGAACATGGGTCTACGAGGTGTTCGAATATAATGAGTGCCATCAGAGGAAGATGGTTGATGTTTAGTCTCTTTCTTATCCTTCTTCTTCTTTATCTTCCTTTTCTTCTTCTTCTTATCCTCCTGATTACTAACACTACTGCTTTGATCAGGCAAGGAAGAAGAAACGGAAGAACATGCATCCGACGAAGAAGGGGAAGGATCAGTTTGGGATTGACACTCTCGTGGTGGAGAGTTGACATTTGGAACATTGGGTACAGCCGAAATCACCGGATTGAATAACCATACCGGTAATCCTATGGTTAATCCAGGAATATTTAAAGTGGCAATAAAGGGAGGACCAATATCTCCAACTAGAGGAAAGACAAAAGGTAACCCTTGAAAAGCAGCCTCTTGATTGGTAGTCTTAGAAGAGGTTGCCATATATAAACTCTCTAAGTCCCTCTAATTATCATGCACAAGAAACAGTACTCAAACTACAAGCAACAAGAAAACTTGTGAATAGGAGGGATGTAAAAGCTGGATCTTCATGGGTGTGTAAAGCCATCACAACTCGCAATATATTGTAGGGTCCAACAGTTATACTCAGCCCAATTTTTCAAAGCACTAACCAAGGAGGATTGGGACTATACCCTTGGTCGTAAAACCCGACTACCCAGCAATACATGCGTAGTAATCTCTCTGAGTGTTGTTCTCGGTGTATTACGACAACAAGACAGTCAAAAGGTTTACTCGGATGGTTCCAGGAATCCTAGTGGAGTCTCCCGATATACTCAAGGTACGTGGGAGCACCAATCCATAGTGGTGTTGTCTAATGCACAACCGTATGACAGGAGTCTTCCGATATACTATTGAGTATGTGAATACCTTTCTATATACCCAACGGTACGTGAAAGTCCATTCGATATACCGATTGGTATGTGGAAGAACTACAAGCCTCCGGGATGCAGTGCAGGAAAATAACAACAGATTCCATGCTTAAAGACAATGGAACACATATCTAACCTAACACACAAGTTGCTAAAAAAAGTTAACTTAAACTAGCGGTTGATTTTATCTTGTATGGTTAAGTGAATCCATAAAGTGAAGGCTTGGAATTTAAACAAGATGCAAATCTGATCTATATGAAAATGCAAGTCTTCGTTTCTGTGAAGTCCTACTTAAGAAGGAGAGAGATATATGTTTTCTTCCCAGACACACAACCCTATGCAAATTCAATTTTAACTCATTTCAAAATGTTGGAAATAAGTCAAAAACTCAAAATCATGCACCCCAAATCATCCTAAAGTGGCAAAAAAGAGATCATTCTATCAACACCAAATGCTATAATTCTAATCTGTTTCCTATCTTTTTACACTCGAAAAAGATACATATAATTTATGGAAAGAAGGATTCCACAAATGTTTCCAATCAAATGCAGGACAAAGAAAACCACTCAATAATCTTGTCTAACTCAAATGCACACAAATATGAAACAAGCCTTCTTCTTCTTACGAGTGTATAAGACCAAGAATGTCAAATGATCAAATTAAAGCAAGAAGAATATTTGTGTTTTCCAAATTCATGAATATAGCAAAAGAGGGACAAAATCAAGCTTCTCTTGAACTAAAGTGGAGACAAGGAATCAATCTTTCCCAACAATCATTAGATAGCTCAGCATGTAAGGGAAACAAGATTCACAACCCAAGAAAAAGAGGCTCAAAAAGACATGGATATCCCACACTTTTCAAGTCTTTAAAACAATCCAATCACACCAAACCAAAAATTATCTTAAAACCTTAATATGGGTCAAAACGACTATAGGATACACAAATCGTGGGCCCCCTGGCCATGAGGGGGAATTTTTTTTCAAAAATAGAATCCATTTCACTTAAAAATGCAAGCAAAACACTAGTTTTGATGCAAAGGGTCAAATATGGATCCAAATCTCAAAAAGACCCAAAAATAGAGGAAAATGATAGTATGTTGTGTCTAGGGGTTCTGTGACTGTAAGGTGCAACACACAGATCTCTATCAATTAGACCAAAAATCAAAATGGAGAAAATTTTGTACTGGGCACCAAGCAATGAAGGCCAGCGCACTCTACTGTTATGCGCCAGAGCGTCAGGCGCACTCAGTACACAGGGGAATGGTGCAAGTGGTGCACTCTGTAGTTAAGAAAATGGCACTAGTGGCGCAGGATGCTCACTGGATATATGCGCTAGAAGCACAGTGGCGCAAAGCATGTACAACCCAGGTGCGTCAGACGAATAACAAGCAACAAAATAAAAAGATCTCCAAAGAATGAAAGGTAAGAGGTCCAATATTGATCCCAAACAGAGTCAGGGAAAGCCAACAGACTCTCTAATGACAAAATCCCATGATGGGAGGGGCTTAGGAGGCAAGAAAATGGATTAATAAGAAATCAATGAAATCAAACTAAACTAAAATCAAAGCTATGTTATTCCCCAGTATGGTCACCAGATTTGTTTACGGACAATCTAATCAAGCGGACTCAAGCGAGATCTCCCTAGTCCAAGTGGATCTAGAACAAATAAGTTTTTGGCAGGCGATTCGATGAGGAAATGTCGCAGTACTACCGATGCTGCGACACATCGAATGAGGTCACGGAAGGAATATTTTGGGTTAAAGTATACCGCAGTTGGCGGGTTTTGGGGTCACTTGGACCACATGTTATGTAATATTGAGTCAGTTGTACCGCAGTATGCGGGTTTTTGGGTCATTTGGACCAAGTAAGTTAGACATTGGGTCATTTGTCCATAGTGTCGGTTAGGAAGTCGTTAGTAAGTGGACAAACATTGTAATGGCAGAAGCCTATAAAAAGATGAGAGTTGTAAGTGTTAGATAGAGATGTAGAAGCGAGAGGAAGTGAGAAGGAGATGTATGCAGACAGAGATCTATGTTTTGCTTCTAGTATATGGCTGTGACAGTAATATAATGATGATGTTTTGGTACGATCTTTGTGCAATGTTGCTATATATGAATGTTGTTATATTTTCTTGATGCAATGTTTTCTTACTGTGCTATGATGAGAAATGTTGCAATTAAGTAATATGTTATAACTCCCTGTCAAATGTTTAAAGTTTTTGTTTAAGTACTGTAATAGAACCAGTCCATGTAGCCACAACTCGCCTCCTCCCTCGGTGGAAACATGGTTCCGTCTGCTCTTCCTGGATACCTCGGGTGAGATCTCATCCGCTCTACGGGTGTTGCTGGGCGGGCTCGAACCTGCCCGGGCCGTGCCCAGGGAGACTGCAGTATGTGTCGATAGTGAGGCGAACCCCTATCGACCGAGGCTGCGTTGGTCAACAAATGGTTATGTTTCTAGGACCGTGTGAAGAGTGAAAGGAGGCCATGTTGTGGTACCTGACGAAGCCAGAGATACAGGGCTGGTTTGATCAGAAATTGCGGGAGTTTGCTGAAGAAGAAAGCCGAAACACGTGACTGATAGTAGATCACTGGCTGGGAAGGTATATTCACGACGGTCCGCACGAATGGTTTTTCTGTGAATTCCCGGTCATTCTATACGAGTGGTTGTCAAAACTGACCTTCCAGAAGAGGAATTTCCAGGGTGGTGAGCTAACGGCTTGGACCCCAGAGTTGATTCAAGAGTTACAGGAAGTCGATAATAAGGCATCGCAGGTTGTCGAAGTTTGGCTCGATAGCATCTTGGAGGGATATATCACTAAATTTGCGGTCGACACGCAGATATCCTATAGTGAAGCTGAAAGATACTTCTTTTTCCGACCAAGGGGAAGGTTTCTGTTGTCGCTTAAAATGCTAATCTGCGAAAAGGGTATATTAAAGATGCATCTTGATCAGTAGACAGCCTAGTGGGCGAAGGCCGTGGGTACCGCGACTGCTGGGGAACGGTATATGGAATGGTAAGGGGTAGATGGGTGTAGACCATGAGGAGACTGTGAGCAAAGCCGAGGAAGAGAGTGGCCTTACAAGAGGAGGAGCAAGGTTTCGACAGGAGAAGAGGCAGAGGATAGGAGAAGGTCCTGCTATGATGGGACCGCAAAATCACGAAGGAAGACCACACGGGATGAAGCAACCTCACAGTCCTGACAGGGACGACCAGGCTACACCCAGGATAGAGGCAGGACCAAACCCCGGCACCAACATACCCACACCTCCGCTCACTGACTCACAAACAACCAGAAATACCACTTCGACACCACCAAGTTCGTCAATTCCACGGAAGTTAATTGGTAGTAGTATAGCGACAGGAGGAGGGCAGCCCAGAATGGCAGGCGATGATGCTAAGTTACCGTTGTTCCACGAAAGTGTGAAAGACAGCCCAGAATAGTATTGGTTTTTGTGTGAAGCGATCTAGACCATGAAACAGATCACTGATGCTAATGCTAAGAAAGGATAGTTAGCCACGACTCTGCGAGGTCGTGCATTAGATTGTTTCATGAAGTTTATTCTAGTCCCTACGGGAGCCCCAGAAAAATCACTGGATGAGATTCGGGATGGGATGATTGCTGAATTTAGACGGCCTAAGTCGGAGGCTCAATATATTACTGAATTAAAGGAAATTAAGCAGTATCCCAATGAGATAGTATGGGATTTCGACCAGCGATTCAAGACGCTGATGGCAAAGGTTAGTTTCGATATGAGTGCCATCCAACATAAAGAATGGTTCATTGCGGAACTGCTACCCCACATACGGCTACCGCTGATGTAGCAAAACATATCGATGCTTAGCGAAGCTGTAGAGATTGCAATGCGATTGGAGGCATCACCAATTGGAGATAATGTAGCCAGGATGTCGCAGATATAGACACATCTCGCTAACCTGACTATACAGTTGCAAGATTTGAAGAAGAACAAGGAACAATGCGATGAAGTATGGTCTACGCGATGCCGAGGAGAAGGGCATACGAAGGACAATTGCCTGAATTTTCGTAACTATTTGGTGTCAGGTGCGCCAAACCCATTGAATGGCGGCAGTATGTCGTGGTGTCACATTTGCCAGGTGTTTGGGCACAGTCACGATAATTGCCCATATATGCAGAAAATGGTCACAAGCCCACGAAATCTTTATTGCACATTTTGCAAGTCGGTGGGTCACGATGACAAAGATTTCTGTGCATATGGGTTGCTACAAGAAAGAATGTGTGATGCATTTTATGTCAAGGACGATCAGCGTGCTATGCAACAACCACAACTGCAACCACAGGTAGCTCAGTCACTACCTCAACCACAGATGCAGTTTGCACCACAGCAACAGCAACCACAACAGTTCATGCCACAATATCCTACGGTGCAGATGACTCCCCCACAGCCACAGTATGTACAGCAACCGCAGTCTCCACCGTAAGGGCAAGGGATACCACCATCACCAATGCAGCAACAGTTTAACCAACCTCTGTACCAGCAGCAGGGCGGCTAGCGAGGAGGATACTGGGGTGGACGCGGTTGCAGATTTGGTCAAGGAGGAGGAGGCCGAGGTGGTCATGGACCTGTTCAATGTTACCACTATGCCGTATGGGGGCATTATCAGCACGATTTCCTGCTACTACAGAATTAGTGTACGTTCTTCTTTGGTAATGATCATACGGTTGAGAATTGTCCACAGTTGATCGCACGATGGCAGGTTGGGAACGCTCCGCAGGTCCAGCCTCAGGCCCAGCCACAGCAACTAGTACAGAATCAGGTACAGCAACCAGTACAGAACCAACCCCTCTACCACCACCGAACGCCAATCAAAATATCAATCAACCAGGAAATCTGCAGCAGAACCAGACGCAGGGTGCAAATATTGCGACCATTTCTGCAGAACCACAACCACAAGATGCTTCGGTCGCTGTTGTCACTCGTGGAGGCAAGATGACTGGGGAAGATAGTTCGCGACCACTGATTTGGTTGACTAGTCAGAAGATGGTACCTTTCGACATTGACATAGAGCGGGAGACATTCCTGGAGGCACGTCGCACCTTGGAGAAAGATCGTTGTAAGGTCGTTGTTTGCGATATGCCACCTGTCTTTGACACCACATCGGAGGGTGGTACGCCGACACCACCGGGAACATTGCAGAGGTTTCTTGAGAGCTGTCTGTTCTTGGCCTGGGATCCGGCCGCCCTGGTTGAGATTGAAGGATGGTTGCAGCGATTTCTGAAAGGACAACAGGAGTCTGCAGTAAACTCTTTACAGCGACTGAAGACTGGCAAGGAGATGAGAATGAATATTCAGATTGGTGAATATGATGTTGACTCTATTATTCTTGACCTTGGTTCAAATGTTAAAATCTTAACCAAGCAGGCATGGGAAAAAATGGGGAGTCCCCCATTGAGCTGGTCTCCTGTGCATCTCCAGTTGGCTAACCATGTGAAAGTAACACCCATTGGACGGGTTCCGCGGCTAACGATTGATATTGAGGGTATGAAGACTTATGCTAACTTCTGTGTCATCGAAGTAGTTGAGGGAGGAAGCTCCTACCCTGCGCTATTGGGGATTGGATGGGCTAACGATAGTGGAGCTGTAATCAACTTCAAGCGGCGCATGATGACCTTTGAGAATCGCGATTTTTGGGTCATAGCCCCATTGGATCCGACTGAAGGATGCCAATATGTTGAGCCTGTAAAAGATGATGATCCTACTGGATGGGACCATGCATTCAATATTTATGAGGACTACATTCACCCTACCACCAACGGTGAGCTGGGATGGCGCAGCGAGAGCTCCGCATCTTTTGACTCCGATGATGCCTTAGAACATTGGCAGAACCGGTTGCATGAAGTACCACTCCGAAAATGTGTCTTAGTTACGCAGTCTTTATGTCATGTTGCAACAGAAACGGTCACATTACCTGTCTATGAGGGGTTTCCTGGCTTAACCAACTTTTTGACGGAATTTGAAGAACGGGTTTTAGAACCACAGTGGTTGCTGGCATTGGAGGAAGCACTGAAGGCTGCTCCAACATGCTGGTGGGTGACACATAAGAAATCCATTGCCGGTTGGTCACAGTGTTGGAGGTTGATGATGGTTCGGTTTGGTGATACTGAGGTTTATCACACTGGCAAGTATGATGGCCAGAATAATCCTAGTGATCATGTGATGGAATGCCAATGGTTATGGGTAGAGCGACCCAGAGATGAGTGGGTCGATACTTTTATCCATACATTAGATGAGATGCCATGCTCGTGGTATAGTGCAGCCGAATTGCGCAGAGAAATTACAACATGGGGGGAGCTGACGGTTTGTTTCACTCATACGTTCACTTTTACGGATGCCAACCCCGATGTCAATAATGCTTTACAGCTCATCTGCGACATGGTACTTAAAGTTGTTTAGGCGGCCTACCCTGTCGACCCACACACCTACTGTCATATGCAGTATCTCATGGAATGCTTCAACATCAGCGGTGGGCTAGAGGATGAGGATGATCCTTGGAATGTTAACATTCCCAAATCTGAAGGAAGTCGCGATGTGGTACCGCCTGTCATGCCAAGTACTCCGTTCGATCAACCATTGCAGCTTCGCAAGACGAATATCGACATAGAGGCTACTCCCAAGTTTGCTAATGTTGGGGATTATTGGGATGATGAGATGATGAGTAAGGTCACCGAGTTACTTCATGAGTTTCAAGACTTGTTTCCCATGAAGCTTTCTGAAATGAAGGGAATCCTGGGTGATTTAGGAGAGATGAAGATTCCCTTAAAACCAGATGCTAAGCCGGTCTGATAGCGACCTTATCGACTCAATCCATGACATAAGGAAAAGGTCAAGGCGAAACTTGATCACATGTTGGACGCTGGTATTATTGAACCTGTTGAAGAGTCCGAATGGATCAACCCTATGGTGATGCAAGACAAGAAAACCGGTGAGGTGCGCATTTGTGTTGACTTGCAAAAGTTAAATGATGCTTGCTTGCACGACCCTTTTTCGACCCCATTTACTGACGAAGTACTTGAAGGGGTGGGCGGCCAGGAGATGTACTCATTCACCGATGGGTTCTCTGGCTACCATCATATTCGCATTGCCAAAGAAGATCACCATAAGACAACTTTTGTTACTGAATGGGGCTGCTTTCAGTACACAGTAATGTCGTTTGGGTCAAAGAATGCACCTGCGGTATTCTCCCGGGTCATTGTTGCTGCATTCAAAGATTTTATCCAGAAATTTTTGCAGGTATATATGGATGATTGGACAATTTATGGGTTGATTCGTGATCATCTGGCCAATCTGCGGTTAATGCTTGAGCGATGCCGACAGCACTAGATATCACTAAATTTGAAGAAATGTATTTCCTGTGCACCGTTTGGGATATTGCTGGGTCATATCGTGTGTAAACAGGGATTGCTGGTTGATCCCGACAAAATTGCGCTCATTTTGGGTTTGCAACCACCAACCACCGTTAAGAAGTTGCGAGCGACTTTGGGTCATACGGGATATTACCGCAAGTATATCAGGGGTTATGCTGCGATTACTGCCCCTATGGAAAAATTGTTGAAGAAGGGTGCGACATTCCAGTGGAGCCCGGAATGTCAGGATAGCTTCGAAACGCTCAAGGCGAAGATGGCGTCGGCACTGATCTTGGTCTTTCCAGACTAGAGTAAGGAATTCCATGTCCATGTTGATACCTCATCAATTGCATTGGGTGTTATGTTGGCTCAACCTGGAGAAGGCGACCTTGATCATCCCATTGCGTTTTCCAGTCAGAAGTTGTCCTCTGCAGAACGAAATTACACTACCACAGAGGGGTAAGGTATGGCAATGGTTTACGCGTTGTAGAAATTCAGGCACTATTTGTTGGGTGGGCACTTTAAAATGTTCACTGACCATTCCACGTTGAAATACCTAGTCCATAAGCCTATGTTGGGGGGGAAGATATGCCACTAGCTACTTCTTTTTCAGGAGTTTTATTTTGAAGTCATTGTGAAGCCAGGTCGATTGAATGCCGGTCCTGATCATCTATCACGTATTGATACAGGGGAGGAACCCACTAATATCAAAGACGGGTTGCCGAACGCCCAACTATTTAAGGTTGACGTTGTTGATGACTATTTTGATGACATCATCCAAAATCTGACAACGGGTACTGCACCAGATGAGTTCACCACCAGTCAGAAGAATCAATTGGTAGTCAAGGCTGCAGACTTCCAGCTCATCGCAGCTGAGTTGTATAAACTGGGCGCTGATGAGATATTGCGCAGATGTGTCTTGTTGCATGAGAAAGCGTTGATACTGGCGGAAGCACATGGAGGAGTAGCAGGAGGACACTATGGCGGTCGGGAGACTACCAGGAAGGTACTACGTACAGGGATTTGGTGGCCCACATTACATAACAACGCGATAGACTATGCGCGGTCTTGCGATGTTTGTCAACGAACTGGCAAACCGTCCAGACACGATGAGATGCCGCTAATGCCACAAATTACATTGCAACCGTTCGACAAATGGGCTATGGATTTTGTAGGACTGATCAATCCACTAGGGAAATGCACAGGTGCATGGTATATCATCACGGCAACAAAGTACTTAACCCGGTGGACCGAGGCGGCACCTATCATTGATTGTTCCACAGCGACGGCTGCACAATTTTTGTTTGATAACATTATCACTCGCTTCGGCTGCCCCAAGATACTGCTGAGTGATCAAGGCAGCCACTTTCTTAATCTCACCATCAGTGCATTGACGGAGGAGTTGCAGATACAACATAAGAAGAGTACACCCTATCACCCACAAGCAAATGGGACGGTGCAGGCATTTAACAAGGTCTTGGAGCATGCGCTGACAAAGGTGTGCAATGCAAACCGCGACGACTGGGATCTGAAAATCCCTACAGTATTGTGGGCCTATCGCACCACATGTAAAAGGTTGACTGGTCAAACACCTTTTAGGCTGGTATATGGGAAAGAAGCGATTATGCCAATGGAGTACATTGTTCTGAGTCTGGAAGTTGTGGCTGTTACGGGTATGGACGATGTGGCAGCATTAGATGAATGTCTGGCGCAACTGGTACAGCTGGAAGAAGATCGATTTATCATTGGATTTCACCAAGGGGTCGAGAAGGATCGCAAGAAGGCCTGGCATGATCGCCACATCAAAAGTAAACAGTTTTAGCAAGGCGACTTTGTACTGTTGTTTGACAGCAAGTTTATGAAACATCTAGGGAAGTTACAGATGCATTGGCTGGGTCTCTATCGCATCAGTAGTATTACTTCAGCGGGCACGGTTCAATTACAACAGTTGAATGGGGCGATGCTCCCCAAGCTGGTAAATGGTCACAGGTTGAAGCCCTATCGGTCGGGCTTGGAATAGTGTGATGCCTGAGTCGCATTAAAAAAAAAAAAATGTGTGTGTTGCAGGTTGCTTGGTGGCACCAACAGAAGACGGAATGCGCAAGCAGGGAGGCTTTTGACGTAAGTTTGGAACAATCAGAGACACATGGTCACGTTGCGACCAGGTAAAATCAGTAATTAATGCCAAAAGTTTAGATAGTTAATTAACGGCATTGTTCGAATGATGGGCATTAATGGTGGATCCGCCCGATTGGTGGACAGGATCGACGACAGATTTGCGTCATTAATACAGGATTTGGTTGAATTAGTGCAGGATTTTATGTTGATTACGAGGGATTTGGGGGTACGGGGCAATGATTACTGTTGTGCTAATATCTTGCAACCTTGTGCCATCCTCCCTATACATGATTACGCCTCACAGAGTTGGCCTGGTTACCAACTTACGACGGTATGTTTTGCACATGGCACGCTGGGCCTGTACGATTAGAAAGATGTGAGGAGATTGCTCACACGTCGGCACGTGGGATCTTCGGCGGCAGCATGGTTGCCACCCGCTGCGTCAATCGGTGGGTTCACACACGCATATGCAAGGTAGTGGGGCATCATTCCCACCGTCATGACCTGGGAATAATCTAGCTATAAGTAGGAGAGGCAGACGGTAGTTTGCTACAAAGAAGTCTTTCCAGAATAGAGTGGCTATGCTGTTAGATTAGTTTGCGAGTTGAGTTTTGAGGAATTCCAAGGAGGCTGTGGAAATGCTTCACTTCATCTCCCGTGGAAGCACCCCAGGGGCCCTGCAAGCCCAAACGACGAGTGTCCCTGAGTGCCTTGACATGGCGGGTGCACTTGCACTGTGGTATGATCAAGCTGAGGGCCAGTCCAGTACGTTTAAGTATGCAGTAGTAGTTCGAAGGGTTTCGCTCTTCTTGACTAATGAGATGGTTGGGGTGGTAGCTCCCCGACCATAATAGGAGTCGTTTTCCAGTGCAAAACAAGTGTCCCAGAGTCATTTGCTGATTTCTCACCTTGGTACTATTCGTTCTCTTTTCCTTCCCTTCTGTACCATTCACAAAGACTCGAGGATGATTTTGAGAAGTACATGAAAGCAAGTCGAGTGATGACCACTTTCGGGTGAGAA
Source organism: Larix kaempferi (assembly GCA_027924585.1). Taxonomy (NCBI): domain Eukaryota; kingdom Viridiplantae; phylum Streptophyta; class Pinopsida; order Pinales; family Pinaceae; genus Larix; species Larix kaempferi. Next base: position 1,616,282 of record BSBM01000236.1, read on the forward strand.
GTACATGACAGCGAGTCGACAATCAGTGTAGCAAAGGGAGCAGAACAACACCGCGTGATCCAGACAGCAAGAACAGTTGCAGCAATGTCGAACAGTCGTATGCAGACGTAAAGACCACGGCGTGTACGATGTCCAGCAGTTGACGTGGCTCGAGGGTGAGCCACAAGATTGTGTTGGGGGCCTGTTGGAAGGCGGTTCGATGAGGAAATGTCGTAGTACTGTCGATGCTGCGACACATCGGATGAGGTCACAGAAGGAATATTTTGCGTTAAAGTAGACCGTAGTTGGTGGGTTTTGGGGTCACTTGGACCACATGTTATGTAATATTGAGTCAGTTGTACCGCGGTATTCGGGTTTTTGGGTCATTTGGACCAAGTCAACTAGACATTGGGTCATTTTTCCATAGTGTCAGTTAAGAAGTCGTTAGTAAGTGGACAAACATTGTAATGGCAGAAGCCTATAAATAGATGAGAGTTGTAAGTGTTCGATAGAGATCTGGAAGCGAGAGGAAGTGAGAAGGAGATGTATGCAGACAGAGATCTATGTTTTGCTTCTGGTATATGGTTGTGACAGTAATATAATGATGATGTTTTGGTACGATCTTTGTGCAATGTTGTGATATATGAATGTTGTTATATTTTCTTGATGCAATGTCTTCTTGCTGAGCTATGATGAGAAATGCTACGATTAAGTAATATGTTATAACTCCCTGTCGAATGTTTAAAGTTTATGTATAAGTACTGCAATAGAACCAGTCCATGTAGGCACAACTCGCCTCCTCCCTCAGGGGAAACATGGTTCCGTCTACTCTTTTTGGACGCCTCGGGTGAGACCTCATCCGCTCTACAGGTGTTATTGGGCGGGCTCGAACCTGCCTGGGCCGGTGCCCAGGGAGACTGCGGTATGTTTCGACAGTGAGGCAAACCCCTGTCGACCAAGGTCGCATTGGTCAACATAAGTACAGAACACAAACTACTTTCCTAGATCAATAGAAATGCAAGGGAATAGGTAGATAACTTGCCTCAAATCTGCAAATCCTTTCCTCTTTGTTGCTCCAAGCTCCAAGGCCTTCATATCTCGAGCTGCAAAACCTTGTCAAGCATGTGGAAACAAAAAAATAGTAAAAGCATATCTAAATATGAATCGATCTAAATTAACAGTTAAGGAATAAAATCCTAAGCATTATCAACACAACAATACTTATGGAAAGAGTTTGTATTAATGTAATAAAGGGAAATACATAGAGAAAGAATGTCACAACCTAAGCCTTAACGTTGCAACTTCCATCCAACAATCCAAGCTAGGCCTCCAAAGGATGATGTTTTCCTCCCAAAGGATGAGTAAGGATCACCTAGAGAAATTCCACCAGCATGAGAGTACTATAGTCCTTCCTCCCTTCTCAGTGGAGAGAGGCTTAATATTTATAAGGCTAAATGGATTGAGTAGGTTGAATATTAAGGGGAGAGTTCTAAGGGATCTTCCCATTAGGTAAGGGGACTGAATACCAGCCTTCCTATTAATTAGGGATAGACCTCCATGTCACCAAGCTTCGAGAAGTCACTCAAAGCTCCTCTTTATCCACATTAACCACCTCTGGCACACTTTGCATGAAGACTACTGGCGCCAGGAAGATGTTGGCGCAGGTTGCATGAAGGCAACAAGAGCCACTGGTGCACTCTGTAGGAGAGCATAATGTGCCAGCCATAGTCTGGCGCCTCTTACTGGAAAGCAGGATGCGCCAGTGCAATTAGACATTGTGGAAACATAAGGACAATAACTTGCTTTGGATGTTTTAGCCAAGGAAACTTCAGGGATTAAGGAACGGAGTTGACACATGAATCATGATGATGAAATTTTGGTGTAACACCAACAACTTGTACAAAATTCCAATCCGAACTCCCTACATCAGCACCATTGCTCCTCGAACCATCTTGCACGTGTCCTTTTCAAATACAATATACACACTTGCATCACCCATCTTACATATAGATATCATGTTTTTGGCTAGACATGGAATGCGCGAAACCCAAGGAAGAGTTTTAATCCTTCAATATTTGAGTAGTAGCTTGACCCTTCCATGTCCTATGATTTTGGCTATTGATTCATCTCCTAAGAAAACTTCACCTCCATTGTACTTTTCATTTTTACAAAACCACTCCCTATGAGGACTCATATGAAATTAATCACTGGAGTCGATCAACCATATATCATGATCTGCATGTATACCTGTAGATACCAAGTAAACATCACCTCCTTCTTTTGTGGAGGGTTTCATTTATATGGAAGGGGCATCATCAGATCCCTACCTTTATCAACCCTCTTAGATCTGCAATTTTTCTTATAATTCCCAACTTTATAGCATTTCCAACAATTATTTTCACTTTTTCATGGAGATTTAGATCTACCTCTAGACTTAGATATGCCCATAAAAGACCTATTTTTCCTCTCTTTTGTCAAGGATTTTGATACATATTACAGTGATTATGCATAACAATTCGAATAGTTAGATATAATGGAATTTAACAATGGCAAAAAGAGAGTCACACAATACACACAAATTTATCCTTAAAAACCCTTTATAGGGAAAAACCAACAAATCAATGAGATTTACCACACATCTATTAACAACACTCTTAACTAGTGTTTACAACAAATATTTACAAGATCGCAACACCTCAAGCATGAGTTCATTACACTGTTCTTCTCAACTCATACAAGCTCTGTTTGAAGTGCTTAGTATATTTATCCTTTTACATTACATCATGTTATAAATGCAACACTATAATTCATAATTACCGAATTAGTTACAACTAACTGCTCCATTAATGATGATCCATAACTTCCTAACAAATTTAGTTATTATGTTACAGTCAACTTAATTGATTCAACCTTGGTCGACTACCAATCAAGCTTCGACTACCAATCAAGCTTCCAGTCGTACAAGTGTTTGTTGAATTCCTTACTGCTTTATGCTTGTCGACTTCCCGTCAACTAGTCGTGGTCGTTGACCAGTCGAATATTCTAGTCGATTAGCCGACCAGACTGCTACCGTCTCTCGACTTAAATTTCAGTCGACTATCGACTTCAACCATCGATTTACATGCAAAGAATATGACATTCCCAACATTCTCCCACTTGTTGTTTTAATTGCATACACAGGAGATTTCATAACTTCACTTCACTTGACCAAGCCTGACAGGCCCATTGATTCCCTACACTAAGTAAAATTCTTTGTTCTCACTGACTTGGTTAGTGAGTCTACAATATTCTTCAATGTGTCTACCTTTTCTAGTAACACTTTATGGTTCTCTCGCAAAATGGTATTGTACATCAATATGCCTTGTCTTTGAATGGTGTGATGGGTTCTTTGCTACGAAGAATTCACTTGGACTATCACAATTCAACCTAACAACTTGTTGTTTAAACCCAACCTCTAAACATAATCTATGCAACCATACTACATATTTTCTTGCATGAGTAGCTTCCATGTATTCGGCCTCAATAGTTGACAGTGCAACAAGTGACTACCCATTACTCATCCAACTAATTGCCCCACCAATTAATTTGAGAACATATACAGTGGTTCGCCTTCTATGGTCGAGATCTCCAGCCCAGTCGAGGTCAACAAAACCATGTATAGTTATTGTTTTATTAGTTTAAGGTTTTCCTTGGTAGCAGATTGCATAATCCATTGAGCCACACAAATACTTGAAAACTCTTTTAACAACGACTTAATGCTCTTTTCTAGGTGTCGACATGTAACTGCTCAATACTCCCACTACAAGGGAAATATCGGGTTGATTACAGACCATTGCATACATCAAACTACCTATTTCACTAGCACTGGGGACATGTTCCATTTACTCTATCTCTTCTTGTGTATTAGGACAATGTTCAACATATAATTTAACTCCTGCAGGAATAGGGGCATTAACCAGTTTGCACGCATGCACGTTGAAGTGTTTCAAACTAATCTCAACATATCTAATCTGATTTAACATGAGCCTTTTACATACTCAATCTCTTTTAATTTCCATTCCAAGAATGAAATGAGTTGCAACGAGATCCTTCATGTCGAACTTGGAGGACAACTGCAATTTCACCTCCTTGATCAGATCCATGTTGTTTCCTACCAACAACATATAGTCGACATATAAAATTACATATATAAAATGATGACCAACTATCTTGCTATACACACAGTCATCAGCCTAACTTCTAACAAAACCCAACTGTTGGATATACATATGAAACTTCTAGTACCACATCTTGGGTGATTGCTTTAGACCATAAAGAGACTTCTTGAGCTTGCAGACCAACTCCTTTTCCCCTTTCACTGTGAATCCTTTAGGTTTCTTCATATAAATTTCTTCTTCAAGATCTCCATAAAGAAATGTTGTCTTCACGTCCATCTGTTCTATTTTAAAATCAAATGTTGCAGCTAAAGACATCAATACTCTAATGGAAGTTAACTTTGCAACAGGAAAAAAAATCTCACCGGATTCGTCTCCCTCAACGTGGGAATATCCATTCGCTACTAGTCAGCCTTGTACTTCTCACCTAGACCTAGTCTGTTTGAATTTTTCATAAACACCCACTTACTATCGATGGGTTTCCTACCATTTGGTAAAGTGACCAGATCCCATGTTTCATTCTTCAGTAAGGACTCTGTTTCTTCTTCCATGTCCTTTTTCCATAGTTTACCCTCTATCGAGTCAATCGCCTCCTTTACCGACTTGGGATCGAGTCGATCACCTCAAGTTGTTGCTTTACTCGACCAAAATTCCTGAAAAGCGAAGTCTGCATTTCCACCTCTTTGTCGGATTCAATCGTCTCATATGAATCATGACTTTCATCGTTCCATTTGAACTCTAGCTTTTCTGGTTCCTTTTCTCTTTTATCCTCTTCAATCCTAGAAGTACCTCCAACTTCTCTAAAGATCACATATCTACTATAAATTGTCTTCCTTGTGACCAGATTACATAGCTTGTACCCTTTCACTCCATCTTTATACCCAATGAAGATGCATTTCTCATACTTGTTTTTGAGTTTGCTTCTTTTCTCCTTTGGGACATGCACAAAGGAATCACACCCAAAAAATCTAAGATGTGCAAGAGAGGCCTTTTCCTATCCCATGCCTCATACGGATTCTTGTCGACCAAAGTCGTTGACAATGACCTATTCACCTAGTAACATGCTGAGTCAACTGCCTCTGCTTAGAATTCTTGTGTGATACCTACACTAGTGAGCATGCTCCTTGATTTTTTCATCAACATTTTATTCATTCTTTCAGCAACTCCATTCTATTGAGGCATGTATGGAGTCATGTTTTGTTAATCTATACCATGATGTCTACAAAACTAGTCGACTACCTTACTACAAAATCCTTCCCTGTTATCACTTCTCAGCACCTTGATCTTTATGCCAATCTGATTTTCTATAAGAGCTTTGAACCTTTGGAACCTTTCAAAAAACTCAAATTTCTTCCTTGAAAAATACAACCATGTCATTCTAGAGATATCATCTACAAAAGAGACATCATACTGGGAACCTCTTAGTGACGGGGTCAGTACTGGTCCAAACACATCATTATGTATTAACTCCAGTATTTCCTTGGCTATTGTGGCCCCAGATGGAAAACTTACACGATTCTGTTTACCATAAATAAAATGTTCACAAAAGTCTACTTCTGAATAACAATCAGGAATACCTTCGACCATACCTTTACTATGCATAGCACAAAGACCTTTCTCACCAATATGCCCCATCTGTTGATGTCACAACATGTTTGAGTCAAATAAACAAGAAGATAGGTTTTCGTATTCTAGAAAGATTGCATTAGCACATCCATTGGTATCTATTCTTCCCAATAGCTTGTATAGTGTTCCAGTCTGAAGTCCTCTCATCAGTACCATCGCTCCTCGCACTATTTTACACAAATATTTCTCAAACACAGTTTGCGCACCTGCATTTCCCATCTTGCGTACAGATATCAAGTTTCAAACCAAACCTGAAATATGCAGCACCCTTGGAAGAGTTCCTATCCTTCCATATTTTAGTATCATTCGAACTTTTCCTTTCCTGAAAATCCTAGTCGATAAATCATCTCCTAGAAGAACATCACCGCCATCATATTTCTCATAGTCATAGAACTACTCTCTACATGGTGTCATGTAATATGATGCGCCATAGTTGATCAACCAAGATTCATGATCTGACTTTGTATTTGTCAAGGCTGAATACACGTCTCCTTTTTCTTCACTCGAAGGCTTACTTTAGTCAACTGCGCTTCCTTAGACCTTTTGTTCTTCTCGACTTCTGCTGACTTACAATCTCACTTGTAATGCCCGACTTTACCACATTGCCAACATTTTCTCATCATCGATCTAGGGGATTTAGATCTGGTCTTAGATATACCCCTCGACTTTGATTTTCTAACGGAGGTTTTACCTTTTCCTCTGTCTACTGGTTGATCTCCCACCATCATATCATCATGGGTCGATCCTTGCATGTTATTTCGCCTCATCTCTTCTAATAGCATAGATGCAATCACATCACCAATCTTCAATGTGGTATTATTGCTTCCAATAGCCACAACCAAGTTGTCCCATGTGTTTGGAAAAGAACACAATAGACTGATACATTTCTCCTCCTCCATGATTTTGATATCCATAAACAACAACTACCTGACAATAATGTTGAATGCATTCAAGTGGTCTATTGTTGAGTCACCCTCATTCATCCTCAAAAGATATAGCTTCTTCCAAATAAACAACATGTTAACCAAAGATTTAGATTGGTGCAAGTTCCCCAACTTTTCCCATGGTTTCTTTGCAATGTCTTCTCCTAAGACATTCAACAATACAGAATCTACTAAACAAAGTTGGATTGAACTCCTTGTTTTCCTATCGAGTTTCTACCAATATTTAGATGACATACCCGTCGGATTGTTTTGGGGCTGGAAACAACCCACTGCTCCCAATATACAAGGAGATTCTCCATTTAGAGCTTCCAAAGCTCAAAAAATTTTCCATTAAACTTTTCAATTTCTATCCGTGAATTGTTGGCCATTCTAACTAAGAATCAATGTTCTAGAACTCTTAGTGAAACTAGGTATTCTCCAGATCTAGGATCAAACCAAAAAACCCTCAGCAACAAAGGCGTCTCCTTGAAGACAAATATAGCTCTGATACCATGCCAAGGATTTCGATACCAATTACAATGATTATGCATAACTATTATAATAGTTAGATATAACATAATTTAACAATGGCAAAAACATAGTCACACGTTACACAAACATTTATCTTGAAAAATCATTTATAGTGAAAAACCAACAAACCAGTGAGATTTACCACTCATCTATTAACAACACTCTTAACTAGTGTTTAAACAACAAATTACAAGATCACAACAGCTCAAGCATGAATTCACTACACTTTACTTCTCAACTCATACAAGTTCTCTTTCAAGTCCTCAAAACATTAGCCTTTTACATTCCATCATATTTATAGATGCAACACTCTAATTCACAACAATCAAATTAGTTACAACTAACTGCTCCATTAATGGTGATCCATACATTCCTAATAACTTTCAGTTATTATTTTACAATCGACTTGACTGAGTCAACCTTGGTCGACCGCCAGTTGAGCTTCTTTTCATCTAAGTGTTTGTTGAATTTCTTCCTGCTTTATGCTCATTGACTTCCATCGACTAGTTAACTATTCTAATCGGTTAGTCGATAAAACTACCATTGTCTGTCGACTTCAATTCCAGCTGACTTGTTGACCAGTCAACTATCTACTTTGATTGTTGATTTACATGCAAATAATATAACAATCCCACCATCTTTGGAATGATCTCTCAAATATAAAACATCCTTGGTTATACCCTCCATGGATTTTCTGCTCATTTGCTCTGATAAAAAGGATGCAACTACATCCTCAAAATTTAATGTGGATTGAGTGGTAGTACCAATTACTACAACAAGATTATCCCAAGAGTCTAACAAAGAATATAGCAAGGTAATACACTTATCTTCTTCCTTCATAATAATGCCAACATAGGCTAGTTGACTTACTAGAGTATTAAAGGAATTTAGATGATGTGCCACAGTGTCACCATCCTCCATCCTCAGATAAAACAACCTCTTTGAAGAAATAACTTGTTTACAAGGAGACATTGATTGATACAAATTCCATATTATTTGCATTGTATTCTCTATATACATTAAACAACACTAAATTTGAGAGGCAAATTCGAATAATACTTCTGGATTTTCTCTCCAATTTTTCACAATCTTATTTGACATATTAGTGGGATTTATACGTGGATCCACAAAAATCCACCAATCTATGTATGCAAGAAGATATTCCATAACTTGAAGGTCTAGCATTAAACTTTTTAATTTCTATTCTTGAACTCCTCACCATTTTCTTGCACAAGATTCACTACGCAAAGCTTCCACTCCAACACGGGATTATTGCAATCCCTAATTACCCTTGCTCTTCACAAGATGAGGTAAACCCTATTAATCTAAAACAATACTAAACATACTCTAAAACACAATAATTAACAATAGCTCACACACACATTATACACAGAGATTGACCATGGAAACCCAAAACTAGGAAAACTAGCATTCCTGAAAGTTTCTCCACTCTCTGTCTCATTGTATTATCTTTTATGTTTACAATACAATATTATAGCATCCAAAACCCTCATACATTAGCCCATATTAGATTACAACCCCAATTCCTTGACAATAATTAGTTTATAATGGGCCACAAAACCATGGACTGAAAATAACTCAAAGCATACTAAAAATGGACCCAATTTTGGGGGGTGTTGGCCCCCCATACCCCCCTATCCAAGGGGGATAATCAGCCCCCCTGGATCCCCCTTGCTCTAGGAACCTACAAAGAGTACAACAGATGTCCAACGCAATTTACACTCAAACTTGGGTATGTCTAAAGGGGCCTTTGTAGGCATGGCTAACAAAGCAATAATGTCATTAGTCAGTTTGGACAAATTATGCAAGTTCAAGATAACTAAAAAAGGTAGGTTGGGGTTCCCTATAGGTGGAGGGGAGTTGATGTCGTTTGACATGTATGAGTTGGTAAGAGTGTTGCTAGAAGGTGTGAGTTCATTGAACAAAGGTGATGAGACTGAGAACAAGGTTTTATTTCTCAGAGGGAGGCTATCAAATTTAGGTTGCTAACCTTGAATCCTAGTCAAACATCTAGGATTGGACTACTCAACTTTAACAAGGTAAAAGTGATCCAACCTATGAGTAACTAAACCAAAATTCATAAGGGAGGTTGACTGGGATTTTAACTAGGATCAACCAATCTCTATTTTAGGTCATGGATGAATGAATGATGTAATCAATGCTTTAGTATTAAGATTATTGAATCACATAAATTTGCCTAAATGTAGTCTAAAAAAAATAAATTAACTAAATGTAGTCTAAAAAAAACAAATTAACTAACATACTCCTAACAAGACACTAGCATGGCACATAAAAATAATTCCACAAAATTCTATGCCTTTCTATTGTCCTCCTCCATAGGTGATTAAACTAACCAAAAGTGCAACACAAGTGAAGGTGCAATAGAGTCTAGTTAGAATGACTTGACCCAAGGGGCTCATATCCTCAAGGATCAATTCCAAGGTATGATGCATTATCTACCTTAAGGACCTATAACAAATCCACAATCACCTAGGAAGTAACCAGAAGATGAACCACTAAGTTACCTATTCATTATGAATGATCATGTGAAATAGTTGTAAGTCAAGTGTTCACAATGGGCAAGGGCATATAGGATGAATCCCACGGTTGAAACTTCAAAGGAAAGTCACCACTCCAAGTAATATTCCAACCTCTTTAAAGTCCCCTTTTATGTGTTCACCCATTACTTAAGTGAGAGGGAAGATCTCAACACTTACTCAGCTTGACCTAGTGCTTTCCACATGCATTAGATGCACTTTCCCAATAGGCATCCTCCACTACTAAAGAAATTTGACTCAGTTTAATCAACTTCTAGTTTGCAAATGTTGTGACTTTGAGCATTTTACCTCTCCACACACCTATCTTTGAAGTCTTAATATAATTACAATTGGTGGAAGAACACTAAAAATGAAATCCCTAAAATTGGTTTATCTCAATAGTTATGAGGGTTCATTTTTTGGTTTGGCAACCAACAGAACTGTGAGAGCACAAAGATGTTGTAGCGAGAACTAATCGACTATAGATTAAGGAGTGTGATGTGTGTAGTGATTTAGGATAAAAGTAAATGTTCATACTGACTTGTTGAAATAAAAGTTATGGAAATAGAATGTTGAAAGTGAAATTACTCTAAATCACGGAGGAAATGAGGTAACTCTCCAAACCAAAGGTAAGGCAAGAAGTTAGTCTAGAGAATCATACCACAAAACCATCATTGGAAGGAAGTAAAGTAATTTTCCAAATCTTGATGAATAATCCAAGTTACTAAAAGTGCAAGGTGAAAAGCATAATTGAATATGGAAAATTTAATTGCATCCCTCTACTCAAATTAAATAAAAAACATAGCAACAAATTCATACTAGTGATGAACAATAGCTACAACATATGTAATGTTTCCAAAATACCACAAGAAGTAAAATGTTGTTGTAGCCAAAAATCAAACTACCTATAACCCAATTAAACCAATGAAAGAAGAAGAATCTTCATAGGTTCTTTCCCATTGGAGTCGTCATTGTTGTAGGAATATGTAGATGCTTCCACAATAGTGGAATGGATCATTAAAGTACAAACTAAAATGAAAAATTTAATCTATTTATTAATTCCCAAAACAATCTACTTTCAGAACAAGTAAAACGTATTAAAGGAAAATGAATATCACATAAAGTCGTGCTTTCCTGAAGTAAATCTAACATTGTTGTTTATTGGGTTGGAGGAGCAAGAGAAGTAAAGTTTCTAATGTTACAATGAACCTGCACACCAACATTAAAAAAAATCTAACCAAAACAATCAAGTAGATGTGCATTTGCAAAGATAGATTAATGCTTGTAAATAAAAGCAATTATAACCAAATTATGTTCCATGCATCAAATTAAAGTAAACAAAACACATGGATTTATGGTGGGCGAAAAGAACGTAAATCTTTATTCAAGATCATAGAACGTTACATATATACCAACTGGTGATTTCGCAACCTAAAATCTCCTCACATTCTAGGTCCTTCCTCAGTTAGTCGCTCTTCTTGATATCAAGCACTTCCATAGTCATCTCAATGGAAAATGACTCGAGTGCACAACTTCTCTCAACTATGTTCATGGTAGAGACGTGGCATAAATGAAGGAACGGTGCAAAGTAGGCACAAATATGATAAGTGTTTGCAATGTTTACTTGAGACACATGGATAAATGATCCTTTGAGGGTGAGTACTACTTCTTTTATAACCAAGTAAAGATCCGGTATTAGCTAATTCCTTGTGCAAGAGAACTAGTTAACTGAAGCATGACAACAAAATGGATGACTTTACAACAAAATAACCTAGTGGATTTTGGAATTTTGCATTTTCATGACTAATTTAATGTGTTTTGGGGACTTATGTTGATGATCATGGATATCATAGCTTTTTCTGCAATTTGATGGGATATTGAGGAAAATTTGCAATCCCTTTACAACAGCGCCTTTTCACCTTGCATCCTATAAATGATATTCTAGTTATTAAAGTAAAAGTTTTATGTTTTTCCTTCTACTTTGTTTCTTTACTTTACTTTACTTTTATCATTATCAATTGTTGTTTTAGGATGTTTGAGAGTGATTTTGACTTCATAGGTAAAAAGTAGATTTTGAAATTCCACTCAAAATTCAGTAGACTTGTCATTGTTTACGAATTCATCACTTTAAGATTGGATTATGAAATGTCTCACTTTTCATGGGCCTAATAGGAATACCTTCAATATTGAATGTGCTAGTTTGTCATGTGGTGACAGTGTTAATATGAAGCGAGGGGTTGGTTCATTGGTTAAGGGATGCAACCTGGATCTTTAGAGTGAATTACTCAAATTGATTTTTATTTAATGACCATTGTGTCTTGCAATTCTATTGTGGAAACCATTGGGATAATTTGGCTTGCTGAAGAAAAATATTTCATTTTCTGGATGATATGGGGCAATCAACGATACTTTAAAGAGACCTATGTCATTAAGAATTGTTTTAGCATTATAATGAAAAAGAAGTCCCATAAAGGGTTGTTAGATATATGCGGTGATGGTTTGAATGAAGGTAACCACTTATCTTTGGATCATAATCTCATTTTATTTGATTTTCTAGATTTTTTTCCAAGAGAGTTACTTGGATTCTTGCATAAGTGGTAGGTTGATTGTTAAGCTTAAACCTGGGGTTGAATCCTTATCCAAGACACCCTATTGCATGACTGGACCTATATTGTATTAGTTGAAAGTGCAAGTTCATGAGCTTTTAGACCATGGATTCACCTATGACATTTGTGGACAAGAAGGATGCATCATTGAGATTGTTGATTGATTATAGACAATTGAACAAGGGTACAATGAGAAAAAAATGTACTTTCTCTTATATTGATGACTTATTTGAGCATGACACAAGGGGTACTGTGTCTTCCAACATTGAGTTGTGATATGGATACCATCAATTAAGGATTAAGGATGATGATATTTTGAGGGTTGCTTTTTGAACTCGCTTTGGGAATTATGGGTTCGTTGTTGTACCTTTTGGGTTGATTAATGTCATAGTTGTCTCCATGATCTTAATGAATCATGTGTTTCAACAATATCTATATAATTTCGTTTAAGTATTTCCTTGATCGTATTTTGATTTATTCCAGGATCCTATAGGAGCATAGATAACATTTGAGGTTGGCTTTTCTTTTTGGCAAAAAAAATCATTGTTTTGATCTTTCAAAGAAGAAATCAAATACACTTCGACTGGATTTTTAGCCCATATTCCACACAGCTACCCCCCTTAAAAACAAGATAGAATTTACAGTCTTACCCTTTGAAAACCCAACTTACAACCACGTTATTGCTTAACTTTAAAAGCTTCCACCTGATCAGAAATAACTGACACAAAAACATTCCAATGTTCATCCTTGAATACATAAAGCATAACCTAAACATAAAATGACCATCAAAAGATAAATTTATGTATTGTCGAGAAGGGAATGTTATCCTTCGTCTCTTGCTCGATTAACATTCCTTCTTGAATTGAGATAACCTCTTTAGTGGTTTTCAAGTGCTTGAGGGAGCACAAGCTATATGTTAAGTTATCCAAATTTTATTTCTTTCAATATGAGATTCATTATTTGGTACATATTATTTTTGGAAATGCCATTGTAGTAGATCTTGTGAAGATTGGGGTCATATCATAATGGCCAACATGGAAGAATTTGCATGAGGTGCATAGTTTTATTTGCTTGGCATTACAGAGTTTTATGAAGGGTTCCTCTATAATTTATAATCCTATCACTTATTTGCAAAACAAGGGAATGGAGTTTGAATGAATTAGGAGGTGTGAGAAAGCATTTAGTAAACTCAAGTAATTGTTGACTCCAACACTAGCAATGGCGCTACCTAATTAATATGAAGCAAGATTTTGTGGTTTGTATTGGTACATCTGAGGAAGGACTTGGTGGTGTTATTTTCTATGTTGGGTGAATCATTGCTTATGATACAACTATGCAACATGTGATTTAGAGTGAGCAATAGTTATTTATGCTCTAAGAATTTTGAGACATCACCTCGTGAGTCATAAATGTGACTTAAAATAGATCATCAAAGATTGCAATACATGTTGACTCAGAGTGATCTACATATGAGACAACGATGATGGTTGAAAATTATTAGTGAATATGACTTTTATATGACCCATATCAAAGGGATAGTGAAAAATGTGGTTGATGCACTGAACTATAGGCCTCACATTTACTCAACAATTCCCTTAAAGTTAGATTCAAGGGAACAAATTTAGGTTTTGCAATTGAGGGATAGTTGGTGTGTAGAGGTGAGACATGTACTTTGAGGCAATGTTGTTTGGAAACCAAATAATAATGGATATACTTGCGACAAGGATGGTTTGGTAAGATATAGGAGGAGGATTTTTATACTCCGATGGGATATGTCCATGATATGATCATGAATGAACCTCATCATTCTATGTATGCTTCCCCACCTAAAGTTAAGAAAATGTCTATTTACTTGAAGCCAAAATTCTTATGGGAAGGCATGAAGACATGGCACAATAAGTGTCCAAGTGTTTGCAATACCAATTATCGAATGCTAAGCATAATCATCCTACCAATTTTTTGTAACGTCAAATTATTCCCAAGATAAAATGAGAACTTATTTCCATGGATTTTATTGTTGAATTTCCTTTGACACCTTGGAGACATGTGTTATTTTGTATTGGTGGATAAACTTGATAAAAGTGCATATTTTATTCCTATCAAAGCTACTTATAAGGCTTATGATGTGGTCATGCAAGTGCTCATAAAAGAAATGCAAGACTTCATGGGTTTCTAGAGAACATTATTTTGGATCAAACTTATATGTTCTTATAGGTAGGTTTTACAGAAGTTTCTAGACTACCTTGAGTACTCAAATTTATTTTAGTAAAATAAATCAACTTGAGATAGATGGTCATATAGAGAAGGTTTATTGAGTTCTAGAAGATATGATTTGAATGTATGTCATGGATCTACAAACCAAGTGGAAAAAGTATCTTCCATTGGTAAAGTTTGTGTATAATAACAACTTACATAGTTATGTTGGTATGGCACCATTTGAGTTATCATATGGAGGCCATGCAAGACTCCTCTGACCTGGGATAAACTCGAGGAATGGTTCTTGGTAGGACCGAATATCATTTCAGAGATGGAGAATCAAATGACACTGATCAGGAAGAGGCTAAAAGAATCTCAAGACCTTCAAAAAAGTTATGCAAATCCTCGTAGGATTGATCATATCATCTCGGATGTTACAAGTTTGCTTCTTTTTCTCCTCCATTGTGCACACATTCTGTTATGCAACAAATTTCCAAAAAGAGTATGAAAAGCGCATAAATAGATCAGAAAGAGTACTCCATGACTTGATTGAAGAAAATAGCTGAATAGAAAGCCTCTTTGAGGGGGAAACCTCCTTATACAATGTACTAAGTACACAAGACAAGACAAGACAAGATACTCCAAATGAAAGGTCTCCTTCCTATACATAGGAGACTAAGGGGTACAATCCCAACTAACTGAACCAAGTCGGCATAACTAATATAACCATACTAATGACAATTACCACTAATGGACCAAAGATGACATCAAAACTAATGTAATGAACCACAATATAGGGGGGGGAATGTGCCCATATTTAGGGCTTAACATGCCCCTCCCCTTCATACAAGTGTTGTCCTCAATGCTTGAATAGTTGCGGATGCCTCTGTATGAAGGACTCATCTTCCTACGTCGAATCTTCAACTGGTAAGTTCTTCCACTTTATGAGGTACTCAATAATAGATCGATTTCGTAGCTGTTTAGTCCTTGTTTTAGTGATTTGTTCAGGTTCCCATATGAATTTTCCTTATTCATCAAGCTCTTGCAAGATTGTTTGAATTGGGATCTTGTCTCATATTACCTTCTCTAAGAAAGAAACATGGAAAACTGGATGTACTCTTGAAGATGAAGGGAGATCCAATTTGTAAGCCATACTACCAATATTTTGCAACACTTTATAAGGACCATAATACTTGGGTGCTAATTTATTGTCCTGATTTAATAGCTTGAGAGACATATGCTTGAAAGGTTGTATCTTGATAAATACCCAATCCCCTTCTTCAAAACTCCGTTCACTCCGATGTTGATCAGCTTGTTATTTCATCCTAGTTTTTTACATAGTCAGGTTGTCCTTAAGTATCTGGAGAACTTATTGCTAGTGCTCTATGTGATATTCCACAGCTTGAACTTTAGATTTTCCTTTTAAGGGAGATGTGATAGATGGAGGATGGTACCCATGAAGTGCCATAAATGGAGACATTTTTTATGATGTATGGAAGGAAGTATTGTACCACCATTCTACCAAAGACAACCATTTCACCCACTGTGTTTGTTTATCAGATGCAAAGCAACGAAGATAGCCTTCCAAACACTTGTTCACTATCTCAGTTTTCCCATCAAATTGAGTGTGATAAGATGAACAGTGAGCCAATTGAGTACCCAAACAGGAAAATAATTCAGTCCAAAAATTTTCAGTGAAAATTGGATCTCTATCACTTACAATAATCTTCGAATTTCCATGTAACTTCTGAACAATTTCCATAATAGCTACTGTACTTGCATTAAAAGGGTGAGAGAGTACACAAAAGTGTGCATACTTCATGAGTCCATAAAAAACCACCATAATAACATTCTTTCCTTCGTACTTAGGTAGACCTGTGATAAAATCCATGGAGACTTCCTCCCAGCGCTGGAAAGGTATGTCCAATGGTTGTAGAAGTCTTGGGGTCTTAACTGTTTCACCCTTATTCTGTTGAAAAACCAAGCATTCGGCGACAAACCTTTGAACATCATATTTAAGACCTTGCCAAAAAAATTCCTTCTTGACCCCACGGTAAGTTTTTAGGAATCCTGAGTGGCCACCTATAGGAGAGGCATGTAATTTTGAAAGGACATTCTGCTTGAGTTGGGATTTTTTGCAAAAATATAAGTGATCCTTATACCATAGTGAATTGTTTTTCCACACAAGCGTATATGATACACTGGGATCATTTTGTAGCTTTTGAATGAGTGTCCACACAGATAGGTATTTTTTCCATTCTTCCCTTACTGCTACTATCCAATCTGGTTGTAGAATCGAAATTGAACAAAGTAATGCCCCAACATCTTTATATTTTCTGGAGAGTGCATCTGCCACCACATTATGTTTCCCCTTTCTATGGATGACTTCAAAGTCATATCCCAACATCTTGGTTACCCACTTTTATTGATCTTCTAAAGATAGTCTCTATTCCAAGAAGTATTTAAGACTATCATGATCTATTTTGACCTTGAAGTGCCTACCTATTAGGTAAGGACGCCATTTATTAAGAGCATAGTATTGCCAACATTTCCTTCTCGTAAATGGGATTTTGTAAGTTCTTTCCCTTTATTGAATGACTTGTGAAAGCAAGTGGGTGTCCTTCTTGCATTAGAACAACGCCAATGCCATTTCCTGAAGCATCACATTCCACATTAAAGGTTTTTGTGAAGTCTAGTGTGGTCAATACAGGAGCTGTGCACATTACCTGTTTAAGTTGTTCAAAAGCTTGAGTTGCCTCTGGAGTCCAGGAAAATGAATATTTCTTCAATAATGTTGTTAGAGGCGCTACTATTCTTCCATAATTTCGAACAAACTTGCGGTAGTACCCTGTCAAACCTAATAATCCTCGAATATTCTTCGGGATTTTGGGAATCGGCCAGTCTATCATGGATTTAATTTTGCTAGGGTCTACCTCGACACCTTCATGAGATACAATATGATCCAAATACTCTACCTCCTTCACCCCAAAGAAACATTTGGAAAGTTTTTCCTATAGTTGTTTCTCCTGTAGTAGTTGTAGAACCCTGTCAACATGTTGAACATGTTCTTCCCAAGAATTGCTATAGATTAGTATATCATCAAAGAATATTAGCACAAATTTTCTAAGAAAAGGCTTGAAAATGGAATTCATCAATCCTTGAAATGTGGAAGGTGCATTCGTGATTCGTGAGACCAAATGGCATGACTAGAAATTCATAATGACCTTCATGAGTTCTGAATGTTGTTTTTGGGATGTCTTCATCTTTCATTCTAATTTAATGATACCCAGAACGAAGATCCAGCTTTATGAATAAAATTTCTCCATGTAATTCATCTAGCAATTCATCAATGATAAAAATGGGAAACTTATCTTTAATGGTGACCTTGTTGAGCTCTCTATAATATGGACACATATGCCATGATCCATCCGGCTTGTGCACCATTACCACTGGTGCAGAGTAAGAACTTTGGCTATGCCTAATTATGCTACCCTCTAACATTTCTTCAACCATACACTCAATTTCACTCTTCTGTCCATAGGGGTATCTGTAAGGTCCGATGTTAGGAGGAACACTTCCTGGGATTAATTGAATAGCATGATCAAAATCACGGACAGGTGGAAGACCTTTTCGAATATCTTCAAATACCTTGGAATGCTTATTAATGACCTTTTGGAGATATGGGGAAATAAGAGGCTTAGATGTTTGAACAGCTAATGAGCATAATTGTGCAATTACACCTTGATGTCCCCTTTTCATCAATTTTGTCATACCATTAGAGCTTACCACCTTGTTTGGTTTCCATGTGATACCCTGTAATTCATATTCCTTTCCTTCCCATAAAAATTTCACGAAAAGCTTCTGAAAATTAAAAGCCATAGTTCCCAAAGATTGTAACCATTGAACTCCTAAGACAACATCAACACCACCCATTGGAATAACAATCATTGGACTATTCAATACATATTCTCCCATAGTAATATTTATATTGTGGCATTTCCCTGAGTAGTTGATAGTTCCTCCGTCTGCAATCATTACTTGAAACTCTGGTGTTGGATAAACAAAGCAATTGAGAGATTTTTCTAATTTATAGTGAATGAAATTATGAGTACTACCAAAATCAATCAACACTATTACCTTTTTATTTTTGATAAATCCTTTTATCTTGAGAGTTTGAGGAGTGCTAATTCCAGCCAATGCATGACATGATATGGTGGGAGTAATCTCTTCTAAATTAGTATCTTCAATTTCTTCATCTGGAGATGGTTCTTTTTCTTTTGGTTCTTCCTCTTCACATTCTATGTAAAATCATTTATTCACACCACACTTATGTCCCTTACTATACTTGTTGTCACATTTAAAGCATAAGCCTTTTGCTCTTCTTTCCTCTATTTTTTTAGGTGTCAGCCTTTGAGGTGGGTTAGAAGAAGTAACAGTATTCTCTCGGTATGTGTTGGAGGTGCTCTTTCTAGTAGCCATCGTCATATTTTTACTTTCAACCTTCCTTGCCATCATGAAGGCCTTCTCCAAGGATGGTGGTTCAAAGAGACGCACCTCATGTTGAATGTTATCCTTCAAGGTGCCAATGAAGAGATCTAACATATTATCTTCTGAAATTTTCTTCACTCTATGACTTAGCTTCTGAAATTGTTTGATGTGCTCTGCAACTGGACCTTTTTGCTGAAGACTTAACGCTTTTGAGATTCAAACTACTAATGACAATGGGATGTTTTAGGGTTCTGCAGCCCATTGGGGCTACAACCTGCAAAAAACCCTAACATAGTTAAGATTGTCAGCGGCACAGCTTTCGATGGACCTCTTGTACACATCACAAGTTACTGACTCGTTTTACCATGCGGTGGATGAAGTCGATTACTCCACGGATCCATACAAGGGTAAAAACATTTTTTACCATGTTAGGGCTTTTAAACTGCGGTCTTCTACTAACAGTGTTGCAATGGTTTTCACGTCGGGAGTTAAAATACAGCTGAAAACTGGAACTTGTTCGGTTGGTTTAAAGACACCTGGGGGCGTGATTATGATGGCTACCCTCTTGTTTTCTGTCAATACGACGCAAGAGGAGGCGGTTTCACTCTCTTACGACCCTGACATTGTTCGACCTCTAGCACCGGCTCTTGGGGGCTCACCCTACTCACTCTTTGAATAACCTTCACCTTACAACTTCGGACTTTCATTTTCCTCTGATTCCACTATCATACACACAACGCAATCGATGGAGGGATGGATTCACGACTCATCTTTCCTCTGGGATCTGTAGGAGCACAGCTGGCCTTTTCAGGATCCAACAAAACAACTGCTAACTTCTACAAACTTTGTAGAGGTACCTATCTCACATACACCCAATGACTTCATTGATTCTCTCTTTCAATATCCTGTGCATAGTGGACCTGCTTCTCCAACAACAATCGCTTCAGGACTTGTAACACTCTTATCTCCCCATAAGAATTGGGAGGCATCACCCTCACGGAAGCAGAAGGGAAATTTCTTGAAGAACTCGCATGATCCTTTAAACCTTATTTGTGGGAAAAACGCTATTGTGGAAAACTCTCTACACATGGAGGAAACGACGATTGTTGGGTGTGCCAGGGGAAAATTTCCCAGCTCAGATGGATTGGACAAGTGGGTCTCCACAAATTGGTCAGTTCTGTTCGACTACAAACCTGAGGTAATGGTTCTCTCCAGGGGCTAGTTTGTTTTCAAACTAAAAACTCGGGAAGATGTGGGTCGTGTACTTCAAACACACTAGAGCTTGGGAAATACACCCATACTTTTCCAAAATTGGATGCTGATGTTTGATGCCGACACCAAGAAATTTGATGTCATTCCTATTTAGGTTGGCCTACCGAGACTCCCCTGGGAATTTTGGAACTTGGAATCCTTCTGAGACATCGGGAATGCTCTAGGAGCATATATTGATGCAGACATGTCCTTCGCACATACCATGAAAATTTCGGTGGCTAGAATATTGGTATCCATAAATGTCAGGGAAGGGCTACGTGAACATCTCACTTTCATCTGGGGGAAAGCACAACGCATTCAGTGGCTGGATTTCGAAGGAGTCCCCTTTCCTTTCCACATATTGCATGGTTATGGACATTTGGCAAAGCATTATCGTCTCACTTTTCACAAGAAAGAAGACACCAATCGGAAGAGAATGGAAGGCACCAGCTTGGGGGCCTGCGAGGGTCTTTAGAAAGCAGGAAGACTGAATGAAGATATGCGAGAAGTACACTGTGAAACGGTTTGTCTGGACACCGCTCTGGCTCAGTCGAAGGACATTGGCGGTGCAACACCAAACCCACATCTACTCCCAGTGGATAGCGTTGTTGTTGATCCCACCCCACTACCAGTACACACATAGGATGTTGTTTCTCTCCCTACTCCAGGTATGCTTGAAGTTCCCCTTTCTAATTTATCCACTCTTGAATCTTATTTATGCTCTTTAAATTTGGATTTAACCAGAACTACTACACCCCCCTTCCCTGCAGACCTTGAGAATCTCCCTCCAACTAACCACTCTAACCCTCCTGGGATCTCTACTCTGTCTGTGGACTGCTCCATGGACTCCTCGAACTTGGTCCACATGACCAAATACCCTATCTGCTTCGATTTACGTTCTTGTGACATTCCTATCCTCACTACTTCCCTTCCCCTTGGCACTGGTTTGGGATTAAACCCTTTACCCCGAAAAATGTCAAGAGGCCATGGTCGACCTACACTTTTTTCTTCAGCACAACAGCAGGATATCCAGGACCTTGCGGATGGCAAACAAAAAACCATTGATGGGGCAATTAGAGCAGTGAAATCCCATACGGGGGTTAATCAATGAAACTATTGTCATTAAATTTTAGGGGTTTGTCAAGTAAACCTAAAAAACTAGCTCTCAAGAGGTTGATTGTCTAACATCAGCTTGATTTTTTTTTGCTACAAGAAACTATGGGGTTTGAGGAATATGTTATGACTACCCTCACGTCCCTTCTGCCCTCTTATGAGTTTGTTGTCATCAGTGCGCGCGGCCTCTTCGGCGGACTTGCCTTGGGTTGGAAAAAATCCTCGATAAAAGCCCTAAATACTTGGGGTTTTTCTTTTGGACTGGGTGTGGAGTTTTTTCACGCTGGCTTAAACAGGTCTTTCAATTTTATTTACATATATGGTCCCTACTCAGACCGTATGGATTACTAGGACACTTTTCGTCATAATTCCTTACTTACTGGGAGAGATCTGATCCTGGGTGGAGACCTGAACTTCACTCTTGGCTCACATGAACATTGGGGACCTCTTGCACGGTGCGACTATATCGCTGGATATTTTGATCTACTTCTGAAGGATGCTCGCCTCATCGACATACAACCTACAAAACTGAAGCCTACTTGGACAAACCACAAGTGCATATAATATGTGAAAGACATTAGCATAATCAATAGCATGATCCATGATATCATAAGCGAATATAACCCAATGTAATTTAATAATATTCACAACATCAATTGGACGAGAAAATGAGTATTTCCATTAATGAATAACAAGAAGTACAATATACGACCTCTTGCCGGCAACCAATCTGAATCAAGAACTGGGTCTCTCCACTTGTGCGTCCACCACTTCAATCCTCCATGTAATGGCAAACTCAAACTATGAAAGGAGTTTGGAAGGTGAATATAAGGAATTCACAACAAGAATGATCAATGAGTGTAGACTCAAGTCACGAAAAAAATCCACTAGAGTTATCTTGCTCTCTCTTTATCCTCTCTTCCATATGCCATAAGAGCTCAATATATAGCCTTCCAAAGGTAAGTGAAAGGACACATCGAGCCATTTCGGGGCATATGGAAGGCCAAAGGTCACCCTAAGACCACTTTTTGGGAGTAAAAAGTAATTTTCTAATGATTTTTACCATTTTACTTGGTACCCACAAGCTATAGTGGAACAACCTGCGTGTACGCTGGCTATAGTGGAACAACCTGCGTGTACGCTGGCTATAATGGGATAGCAAGCGTACAAGAAGAAAAATAGGAAAATTGTGTTTTTTGGAGGACATAAAGTGAATCTGAGTCATTGAAATGGATCTTGAAGGCCAAAGAATGTCGATTCTCACAAGGTGGAAAATTACGTTGTAACAGATGCCCCCTAATATGTGAGGTCAGAGAATGGTGCTACGATGGCTGAAATACATTATAAATCTCAGAAGTGGAGTGATGGAGACACAACTCGAAGGAACAGCTCACTCACCATAATACAATAATATCTCTGGATACATGTCGGTATAGTACAATAATCTGATACAATGGCCATGAATAGGTGGTACATAATAAATACATGTCATAGGTGATCATAGCCATAACCATCTACAGTAAGAGATGGTCTCCTGTTGAAAGGAAACAACTGGTGCAAACTGGAGGTACAAATTGCTAATGTGTGAGAGGTGATATCTCAGATGTAAATTCACGATCATAAGTAGCATACTGAATGCCACTAACGTCTGGGGTCTTCTACTCAAATCGTCTACGGTGCAAGTCCCATCAAGTGAATAAAGGTGTTGAGGTCGAACTGATGTGACATCATCTGATTACCGGTCAATGATGCATACCATTAACAAACACGAGGTAACCCACCAATAATGAAAATGGGCATCAAGGCACATAGTACACATTACAAACCCTAATAGTCTCAAAAACTAACACATTACAAACCCTAATTTTGTTTTCAAACATCGTATTTTATTTCTCTCTGGATTTATTCCTAACAACTGTAAAAATAAATATAATCATTTCAAAAAATCATTACAAGCATTCTAAAAATAGAAGCTAAGACACAGTAATTTACACGCAAGAACATTGTAGAACAGTACTATATAAATTTTAGTATTCACTTTTAATTTCATAAAAATCTAAGGTTTCTAGTTTTTGTTTCCAAGTTCTTTTCAAAACCCTAAGATTGACTCTCGATCCTTTAAGTATAATTGTTTTAAACTCTATTATTAGGAGTCACATAGACTTTTGTTTTTCGAGCTTCAAACTCAGTTTGAAGGCGTGGCTAGGGTTCTAGTAACCCTGCCAAAAATACAAATTCATTTTACATAAACAAAACATTGCAATAAGAAATTTATCACTCTACAGTTGCAGGTTCGAGTCGTACTCATCCAACATTCCTAATTTTTTTACGAATGTTTCCTTTACCATTACAAAAATCAAACCACTGTGTTTCAATAAACAATCGTACCGAAATCCTAACTAAAATAGCACAGTGTTTAAATCTACCAGAATTATGTTTATTTCCAAGTCTGAAGACTTTCAACCATTAACACAAACTTGCACACTGTACATTAGCCATTTGGTCACTTCTTAAAAACAAACATTTTTTCCATACAACGTTTCTTAAACAAAACTTTTCATTACAAATGAGCCATTGTTTACAGAAGAAAGAAAGCTCTCAGCTCCTTGGTTTTCATGTCCAAACAATGAAAGAAGTTCAATAGAGTTTACGTCGAAACCCTTTTAAGAGTTCAAAT
Organism: Larix kaempferi; assembly: GCA_027924585.1. Classification (NCBI taxonomy): domain Eukaryota; kingdom Viridiplantae; phylum Streptophyta; class Pinopsida; order Pinales; family Pinaceae; genus Larix; species Larix kaempferi. Next base: position 1,640,384 of record BSBM01000236.1, read on the forward strand.
TATAGGGTATAACCCTTAACAAAGAAACGACATAAAAACCAGTTCGAGAATCTTTGCCAACACTAGGCATTACATTACGAGTAACAGTTAAAGACAGAGGACTTATCCTCTTTACAACGTGTTCAAACAAAAACTTAAAGACGGCCATCACTCCAGTTAAGGATTGCTTTTCAACTCTCGTCTTTTGTTTTCACCATGCCAAAGGTACCTACGAGGGTTTTATGAACCACCGAGGCTTACCAAGAGGGTGTTGCAGCATCCTCAGCCCAATTTTGAACATAACAAACCACCAACGAACTAAACCTGCCAGTTAAAAATTTCAACGGGTTAAAAAAACAAAGAAAATTCATATATCTTTTAATTTAAAAAAAAAAACATTATTGTTTTATTATCGAAAAAGCTTACCCTGACAATGAAACTCCTAAGGTTCGACACTTCACACCAGCAAGAAGACGAGCCTTAGCTTTTGTAGCATTTACGAGTTGCGAACTCAAGAACAAATTTTATATCAGGTAGAATCGAACTCTTCTTCCAAATCACACTCCATCAATTGACCCAAGAACCTTCTCACTCTTATAATGGCTGAATCGTGGCTCTTCTTCACCAGGATCATAGCCTGTAACCTTTAAAAATTTCACTCACAGGTCTGAGGTTCAAAACCTCCCAACAGCAAAAACTTCAAACCCTACATCGTAGCAATACCATCGGCCCTTGCTACCTCACCACTAACGCAACAATGAATGACAAGAAGAACAATTTTCATTACTTACCACGCAAAGATAGGGTTTCTTTGTTAACCCTAGATCTTGACAAGATTAACGGTGGAAGAGTTTCCAACCGGCACTTTGAATTTCGAGAAATAATGGCAATCAATACCACATTGATTGTTAATAGACCAAGTTGCCAACTCAACTGTTATGAGTCGTATCAAGACACCACTGAGCATAATATGGTAACTCTGTTACATAGAGGACATCCACATAAGCATCTACTTCGGTCAGCTGATAGGCTTGACACCTTCTATCACATGAAGAACCATTACATGGTTATCCAACACGACAATCCACCAGAGACTTAGATAGAAGCATTAATGACCCAGTCTTGATACTTTAAACCTGTCAGCTTTTGTTGATAAGGAATTTAATTCATGTTCCATCCATTATCAATACATTAGCTTAGGCATTTTTGTATAGTGTAAACATTGCATCGTTAATATGAAAAATCGCTATCATGTAGGCATGGTATTTTAAATGTCTCTACGTTTAAATATTTCATAACACTCCAATGTATGGAATTCAAAGTTTATAGTTGCAATTCTTTTCAGTTTATATATTATAATAATAGTAACACATCATTGACATATGAACGCATAGTACTTATGTCACATTATATTTCCATGTTATGGATACATCGTGATATGGTATTGAAATCCAACCTAACATAACAATAGTTAATATACATAATGTTTGAATATATATTTGCATAATTATCATATGCCACCTTATATCATCTCTTTAGTAGGTGTTTAGACCTTAGGAAAAGTCTTTTTGGTTTCACGCTTTAGCCATGCATTTTAAAATCATTGATAAATATGAGACTGAGGAATATTCTAAAGTACTGTTGATACAAAAATATAATTATGATAGTTTCTTTTGAATTAGTATAAACTCTATTTTCTTCGAGATTTCAAATAGAATTATAAATGGACAACTGTAATACTGTTTAATATTTACAATAATAGCAATGTAAACATATTTGACGATGTGATTTCAGTATTGTGTAATGTTGAAAGCCATCTAGGAAATAGGAATAGGAACCAAATATCCATACCTCCAATAAACTTGAATTGCATAGAAATACTTAGAAATTATCACAATACAATGACGTTACTCTTGAAAGAATCGTGTACTCTAATTTCTTGTTGTGATTAGAATTCTTACCTGTTTTTCTGCACATGGGAAAATAGAATTCAAATGCCTTAGCTAAACATAGCTAAGTAAACCCCAGGGTACCTCGCAGGACCCCTTTAACATCAAAGAAGCAAACTGTCAATATTCCATCAAAATTACACTTAAGTACAAATAGTGCACAACTTATATTCACATTTAGAACTATTGATCTCATTACTTAGGAATTACAGTTAACACTTTTCAGTGTCGTAAGTATGATAAAAGAATTATGATGTGTCGAAATCTTTAAATGTCTCTAGCTAAAAGAATTCATTAATTAATTTGTCTTTGCTTAATGGTTTAACTAATCATTGCTACCTTCTTAAGCATTTATTACTTCCGCAATAGAAATGATAACATTTAATGTTGTTTTAAAATTTTTAAATTTTTATGAAATTAGTGGGATGTTACATGTGGTATCAGAGCTTATGTTCAAACTCTAGGCCTGAAAAGGGTCCAAGAACACGCAACAAAAATTTTATTACAGCAGAAATATTACTAATTAAAATTTTAATTATGGTATTATACAGAATTAATTTAAGTTACAGGTATGGAGAACTCAGCTGAACATGTAGATGACAGATTTCAACCAAACAGCCATAGCTCGGGACAACACTATGCAGAAGAAGGCCACGGTGAATTGAATGACAGTTCATCAAAATTGTTACGTGCGTTTCATGAATTAAAGGAAGAAATTAGATCTGTGAAACAAGACAATGAAAGAATTATGCAGGCACAAGAACCATTAAACCAAGCGCTGTTTGAACAGTTCCCAGTCGATGAACGGGAGAGAGATAATGAAGATATCTCCAAGGTTGAGGATCTGCCTCATGGTAACAAAAGTAAGAAAATAAAAACTAATGATGTGAGAAGCAGTTCAACATCATCGGGAGAGGCTATTGAAGTACGTAAAAAGAAACGTAACTATTCAAGCGATAGTAGTAGGGGAGATTACAAACCCAGAAAGAAAAGCCATAAATAGTATGAACAGATTTCTGGGGAATTCAAAAATATTAGACCTCCAACTTTCAATGGAGAAACTGAAAAGGGCGAGACAGCTGAAGCATGGCTGTCCGGTATGAAGAAATATTTCTAGATTTATAACTATTCAGAGTCCTTGAAAGCAAAAATGGCTATATATAACTTGACCGGAAAAGCAGATATTTGGTGGCAGGACATCAAAAGAGTAAAAGGTATCAAGGATAAAGATGTAAGCTGGAGTACTTTTAAATGATACTTTAAGAAGAAGTTTTTATCTGAACAGTACTATGAAGAAAAATCCAAAGAGTTCTACGACTTGAAGCTGGGAGGTATGAACATGAAGGAAATGAACAATAAATTTCTGAACTTATTGAGATATGTGCCATACCTCATAGAAGAAAAACCGAAAATTCAAATATACTTGAGCTGCCTTCCTTTCAATATTAAGGACAGAATCGATTATGACAGTCCTAAGACCTTGGAAGAGGCTATGAGAAAGGCAGTTTTCAGTTATGACACAAATCGGAAAAGAGAAGGAATGTCGAACTGGAAAAGTCATAAGCCCAGCAATTTTGAGCTGAAAAAAGAAAAATTTCAGGTTCGGTGGAAATTCCAGTTTCCAAAAGCAAAAAATTTCAAAATCAGAATTATCAAGGGAATAATTCCAAAAACAATCAACAGAGGAATTCTACAGCACCCAGAAATGCTCCTAATAATACCAGGACCAATGAACAAAAGGCACCCATCAAATGTTTCGAGTGTCAAGGTCCTCACTATGCATCAAAATGTCCCAAGAGGAAGCAGACAACTAACAATATCAACTCTATTCAGACTGAACCTACTGTTGGAGACGTGGCGAGGGAAATGCCCAGAATCAATGCAGCACTTGACAACAGGCAAGCAGATCATCAAATCTCCATGGTAGAGATTGAAGGTATGCTGCAAAGTCATCCTGTTACTGTTTTAATTGACCCAGGTGCTAGCTTAAGTTATATATCACCAAATATAGTGGAAAGTCTTAAATTAAAAACAGAAAAGTTTAGTAAATCTTGGTTAGTTAGACTAGCAACTGGAACAAAGAGGAAAGTATCAAATTTTATAAAAAGTTGTGCTTTATCCATGAATCAATTACAGACACAAATCAAGCTAAATATTTTACCTTTAGGATCTTATGATATTATAATCAGGATGGACTGGTTAGAAGCCCATCATGTCATTCTGAATTGTTACGAAAAAAGTTTTATATGTTTAAATGAAGAAGGAAAAACTGTAGAAGTAAAAGGTAACCCTTAGACAGATTTCAGCCATGCAAGTTAAGAGGGCAGTTAGGAAAGGATGTCAGTTGTTTGCAGTAAATGTAGTAAATGATGAGTTTATTTGTAAAGAGGACAAACTGAAATTAGAAGACATACTTGTCCTAAAGGATTTTAAGGATGTATTTCCTGAGGAAATTCCAGGATTACCTCCTAAAAGAGATTTAGATTTTACCATCGAGTTAATACCGGGAGCAGTACCAAATTCTAAAGCTCCATACAAAATGAATATACTGGAATTAAACGAATTGAAATCATAGTTGCAGGAACTGATTGATAAGAATTATATAAGACCAAGCGTGTCTCCTTGGGGAGCACCTGTCATCTTTGTTAAGAAGAAATATGGAACCCTAAGACTGTGCATAAATTATCGCCAGCTTAATAAGATGACAATCAAGAATCGGTATCTGTTGCCCCGCATAGACGATCTATTTGATCAGCTACGTGGAGCAACGATATTTTCTAAGATTGATCTAAGATCAGGATATCATCAAGTGCGGGTTAAGGATGAAGATATTTTCAAGACAGCTTTCAGAACTCGATATGGACATTACGAGTTCGTAGTCATACCATTCGGCTTGACTAATGCCCTGGTTGTATTTATGTGTTTGATGAATAATATTCTACACAAATACTTAGACAAGTTTGTTGTTGTGTTTATAGATGACATTTTAGTGTATTCTAAAAGTAAAGAAGAGCATGATGAACACCTACGGATTATCTTACAAGTTCGGAGAGATCATCAACTATACGCTAAGTTTAGTAAGTGTGACTTCCACAAGGACAAAATTCAGTATCTAGGACACATAATTTCTAAAGAAGGAATCTCAGTTGACCCCGATAAGATAAGGGCCATTAATGACTGGCCGGTTCCTAAGGATGTATCGGATGTAAGATCATTAGTGGGCATTACTGGATATTACAGAAAATTTATAGAGGGTTTTTCAAGGATTGCCAACCCCATAACTTCTTTGCAGAAGAAAGGGAAGAAATTTGTGTGGGATCAGAAATGTTCTGACAGTTTCAAGAAGTTAAAGGAATTGTTGACTACAACACCTATTATGAGGATAGCAGATCCTCATAAAGATTTCATAGTTTACACAGATGCTTGTAATGACGGACTCGGTGGAGTCCTAACACAAGAAGGGCATGTTGTGGCATACGAATCTAGAAAGCTGAAAATACATGAGAAGAACTACTCTACTTATGATTTAGAGTTATCGACAGTAATTCATGCTTTAAAAATGTGGCGTCACCACCTTATTGGCAGAAAATTCATCTTATTGATAGACAACATGGGTCTGAAATATTTATTAGATCAGACAAATTTGAATGCTAGATAAGCTAGATGGTTAACTTTCTTAAGTGAGTATGATTTCGAAATTCAACATATTAAAGGGAAAGAGAACAAGGTTGCAGATGCATTGAGTCGTAAGGAAAAATTGAATTTTATTTCAGCCATCAGTACTTACTCAACAGATTTAGAAAATCAGATCCTTGAAAACAGTGAAACGGATGAAGAATACAGAAAATTAAAGGAAAAGACAGCAAACAACAGTTCTGAAAACTCTATGGCAGATTTCAAAATCAAGGAAAATGGACTATTGCTATACAAAAACAGATTGTATGTACCTAACATATCAGAAATAAAAATTCTGATTTTAAATGAGATGCACAAAAGCCATTATTATGGCCATCTAGGTTATCAGAAGACCATTACTATGCTCAGGAAAGAATACTATTGGCCAAAAATGAAAGATGAAGTAGCAGAGTACATAGCTAAATGTTTGGATTGTCAAAAAGTGAAGGTTGAACACCAACATCATGTCGGATTGTTACATCCATTACCTATACCAACTTGGAAATGGGAAGTAATAAGCATAGACTTTATTACTATACTACCCAAAAATCAGAAACAAAATGATTCTATCATGGTGGTAGTAGACAAACTGAGCAAAGCAGCACACTTTATACCTGTAAAGACTACTCATAAAGCTCCAGACATTGCAGAAATATTCATGATGCAGATTTTTCGACTACATGGTATACCAAAGGTGATAATTTTAGATCATGACTCTAAGTTTACTGGAAACTTTTGGAGGTCATTGTTCAAAGGGTTGAATACAACCTTAAATTTCAGCACCGCATTTCATCCACAAACGGATGGACAGACAGAAAGGGTAAATCAAGTTTTGGAAGACTTACTGAGAATGTATGTTAAGGATCAGCCTGGTAAGTGGGAAGACTATTTACACTTAACAGAATTTGCATATAATAACCATTATCATGCATCATCCAAACTTAGCCCATTTGAAATTCTTTATGGTAGGAAATGTGATACACCTGTTTCTTGGAATGACCCAGTAAATAGAGTTGTTTTAGGACCTAAATTGTTGCAAAAATTAGAACTAATTGTGAAATAGGTACAAAGAGATTTAAAAGTTGCCCAAGATAGGCAGAAGAGTCAAGTAGATTTAAAAAGGACTCATAAAGAGTTCCAGGTTAGTGAACATGTATTCCTCAAGGTAAGACAGAAAAAGAGTTCATTGAAATTGGGAAGCTATGCCAAGTTGGCACCCAGGTATTGTGGTCCTTTTGAAATATTGTCCAAGGTTGGACCAGTGGCATACCAACTGGCCTTGTTACCAAATTTAAAAATACATAATTTTTTTCATATATCATTTTTAAAGAAATATGTACACGATGCTACTCATGTTGTAAACTGGAATGATGTACAGGTGGGACAAGACGGAGATTTTCAGGTGGAACTGGACTGTATCCTCGAAAGGAGGGAAACTCTGCTCCGGAATCGCACCATTGGGCAAGTGAAGGTGCAATGGAAGCACCTTAGCCTGGAAGAGGCAACCTGGGAGTTGGAGAGTAGTATGCACGCAGCATACCCAACTCTGTTTTAGGAACACTCAAAGAGTGATTGACCAACATCGGGTACATGTTGAGACTTAAGGGGGGGTGTATGTCACCTACCCAATTTCTGAAATTATTATTTAATTGGAAAAATACTTTATGTTAAATTTTAATTGCAAAGTTTTGTAATTATGACCAAGTTTGGTCAAGGATGAATGTAATTACTGAATTATTATTATTTAATAAATTAAAGTAGGAGACAAACACCCAAGGAAACTATTAAATGAGTGTTCACTGACCCACTAGGAGGAATGGAAGCTGTTAAAAAGCATGGGACAGGTGGCAGCAATTGCACTTCACCACTAGTTGTTGGTTATGGGACAACTACCCCTACAAATGTGGCATTATTCCCCAAGTGGAGGGAGTGAGCAGGCAGCTCATTTAATGACCAGTTAACAACTGAAAAGGCCTAAGCAACCTACATAAGGCAAATTTTAATTAGGCAAGCAGCTCTTACATAATATTTTCTGCAGAAATAATCCTCATGTGCATCAGGGGATGACTAAGAGATTCGAATAGGAAGGCTATGTGAGTGCATTGTAAGTCTACGAATTATTCGAAGAAGGAGAACCAGAGGTGCTGGTGCAGGTCCCTTTGACTGCTAAGTCTTAAAGATTGAATAACTGTTACTACTGCAAGTTGAGGTCCTAAGATTCTAGGTTTCTTCCTCCTGGTGGTTCAGTGAACAGGCCCGGGGGTCCTAAGGCAAGTAACTTGGTTGTCTTCAGGAATTGGTTGGGTGGAACAGGCTCCTTGGGCTATTTGTTTCCCTACAGATTAACCAGGTTTTGTTGTTTCTTATTTTGTTTACAGTTTAATAATTCTGTTTAGTAAAATCATCAAACTCTGTTTTATAAGTGTATTTATTTCTGATTAGAAAATCGACTCTATATTTTTCCACATGTTGTTATTTGCATCGTACTCTAGTATAGAGAAGCAAATTAAATAATAGATGAGAGATAGGCAAATTGCCATTTGAATTGGTTAAATAATTATAGTAAGTGATTTGTTTCCATTCTGACCTATATCTAAACAGAGTAAGAATTTACTGTATAAGTATAGACAGTGTGATAGGATTCTTTTGTTATCTCATAAAATATAAATCTAGTTTAATTTCTGCTCAGTAATGTATTTTCGTCCTATTTCCATTCAAGCAAGAGAGTAAACAAATGCAATTAAAATCCTATATATTCATGTTTGCCAGGAAATAATATGTACAGGGTTCGTTTCACAGTTACAAGAACTAATTAACTTGTAGTTTTTATGATCATCCTACATACTTAGGTTCTACATGAGTTTTTCTATTTTGATTTCATATATTTATTGTTAATGTAATAGTCTCAAAAACTAACACATTACAAACCCTAATTTTATTTTCAACCATCGTATTTTATTTCTCTCTGGATTTATTCCTAACAGCTGTAAAAATAAATATAATCATTTCAGAAAATCATTACAAGCATTCTAGAAATAGAAGCTAAGACACAGTAATTCACACGCAAGAACATTAGTAGAACAGTACTATATAATTTTAGTATTCACTTTTAATTTCATAAAAATCTAAGGTTTCCAGTTTTTTTTTCCAAGTTCTTTTCAAAACCCTAAGATCGACTCTCGATCCTTTAAGTATAACTGTTTTAAACTCTACTGTTAGGAGTCACACAGACTTTTGTTTTTCGAGCTTCAAACTCGGTTTGAAGGCGTGGCTAGGGTTCTAGTAACCCTGCCAAAAATACAAATTCATTTTACATAAACAAAACATTGCAATAAGTAATTTATCACTCTACAGTTGCAGGTTCGAGTCGCACTCATCCAACATTCCTAATTTTTTTACGAATGTTTCCTTTACCATTACAAAAATCAAACCACTGTGTTTCAGTAAACAATAGTACCAAAATCCTAACTAAAATAGCACAGTGTTTAAATCTACCAGAATTATGTTTATTTCCAAGTCTAAAGACTTTCAACCATTAACACAAACTTGCACACTCATACATTAGCCATTTGGTCACTGTTAAAAACAAACATTTTTTCCATACAACGTTTCTTAAACAAAAATTTTCATTACGAATGAGCCATTGTTTACAGAAGAAAGAAAGCTCTCGACTCCTTGGTTTTCATGTCCAAACAATGAAAGAAGTTCAATAGAGTTTACGTCGAAACCCTTTTAAGAGTTCAAAGTATAGAGTATAACCCTTAACAAAGCAACGGCGTAAAAACCAGTTCGAGAATCTTTGCCAACACTACAGCATTACATTTTGAGTAACAGCTAAAGACAAAGGACTTATCCTCTTTAATACTTGTTCAAACAAAAACTTAAAGACGGCCATCACTCCAGTTAAGGATTGCTTTTCAACTCTCATCTTTTGTTTTCACCATGCCAAAGGTACCTACGAGGGTTTTATGAACCACCGAGGCTTACCAGGAAAGTGTTGCAGCATCCTCAGCCCGATTTTGAACATAACAAACCACCAACGAACTAAAACTACCAGTTAAAAATTTCAACGGGTTAAAAAAACAAAGAAAATTCATATATCTTTTAATTTAAAAAAAACATTATTATTTTGTTATTGAAAAAGCTTACCCTGACAACGAAACTCCTGAGGTTCGACACTTCACACCAGCAAGAAGACGAGCGTCAGCTTTTGTAGCATTTACGAGTTGCGAACTCAAGAACAAATTTTATATCAGGGAGAATCGAACTCTTCTTCCAAATCACACTCCGTCAACTGGCCCAAGAAGCTTCTCACTCTTATAATGGTTGAACCGCAACTCTTCTTCACCAAGATCATAGCCTGTAACCTTTAAAAATTTCACTCACAGGTCTGAGGTTCAAAACCTCCCAACAACAAAAACTTCAAACCCTACATTGTAGCAATACTGTCGGCCCTTGCTACCTCACCACTAACGCAACAATGAATGACAGGAAGAACAATTTTCATTACTTACCACGCAAAGATAGGGTTTCTTTGTTAACCCTAGATGTTGACAAGATTAACGGTGGAAGATTTTCCAACCGGCACTTTGAATTTCGAGAAATAATAGCAATCAATACCACATTGATTGTTAATCTACCAAGTTGCCAACTCAACTGTTATGAGTCGTATCAAGACACCACTAAGCATAATATGGTAACTATGTTACATAGAGGACATCCACATAAGCATCTACTTCGCTCAGCTGATAGGCTTGACACCTTCTATCACGTGAAGAACCATTACATGGTTATCCAACACGACAATCCACTAAAGACTTAGATAGAAGCATTAATGACCCAGTCTCGATACTTTAAACCTGCCAGCTTTTGTTGATAAGGAATTTAATTCATGTTCCATCCATTATCAATACATTAGCTTAAGTGACAAATTTTGCATTTGATTAGAAACCAAATCTACAGGTCGAGTGCTTGTGGATCCAACAATGCCATCGACATGTGGTCCAAGAACTGGCTTGGGCTCATGTTGTGATCGCGGTGCATCCGCAATAATGTCATACAAGATGCCAGATTGAGCATAGAGTAAATCTAGCTGCTGGAATTTCAGTATAGCTTGTTCCTCAGTCGTAATGTCGGACATCAAGACATCCTTAGAAATGTATGGAAGAAATGACTTGAGAAACCATTCCAACAGAAACCTTGGAGGAATGTTGGCTTTCACTAGCCTCTTCCGTCGACGCCACTCTTGAACGTGGTCAGATATGTGTGTGGCCTTATTCTGGCAGAAGGTAGACAAGAGTTCAGTTCCAGTATCATAGCGAATCGACAGTTGGAAATGATCCAGGAAAACCAAGGCTGTCTCATTGAAAACCATGTATGTTCCCCCAGGCAACTCGACATACCACTTCGCGGCTTCCCCCGTGAGGGTGCGTTGAAATAGTCTCAAACGAACGGAATCGTGATTTAACGAGTTTGATGAGCACCAAAGTTGAAAAATCATAACATGATCACCTGGATCCTCACGACCCTTCCCCTCAAACTTGGGAATGTCCGAAGGGAGCTTGGTAGGGACTGGAGGCCAATTAGGATCGTGACACACCGGATCATTCGTGAGCTTCAAAAGATCCGAAAGATTCAATCGAGCAAGGAACGAAAGTTGCGGCTGAAAAGCTTGATTATAAGCTCCCATAAAAGGTTGATTATACGGACCTGAAGGATAAGATGGACCATAACCATGACCATGGCCATAAGGCTGATAACCTCCCCCAAGCTGACCCGTGTGAGAGTAAGCACGTATATGTGTATTGTGGGCACCGTAATGAGGTGGGTTGTAGTGATGGCCAGCACCGACTGTATTATAGTAAGGGTCACCTCCATAATTATGGGGCATATAAGTATTACTCGTAGCGGGAACCGTATTGTAATTACCATTATTGTAAGGTATGTTCCCACCCTCGATATTGGCGTTACTAGTAGCAGGAGCAGTGGTGTTGTGACCATAAGTATAAGGTATATTCCCACCCCCTACATTAGCATTACTAGTAGCAGGAGCAGTCGTAAAAGTATATGGTATGTATCCACTCCCGATATTAGGAGGATTGTTAACATTAGCGAACGTGGTCCTGGGTTGACATGTAGAGGCATGTGTATTATACTATGGAAAGTGATCTGTATTGTGAACAGTGTTCGTATCAGGAGGGGTAGTCCTAGGAGGCGGCCTTCCTCCCAAATTTGGAATGTTTGGAGGAATGTAGCCCGTCCCAGTATTATGTGTGTGAGTAGAAAATGCGGTGACCCGGTGAGGGTAGTGCCCCCAGTGGGTGCAGTGTTGCCAACACCACGAATAGGGTTAGCATGACTACCAGACATAGTGGATGGATTAACTGTATTGTAACCATTCATACCAAAAGAGAACGGGGTAGTGTTGGTCGTAGGACCTATGTTAACATGCGACTCTAGCATCCCATATAGAAAGTTATGTGGATGCGAAGGATCGAACGGGTCATCCTCAAGTGGATCTGGCCCAAACAAACTAGGTTGGGTCTCGGGTTGTGGATCGCCCCCCCATGCCTCTCTAGGAGTAGGGGTGTCAGAAGTGTGTTTGACTTTACCTGACGGAGTCGTAGGGATTTCTCCCATGCCAAAACCAACGATAATGTCAGCGCGGAGCACTTCAAAAGAATCAGAAGAATCGGAGAGGGCCTTCTGGTGTCCCTTCTGAACATGACGTGTAACTTCGGCGGCCGGTAAACCAACCAACCGACGAGACCAACGGAGAGTTGGACCTTGCGCCACGATACCTCTGAAAGGTCAATAAATCAAAGCGTCCGCTAATGGCCAAACTAACCATCAAAGAGCACACACCTAAAGAAACTACAGCCAAATGCACACAAACAGGACTGGCTCAAGGGACCTCCCGACACTAAAGCCAGTATGTCTCGCTTAGGAGAGGCTTGAGACTCCCAAAATATAACTGGAGGCAACATAATCAGTTATAAGGGTTCCTAGACTTCACTGCGTGCACAGGGTCAAATCCCTATACAACAGGAAACTGTGTTGTCCAACCCCTATCTGACTCAGGATACGTACAGCATAACCACTGCAAGCACCCTATGTGATACCTAGGTAAAGCAACTAAGGTCACCACAATATAAACAATGCTCAGGGGGATAGTCGCAGGTGGGATCCGTCGTATAGGCAGGGTAGCATAGCCCGAAACTCAAGAGGTATAGATCCCTCAAGAGCCCCGTACACGAACAAATCCTGGAAATATATCCCACGTTCAGTCAGTATTGGAGGGCTATCTCCGCAACCAACCTCCCGTGACCTCGTGCTTAACTCTGGTCTGAGTAGAGCTTCCTGAGAACACTGATGTATATTATGGGTTTTACCACTCCCTGGTCAAACACATAATTTTGGTTCGATAGTCTTTGATTGTTAACTCACAATGATCTGTTCCAAGACCCTAAACCTAATCTAGTTGGTGCACCCTATAAAAAAAAATAGTTCTAATCAATTTTAAGATTAAGCGTTGATTTTAAATGGTTGTAATTACTCAAAGGATATGGTCTTGAAACTGATGATGTATAGGACTCAATAGTATGCACAATCGTCAAACTATAGACTCATCTATCTAATAAAAACAATGCCGCTAAAATGATAATCAATCCGACGGTTCAAAATAAAATGCAATTTTTTTAAATTTCCAATGCACAAGCAGATCCTAGATGAAAGCACAAGCACTCAGATGCAAAATGCAGTACGGAAAGCAAATATTTTTGTATTTTCTCTTATAATGGAAAGGAAAATGCAAAACTATGTTTTGTATTTTTCAATATAATGGAATGAAAAATGCAAGCGAAATCTACCTATTTGGTTAAAGAAATGCATAGCAGACGACTAAGACAACCCAGCACATCCCAAACAGTGAGACTCAGCTAATGTAATGAGCTAGAAAATTTGAAAATGGTGAAAAACCAACAAGGCTCAAAACAAAGAAAAAGAGGAGTTTCTAGTCACAAACATAGTATGGAACAGTCAGGAATGAGGCCAACTAAGACTCAGGAACACTCAAAACAAACCCAGCAACAATCCAAGGCCATAAATCAATCAAATCCAGAGTTGTACGCTACTATCGAAGGGAAAACTGCGAGTAGACGCGAGCTATAGTGTAGACAGAGGCGGGTAGACGTGGGCAAAGCTAAGCTGACCCGCGTATAGGGAAAAGCAAATGAGCAAATAAAGAGTCCAGTTACCCAGAAAAAGCTTGTTTTCTATAGTATATCCCAATGGCCAATCAAATACACAGAAGCTCGACACACAGCAACTTTAAATAAGGACAAATGCCTAAAAATCCCCAAAAATGGATGTTCTCCCCAGTATGGTCGCCATTTCTATTACAGAGAAAACTTCCGATGGCTTGGGGCAAACCACAATAGACAGCTAACTACCAGAAAATGACTCGATTCCCAATGCAATGCTATATAAATGACAATGCTAAGATAATGGAGAAAAGACCAACCTTCAACGGGATGTTCGAAGTAGATCCTCATTGAGCTTCTGACCTCTACACTTGAACCTGCAGATTAGTCTCAACAACAAGTACAAGCGAGTGCATATAATATGTGAAAGACATTAGCATAATCAATAGCATGATCCATGATATCATAAACGAATATAACCCAATGTAATTTAACAATATTCACAACATCAATTGGACGAGAAAATGAGTATTTCCATTAATGAATAACAAGAAGTACAATATACGACCTCTTGTCGACAACCAATTTGAACCAAGAACAGGGTCTCTCCACTTGTGCCTCCACCACTTCAATCCTCCATGTAATGGCAAACTCAAACTATGAAAGGAGTTTGGAAGGTGAATATAAGGAGTTCACAACAGCAAGGATCAATGAGTGTAGACTCAAGTCACGACAAAAATCCACTAGAGTTATCTTGCTCTCTCTTTCTCCTCTCTTCCATATGCCATAAGAGCTCAATATATAGCCCTCCAAAGGTAATTGAAAGGACACATCGAGGCGTTTCGGGGCATATGGAGGGCCAAAGGTCACCATAAGACTACTTTTTGGGAGTAAAAAGTATTTTTCTAATGATTTTTACCATTTTACTTGGTACTCATGGGCTATAGTGGAATAGCCTGCCTGTACGCTGGCTATAATGGGACAGCAAGCGTACAGGAAGAAAAATAGGAAAAATGTGTTTTCTGGCGGACATAAAGTGAATCTGAGTCAGTGAAATGGATACTGAAGACCAAAGAATGCTGATGCTCACAAGGTGGAAAATTACGCTGTAACAGTCATCTAGAAAGCGGTACTGGCTTCTTTACCACTCATAACACAAGGGCTTGCTTGGAAGGTGGGAAATGACACACAAATACGTATTGGCTCGAACCGATGGCTTGGGTGTCAAAATAAACATATACTCCCAAATCCACTCATCCATTTTCTTCAACAACAGGGAATCTTTCATCTAAATCAAATTGCAGACCCTCTTTCTACCACCTTCTGGAAAAATGGTTGGAGGAGTCTGGAGGACCTAGATCTCTCGGTCGTTTTTAACAACCTCTGGAATGGGTATCTAATTGCTCTGAGAGTCTCACATGTCCGTCTTTCTAACTCTATTGATGAACTTATTTGGTCGCCAACCTCAAATGGAAAATACGCTCCAAAATTGGGATACAAATTGTTGATGGAACAAAAACAACAAAATGTCGAGAAAAAATGGTGGTGGCAAAAGATCTGGAAATCCCATTGTCCTTCAAAATAAAAAAAATATTTATGTGGTACATGATTGCAAACAGGATTCCTACATGGGACCACATAAAGAGAAAAAATATTGAGGGTCCGGGTGTTGGCTTGGTTTTGCAACCAAGCTTAGTGCAATGGGCACCTATCAACAAGTGATAGCAGTTTCAAATATTGAAGTAAATAACAAACTACTTTAAACTATATTAATCATGGATCTATGTGAAATAGATAAGCAAATAATGGAAAAATTATCGAAAGAAAAACAATTGACAATATGTAAAAAATGATTTTTGTATTAAGAATAGGGGCAAGCAAGTGCTTGCAATGGTGATACCTCCAAGTGGTGAAGATTGTTGAGTAGCTCCAAGGGTGAGCAGCTCCAAGCTCCAAAGGTCTCTTCTCCAAGATAGCTACAACGGTCAAAAGCTCATGAGAGATTTTGACAGCATGAGGATAGGATGATGGATGGATGGAAAGTGAGGAGCCCCTACCACCTTTTTATAGTTTTTAGTGGTGGGGAATACCATTATGGTTTTGGAGAAACCAATGGTATTGACCAACATGGTTTAGGTACCTTTTCCCTCCTTTTTTCTTTTTTGAATATTTTTAATATTTTTATTCCCTTTTTAATATTTTGGGGAATTTTGGACCATTTTTTAGGGTTTTTTTAAGCTTTTTGAGGAAAAATATTCATTTTGAGTGGAAAAAGGGGTGTATTAAGGTCTTTTGGTGACCTTTTGATGGCTTTAGAGGCTCAAATGGTGAAAAAGTGGACAAATGGGTCATGTGAATAAGGAAATGAGCTAGTGAGCACTTTTTGGGTGTTAACAGATTGCCCCCTGATGTGTGAGGGCAGGAGCTCATCGTATGGCCGATAGACATCATAGTTCTTTTGTCGTTTTTCTGGGGTTTGGGGAAGAGAAGAGACCTATTGGAGACTGGATCCACGGCCCTTAGAAGCTGCAAAATATACAATATTACATGGCCTCAATATGAATGAGGAATAATCTCTGATAATGGACGAGGCGGGCATACCCATGCTCGTATCAAGACATATACATAATAATTGGTCCCAAGAAGGGGGACCTGAAAAATACATAAAAAATATGTTGATACATCATAATGGTCCGGAGGGGACATTATGCTGGGATGTACTCATGATCATAACATGACTGATCTCAATAACTGATACATTGGAATAACTGATGAGCTGCTGAAGCTGAAGGCGTCCAACATCTGTAGGGACTCGATGACTGTGAGTCATCTCCGAGAAGTATATGTAACTGTATACTCGAGGGAGTATAAAACTGGGGTACATCTGAATACTGTCGCCGTGCGCAACCCGGATATCTATAGAAAAAATGTATTTGGTTGTTTCCATAGGTAGACTCTCAAATGTGGAAGAGTCAGGTGGTATCCGGGGTCTTGAACGAATAACTGAACGGACCAATACCCTGTGCGAGTCTCAATGATGCGATCAAGGTGTTGAAGTCGAGCATGTGAGAAATAACCATTTGGAGAGGCACTAAGGACTCTTCTCGAAATGATTCGTAGGCACTCATCGTAAATGGTGATGAGTCCAAGACACAGGGACCTCTAGGTCTATCCTCTGGAATAAATTTGGTTGTCGTCGATAGAGGGAGACCAGCAACTAACAAGGCAATGATGTTTCCTTGATAGGAGCGCGAGGTGTAGAAATGAAGTGTGGTAGTACTGATGGTAGGACTGACATACTTGTGGGGATGGGAAGTAACTGGGGTCATATAGTGGGTAGACTCAAACTTCCTTTGTTTAAAGCATGATGACATGGTTGACCTGGCAGTATAGGGAACTGACTTGTAGGTGTGGGGATCATAGCTTTTAGGGACTGAAGGGTATGTATTTACTGAGGGGACAAGCTGATGGGTGTTGTCGAGGGATTCTCGGGGTGGCATACTGCAGAATACTCTGAACAAAGGCGACCAAAATGGGGAATCTGCCATATGAGTAGACGTGATCTGTTGTGGCGCCAAGAAGCACCATTGGGTCCTTCTTCGTAGTTTTAATGAGCTCCAAGAAGGGATAAAAGTGTGCTCTGAAATGGTACCGTCCTGTGGATTTTGTGAGCCCAGGACTGTTCGTGCTCATGGGTGCTTTCATTTTTAAGGAGTCTGAAAACGTTAAGAAGACTCTGCAGTGGTTGTGAGTACCGTCCTGTGGGTTTTTATGAGCCCAGGATGGTGATTGCTCGTGGTTGCTTTCATGTTTAGAGAGTCTGAAAGCGGTAAAAGGACTCCATTGGTGTTCTTTTTCGTAAGTTAGTCTCCAAGGCCCGAAAAAGCATAAAATGATGCAAATGGAGAACTCTTCTAGCCGATGTGACTAGAGTATTCCTTTTTCGTAATTAGTCTACAAGGTCCGGAAAAGGGGTAAACTTATACTAGGTAGAAGCCCTTTCAGATACGTTTAGCGAGCATGAAAGGAAGCAAGGTTGCTCGGCAATCTTTTCACTGTTTTAGGAGTCAGAAAAGAGCTTAACAGAAACTCCCTAAGTGCCTTTTTCGTAAAAGGGATTGATCGGCCCGAAAAAGGGGTAAAATTATACCGAACAAAAAGGGATTGATGAGAGTGAGAAAAGGTCTCAAGCATCATCATGTGTGCGAAATACTGGATCCGGTGACATAAAGATTGTCGAAAAGGGGCAATGGCCAATGTGGCACGCAAACCGAGGTGATGGGTGGGCATGGAAAAAATGCCCAAAAAAATGAGGGGGTGAGAGTGAGAAATGATCTCAAGCATCATCACGAGCGCGGAAAACTGAATCCGATGATATAACACTCATAAAAAATGGACGACGGTCGATTGGCACGTAAACCGAGGTGATGAGGGGGCATGGTAAAAAATGCCTGAAAAATCTGGGCGTGAGAGCGAGAAATGATCTCAAGCGTCATCACGAGCGCGGAAAAATGAATCCGACGATATAAGATTCGTCAAAAATGGACGATGATCGATGTGGCACTCAAACCAAGGCGACGAGGGGGCATGGGAAAAATGCCCAAAAAATCTAGGCGTGAGAGCGAGAAATTATCTCAATCATCAGCACAAGTTTGGAAAATTGAATCCGATGGTATAAAAATCGCCAATAAACTGACAACAGCCGATGTGGCATGCAAATCGAGGTGGCATGGGGAATGGAAAGAATGCTCAAAAGTTTTTGGTGAGAGCGAGAAATGATCTCAAGCATCATCACGGGCATGGAAATATGAATCCGGCGGTGCAAATGGTGTGAAAAACGGAGGTCATAAGGACTCCGGAATGGTCAAAGCAAATAACTAGGTTAAAAAATGGCTACAAATAAAGGTGAGCCCACCAAGCCAAGGATTCAGTGGTGGGGAGAAATGATGACCCGCGGGGGGAGAATACTAGGTGTATCAAATCAAATCGAATATACAAGTGATATGTGACCTCAAAAAATGGTTTAGATCATGCATGTGAAAAAGTCAGCAGGTTTAATGACCTGCCCCCATGCTATGTGCATGGGGTTTGTGATTGTGGATCACATATGTGTTGGTTTGAACGATGGGCTCATTGAGGTGTTGAGATAGAGATGATGGGGAAGGTTCAAAATGATTGATCATGCCCCCTATCCCGGGGTCGAGGTAATCTATTATGCCCCCTAACTCAGAGGTGTCAATGTGGTGCAGATGTTGTCTCAGAGAGAGATCAATAGGGCATTGAACAACTGTTGGCGAGGTGTTATACCATGAGGTTGTGCGTTGTGGTGGCATACTGAAGTGATGATATGATGATGGGGGATTCCCTTTGTGGGGTGGATGCCCCCAGTATCTCCGACGAGAATCACGATGATGATGAGTAGGCAAGGTTTTGGGCCTGCCCCCATGTTGTGGACATGTGGTTTCCTCGTCGATTTGAAAGGGTTGAACATGTGTGTCAAAGGGATCAATGGAAGGGGCCGACCGGACAAAGGGGTATCCAGTGGAAACCGTGTAAATGGTGTTAATTTCTTCCAAGGAGGAAGATGGTGGGGGATGAATTTCCTCAATTTTAGGAGGGGATATCTCTAGGTCAGCATTATTCAATTCGTATAAGGCTGCTCTATAATCTGGGAGATCAGGGCAATGGTGTGAATAATGGCCATAAATGACGCATATTGCACAAGGATGGTTTGTGCGTAATGATTTATCACGAGGTTGAGGGGGGAGTTCTAGTTTGACTACTGGAACGTTGGTGTCGTCATCCAACATATTCATGTGTTCTTGAAGTGCTGGTAACTGTGGACATTGATGGGTGGCATGGCCTATGTCGTCGCACTTGGGGGGTATGCGGTTTGCTGGGGGATTCTTCACCAACTTGGGGGTCGCTGGGGGGGTGTGATTTGTGGGTCCTGTGGTGTAGGTTTGTGGACCTCTGCCCCCAGTGTTTCGAAGTGGTGGGGGAGTATAATTGGATGTTGATGCAGTGGCCGTTATTGGAGGTGGTTGATTCTGGATGTTTGCTACACCAGGGGGTGGACAGTTAGAAGTATTGATGGGTTGCACCGGTTGTAAAATGACATTCGGTGTCAGAGGAGAGGTTGGGGCAGGTAGGTACCACACAGGTAGTCCTAATGTTAATCCTGGGAGATTAAGTGTAGCCATGACTGGTGTGTTGATGGCGCCTAAAGGGGGAAATAAAAATGGGATAGTATGAATTGGTGTGGCTCCTACGTGAGTTGGCACTGAGGGTGGTTGCGGGAGGAAAGGGGGTTGTTGGTTTGGTACCTGTGTGTTATGCGAGAGGGTTCACAAATTAGATATCTCGGTTATCTTCAAAGGGGGTTGGATGGATTGGAATGTGGAAGTCATAGGTGATTCCGAGTATAATCCGGGTCTGACTGTGGAGACGAACGATGTAGGTGCATTCTGAACTGGTTGTTCAATCATGGGGAGAACATTTTCTGGTGCAGCGGGGGCCTTGGGATCGTAATAGGTGAGTTGGTCGACCTTGACCACGCGTCCGTCATGGGGGAACATCATGGTACGAAAAACGGATGAGGAAACTGCCCACATGGCATACATGTAGCTGCGACCAAGTAAGAGCTAATAATCAAGTTGGGCATTGATGACCTCTATGTCAATGAGCATGGTTTTACCAGCTAGCTGGACGGGCACATTAGCTAATAGACCTTGGGGTTGAGCCGAACGACCGTCGTAGGCTCACAACGCAGTGGTGGACTGCTGGAGAGTAGGGGATCCCAACTTCTGCCAAACGAATGTGGACATAACGCATGTAGAGGCACCTTCATCGATAATGCACCGATGGATGACAAGATTCCGAACGGAAACAGAAACTTGGAATGCTAAAGTGGAAGGCAGGCGTGGTTCGGACTGGTCCGAATCGAATGCCATCAGTTGTGAATAATTGGGGTCAATAGCACCAATGGCAGAAAGCAAAGTCTTGCGCTGTGAAGGACAGTTTTTTAAGACTTCTAAAGCAGACATGGCTACGGGAGACTGGGCTAAGTCATCTACAATGCTGTAATTTGACGCAGCGTGAGCATTGGGGTTATTGTTGAAGCGACGAAGCGGGAAGCGAGGTGCTTTAGAGATGCCATCGAGTGGAGCCGGAGGTATACGTAACGTCTGATCAGTGGGGTGAGTGTTAGTGTTTTTGTCGGTGGGAGGGTCTTCAGGGGTGGATCCATATTGGTTCCGACGGGTTTGGAGGTTGACATCAGCGAATGACATCATTAACAAGTGGTGGGTACCTGAATCGAACATGGGTTGATCAGGAGCGGCATAAGTGATCTGTTGTTGTGGTGGCGCATTGCCTTGAGGGGGAGCCAACGACTGAGTGTTCACTACGCCTTGGGTTGGTAGGGGGTTTTGCAGCACCAAAGGTTGCTGCTGAGGGGGTGGGGGGTTGGGTGGCGCCTGAGGAGCTGCGTGCCCTTGCCGATGGGAATCATCAGTCCAGAGTTGTCGATCTCGCTCCAACTGTGGGCAAGCATGTGTGTAGTGGCCATAGACCCCGCATATAGAACATGGGTGGTTTGTTCTTAGGTTATTGTTTTTGGGCTGCTTGGGATGACAATTCGGATTCTGGTTGGGAGGAGCAGCATTGTTATTATTTGGAGGATTTGGGGGTGGTGGACATTGATTATGTTGTTGGTTGTTGTCGCGGTTACGTCCTCTTCCACGGTTTTGTTGTCCACCTTGGTTGCGTTGGTTGTTTTGATGTTGGGGCTGATTGTGTTGTGTATACACTTGCCCGTGAGCAACGGGAGGATTTTGGTTTGCCGTAGGTGCGGGAGCAGGTTGCGGTGGATAATAAGCTGGTGGGGATGGAGGTGGTCCAGTTACCTGCTAGGGTTGTTGGTAACCCTGAGCTATTGGAGGTGTTGGGTTAGCTGTTGTAGCTTGCTATGGGTAATACATCGGTTGTGGCAGGAACTGAGTTGGGTTCTGGGTAGCCGGTTGATTATAGTATGTGGGTGGTACATATGCCGATGGCACTTTCCCATAGAAATGTTGTGGACAAGAGGGTCCATGAGTGTGATGAGTCTGATTCGTTGGAGCGTACGAAGTTGTTGCTCCAGAATTAGATGTAGCCCTAGAGAGGTCTGGGGCATTTATGGTGCTCATTATGCTAAAAGGTTTAATGTGCGGTGTGACCTGGCCAATAATACCATCAGCGGCATGTGATGCCCCCGGCGCGTCACCTCGTGAAGAATCGCCTCATGGGGCGTCTGGTATGATGGTGTAGAGATAGCCTGATTGGGCATAGATTAGGTCGAATTGCTGAGCTTTTAGGATAGCTTCTTCCTCTGACTGGGGTCGTTTGGAAGCGACGTCTTTTGCTATGAGGGGTAGGAGTGATTTAAGGAACCAGTCCAAAAATATACGGTCATCCAGTTTAATCTTACAGAGGCTACGACGCTTGCGCCACTCATGGATGTGGTCCGTGATGTGGGTAGTTGTGTTTTGTCTGCAAGACAACAGTATTTCAACGCCTGCATCGTAACGTACAGGTAACTGAAAAAACTGAAGGAAAGTAGAGGCAAGAGACGTAAAAGTATGGTGGGTCCCATGTGGTTGTTCGATGTACCACTTGGCTGCAGAGCCAGTGAACGTTCGTTGCAATAGTCTTAGACGAATGGAGTCATCCACTATGGAGTTAGATGAACACCATAGGTGAAAAGACATTATGTGGTTTTGAGGGTCCTCCCCAGGTTTTCCTTCAAACTTGGGTATGTCCGAGGGGAGCTTTGTAGGCATGGGTGGCCATGTAGGGTTGTGCCAGATAGGATCATTGGTTAGCCTGGCTAAGTCTGGTAAGTTCAGACTAGCCATGTAAGGTAAACTAGCAGATGGGTGTGGCGTAGTGACTGGGACATAACTATTCATGGTGGCATTATGTAGTGGTCCAGTAGCCCCTAAGGGTATGCTAGGTGTTGAAGGTATGTGTCCTCCAACTGTTGTGGTTTGGTATGGGCCAGCGTTTCCAAGTGCAACCTGGGTTACACTAGGGTTAGGAATAGCGCCAAAAATTCCTGGGATCTGGGTTGTGGTCGTGACAGGTGGTGTGATTCCAATGTTTGGAATACCCATAATAGGAGGTAGTCCTGTGTTGGGCATACCTAAAGGTGGAGTGTCCCCCATATTAGGCATGCCTAGAGGGGTTGTTGTTACCATGGATGGCACAGTAGTAGAAGGGTTTGTGGATGTATCTCCAATAGTACTGGTAAAAAGTGGGTCGTATTGTGGTCCAGCCATGAGGTTGTTTGGTGATAATTCAGTAGGGTTTTCAGATTCAGCCTCAGAATCAGATATGAAGTGAGGCATGTCAGAATCGGATGACTGTATGTTTGGTCGATGACGTGTCGAGTCAAGGGATAAGGCTCGACGTCGGTGACGTGGAGAGCCAAGTAGACTGAACTGAGGGGGTTCACCCTGAAGACGACGAGATCGTCTAAAATTCTCAATGGTGAGAAATAAAAAAATTTAGTGTAAGGTGGTGATGTAAAGAACTCGAAACCCTAATGCAACAAAGAGTGCAAAAAAGGGGAGTGAAAATAAAGGCTCTCAGGCCAAAAATCAACCTCAAAAAGCACTTATTATAGCAGTTGTGCTATAATAAGTGGAGGGATGCAACAAAATTGGTCAGAATACCAACAGTCAAATAGTTTCTAGAAAAAAGAGGTGCTACTAGACCAAAGGTGGGTAATGTATCATGCAAACACCTAACTAGAAGTATTGTGAGTCAACAAACGATATCCTCTACAAGGCGATGAAATCCAAGTCATACAATATGGAGTGTTGAATCAACGGCTAGATATCCCCCTGCCGGGAGGGACACCGGGTGGACAATCCTAAAGAATGGCAACTAGGATACCCCGTTCATGACACGTTCAGAAAAGGTGAATCTGCCGTTTGGTCCTTTTACCGCAGTACCCCCATACAGGGATACCCCGAGAACTGCGAAAGGTAGCCTTCGGTTACTGAATGGATTTCGGTATTCCACTCAGGCCTCCGGAACCATTCTGGTGACTTCAACCCTCCTAGGGGAGAGGCCCTCTGATAAACTGGTTGTGACTGTGCCAAAAAATACTAGGGAATTTTGGTTCCCTAATGGACAACAGCTATGTCTCAAATGTAATAACTGAGGGGTGTTATTGGAACACCTATCCCCTCAATTCTACCTAACTACAAAATTCTTTTAAGTGCTCACAAAGTGGGGTTAAAAGTTGGTTGAGTTTAAGGTAAATTTTAAGGCTCAGTTTAAATTATGTGGCAGAGTGGGTGTAAGTGTGGTATTTAAACTGAAATTGATTTGCCTCGCTTGGGCGATTTTACAAATGAAAGAAAAAGACGCTTTCAGTTTTGCAAAAAATAAAGGCGTTTTTGAAATGTAAATGCTTGAAAAAACTACTCAAAAATAATGGATCTTTGAAATAATTCGAAGGAAAGCAAATAACATGAATACTTCAAGAAATAAATGGATCTCTTAAAAATTGCTTAGGCAAAGTATCAAGCAAATAAACAGTAAAACCTTGATCTAGCTAAAATGCTGAAAAATCTCTCTTTCAATTTCTAAAATTTTTGTAAAAAGACTTTTTAAAGGAGCATTCTAAATAGTAAAAGATTTCTATGGCTGTAAAAATGCAGAAATTTTAATACTGTAAAATATGCTAAATGGGCAGAAAATACAGCAAAAAATATTTTTCAAAAAACTGGCCGAATTAGAAAAACTTGCATCGCGGGTTTCGGGAAAACAGCCGCGATGGGCTGCGCGGGTTTCAGCCGCGAAGCCGCGATGTGGAGCGTGGATTCCTGTCACACAGTCGCGATGGGCAGCGTGGGTTTTGGCCGCGAATCCGCGATGTGCAGCGTGGGTTTTCGTCACACAGTCGCGATGTGCAGCGTGGAAAATAGCCGCGAAGCCGTGATGTGCAGCACGCAAATTTGTCGCGAAGCCGCGGCTCGCCGCGCGGAAAAAAGCCGCGAGGTCACGATGAGCCGCGCGACTGTCGAGCAAAAAACCGCGAGGCGAAAGCCGAAAACGGTCGCCGAAAAACGAACCCAAAAATGAAAATTTCGGGCTGTTAACGGCAATAGAAGGGGCCAAGATCTAGAAAAGCAATGGATCTGCTGTCTAGGATGGCAGATCTATGAATTAAACTGATTAAAACTAACAAAAACTAAGATCTAAGTATTCAAAGCCAGCGGAGTCGCTAAAAACTGTTGGCTTGGTTTTGCAACCAAGCTTAGTGCAATGGGCACCTATCAACAAGTGATAGCAGTTTCAAATATTGAAGTAAATAACAAACTACTTTAAACTATATTAATCATGGATCTATGTGAAATAGATAAGCAAATAATGGAAAAATTATCGAAAGCAAAACAATTGACAATATGTAAAAAATGATTTTTGTATTAAGAATAGGGGCAAGCAAGTGCTTGCAATGGTGATACCTCCAAGTGGTGAAGATTGTTGAGTAGCTCCAAGGGTGAGCAGCTCCAAGCTCCAAAGGTCTCTTCTCCAAGATAGCTACAATGGTCAAAATATCATGAGAGATTTTGACAGCATGAGGATAGGATGATGGATGGATGGAAAGTGAGGAGCCCCTACCACCTTTTTATAGTTTTTGGTGGTGGGGAATACCATTATGGTTTTGGAGAAACCAATGGTATTGACCAACATGGTTTAGGTACCTTTTCCCTCATTTTTTCTTTTTTGAATATTTTTAATATTTTTATTCCCTTTTTTATGCTTTTTAAGGAAAAATATTCATTTTGAGTGGAAAAAGGGGTGTATTAAGGTCTTTTGGTGACCTTTTGATGGCTTTAGAGGCTCAAATGGTGAAAAAGTGGACAAATGGGTCATGTGAATAAGGAAATGAGCTAGTGAGCACTTTTTGGGTGTTAACACCGGGTTAGTGCTCACTCTACAAACAAGCTGAGGAAACAATTACCCACCTCTTCCTTAACTGCCATTTCACTAAAAAACTCTGGTATGATCTGAAACTCATACACCCGGCAGCTGGGTCGCGCGTGGGGAATATTGTTGAAGAGGCGTGGAAAAATTGGCATGAAACACTGGACACAGATTTTATTCGCGCCTTACCTTTGTTTGCTATCTGGGGCATCTGGATCGCACGAAACCAACAGATCTTCCATGGAATATCTACTACCCCTACTATTATGGTAAATCGTAGCATTTCTATACTTTCCCATTTCTTGCAGGAAAAGTATCTTCCTATCCCCTGCATCATCACTGAAGAATTCATAAACCCCACACAACCTTCGACCTACTTTGATGGAGCATCACAAAACAATATATGTGGCAGAGGAGAGATTATGTTCCTAACAAAAAACCACGATTACAAGATACACATGGGGCTGGGTCATGGCACAAACAATTTTGCTGAACTCTTTGCTTTAAAACTGCTACTTATTTTTGCATTGGAAAAACATTGCACTCATCTTCAATTTTTTGGAGACTCCATGATTATCATTAATTGGATTAATAAACTACAAAGGTGTCACAAACTGCTCTTAAGCACAATGTTAGAAGAAACTGTTGGTAATATTGTCTGTTGAAAGGAGGTCCATCTCTAGATCGAGAAAGAAGTGTTAAAGAAAAGAATTGGGGCAACTGGAGGCACGTAGAAAAGCAAAATATTTCACGCCATAGTAGCCGGAGGATATGTGGCCTCAGAGCCAAGGGATGTGGCACGAGCCCGCTTAAAACAAACATGGTCAGGACTCTCAGACGCACTTCGTTTTCCTTAGCCCAGATGGTCCCTAACTGAAAACCACGGAGGACACGTGTCTGCTCCAGAGATATTCAGGGACCCCTGAGTGGTATCAGTAGACCACCTTTCGAGGTCCCTAAAACTACTTAGCTGTTACGGTGGTTTTAAAGTTTAAAGGTGGCTGGTAAGGAGGCCCTACGCTAGGCGGGACCCATCTTAGAGGACTTGTGGCTTCTTGGCTCGGATCTCAAAATTTCCTGTAGGCAGATCAAAGGTCTGAAAAGCATCAAGCGGTTAAAGCCGCGAGAAGTTTACCATGTTCATTTTGCCCCTGATGCAAATACCACGGTTTCCATGTGGTAGCTCTAGGATCTTTCAGGGGCCCTGGAGTGGATTTCCTAAACTATTCTTCGAGGGTCCTGAAAACCACCAAGGGACTTCTGTCTCATCATCTTCGCTGTCACTCTGAAGTGGCTCTCCCCAGTAATCATTGTCATCGTCGACACCATACGAGCTATATCTCACTTCCCGCGTGTGAAACTTGAAGGGGCACTCAAGCAATCATTGTGATAATACAGGCTCGCTCTCCAAGGATCACTCAGACGGCTCTATAAATACCCCCGAAGTTGGCTCATTTTGTACATTTAGACTCCTACACTTCACTAGTCTGGAACGAGGCCGAAGGTGTGCAGATTTTTTCAGGTGCATTTGAATTCAAGTGGCAAGTTGACAGGGGCCTTGCAATGGTTCATTTCATCTCGAGGGGAGGTTCACCAGGAGCAACAAGAATTCGGACGACCAGTGTCCACGAGCAGCCTATAGATGCACATTCGCGAACAACTGACGGGAGAAGCTCGAGGCCTCACCCGAGATGTCTAAGGAGGGTTCAACTATTTCGACAGTTCGAATGGAGAGAGGCTTTCCTTATGCAGCAGCACGGAAGAAGGGGATGTGTCGGCACCAGCAAAGGATGATCAAATGTTGAAGCAGTAGCACCTGAGCAGTTCTAACGAAGAAAAAGCAGCATCAGGTCCTGTTCCACAGCTCGGCATCCGAGTCAAACTTTTGTCCCATCAAAAATAAGGTCCGAGAGGAAAGGGCTTGGACGGGATGGAAGAAACAGGCAGCAGTGGTCTGCAAAGTAGCATCTTTCAGCAGTATGGTCGCAACTACATCTTCATGAGGCCTTAGATGGTCCAGCAAGTGATTAAAGGATTCTTGTTAATTCTGAAAGACGTTACATCGTTGATACCTTATATTTTAAGGTGATGCGAACTTTGTCAAGCTAGACGAACTACTCTGGTAGCAAAGTGGTCCCGGGTCGCAATCATAGGATGATTAGTAATTTTTGAATGATTGATTTTGTAACAAAATCTGTTAAGGAGTATAAACATAAATTTTAAGCTGTTGAGATGGAACTGATTGTAACAAATTTTGTTTTAGATAGTAGGTAGGCTATATATAGCCAAGTAGGCAGTAACCAAAGGGTCGGCTCTCTTATGTAAGAATCATTACATCTATGTTAGATGGTTGATCAATACAAGAAGAGACATATTATACCCTATCTTGGAGCTTGATGGATTCAAAGTTTTGATGTGCACAGTCAGTATCTCCTGTTGTTTTTCATATCTTCATTTATATATGATTTGCAGAACTATTCTGAATTTATATGAGTGCTTATGCTTAAATTTATTTCTTCAATGGTGATTAGTACTTGAAGTATTCATATTGGTTTATCTTGAAGTGATATCCTGTATAATTCAAATGGTGTCTTGTGTTCATTTTGTTAGGGTTGTTGAATTCCTCTCCCAGGCTCAACACGCCATTCAGTAAATGTAAAATAAAGATTTACTTTCACATTACCTTTATCTTGCACCATTCCATTTCCATTTGCTACTCAAAAGTATGATTTCTTTGCACATTGAAACAATGCCCGTTAACATTTCAAGATCGGAATTCTACACTATTTCTGTCATTTATGTTGTGATTCAGTCAAGTTTTCAGAAGTGATTATTGATGCCCACGCACAGTTCTAAAAAACAACTTTAGAACGTCTCTGGGACTAACAGAAACATTGAGACTAATTGAAAATTTTGACAACTTCATTTGTCAACATGTCTACAGGGAAAGGAACCGAGAGGCTGACCTCTTATCAAAAATGGGCTTGACACTACTTCCTGGTTAATGGAAAATTTTGGAGCAGGTCAATGATACTTTCCATGAATACTACCACAGGTCGTTCATCGAATGACTTGAAGCACAAAACACTTGAACTTCTTTTTCTTCTTTATTTTCTGATGGAGCACATATATTTCTTATATAGCGATTCTATGGATACTTTTGATGTAATTATGATAGGATATAGAGCTCTCACTTGAGAGCTTGAAAACACTACTTTTCTTTCAAGGCTCTACTTATTTCTATTTTTGATACCTGAAGATGAAAAGCTTACTTACAGAAAGGGCTCCTTGAAACTCTTATACATTATGTAATTTGATTATCTTTTAATGCAATTACGCTTTTTTCCTTGGAAAAAATAAAAAAAAAAATTGGACCTTTTTGCTTAAGATTTATTAACTCGATAAAGAAGGTATTGCTATTAATATCCCCATAATGTGCAATCAATTATTCGGTGAATATAGACCAAGATATAATAGATTCATTTTTACGGTCACAAAGCCATTGGTACCATACAAATTGATCAGGCTCTAAATATAATGATGCAATAGTTACCTTTTGCAAAGTTGGAACCTGGTGTAGATCAAAGAATTGCTCCATTTGGAATATCCATGTTATTGGATCCTTGCCATCAAAATTTCTCATGTCAATATTGGGAATTTGGGTATCCCTTGGTGACAATCCCTGATGACTTATGTTAAGTTTAGCCTAAATTTACAAGCAAGATCACTGAAAGAAACACAATCACAAGATAGACAAAGATTTACCCTGGGAAACCCTCATGGGGTGGAAAACCCAGGAAAACTTTCCTCAATATAGATAATCAACCAATACAAATATGCAGTCCCCAAACAAGAGCTCCTTCTCCTCCTATGCAGATCTCTCTCTCTCTCCTATGCGCAATACACAAGTGAGTGAATGAGTGATAAGTGAGGAACACACCTCCTCTACTTATACTCATCTTCTAACTGACTTTTCACCCTAACTAGGCCAACCTCTCCTAAGAGAGTCTAATAACCCCTAAACAGCTAACTTAGGGTCGACCCCACATGGGAGATCTAATAACCCTAGTTACCACATTCTCTCGGAGGAATAAGCATCTCTGGATATACAATAGGGTCTCCACGAAGGAATGAAACATCTCCGGAATAATAAAGTACAAATATAATATTCTTAGAAGTTACAATATCTCAACACTCCCCCTTAACGAGAAGGATATTATAACAACATCCGCAGGAGAAAGGAGTCATCAGCTACATGATACATGATACATCTATAAATCATTGGAAGCTTTCTTTAACATCATCAGTAACTCAACTAGTTATTGGAACATCTTCAAATCTTCAATACTAGAACATCTTCAGTATTGATTCTTTATCTTCTGCAGCATCCAAACAACTACAGCAATATCATCTTCTGGATCTTCTCGATCGACAGCATCATCATCTGGATCATCTCGATCAACATCAACATCTGGATCATCTCAATTAACATCATCATCTGGATCATCTTGATCAACATCATCATCTAGATCATCTCGATCAACAACATCATCTGGATCATCTCGATTAACAATATAATCACCTGGATCATCTCGATCAACATCATCATCTAGATCATCTCGATCAACATCATCATCTGGATCATCTTGATCAACATCATCATTTGGATCATCTCAATCAACAGCATCATCTGGATCATCTCGATCAACAGTATAATCATGTGGATCATCTCGATCAACAGTATCATCATCGCAGCATACTCTGCAATACACATGATCCTTCCTTTCAGAATTACGAGATCATGGACAATCCTTCCTTTCAAAATTATGGGATTCTAGTCCATCAACTCTGGTGATCCTTCCTTTCAGAATTATGGGATCATGGACAGTCCTTCCTTTCATAATTACGGGACTCTAGTCCATCAACTTTGGTGATCCTTCCTTTCGGAATTACGGGATCATGGACAATCCTTCCTTTTGGAATTACGGGACTCTAGTCCATCAACATTGGTGGTGCTTAGATAATCCTTCCTTTCGGAATTACGGGACCCAATATTTACGGAGCCACCACACTTGGACGATCCTTCCTTTCGAAATTACGGGATCCTTGTCCACTACTCTCATTTTAGACCATCCTTCCTTTAGGAATTACGGGATTCTAGTCTAAGGATCAATATTTAAGACTGTCCTTCCTTTCGGAATTACGGGATCACTGTCTAGGGATGATCAATCCCACCACAATCCAAGGATCAACATTTAAGACTATCCTTCCTTTCAGAATTACAGGATCACTGTCTAAGGATGATCAATCCTTATCAATTTAAGACACCACAACATGTCTAGGGACGATTGAATCCCATCACGTACATTTTGAACTAACTGTTCAGGGACGATGTAGTCCTGATCCATTTAAGACACCTCTCATGTCTAAGGATGATGTAGTCCTATCACGTACATTTTGAACTAATTGTTCAGGGATGATGCAGTCCTGATCCATTTAAGACACCTCTCATGTCTAAGGACGATGCAGTCCTGTCACATACATTTTGAACTAATTGTTCAGGGACGATGCATTCCTCTTGTCCACTTAGACAAAGTCTAAGGACCACACATCGACTTAATCGTCGGAATAGGTAACCTCATCAGTGTTCTCATCAATACAGGTATCCACATCATCGACCTTACTGTCGATGCAGGCAATCTCATCATCAGCGACCATATCACTCCCCCTTTCGAGGAGGGTCCTTCTGAACTACACCAATCTTGTCTCGAAAATACTCAAACTTTACTCGAGACAGAGGTTTGGTAAATATATCAACAACTTGTTCGCCAGTGCTCACATACTCGAGCTTGATAACTCCTTTCAGCACCATATCCCGTATATAAATATATCGGATCTCTATGTGCTTTGACTTATCATAGAACATTGGATTCTCTGTCATCTTGATACAACTCTGGTTGTCACACAAGATCACAGTGGGGTCCTTCTCTAAGTCAAATAATCATGATAACAACTTCCGAAGCCATATCGCTTCACAACTAGCAGAGCAAGCAACAATATATTCCACTTTAGCTGTGCTGAGAGCCACACTAGATTGCTTCCTGCTAAACCACGAGATCATAGCAGATCCCAGACAATAACATCCTCCCGATGTGCTCTTCCTGTCTAATACACTTCCTACCCAATCAACATTTGTGTAGCCATACAATATGAAGTCATGATCTCCAAGATAACATAGACCAAGGTCTATCGTACCTTTTAGGTACCTCATCACATGCTTTGCATCAATCAGGTGAACACATCTAGGTTCTACTAAATACTGATTCAAGGTGTTCACAGCAAAGCATATATCTGTCCTGGTATTTGTCAGATACATCAGTGACCCAATAATCTGTCTGTATAGTCATATCTTCTAACTCTGATGAGTCATCAGCTAACAGCTTCAAGTTGGAATCCATGGGTGTGGCCATGGCTTTGCATTCCAACATATCAAATCTTTTCAAGATTTCTACTGCATGCTTTCCCTGGTTGAGAAAGATTCCTTCTGGGCCTTGCCATACTTCCAGACCTAGGAAGTAATGCATCAATCCGAGTTCTTTCCTTTCAAATTCTGTGAAGAGCTTCTTCTTGCACTCGATAATTTTTTTCTCATTTCTAGTCAGAAATAGATCATCCACATATAGAAATAATATGATAGGTTCATCATCCATAACTTTGAGATAAAGATTAGGATCAGCTTTACTTTTGGTAAAGCCCAAGCTTGTCAAGAAACTGTCAATTCTTCCATACCAAGCTCTGGGAGCATACATGGGTTCTTTTATCTTCAACCTCAAATCCTTGTGGTTGTTCTATGTACACTTCCTCCTCAATCACACCATTCAGGAAAGTTGTCTTCACATCCATCTGGTGTAATTCCCACTTCATCATGGATGCAAGTGCCATGATGGTTCTAATGGAAGTGTGTATTGCAACTGGTGCAAATGTCTCTTCATAGTCAATTCCCTCTTTTTGAGAGAATCCTTTGGCCACAAACCTTACCTTATACTTTTCAATGCTACCATCTGTAGCATGCTTTATCTTGTATATCCATTTGGATGATACCACACTCTTGTCCTTTGGTTTGGGAACTATATCCCAAACATCATTCTTCATTATTGACTGGTACTGCTCTGTCATTGCCTCCACCCACTCTTTCTTATGAGATGCTTCTTCATAACTAGTGGGTTCTTGATCTACAAGATCACACATCAAAGCCACATAGCTGGAAAATGTCTTTGGTTTCTTGCTCACTCTAGTGGAGCCTTCAGGAGCTCCATACTTTTCTGCTCCTTGTATAATGTATCTTTCCCATGCTAGCTTTCTCTTTCTTGATATGTTTATGGCAGGGGGTTCTTGTGGTTCCATCATGTCATGATCTTCAGGTGTGGGTGCAACTTCTGTAATTCTGGGAGGTGCAACTTCCTCATACAATTCTTCATACTAGCACTTCCTAGATCTCTTAAGACCTACCTCTTCATCAAATGTCACATCCCTACTTATCTCCATATGATGGAATCCTGGGATGTATATTGTGAATGCTTTGGATGCTTCACAATATCCAACAAATATTCCCTTCTTCCCAGAAGGATCCATCTTGGTTCTCTTTTCTTTTGGAATGTGAATGTATACTGGGCATCCAAATATCTTGAGGTGACTTACCTCAGGCTTCTTTCCTGTGAACACTTCTTCTGGGGTCTTGAAATCAAGAGCACTATGAGATAGTCTATTCGGCACATAGACTGTTGTCCTGGCTGCTTCAACCCATAGATACATAGTTAGGTCTTGATCATGTATCATTGTCTTTATTGCTTCCATAATGGTTCTATTCTTTCTCTCCGCAACACCATTTTGTTGAGGATTGTAGGGAGTGGTTAGTTCCCTCTTGATTCCATCTTCTTTACAAAAGACTTCAAAATCCTTTGAAGTGTATTCTCCACCATTATCTGTTCTGAGTATTTTGATCTTCTTTTCTGAATATTTTTCTATCAAGGCTTTGAATTCTTTGAACTTCCCAAAGACTTCATCTTTTCCTTTTAGGAAATATATCCAAGTCTTCCTTGAGTAGTCATCAATGAATGTAAGGTAATATTCAAATCCACTTAAGGATGTGAAGGGAATTGGTCCACATACATCTGAATGGATCAACTCCAAATTACTTTTAGTCTTTGTCTCACTCTTTGGAAATGGGTTCTTGATATTCTTTCCTTTTGCACATCCTTTACATGTGCCTTTATGATCAATCTTCAAATCTGGTAGTCCTATAACTACCTTGCTCACATGAGGTAATGCTTTGTAGTTAATGTGAGCAAGCCTCCTATGCCATAGCTCACTAGGGCTAGTGGCCTCATGAACAAGGGCAGCTTCTAGATGACCCTTGAGTTTATATATCCCTCCTTCCTCTTCACCGATAACAATTGCATCCTCAATTGATTTTCCTTTGGACCACATGAGTACTTGTCCATCTATGAATGCAACCCTATAACCTTTCTTATCCAATGTTGAGATAGAAAGTAAGTTCTTCTTCAAACCTGGTACATATAGGATTTCCTTCATCTTTAGTGGAGTTCTAGAATCAAGCTTGTAGCTTGCTTCACCAATTCCCTTGATGGGATATTGATAGTCATCTCCTAATGATACCTTCTGAGGAGAGGTATTTTCTTCCATACTTGAGAGATTCTTCTTTTGTCCTGTCATGTACTTTGAAGCACCACTATCAATGAGCCATGTATCTTCTCCAGGTGTTACTAACCTCGAGAGTGCAGAGAATAGAACATACTCTTCTGCATCTTCTTCTTCTACTTTAGCTCTCTTCCTTTTAGGCTTTTCCTCTTATTCTTCTTCATTATCATCTTCTGCTAGATGTGCATGATGTCTTTTGTGAAGACTCTTCTTCTTCCTTGAAGGACAATTTCTAGCAAAGTGTCCTGGTTTGTGACAACTGTAACATTTAACTAAGGAGAGGTCTCTTTCTGAACTTACTCCTTCTTTCTTTTGAAATCTATGTGGAGGATGAGACCTCTTATGGCCATTCTTCATGGAGTTGAAATGACTCCTTCTTCTTCTGGTGTGAGTGGCCAAAGCTTGGTCATCTTCTTTGAGCAAGGATTCTCTATCGGCTACCCTAACCTCTTCTTGAATGCAATCCTCCCATACTACATCAAACTTCATACTTTCTTTTCTTGCACACATGGTTTGGATGAATGACTCCCAAGGTCTAGTGAGACCATTGAGTGAAGTCATGACTAGTTCATCTTCATCAAGGGTGTCTCCAATGGCTTCTAGTTGTTCCTTGAACTGGGAGACCCTTGTGAAATAATCTTGAATAGATTCTCCTTTATTCATTTTGGTATTCTTCAATTGAGTTCTCAAATTCATCTTTCTGTTGATGTTCCTCCCTTCATACATTCTACCTAGGGCACCATACATTTCCTTTGGGGTATTCTTGGATGCCACTTGGGGAATCAAGTGGTCCTTTATAGAATCAACAATGATTCTCTTTTCCCTAATCAAGTCCTTCTTATACTTCTCTTTGGCTTCATCTTCCGCAGGTTCTGCAACCTCATATTTGATAAATTGGGCAAGATCATTCTCTTCAAGAATGAGACCAATCCTATATTTCCATGCTCGAAAATTCTCTATACCCTCTAGCTTGTCTTCAAGCTTAGTGCTTGGAGCCATCTTATCCAGGAGGTCACATAAATTGAATTTTCTCAAAAGATAGAATAAAACTTACCAGGAGATGTGCTTGATTGAATTGAGATGACTGGTGTACTCTACTTCTGGAAACTTCAACTTTTCACCCTTCAAATCTGACCAGCAACTTTCGGATCTGCAATAGGTTTATGGTTTTATGGTTCGCACTTTTTTTGGTTTACTGGTGCACAGGTGCGCAGTTTTTCTGGTTCACTAGTTTTCTGGTTTTTCTGGTTTTATGGTCCAAAAGTCAAACTAGGGTTTGACAAAGCCCGTGGTTCTACCCATTCAAAAGTTCAATCTAGGGCTCATAATTTCAAATTTTAGGAGGAGCATCCATCCATGCTCTTAGAATCCAAAAATTCCAACTTTTGTAGAAACCCTAATTTTCACCAGAGGAGGAGAGAGAGGTATCTTCACCTTGTGAAAGATGTCCTATTCAGGCTAGCTCTGATACCATGTTAAGTTTAGCCTAAATTTACAAGCAAGATCACTGAAAGAAACACAATCACAAGATAGACAAATATTTACCATGGGAAACCCTCATGGGGTAGAAAACCCAACAAAGCTTTCCTCGATATAGATAATCAACCAATACAAAGATGTAGTCCCCAAACAAGAGCTCCTTCTCCTCCTGTGCAGATCTCTCTCTCTCCTATGTGCAATACATAAGTGAGTGAATGAGTGATAAGTGAGGAACACACCTCCTCTACATATACTCATATTCTAACTGACTTTTCACCCTAACTGGGCCGACCTCTCCTAAGAGAGTCTAATAACCCCTAAACAGCTAACTCAAGGCCGACCCCACATGGGAGATCTAATAACCCTAGTTACCACATTCTCTCGGAGGAATAAGCATCTCCGGATATACAATAGGGTCTCCACGGAGGAATGAAACATCTCCGGAATAATAAAGTACAAATATAATATTCTTAGAAGTTACAATATCTCAACAACTTCCATTACCAAAATCATTTCCTCTTGGAATATTCTTATTCATGGAAGGTTTCTCAATATGAGAATTATCTTTGTCCTCTTGAGTATCTTGGAACACATCATCACCTGTAGGAAAAGTATCCCTTGAATTTTGTATGAGATTAACAATATTTTTCATATTCCCCATCAACTTCTCCTCTAAATTATCCAAATCAACTTTTTTCACAGACCCTTTAATCATATCTTCCAACTGGGACACTCGAAAAGAGAGGTCATCCCTTTCATCATACGCTGAGGATGGATCCTCTAGTGGTTTGGATGGAGTGTGAGTCTTTAGAATTCCTTTTGGTTGAATTTTGAACAATATAAATAGATATCACATCTTAGGTGTTACCATAATTAGATCCTTCTACTCAAAGTTAATCAAAATTAAAAATGGCGTACCTTTTCAAACCCTGATTGGAAGACAGTTTTAAGGCCGACTTGAAACTGATGTAAATTTTAAATTTCTACTCCTATGGGTCTGAAACTTCATATTGTTGTATCCTGATGCGTTCTCTTTCCAATGCCACATGTATGACCTAATTTGGATTTACCAATAAGAAGTTATTGCCAATCTCCCAACACCTCTTATTTTTGGTCGTTCTAGAATAGTGAACTTGTACTGTATGCCACGTGTCCAATATTTTGTATCTGAGGTTGAAAACCCTACCAAAGATACTATGGTCCATCTTCTTTCATATGCAATAGGTCTCACTCAATTTGAATCTGTCATGCCCCATATATGACATTTTTTCTCAGAACACACGTTTTAGACTAGTTTTTGGACTAGTCAAGAGCCCTAGATTCTGGAACGAAAATATCTGAACCTGTAATTTTTCAGGATCTTAAACTTGGACCACAATTAGTTCGGCCTTTTTTCTAGATGGGTTTTAAGTCTCTCTCTTTGAACCCTTGTAGAAAAAAATTTATAGCGAAAATTCCAAGATGACTCATTTTGAAGAAACTAGTCTCAAGGAAAGGGCTCTGATACCAAATGTTATGCAACAAATTTCCAAAAAGAGTATGAAAAGAGCATAAATAGATCAGACAGAGTAATACATGACTTGATTGAAGAAAATAACTGAATAACAAGCCTCTTCGAGGGGGAAGCCTCATTATACAATGTACTACGTACACAAGACAAGACAAGACAAGATACTCCAAATGAAAGGTCTCCTTCCTATCTATAGGAGACTAAGGGGTACAATCCCAACTAATTGATCCAAGCCGACATAACTAATATAACCATACTAATGACAATTACCACTAATGGACCAATGCCAACATGAAAACTAATGTAATGAACCATAATATAGGGGGAAATGTGCCCATATTTAGGGCTTACCACATTCCTATCTAGAAGAGGCATACTAATATTAGGTTCGACCTCCATAGTGTCCTAAGATTTTACCAACAATTAATGCAACTATTGTAGTGAATTGGAGTATGGAAAAAATGTTCATATTTGTAACCAAACCTCTTATTCCAACATCCCCAACCTCCTATTGTGAAAAAGCACGATCAAGGGAATGTGTTGGTTGAACATTAGGCATAGTTGTTAGTGTCTTAGATTATATATATTCTATTCAAACAACTTCATGCATTTCCTTAATGGCCTGTTGCAAGTATTCCTTTTGGTAGTGCGCATTAAATCCAAGTGATCTCATAAAAACTTTGTGAATCTTATCAATAGTTCCTGCATCAATATCAATGCCAGTCCCGACACCAACATAAGTAATGGTATTAACCACACTGGACAATGCATTCAAACCCTTTGACTCCAAATAAAGTTAACCAGTGCCCCACTATCTATTGTCTCACGCTTCAATATTTTAATTAAGTCCAAACAACCCTTTGTACTATGCCTTGTCTTTTGGTAGTGTCCACACCTCCCCTAACAAGGTAGTGGGAATATATCCATAATATGGCCTATACCATTGCAATTATAGCATCGTGGGGATCCTTGACCTCCATCTTCTTTATCTCCTTGATTTTCATCTAATTGGCCTCACCCCACACTTGAAGTTACAAAAAACAAAGATATTATTATTGAAACTCTCAAACAAATATTTTAGAGTATGACACTTGTCAATTATATGACCTGAATACTTGCACATATCATAACATACATATTTATGCAAAAAATGGCGATGTTGTGGGTTGTGATTTTCTTTGCGACGACTCACAAAATCATCAACATGAGTGTTTCCTATGAAGGGACCTTGTGTTGTGGTGGTAGAGTGCAACAACTGAGGGTGGGAATTACACAAATCTCCTTCTTTGCACATCGTACATCAAAATTTGTCTCATGTTCCCTAGTTTAATTTCAACAGTCCTTGGATTTGCTCTAATAATGTCGTGAGATAATGTTGAAACTAAGCCATTCTTATAGTCATATTTGGAAGAGGATCACCACCTAACCCACCAATTAACTTCAAGCACATTGTGAATTCTAAAGCCTAACAATGAGTGCTCAAAAGTTGTTGTAACAAGGGTGTGTGAAAATGTGGTAGCAAACTAGCTTTGAACTACTCCGTGAGTTACACATCCTAAATGGTATAATTGAGTCTACTCATCAAATTCTAAAAGTGCTAGTCATACTCTTAGACTATCTCCCCTCTTCTCTACTTAATTCCCTAGAGCTCAACTATGCTTTGTTGCTCCAATTTAGGCTTGTGAAATTCTTGCACAAAATCTTGCCCCATCTCCTCCACACAAAGTAGTTTGAAACTTGTCCATGCACACATCTTTGCAATTTTGCATGCATTTTTTATTGCATGACATAGAAACAAATATTCATATGCATTCTCCTCACCCCTGCTCGAGAACAAAGGTAGGGGAAACAAAACACAAAATCTCTCAACTTCTGCAACTACTTATCTTCTTGGATAATCCTTACATTGCATTCACATGTGAGGGATGCCTTCTCCTTACACAAACTCTCTCCATCTATCCTTGCAATCAAATTTTTTCAAGGCCACTCACTTATGAACATGCTCCCCTTGTCAGTATCATCTACTACATCTTTTGCCATGCACTTATAGGCTTGCTTATACTTTGTAGACTGCACCAATTAGCCCACACCCACCTCTAGGTGCAATGCTTAAGCTTCATTAATTCGGGGCTAATCAATGACCCCTTCTCTACCATGAACATCTTGATCCATGCTAGAATTTTAGCTACCTACCTTCCACATAAACCTTTCTTCAAACCTTCTAGTGCCTTAGAAAAAGATAGATAGTAGTCACATATAAACTCTAAAAAAATAACCCCTCGAGATTCTATGACCCAAAGTCCATTGCATGGATGATCTCATGATCACATTGCTCCAACATTAGTAAGTTTGGTGCAACCCATTCAACAACTTGCGTGGGGTACTAAGGTGAGTGTGGTAACTTTATGAATTATTGTAACCATTCAAACCACAATATTGAGAACTGAACCTAGAAAATTTCTTGTTCTTCCAAGAACAAGTATTGGTCTTCAAATTTATGCACATCTAACTTTAGACAGGCGCATTCTCGCCAAGCAAAATGGTTATTATGCTTGTCAAATAAGTATGAATCTCATCTTGCTCAGGTTTCTACTACATCACATCCTACTTGACATTGATTTGGTCGTGATGAAAAAACCATTTGTTGGCCCTAATAAGACAAGGGTTCACACATGGACCCAACAAATGTTTAATGTAGTACAGGAAGCTGACATTGTCAACCTTTTTAAAGAAAGGAGGTTTCACCCGAAGCCTTAAGTTAGTTGCCTAGAAAATAATGCAAGGTAGGACATCAACATTGCACATTAACATCATGTCCATCCACGCCAACAAAGAATAAACAATCCACCAAGCTAATATAAAAACAATAAGGAAAAAAAAGACAAGAAAGAGGCCCATAATCTACGAAACTCACTAGAGGTATTCAACAAGAAACATAGTACATCAATCCAAAATGGTACTAACTTTGTACATATAGACCCTTATGACATCACACCTACATCACAATGGTAAAAAGTCTTTTAAATTGCTATCTTAGGGCTATATATATAGACATACGATGACAATGTGAAAGTTTTTAGAAGTCTTGTGGTCCTGCATACTAGGTCCCTAATGTGCATATTCTATATATGTGCAAAGTGCTTGAAATATCCATTTGTGTATATACAAATTGAGTCATAACATAAGTTATCCAAATATCCAAAACCTTGTGTATATATTCTAAAGAGGTGCACATTACAATATGACATTAAATAATGTCCCAATAGAAGCTTCAATGTTGATGAGCAACCATACCACATAAATTTACAAGAATATGAATACAAATTCTTAATCACCTTATTTGGAATGAATGTTATTGACATCCAAAAAACATATGTTGCCTCTAAAGCACTTTACATTAAGACAATTCTACCAAAATAGAGCTATTTGTTGCACTCGAGATTTATCCTCCTTTTTACTTTGTATACCAATGAGCACAAATTGAAAGATAAGTGTTTGGCTTGAGGAAGATGTCAAAGTACAAAAACCTTCAATGGAAATCTTACAACAAAAGGTGGAAATTTGCAAATCATTTCTTGGTCTCTTTGAGGGACCAAATTATGGCTTTTCCATATTGACTTTCCCTTGAGAAAACTTCCACAATTTAGCAAAAACCTTTGCCTTAAAGATGGAACCATCCTCATGAGAAATATATCATCAACACATTGAGAACGAGTAAGAGAATGTGCTCCTCACATGACCAACCCACAAACCCTTTCTTTTCTTCTAATCATCTTAATTATTCCGCTAAGAGCTTAAACAACAAGTGTGTGTGAATATATATAAAGAGGGAGAGAGATTGACCTCTTAGAAGAAGAGAGAGATTTATTACCTCAATTTCTTCATAATAAAAAAACTTAACATATTTTTGATATACCAAATTGATTTGAGTAACTTTTACTCTAATTTACCAAATTGTATTTTTTTTTACAAAAACGGTTATAAGTTGTATTAAGATTCAGTGAAATAATCGCTGGAACAATTACAATAGAATAAAAGAATCTTATATGGATTGTCGGAGGAATCTAAGTTAAAAAACAGTCAAACCAGAGCAAAATTGATCCTGCTCCAAACACCACAGAGAATGTCCTAGGACATCGATCAATTGTCCCAACTAAAATATTGGTCTAAAAATCCTTTAATCTTCTTCAACACCGTTCATTCTATCTGATTGAGATCTGCAGTCAGTTTCCTGCACGAAGAACAAGCAATTTGGTCGAAGGGGGATAGTGTTGGGATGAACCTTCGAATGGGAGTAGCGCAGGGATGAACATTCGCAGACTTGAGATGTCCACGCCTGAGATATTTTGTCCACCTGTGTGTTAATATTCTACTCCTGTCCACCAATAAAACGTCATCTTCTAGGTTAAGACGAAATCCAGCATAATGGTTCCATTTCAAAGTGCTGGAGTTCTTAAGGGATGGTGAAGGGATTGGAGATCCCATTGATTTTCAAGATCCCTTTTCTTAGAGGGACTGATTCATTAGTAGCAAGATCTGCATCTCCATTGAGATTTCGCAGTATCTGGAAAAACTCAGTTCTTTGAAAGAGATTCATAAGAATCTTAATTTTCTCTAGAATATGCCTAAGTCTCATATTGTTGGGTCTATGTTTTTCTATGAGTGCTTGGATCACCATCCTTGAGTCGCCAAAGACATTAATTTCTTTGATTTCCCTTCTCTTAGCTTGATACAGTCCTTGCCATAAAGCTAAGGCTTCAACAATATTATTGGTGTCTTCACTGAGTCCCCAGGA
This sequence comes from Larix kaempferi, assembly GCA_027924585.1. Lineage (NCBI taxonomy): Eukaryota > Viridiplantae > Streptophyta > Pinopsida > Pinales > Pinaceae > Larix > Larix kaempferi. The sequence goes on from BSBM01000236.1 coordinate 1,682,672, forward strand.
ATAATGAAGATCAAGAGGATCATTGGGACCTAACAACACCCCTCCTCCTCCAGTCTCCCCTGGATTCCCTTTGGAAGCCCCATCAAAGAAAAGGGCATGCCCCTTCAATGACTTCTGCCACAACTTAAAGCTTAGAGTATCCATCCTAATTTCCCACTTTTCCAGATTGTTAGTAGTAGGGACAATGGTATGAGGGGAGGGAAGGATTTTATTCATCCAAGATTCTTCATCCCTATTCAGCATACATTTATTCTCCTGGATTGGGGTAGAGTTTAAACAATCTCCCATCAAGGCATGAGCTTTCGTAGCCACATGGGCTACATGAGAAGACTTATTTATGAAAATATGGGCATTTCTTTCCGACCATATTTCTCAGAGTATAAATTTAGGGAGACTTAACCAACAAGCCTTGATCCTTTCTTTTTTGTTTAGTGAATATGGATACAAAGAGGCCCACTCACTTAGTAGTGAAGGAACCATCTTTGGAAAAGTAAGCTAAGTCGACCAAGAGCCCAGGGCATGTGTCCAAACCCCTACTGCAAAGGGACAATTAATCAAAATGTGATCGGTTGTTTCTTTTGACAACAAACAAAATGGACTTCTCATTGGTCCTTCCCAACCCATTTTTTTTAAAGTTATCTCCAGTTAGAATGCTATTGTGGGCCAACGTCCATATGAATATATCTACTTTTGGGAGACTTTTGAATCTCCATATTTCTTTCGAGAGAGTTGGGTTGATGGGGGCATTCGGGATTGCTTTGATCTACTTGTAACCTTCTGCAGCTGTGTAAAAACCAAAAATTGACACCCCATCCACGCGTGTCCTTCATCTTAGCTGCTATATAGGGGTCTTCCCATGAAGATAGGAAATCATAGTACGTTCTTCATCGATCATTTGATTTGGACAATCTGGGAGTTTCCATTCCTTCCATGATTTGGAGCTATCTTCATTTCAGACGGAGATATCCCAAAGGGAGGTGATATTAAGAGATTTGTAATGAATTTTTACGTTGGATTTGTTTAAGATTGAGTCCAACGTAGTCCCTCCAAGAATATAATATTCCCATATACGAATATTTTTGTCGTTCCCCCGGGATCCAGGTTAAGAGAGGTTGGAAGAACCCAATTGCTTTTTGACAAATGTTAAATATCGGGGATCCTTTCCTTACCTTTGGAGGATTATGAAGGCAGGTTGTGCATGGTCCAGTGTAATATTTCTTCCAAAGAGCATGCTTGCTCCAGGTTAAATTTCTTGTTACCAATTTCCAAAGCAGCTTCGCCCCGAGAGCTAGATTTTGGGCTCTTATATCTCTGATTTGGAGGCCCCCTTCTAAAATTGGCTTGGTGACTTTTCCCCAGCTGACCAAGGGTAGCTTGTTTTCATTGTTTTTACCACCTTTCCATAAGAATATTCTTAGGATTGCTTCCATTTTGTTGATGAAACCTATTGGGGCCAATAGGATTGAGCTTTGAAATGTTGGAATGCTGAGTAGAATTGATTTTATCAGGACCAGCTTCCCATCTTTGTTGAGCCACCCAATTGTTGATTTTGTTTTTTAGCTTGTCGAGAAGAGTGATCCATTGATCAGATTTTATATTAACTCTGGAAATGGGGATTCCTAGATATTTAAAAGAGTTCCATTGAATATTCCCCTCCATTTCCATAATTTTGGTGATGCCTGTCATTTCAATATTGGTACAATTCCACCCATATATTTGGCTTTTCCTGTAATTTATCTGACTGCCTGAAGCTTCCTTGTAGAAATCGAGCTCCCTTTTGATTCTTCTAGCAGTAATTTTACTGGCTCCTCCCAATAGGAGCGTGTCATTTGCGAACTAAGCATGGTTGATCTCTTTGATTCTATGTGCTATTCTGATTCCCAATAGCTCTTCTTGGGTTCGACAATGCTCTAATTGAAAACTAAGGACCGAAGCTTGAATAACATACAACAAAGGTGACATCGGTCAGCCTTGATGCAGCCCCCTGGTGGCTTGGAAGAAATCAACAGCTCGCCCATTGATCAACAGGGCTATCCAAGGGGAGCCTATACAATCCTTTACCCAATTGCTGAACTCCAAGGCAAATCCGAATTGGAGCATTACCTGAAACATAAAGTCATGTCGAACCCTGTCGAATGCGTTAGCTAAGTCTAATTTAACAATCATACCTTTTTCCCCTCGATGATTTCTTGAGTGAATAGCTTCTTGGACTAGGATGATGTTATCAACGATGTGTCTGCCTTTGATGAACCCCCCTTGGTTCTCTGGAATGATGGCAGGGAGTATGTCTTTGACTCGATTGGCGATTACTTTTGTGATGAGCTTATAACCGATGTTGCATAGTGAGATTGGCCGATATCGGTCAAAGGAGGTGGCTCCATTTTCTTTAGGAATTAGAGCTAAGAATGTTGAGTTTGTGCTCCCTCCAATCTTTTGATAATTTTGAGATTTTAAGTCCATTCTATGTAAATCTTTTTTTACGATTGGCCAACAGGATTTTATGAACCTGGCAGTAAAGCCATCCAAGCCAAGGGATTTGTCTGGTTCCATATTTCCCAATGTTGTTTTGATTTCTTTTCTCGTGACCAATGCCATAAGTTTTTGGTTGATATCCTGCGTTATAAGGGTTGGGACCAATTCAATGATCTTCTTACTTCTTTCATCCTGATCATGACTATTTTCTGAGTACAGCTCTTTGAAGTGGAGGTGAGCAGCATGTTTGATTTCGCTGAAGTCATTTATGATTTGGTCGTGGATATGTATTTCTTTGACCGAGTTGTATTGCTTCCTAGCTTCAGCTTGTTTATGAAAGAAACTGGTGCTCTTGTCGCCTGACTGAAGCCATAGACTTCTATATTTATGCCTCCAATAGTCTTTCTCCTCTTTGTATGCAACATGAAACTTCCTTTGAAGTTCCATTTCTTGTTCCATATTCTCATTGGTGATCGGACTTTCTTCCAACAGAATTTGGTGATTTTCCAGCGGAGTTTGGGCTTCCAGCCTCTGATGTGAAGGGGTTTTTATGTTTTTGGCCCAGCTCTTGATTTCTTTTTTGAGGCACCTCAAATTTTCTTCCCATACATAGAATGGTGAACTTGATACTAGTCTCGACCAGATTTTGAGGACAATTTCATGGAAGCCTTCCTTCTGGATCCAAGACGGGCTGAACCTGAAAAGAATTGGCCCCGAAGTTTTATCTTTAGAGATTTCTAATAGAATAGGCTTGTGATCAGATGCATTGAAAGGCAGGATTTTAGAGTATACATTCAATCCAAGAAGGAGAAAGGAGTTGCGAACTAAAAATCTGTCCAATCTAGCGACGATATGCCTTGGGCCCATTCTCTTGTTCGCCCAAGTAAATTTACCTTTGGAGGGCTTAATGTCTTCAAGCTCCCATTCATGGATGAGATCTTCCACCGTTTCCCAAAATTGGTCTCTTACAATGGATCCCCCTCTTTTTTCCCCTAGGGATAGAGTGACATTCAGATCTCCAGCTAAAACAATAATCTCCAATTGAAGAATTTTGAGATAGTCTTGAATGAGATTCCAATAGTCTTTTTTTTCGGAGATAAGATTCAAAGAATAAATGTTAAAAAGGAAGATCTGGGGATTTGACTCCTTGTGGAGAAGTTTAGTGTAAATACAATGAATGCAGATGTCAGATGTTACGTCCCCGGACCTCCCTTGTGGCCTTCCAAGGCCACCGAAGATCCGACATTACTTTTTTTTTCTTTTTCTTCTTTCACTTCCCAAACTACACATAGCTGCAATGGACTCGAATCCACAATCCCTCATTGCGATCCACGGTCTGCATGGCATCTTTCCGCAATTGCATCACCGGATCCGCAATCCGCAACTCTCTTGGATCCGCAAGTTGCCTTGGATCCACAATCCGCATTGCGGAATTCGAAAGTCGGATCGCCGAACTTATCTCTCCAACACCCTTCTACAATCCGCATTGCAAAAGTTGAAATTGCAGAAGTCCAACTTCAACGGGAAACTTTCCCTTCCGCAATCCTCAATCCGCATTGCGGAAGTCGGAATTGCGGGAGCACCAACTTCAATGGGAAACTTCCCCTTCCACAATCCACAATCCGCATTGCGGAAGTCCAACTTCAACGGGAAACTTTCCCTTCCGCAATCCACAATCCGCATTGCAAAAGTCAAAATTGTAGAAGCACTAACTTCAATGGGAAACTTTCCCTTCCGCAATCCGCAATCCGCGTTGCGGAAGTCGGAATTGCGGAAGCCCAACTTCTCTGTTCCAACAGTTTACCAGTGCAAACTTCTAAGGGGCATAACTTCCTCATCCATAATCCAAATGAGGCAAGGTCGGTACCGTTGGAAAGCTCTTGGAGAGCTCTATCCAATGGTATAATCCCCTTCCCAGATGAGGTATTTAACCTCCTCATTTTATTCTCTGAAGTTTGTTTATAACCTTCTAAGGTATCTTCCAACCCTTAACAGGTCTCTACGTATCTCCTTCCATAACCCATCTTCCCTCTATCCCTTAGAGCGGTTTAGGAATAGCTCAAGCCACATAACCATCCCCATGATTAAGTAAGGTTAAGCAATCCATTACAAGGTTAAGCATCTCATAATAAAACACATAATAAAAGAGGTTAAGGCTAACGATACATCTAACACATGTATATTAGCAATGCATTAAACTCATGCAACTGGATAAAGCATTCAACTTGCACTCAACCTTCCACTTAGGCTTACACATGGTCTAACTATTATTCCCATTCATATAACATTCATTCAACAGGTTAAGCAACACAACATAATAACAATACATGAAATACGTCATTCATTCCACATAATACTTATCTTTGTATCTTGAAGTTGTCCCAGCAACTGGCTAAGTGAGAGCAACCTTCCACCCAACCTTAAGTCTATGTCCAACCTATACTCTTTCAGCTGAGAGACCACCCCTGAGCTGGGCTATGTATCCACTAAGGAGGGCTAAGTAGGCTCTCTAACAGTCAAGATCCACTTCAATGCTAAGCCCTCTTATCACTGGTTTTATCAAGCAATCTAGGAAACATACTCGTGTTAAGCCACCCTGCAGTTGGGTTTATCAAGCATCCACATGCTAAGCCAACCTGTAGTTGGGTTTATCAAGCCTACATGGTAACAGGGAGGATATTGCTAAGCCAGTGAGCTAACCATAGAGCTACAAACATCTCAATCACTCAATAGACAAGGCACCCACATTATCCACCTCACCAAACACAAGGAAGGCCCTCTTCTCTGCTACACAGTCCCTCAAGGCCCCTTCCCTTCCAGTACTATTCAGGGTAGGCATAAGAAGGTCCGACTGCTAGTTCTATGAGATCATGGTCTTCACCGGGTTTGTTAAGCATTCCCACCCTAAACCCAATCTTTTACTTCTACTAAACAAGTTGATTCATTCCAGGGGTGCGGACTAAACTCTGTCCTGCAACTCGATTCTCTACTCATGGAATTTCAGGCTTCACACAGCTTCCTCAAGCTATGCATGCCCTGTAATCCGCCTTCGAACTCGTCTTCAGGTTTCTACCCAAAGATCACGCCTACACACGGGATCCCTCTGGTATTCGGCTCCCTTCCTTCGGCTCACCTCTGCGTTTCAGGATATTTTCCCCATCGTATGAATGACCCAATCCCCGAACAACGAACCAAATGCAGGAACCCCCAAGTTCCCATTGTCGGAACCCCAACTCAGATCTCAGCTCCGTTTTTTATCTCCTGCGAATATCCTCCGCAGGCTTTCCTTCTCCACGTTATGTAACCGAATCCGTACCCGTACAAGGAATCAAATCGATTACGCCTGCCCAAGTGGCAGGACGGGTCACCATCCCACGACCCCATCACCTCTCCCTAGTGGATACCTTCACCCCATTCTCATTAGTTGCCTCACTTAGCCAGTTTTGGGTATTTCATTGCAATATTAAACATTGACATCTATTACAAAATTTCATGGCTTAATAGCACATGCATAGTTTCACTGTTAAATACTTGCCTATGCAAATAAACCTTAATCATCCACTAGTGGGGCCTTGGCCTTGAGCTCCACACTAGGATCAACACACATTGCACAAACACAATATTAACATTAACAGCCAATATAGACTAAGGGTAAGAATGAGGGATATTACATTAGAAGCCAAAAGCTCAAATTTGTCCTTGTCCCACAAAGTGCCTAATCCACAGGAGGCTCCCCTTGCACTGACCGCTATTCCATGCCCATTTTTCCTAAAATTTTCACTAGTTTGGAGGAAGGCTAGTTCCTCCATTTTAGTATCCTCAATAAGTAGAATGTCCGGGCTTGATATGCGAAGGAGATCTTTCTTCGACTCTTCCTTTGTTCTACTTCCCAACTCCCTACAATTCCATGAGACTACCTTAATTGCTTACTTTTTTGGGTTGGGAGTGGCCCCTTTGGAGGGATGCCCCTAGTGTCTTTCACTACGAGTGTTTAACATTTTTTCCAAGGTGGGTTGGGAACCCTAGAGCTTCTCTTTGTAAGTGGCCCTTTTTCTTCTTTTCTTTGCCGATTTCCTTCCACGAGTAACTTGCTGAATGGAGTTTTGAGACATTTCTATTTCTCCTTCCTCTTCCTCTGTTTCTAGTTCATGGCTGTCTATTTTTTTGCCTTGTTCCTGAGGAGACGGTATTTCCTTGTTTGCTTGGTTTTCCACCTCTGCGAGCTTCTTTTTTTTTTTTTTTATCTGAGGAATCGTCCAGAGCACTGGCCTCAAGTTCTTGGTTTCCTAACAATTCAAAGTTGTTTCCTATCAGTAATTTTCCCTTCGGAGATTCATGTTCCTTTCCATATTTGGTTATGGGCGGGTTAGGGGTGATGCCATCTTTTTTGAAAGAATTTTTAGGGTTTGCCTTCGATCTTTTTGCTAGTTTCCATCCTTCCCCTGCCTCTTTTTCTTGTTGATTTGATTGAACCTTTGGATAGTTCTTTTGGAAATGACCGTGTTCATGGCAACTTCTGCATTTAAATGGTAATTGTTCATAGTCCAACTTCTGAAAGTGATGCCATTCCCCTACGGTGAGTTTGACGACGTCAAGGAGACCAACTTCTAAATCCACTTCCACGCAGTTCCGGGCACAAGAGTATTGACCCTTGGGATCAACTTGATTTATGTATTTCCCTAGCCCATTCCCTATTGATTGCAGAGACGAAGGATTCCAACAGTGGATCGGTAAACTGGACAAGCGAACCCAGATAGGAATTGCTTTGGGTACATCTAGGGCTGGATCAAAATCTGGTGTCCACCGGTTTAAAGACAATCCTTGCGGTCCCATGAAGTATGGACCGCTTCTGACGATCAAATCCCTGTCATCTTTTGAAATAAATTCAAACAAAAAGAAGCCTTCTGCCTACTGCATAACAGGTTAAGCTGGCAAAGATTAGAGGTCTCCAGTTTTTTTGGATCAAGTTTTCCGTCGTACGAGGAGAGGGCCAAAGCCTTGAGAACTGTCCCACCAATGCCTGATCTGCTAGGGAAACAACTACTTTCATTGGTTGATCCGGAGGGAGGGCAATTGTCGGAACATCATCCAGTTTCTTTACAAACTTAGGAATCGGGAGGAGCATCGACTTTTTTCCATGAGCGTTGATCAATCTCTTGAATGCTTCGACTTCTGCTACAGGCGGAGTAGACGGAGGTCCACCTCCATTGGACCCCGTGGAAACGCACCAACCCCTAATCCAATCTCAAACGCATGTGAGATCGACAGGGGACGAGTTATCTTTTGCCAGAGGGGCACCAATCGGCAGGAGTGCTGTCTCTCTAATGGCCCGAGCAAGCCTCGATCGATAAGGAATGCAACGACCGGTACAGATATAGCCCAGGTGGACCAAGCCCCGATCAACCGGGGTCAGGATAGCTCTATAAGGCACAACGTCATTTTTTATTATAATCGTTACCCATTTACATTTTTGTTTATTGTAATTGTATTACCGATAACACTATCCTCCTATTTACACTCTACTAAAATTACTAAAATAATTTGTTAGAGCATTACCGAGAAGAGGCCACCCTAACTTACGCTACCCTTTTTTCACACATAGAAGTTACTATACTTTTTTTTTTTTTTTTTTTTGATAACCGAGGAACTAAGTGGATCCTCCCTTCTGAGCTACGTCAGCCGAGCAGGCCAGTTTACAAACCTCGGGCCGGGGTCAGCCCCAATTTGGAACCGGTTCACCACAGTCTGGGAAGGTATAGCGCGTTCAGAGGTGACAGGGACAGGTCGCTGCAGGAGTGGGCAGGAGTTGAACCCTGGTCTCTGGCATAGGGACCATCTGGACCAGAAGTTACTATACTTTATATAGAAGTTACCCTACCCTTATCTTAGTTTGAGTTTGCTGATTTTTTATCAAGGTCGATGCGTATAATGTTAATCTCGACTATATGAAAAAAAACAATAAAATTTTCATATCCCGTGCCTGCCTCGACTCATATGTCGTGCAATTTTCGAATGGAAAACCTTTAATATAATGCAGCATTGATGCTTACTTACTACGGTGAAAGGAGGCGATGGCCTTGTATTGACGGTGATGTTAACCGCGTCGAGAGTCGAGTTCCAACAAAATAACAACCATCCTCTCCCCTTCCATTCCATTCATATTGATAAGGGTGGAGTATCCTCTGTGTGATTTGCGAGCAGAATCAATTGCTGTCTGGTAATAATATCCTATCCCATTTACACTTAAATCTCTCTACATCTATCGGTTATTGAAATGTATGTGCCTGAGATCCCAATTATGCGATCTGTAGGCTAAATTCTGGATCCCCACTTCTCACTATATTAGTTCTAGAGTTTTGATCTCAGTTTTTTTTGTTTAAATCTGCAGCTGGATATGCGTTTTGCATTGAATTGGTAAATTGGAAGAGAGATGGAGAGTCGCAGTGTGGACCACGCAGAGCTGACAACAGAGCAGGTGCCTTCATTTATCCTTCCCCTGATCTGAGACCCGTTAACAGAGTCTTTTGTAATTGATATTCATCGGTTTGGGTTAGGCTTTGTGGGTGGTTTGGTCAATGGGTGTTTTTCATTTAATTATGAACTGCACGCACGCATAGAATACTACATATGGTTCAATTGTTGTTTAAAAATGGGAGGTTGTGAAATTTGCACAAGAAAGGTTTAAATTGTAGGATCGGAGAGAGGGGCAGCTTAGCTTGTGGGCCATGATACCGCAGCAGTTGATGTACTTAATGATTTATCCCATGACTGAGTGGGATTGGATTTTGATTTATTAGCACAGATCTAGCAGCCATGGCTGGTGGTATATTCCCTATTCCATAGTCCGTGGAATTTTTTTATAAAAATTAGATATTTCTATAACTCTAAAGATTTGTCAAGGTTTTTACAGTTACAAGAAACTTGTAAATAATTATGTCTCCTTAAAAATTTCCATGCCCTAGTCTTTCCCTGAACAAGCCAGATTCAGTATCCGCAGCATCAAGCCTTCAAAAACATATCTCACATATCCATGATTCACCTGCTTATATCTTGTTAGAGGATACTTCAACATTTTCTGTATTTCTGGCAAAGTCGTGCTTAACTGGAACCAAATAACGCTTAGTGTGGAAAGTGTCAAACGAAACGTTTGGTCTTAAATCAAACTCAAAGATGATATTTTTCCTGCTTCCGTTTTCACTTTCAACGAGTAGATATCGATACTGGAATCTTAAGCATTGCAAGAGATTAAACGGTTTTTCTGCTTCATCAGCAACCCGAGCTTCTTGACAGGCTACGAAATTGTCTCAACTGCAAAAAATTATCCTTCTAGGAAATATAAATGAGCCGGCTATAGAATTTTTAAATATCTTGACTGTTGAAACCGAGTACAATTCTGACCAACACGTCCATTATTATGAGATACAGCAAGGTTCACAGCAGTCGGAATTGGTTTTGACCATGGGAGAGACACTAGCCAACATCATTTACGGGCAACTCCTCATCATTGATGGTTTATTTGATCAGCAACGAACCAATTGGTTGTTTCACATGGCTGCAAGTATGATCAATGTGGCGATACAGAGAAGTATGGCCACCACATTAATCTTAAGTGAAAGTGAACCAAGCTACATAGTGGGTGCTGTACGGCGACAATCTTTGCACTGGTCATTACTGCCATGAGCTTGCAAGGGATCATCCAATATATAATTCCTAGGGCGTTCTACATCTCTGTTCAATGCTTCTCTCTTGCAATAGGGCATATCCAGATTTTTTTGTGATTGGTAGCCACCCTACGTTTCAGGCAACTCACTTGTTCCAGAAATCTTTGTTGTTAATGACTCGGTCTTTGATGAAAGTCCCAAGTGTCAGAGCTTGTATCATAAGGTTTGAGACCACCATCATAAGGTTTGAGACCACCAAGTACAATTTCGCTATACGATCTCCATTCATGCATATGATGGAACTATTCTTGCATTTCTACCATGTTTAACATTGGTTTCCTACGACTACTGCAGATTGGTTATGTTCGAGTTTGACTACTTAAAGGGCATCATGTCAAGATCTTTTTGACCAACTATGCATAAGTGCACACAGAAGATGATTATGTTTCATCTTCTCATAGATGATCTCAAAAGAGTTACATTCAGAACTCATCATCACAAATACATCCTTCTATTGTAGATCCTTTTTTGAGAAATAGGAGCAATGAGAATATTGAATCTGCGGCCTTATTTTTGGTAGAATCTAGTACACGGACTTGGAAGAAAAGCTAGATGAAGATAAAGTAAAGGGTTCAAGTATACTATATAGGTTCTGGGAAATATGATAATATCACTACTTTGTTGTTCTCGTGTTGGTTCAAAATCAGTGTAGAAATTACAGTTTGATTGCCTCAAATCTGGGAACTGAATGAAGACATCCCAATTGATGTCAAGAGAAAGTGCAAAAAAGTGTGGTGGATGTAGTAGCATGCAGTATGCGAAGACATGCTTGTTTAAAGCAGGGAAAACATGTAAATAGGCTTTTGATAAAGAAGCATGGATGGCCACGTGGAAGAGTTTTGGACTAGAAACTAGATCTGGAGTAGACAACTAGAGCAATAATGTAACCAGCGATGGCTGAAATTCTATCATGTAGGGTTTGTTACCAAATCCACAGTAGAAGCTCGATAGCAGACACTTTGTTGAGAAGGGCAAATGTTTGGAGAGATGTATGCAATTAGATTAATATAGCAAGGAAAATTATATAATTTCCAAGGAAATGCACAGGTTACAAGCAATGTGTTGTAGGGTGCAAAATAATGATCTCTGATGGTCTTGTCAATGGTATTCCATTATTTTGCCTGAATGCCAAGGCGAACATCCGTTGCTCATTCGTAGCTTCCAAACAGTCACCTGTTGCAAACAAAGCAGAGCATATTAGCCACATATGTAATCAATTATCCATAAACAATCACGATTAAGTGAGGAATGGTTACCCACTGGTGACATGGTCCAAGCAGTTGCCAACCCTTTTCCTAAGCACTAGTCTAAACATGCTATGATTTGGACTTTTTCTGATCATATCTTTCCGACCATTTTTGCTCAAAATCCACTCAAAAATTGAGAAGAATTGTTGGAATTTCAAAACTAAGTTGTTAAGATTGCCTAGTCCAGGTGCAATAGGGTTATTTAGGGTGTTGAATCCATTTATGTATTCAAAAATGCAATTTAAGTAAAATGAAAAATTGCAATTTGACCAAAGATTGTATAGCTATATTCTGGTGATGATAGCTGAAAAATGTCTAAATTGTATTATGTCTAGACTACATTTGCTAATCTTCTTTTATTGATTCTTCATAAGGGATTAAGCTCAGTTTATCGTGTAAGTTGAAGTATCTACAGTGGTGTAGTCTGATTAACATAGGGTTAGATTTGAATGCCCCTTACTAGTCGGTAAATGAAAACTATTTGTTTATTTTGTGATTTGTCCTCTCCAATGCTAAGAATATGCACCATTTGGCAAAGAACCAAACTGGACATTGGCTGTTCTCTCTCACGTATTCTATCCTTTTGTAGGCAGTTTGAACTTTGTGTGGCAGTTGGTACTATCGTTATATTAGGAAATTCAGATGTCTTAAAAGTTGATTATCTTTCTTATCCATTAGAAAATGCCATTCTCTGACTTTTAGTCTTACCTCCTTACGTCTTGACATTTCATTGCACATTTTGAACAACCAGGATTTCTACATGATCCATTACCTCCATTTATTCACAAGTGTCTTCATTGATCACAGGCCAAGCAGATGATTTATCGACTGCAAATTAATAAATTATGTCAACTGAATGGATGCACCTGCTTTAACTTTCTGGCTACCTGCCGTAATCCCTAGTTAACCCTGTGTGTGCCATAGATCCTGCTTGCACTTTTGTGTTCATATGAATTTTGGGAAGATTCTTTTACTAGTTGTGTTTCTGCTTGTCTCAGATACTTTATAATTTGCAACATAGGATGGAGGGATATAATTAAAACTTAAAAGCAAGACACAATTACAGCTGGTTATCATCTTTATTTATTTTTTAGAAATTTTTCTTGGTAAAATTATTTTTTGGTAACTTTCATATTCAATGTGGTCAACCTTTTATTTTTTCCAGGTTCTTAAGAGGGATATACCATGGGAGACTTACATGACTGCAAAGTTGATCAATGGAACATGTCTACAGTTGTTGAGACGTTATGATCATAGGCCTGAAAATGTTCAAGCAGCTTTACTTGATGATGTAAGAGGAAAGTAAACCTTGATATAAAACTATGTCCTGTTCAGTGTAGTATGGATAAATATGTTTTTCTGTTCTAATTTAAAATCATCTAAATGTTTTCTTAGCTTAAAATCTGAGAAATATGGTTTCTGTGGTTATCTATTTCCTGGTGAGAGGGGATTCTTGCTATTTAAATAATACTTCCTGCCCCCCGTTATTGCCTGTATCAAGATGTTTGAGAACTATATCAATGGTATAGTGTACAATGAAGTTTGACTTGTTGTTATGGCCAAGTTGGCATGTTATTAATGCTCTTTGATATCTGTGATCTCGATAGAGTGGATTACCAGCCTGTCCACGGTGAGTAAAGTCCCCACCTTGATGGAGAAACTGCCCACTGTGGGATATGCATCCAGCACACGCTGGGTACTCTATGCCGGCATTAGACATATTCTAGCTTATTGTTTGTAATTCTTTTCCCTTTTAAGTGAGTTTGGGATGCAAAATTGGAGGGTTGTTTTGACTCTTGAATAGTCTTTTGGTGTCCATTATTGTTGCAGTAACTGGCAATAAAACTGTTTGCAGGATGGTCCTGCTTACATTCGAGTCTTTGTGGGCATTCTGCGTGACATTAGCAAGGAAGAAACTGTAGAATATGTACTTGCTCTTATTGATGAAATGCTTACAGGTAAAACTAGACTTTCTATTTTAATGGTGCACAACCTATGGTAGATTACTAGGACCTAAATCATGATCCTGTTTGTCACTTGGCAGCAAACCCAAAGCGAGCGAGACTTTTCCTTGACGATTCACTTTCAAATGAAGATATCTATCAACCTTTTTTGAGGTAATTAAGCAATGTACCAAGTGGATATGTTTATCTGCTTATACCATTAGAGGATTGTCAGTTTATTGTGCGAACTGTTGTCACCATAAAACCATTTTGTTTATTCTAAAGAGTTTGAATTGAAAAGGATGCTTCAATTATTGAATGTTCCAATTAATGTAGATAAGAAAGATGAATACCCTGTTAATGTTTTTATAGGTAAAAGAAATTACACCATTAGATACTAATTCTCATCGTACTGTTGTATTCTTGGCCAATACATGTCTATATACTCATACAGCAGGGTGAGGGAAGTGCACATGATAATGTATATCAAGTATCAACTAACCTGATCCCAATTGCCACAGTGCAAGCCACCCAAATCACTCTCTCTTTTCCTAAGATGATTCTTCTCCATCCGTGTGTCTAACCACCATGATATATAGGTTGTATTTAGTTGTTTTCTTGCATTTTTGTATAAGCAGTAAGATTTCTAAATTGGTGTCTATAATAATCACATATGGATTAGTTGAATATTTGTAGAACTGCTTTTGTAACCCTATTAGAACTTGAACACTTAGATGAGTTGTTTGTGAGAGCAAGCTATCCATGAAAAGTAGAGCTTAATTATCTTTTAGGGGTGCATCTGTATCTTGTGTTTATGTTGATGAATAGGTTGGCTTTCGTAGTGAGAAGTCTGGCCACTATTATTTGTTGTGTTTATTCTATTGGCTAACAGTCACAAGAATTCTGTTTTCAGCAAACATGCATAGATAGGGAGGTAGCTTTTATCATATATAATTGTCGAGGCAACAGTCGTAATGGTGCCTGAGGAGTGAACCTTGGTAGTATGGCAATAATATATCAGAGATCTAGGTTCATGCCCTGCAAGAGCAGCAATTATGCACGAAAGAAGGACCATTTGCTTTCTGAAGTCATTTCTTTTTTCACTTAAACATGGGACACTAGGAGACAGGACATGCAGGACACAAGGATACGAGTATCTGACATGGGACATGTTGACCCCCGAAATAAGATGGAGGGGCTGCATTTTATATATATATATATTTTTTTTTTTTATAAAAAATTACATTTGACAAATACAAAAATGAATTACAGACATAAAGATCCATATTTTTTAGAAACTAGAACATCTACGAAATATTGATAGTGTGTCAATTTGGTGTCTGGTTAGGCTGTGATCTTAAATTTTTTTACTACTAATATTATTATTATTTAAAGTTAAACTGCCATCTAATAGTGAGATCAGTTCAAAGAAATGATATGAAATCTCCTCAATATATTTAGTTTTCAAATCTTTGTAGCAAGAAGCCAACTGAATCTAGAAAACTGCAACTTTGTCTGCAAAATGGATGAACATTTTTAATCAGAAATGAAACTGCAGAGTACAAGATCAATGCAGCATCTAAAAAATGTAAATGTGTACATTCTACAGTACAGTTATAAATGTTCTCACACTCAGACTGCAGGGTACCTGAGATACACCCAGTACCAAGCCCTTACTGGCAGTAGGTCCGTCACCAATGCTATGAACATCGTAGGACATTCACCACATTGAGCATGAAATCATATCATCTAAGATGAGCAGAAAGGAGATACGTTGAAACCATGGTTGCATCTACAACAATTTTCTAACAGGAGATATGTGATCCAAAGGAGACACTCAGGCTTAAATTCATTGGATGAGTATTTATTTATCTTCGTAAGGAATGAGATCATCTTAATATTGCTTCCTTTGAGCAAGCATTGCAATTTGCCTTCAAGATAGAGGCAAAGATACTACAACATCATACAAGAAATTTAAGAATTCCTCTTGTAAATCCCCTGCTTCCACTGATGCTCCTAACTCTACTCAAAAGAATGGAAAAAAATGACTAATAGTACCAACCCAAGGTTCAAGACAAAGAAATCACAGAAATATTTTTGCATATTGGTGTTCGACACACTGGGACATTGCTAGGACACATGTTGGACACATGTCTTGTTTTAAGACATGTGTCCAATGCATGTTCGACATGCGTCCTAGTGTGTCACGTGCCTGACACGCAAGATACAGCCACGGCCCTTGGGGGACGTGTTCTGTTTCTTAGGTTGTGGATTGCCAATTTGCCATTGCACTGAGAGGAGCAAAGTGCTCTACAACCCAGTATGGGGGAGATGTTGTCACATAAGGTAATGTAACGTTACATTACCAAAAATAAACATCACAAAAAATAAAAATTAATTAGAAAAATCATGTCGGCTCATAAAATAAAAAAATTAAAACTAACATAGATCCATCTTAAACCCGAGAGTGATCAAAATTTTCGAGGTGTAAATTTTTTTTGGATGTGTAAAAAAATTAAGATAAAAAAACTTACACCTCAAGAAATTGGATATCTCTTGGTGCTTGATAGATCCGAGTTTAAGATGGATCTATGATCTATGTTGGTGATAGAGTCTATGATGATTGTCTCCTAGCCATGAATGCTAGGCTTAGGTGGCCTCTCCTTCTCTAAAATGACAAGTGCTAATGTAGGGTACTTATTGTTTTTTTGAACTGGTTGGGGGGCAGTTGTGCTGCCACTTTCTCCTTTTTCTGACAGCTTTGCCAACCCATTGTCGAGGCCGACCCTCAGAACCTTAAGATTGTTGAGAATGGGCCTATTGTGTAGTAGAGGCCCTAGGTGGTTCCTTGCTCATGGTATATGGGATGCCTCTGCAGAGGTCCAGACTCCAGAAGCTGCCTAAGGTGGGACATGACTAGTTCCACCTTTTGGAATTGTATGAGTGTTTGCATGGACAAGCTTAAAGGATTAGGGAGTTGCCAAATCAAGAGAAACTTATAGTAATCCATTTGTGATTAAATAACATTATTCCTTTTCTTTCAAATAAGGAAGAGTATTTCCACTTCCAAGTTTCAAAGCTTGCCATGACGTGTGAAATTCTACTAGTCATGGGAGCTTATTTGCCTAATAAGGCTGGTTTCCAAGAAATCGAGGTTGGTAAAAAGGTAAAACTGGCCAGAAAAGGAGTTGACTCATTCCCAAGCAAACTTGGCAAGGGGATAGAAGTTGAGAGTGCATAACTTTCTTTCAAACATTCAAGACAATTGATCTGGGACATATTGTTGGTGTTGAGCAACCCCTTGAAGTTTTGCAATTTCATGGGGTCACTTTCCTCAACACCATAATATCTCAATTTGACTTCCAGTATGAGAGTAAAAATGCCTTGTATCCTCTACTTGCATTGTCATGCCTTGAATTTCAGCTATAGTGTGTCTTTCAATGGGTTTGTCTTTGGTTATGTACATCCATAACCTTGACTCTTGAGGAATGCCTCCAATTGGATTTCCAAGAGCTGTATTTTGACCAAGTAAATATTATTCTAACATGCCCCCCTTAATAGGCACTTGGGCGAGGTGAGGTACAAAATTTTGGCCAAATTTACAATACTCCTCCCTCGAAAAGCAGGTAGGGATTACAAACCAATTTTAACAATATTTACTTGATCATGACAAGGTGCAATACAAGGCACAAATGATCAAGTATCAAAAGATTGACAATGAACAATCTTCAAAGGATGACATCAAAAATAGTAGTGTTGAAGTTGCAAGGATCTATCTAGAGGCACAAGATGGAAAAACATTGAAAATTATCACATAAGTGCTCCAAGGTGCTTCTAGAAAAGACGAAATACACATTGTGACGTTGGCTGCTCCTCAAGCTGAATAAGATGTGTTGCAGAGGCACAAAATGGAAAAAACATTGATAATGATCAACGAAAATGCTCCAAGTAGGCCAAGAAAACAAGTGCTCTCCAAATAACACATGTATCAAGATGGTGTACCATTGTGAAAGGTGCAAAGGGAAAAACAAAGGTCACTATCATAAGTGTCAAGTGAAGACTACATAATGATTACTCAATGATGAAGAGAAATGTTCGAGTGGGACACTGTATGTGAGGGCCTCGTGAGAACAATAGGAAGAATCTCCATCAAGGTACTTAGAATAATCTCTTAGTTCAAAAAGGAATCTCAAGAGTCACTAAGCTTATTTGTGAAACTAGTGATTATTAAGCGTATCAAATTAGCTTCACAACGTAGTTGATGAAAAAAAATTGAATTCATATGTAACAATCATGACTGATAGAGGACATGGTCTTTATGAAATACAATAGAATTGGGAGAGAAAAAAAGAATTCCCTCCAAAAACAATTCCAAGCTCCTTCAAATGGGAGATTTTATTTTTATTTTTAAATTTACCTCCAATACAGCTCCCTCCTTTTTGGTGTAAAAAACTAGAAAGGGAGAATGATCTCTAGTCTATCCTTTCTAACCCAAAGTACATCTCCATCTCTCCTAGAGGGGAGGCTTAACAAGAAATGGAAACTAAATTATTTTTTGTTGGACAAGGTCCCAAATAGTGAAAAAGGAGAAACCAAACCACAGTTTGAAGCAAATTTCTTACATTGTCATTTGTGGTTGTGCAAAACCATATGTACTTGACAAGGGCGTGACTTGCATCAATGCAAAATGAATATGTGGGAACCACCCTCATCAAGATAGCTGGTTTCCATTTGAACCCAAATAGATGTGTTGAACTTGAAGACCAAAAAATGCATTCCCATGCTTGGACTCCAAAAGAAACCACAAAAAATGATAGTTGGGAGAGCTACAAGTTGAGCTATGACTCTAAAAGAACTTGAACCGGTTCTCGGGATGACTTGCATGCCAAAATAAAGGTCATGCAACGGGATGCGTTTATCGACTGATGTACCTTGAATAGTTTGGGTGGTCAATGAACAAGATGAAGAGTAACCTATGCTTAAAAGCAAAGGAGATGACAAAAGAGCCCATGCTTAGGAAATACCTTGGCATTTGTTGTTCTTATGCAGGATCATTGATCGATGTTATGTCGAATAAAGAGAATCCCTTGAAACTTCCTCAGAGACAATTGATATATCCATATGCAATCAGGCTATGCCCAAAAGGAATGCATCCTCATGAACAGATCGAGCATAGACAATCCTAGGTGCTTAACACAAGTGAAACAACATGACAGGGAAGAATTTGTTGTGAATGAGCATGGTCTACTAGGGTATCGCAGGTTGTGTTTCGACTGGATGGAGGTTATATGTAGACTTGCCATATTACAATCTTTATACTCATCACAGTGCTCCAAAATTGAGTAGAGCAATGTGAGAGGGCTGTGAGCTTGCCATAGGAGCAAAACCACGCATCACATGACACATGAGAAGGGCTTGAATATGTGGATACACCCTTGAAGTTTGCAAATTTGCTTCTTGCAATACACGAGATGAAACTCCATAGACAACTTAGAAAACCACGAATACCATGTTAGGTTTTGTAGCGTGGAAAATCTTGGAGGGATCTTACTAGTGAGTTCATTGTTTGATAAATCAGGAAACTTGAGGCTGGAGAGATCTGCCAAGTGAGTAGGAATAACTCTAGATGGATTGTTCACTTGTAGGAACAATGAATCAAGATGTGCTAGCTGGCCAAGCTTGGGAGGAATAGGTCTAGACAACCCACAATTTGCCATGTTTAGATGCTAGAGGAACATGATTCTTGAAATTCCCAAACTCTGGTGGAATCCCCCCTTATAAGCATTGAAGTAATTGAGGTAAAGCTGAGCATGCTTGGGTTTCTATCATTGAGTCCATTCTTGTTGATTGCCAAATAATTTAAGCTAACAAGGAATGAAAGCTTTGGGTGGAGCTTTATAGGCGAAGATTGATCACATGTTACACTTTAAATAAAAACCAAAAATATTCCCTGATCATAATAATTTAGAGCGTCACTAAAGCTCTTAGCATTTGCACATACCCCACTAAGATTGTAGGGCAATATCATATCAATAATGGAGAGTATTCAACAAGTTTTTTTGATGCTATATTAACATAACATAGGCATGCCAAATTTATAAATCCATGCTAAGATCAATAGTGAAATTATGCTAAAATCAAATCACATAGGGCAACAAAAACTCATCACTAAAATCACAAGGCAAATGTTTTATTCATTATGCAACCTTTCTCTAATACAATGTGAGGATTTAGACCATATCACCCTAAGGAACATGTTGATCCTCCCCTTTGAAGAATAGGTGGTCAAACTCATGTACTGAAGAATACATGGTAAAACTCACCTAGTGAAGAATAATGACAAATAGTATCAACCCAAGGTTCAAGACAAAGAAATCACAGAAATATTTTTGCATATTGGTGTTCGACACACCGAGACATTGCTAGGACACATGTTGGACACATGTCTTGTTTTAAGACATGTGTCCATTGCATGTTCAACATGCGTCCTAGTGTGTCACCTGCCTGACACGCAAGATACAGCCACGGCCCCTGGGGGACGTGTTTTGTTTCTTAGGTTGTGGATTGCCAATTTGCCATTGCACTGAGAGGAGCGAGGTGCTCTGCAACCCAGCATGGGGGAGATGTTGTCACATAAGGTAATGTAACGTTACATTACTAAAAATAAACATCACAAAAAATAAAAATTAATTAGAAAAATCATGTCGGCTCATAAAATAAAAAAATTAAAACTAATATAGATCCATCTTAAACCCGAGAATGATCAAAATTTTCGAGGTGTAAATTTTTTTTGGATGTGTAAAAAAATTATAAATCCATGCTAAGATCAATAGTGAAATTATGCCAAAATCAAATCACATAGGGCAACAAAAACTCATCACTAAAATGACAAGGCAAATGTTTTATTCATTATGCAACCTTTCTCTAATACCAGTGAGGATTTAGATCATATCACCCTAAGGAACATGTTGATCCTCCCCTATTGAAGAATAGGTGGTCAAACTCATGTACTGAAGAATACATGGTAAAACTCACCCAGTGAAGAATATGTGGGCATATATTTGAGAAGTTTATGTAGGCATGATCAATCTTTTATTAAGATGAATATTTCACACAATATTCCATGATGATTCATACAAGGATCACTTGACATGTGGAGCCTTAGCTTGGAGAGTGTACCACTTGGGAGGTGGAGTCCAACCACCTTGCAACATGTGTATACGTTGGAGAGGAGCACTCTTGATTTGGACGTACTCCAGTGGCTTAGGTTATGTTACAACGCTTTCTATTGTTGTTGTCCCTCACCTATCTTATATAAAGGGAGGAGAGCATCTTTGTATAACAACATTGTCACTAGATCATTTGTTTCTTCTTGATGTATTTGTCTTGTAGTCTTTATGCTTGTGTGATGCAAGAGTTCAAAGGCTTAGGTGAAGACTTGGTGTTCTAGGGTTTGTGTAAGTTAAACTTTAGAGACGACTTCGAGCACTAGGTTAATGTCTTGGTGTGAACAAGACCTAGGGTTTGTGGCATGAAACCTTAGAGAAGACTTGGAGTGCTTGATGTTGGTGGAGCTTATGTGATGCAAGTTTATGAATCTCTTTGAAGACTTGTGTGATGCACTAGGGAGATCTAAGGGTGGAGTTGTTGGTGTGATGTTAGCTTGTTGTGGAGTCTTTGGTGTGGCGAGGAGCATTGGAGCTTGTCTTGGAGAGTGTACAACATTGTATTTAGGAGTGCTTGACATGTGTAGCCTTAGCTTGAAGAGTGCACCACTGGGGAGGTGGAGTCCAACCACCTTGGGACATGTGTACATCTTAGAGAGGAGTGCTTCTGATGTGGACCTACTCTAGTGGCATAAATTAGATTGATTGTGGACTTACTCCACTTTCTATTGTTGGCCTCTGTCACATATCTTATATAAAGGGAGGAGAGTGTCTTTTCTATAACTACTCAATGATTAGATCATTTGTATCTTTTTGACGTCAGTGTCTTGTAGTCTTTTTGCTTGTGTGATGCAAGAGTTGAAAGGCTTAGGGGAAGACTTGGTGTGTTAGGGTTTGTGTGAGATAAACGCTAAAGATGGCTTGGAGTGCCAGGGTTAAAATCTTGGTGTGAACAAGACCTAGGGTTTGTGGAATGGAACCTTAGAGAAGACTTGATGTTGGTGGAGCTTGTGTGATGCAAGTTTGTGAATCTCCTTGAAGACTTGTGAGATACAAGTGGGAGATCCAAGGGTGGACTTGTTGGTGTAATGTTAGCTTGTTGTGGAGTCTTTGGTGTTGCTAGGAGAGCTTGGTGAGATGCCTTGGTAGGCTGTGATATTGCTCGTTAGGGTTTGTTGTTGATGGTGGATGCCCTAGCTAGGGTTTGGTAGCAATTGGAGTGTCCTAGCTTAGATGAGCTGAAAGGACATGTTGTACCAGCTTGGGATGAGCTGAGGTATTGTATTGTATCTTCATTTATTCTATGATATGAAGTGTATCATTGCTGTCCCAGTGTTTTCTGTTGCAGATCTGAAAACAGATTTGTGTTCTCATTGTTTATGAGTGTTTTTTGGTTGTTTCTATATGCTGATTTATTGGGACAGCTTGGCTGATATGTTATATGATTTAGTGTGCAGAAGAAACTAGAATCAGATTTACTTCTGAAATAAATCTTCTGTATCTAAAGTAATTTTCAGGTCTGGTTGATGAAGGAGATTGTGCTTGAAGGGCTGTGAATCTTTTCTCAATGAGGAGGGTTTCCAGGTAGAATTCTTCAAGCATGATCTTTTCTCTCTAGATAACTACTTGGCTGATCCCTTCAACCATGTGGTCCAGACATGTTTTCCACTGCCTTGGTCACATCACACCATTCACCCGATACACAAGTCGGGTTCCAGTTTAGATCCCAACAACCTAAGTCACCTGGTTCAAATTCATGTTCGAGTACGACGTCTAAAGTTCAACAAAAATTCGGCAATGGAAAATTTGGTGATAAACTTTGGTATTAAATTCGACAGACTATAAAATTGAAAATTAAAAAAATATGATTTTTTATAATAAAATTTTGAACTAGACCGTAGGCTGGAACTTGGAGGATGATTTATGGTAGAGACTGAAAGAAGTCCGTTTATTACCCATTGAAATATTGAAGTTCCCAATGGTTGGGGCCCTCAAACATGCATTGATGCCGACCAACCTTAATAATAATAATAGTTGCTCAATCCGGAAACTCTTCCGATTGAAACGACAGGAGGAGATGAAAGACGTTTTGTAGGTCATTTATGGGATTAGATGCCCCCATTCCGAAGTTGTAATTGCTACAACAAATAATATTCATATCTCAAGCCACTGCTTCAATGCCACATGGTTTGATGGTCCTGGAAGGGAGAGCAGTGGAATTTGGAAGTTGAGTCGAGCTAGCTGCAGCCTGCTAGACCACCCCCAAACTCGAATCGAAAGTTTGAAAATCGGAACTTGGAGCTGTGTCGAGTTGGACAGTGGACGGGGACTATCGAATCATGTGGGCCCAAGGGCATGGGTGAGGGCAAGTCGCGATTCATTGGATAGTAGAGAGTGGAGACCATCGATGAGGAGCCTTGGAGCTGGATGTTGGACAAGTCATGAGTGCAAGGGCAGTGAAGCCTTAGAGCTGAGAGTGGGTTGAATTTTGAACAAACTGCGGGTAGAACAAGCTACAAGGCGACCGCATAGTTGACCTTGAAATTTGGCAAACTTCAATGAAATAATTTGGCTAGCTTTTAAATTCAGCCAATTTTGAATGTCAACCTTGAAATTTGCTGAATCTGGTGACTTAGCCAATAACTATAGGGAAATCATGGTGGACCACATGTTCTCAAAGCTCTATGCTATAATCCTTCATATGAAGCTTTCTAGAGAGCTTGAGAGGAGACATCTTATTAGAGCTAGAGGATAGGCTAGTTTCCAAACCACACATTAGATCATTGACCACATCTTTGTTAAATTTCATACATTCATAGCATAAAACATAAATGCATTACCAAGATCACTAGAAGTAAGACAAAGCACAAAACCACAACACAGAGTTTACCCTGGGAAACCCAATAGGGAGAAAACCCAGCAACCTTCGCAGAGATGATAATTCTGAGATCAGAGTACAAATGAAGAAAGAGGAAGAATGTGAAGTTATACTTCACAAGTAGATACCCCAAATAAGCCTCCTTCTTCTAGTGATGCGAAAATCTGCTCCTCCAAGTGATGCGCTAATCACAAGTGTGAGAATGGTGATAATGAGGTGCACAAGCCTCATATTTATACATGTGCGAAACTGGAAAATTCCCTTATGGGGCCGACTTGTCTTTGGGGGCAATAAACATTTTATTTTTAATTGTTTTATTAATTTCTTTTGCACCCCAAGACTTACATTGATTCTTTCATGTGTTTACATAATTGTTTACATTAGGTTCTTCTCCCTTAATAGGTATAACCAAGTATAATGATGGTACAATAAAATATAATAAATAATATCTTCCGAAGTTGTACAAAATCCAACACTCCCTCTCAACGAGGAAGGTATTCTTCGGTCTTCATCTGCATCACGATCATCTGGGTTTCATCTTGTACTCAACTCTGTCTCTATCATCTTTCTCCATACTAAAGGTTGTCCACACAATCTCTGTGCATCATCATCACCAGTCCTTCGGTGAGTCCAGGAGAATCACTCAATCCTGGATATCTGAGATATACAGCTATACCATCTCTGCTATACAATTTGCTACCTGTCGTCTCATCTGCCAATGGGGTCCTCCCATATATGGCTGAGATATCAGACGAGCAAAAGGGGCACGACCATCTACTGACTGTCCTACTCTTTTTCCTATGAGATTTCTCCCATATCTGGCTGACTATCTGGACTGTAGAGGCACCTGTGCAACCACACGACCAACTGCTCACTGTCCTACTCATCTGCCTATGAGATTTCTCCCATATTTGGCTGAGTAACTGGACTGCAGAGGCACCAGTGTGAACCCGATGAACTGTTGACTGTCCTACTCATCTGCCTATGGGATTTCTCCCATATCTGGCTGAGTAACTGGACTGCAGAAGGTACCTGGGTGAGCCCGGCCAATTGCTGACTGTCCTACTCATCTGCCTATGAGATTTCTCATTTCTCCCATATCTGGCTGAGTAACTGGACTGCAGAGGCACCTGGGCAAAGCAGGGCAAGCATCTCATCTTTCCCTCACAAGGAGGGAAACGTTCTCTTCGACTCCAAGTCTTCCGTGAAAGTATTCGAACTTCACTTTGGGAAGTGCCTTGGTGAGAACATTTGCAGTCTGGTCGTCTGTCGACACGTACTGTAACTCGACCGCACCTTTCTGCACCATATGATGAATGAAGTGATATCGAATCTTGATATGCTTCGACTTGTCGTGAAATACAGGATTCACTGATATCTGCACACAACTCTGGTTATCACAGTGAATCACGGTCGGCTCTGGAATTTGGCCGAACAATCCTGCTAGGAGTTTACGAAGCCAAATTGCTTCTCGAGCTGCTGTGCTAGCAGCCATGTACTCGACCTCTGCAGTACTGAGTGCTACCGAGTTCTGCTTCCTACTGCACCCAGAAATAACTGCAGAACCCAAGCTGAAGCAACATCCAGAAGTACTCTTCCGATCTGCAACACATCCGGCCCAATCTGAGTCTGTAAACCCCTGCAATATCAGGTCACCATCTGAAGCATATTTCAATCCATATCGCACAGTGCCACGTAAGTATCTGAGCACATGTTTTGCAGCAATCCAGTGAATCTACCTTGGTTCGCACATGAACTAACTGAGGGCATTCACAACAAAACATATATCTAGTCTGGTGTTGGTTAGATACATCAATGATCCAATCAACTGGCGATAAATGGTGGGATCAAACAAATCAGACTCTGAAGTAGAATCTCTCAACTTCTTCCAATTTGCATCCATCGGAGTAGCCATGGACTTGCAGTCCAACATTCCGAATCTCTTCAATATATCGATGGTGTATTTTCCTTGTCCTAGGAAAGTCTCTTTCCGCCTTTGCCATACTTCTAATCCCAAGAAATAATGCATCAAACCAAGGTCTTTCATTTCAAACTCAGAGGCGAGATTCTTCTGACACCATACAATGAGTTTCTCATTTCCAGTGAGAAACAAGTCATCAACATATAATACCAAGATCAGTGGCTCGTCATCTACAACCTTGTAGTAAAGGTTGGGGTCTGCATCACTCTTGGAAAATCCCAAGCTCACTAGGAATCCGTCTATTCGTCCATACCAAGCACGGGGTGCTTGCTTGAGGCCATACAATGCCTTCTTTAGTCTGCATACATGAGACTCCTTTCCTTGGACAATAAACCCATCTGGTTGTTCGATGTAAACCTCTTCCTCAATAACACCATTGAGAAAAGCTCTCTTCACATCCATCTGATGCAACTTCCATCCCATAGCTGAAGCAATTGCGATAATGGATCTGATGGAAGTATATCGGGCCACAGGAGCAAAAGTCTCATCATAATCAACTCCCTCTTTCTGAGAGAATCCTCTGGCTACAAATCTGGCCTTGTATTTCTCAACATTGCCATTTGCTCAATGCTTGATCTTATATAACCACTTAGAAGTCACAACTGACTTCTCCTCAGGTCTCGACACAACCTCCCACACATCTTTCTTTGTGATGGATTGATATTCTTTCATCATGGCATCCTTCCAAACTTGGTGTTTGGATGCTTCTTTGTAAGTGGTGGGTTCTGAATCAATAATGTTGCTCATCAGTGCCACATAGCTGGAGAATCTCTGAGGTCTCTTGCTTTCTCTGAAAGTGCCATGTGGAGCATCATGCCCCTCTGCATCCTGCAGTGTCTGTTGTGCTCATCTAGGTCTTTTCCGACCTGTCACATCTCTGGGGATATCAACTGGATCTATGGGATTGATAGGTTCATCCTTTTCTACTGACTCCCTCTGAGTTGGAGGGGGAGATGATCTCATCTCCTTTGGTTCTAGCATTTCCGCATCATCAATTTCCATATCTGATCCTCTGCCTTTCCTGACAACCATTTCTTCTTCAAAGGTCACATCCCTACTGACTTCAATATGTATGGATCCTGGAACGTAAATTCTGTAGGCCTTTGAAGACTCAATGTATCCCACAAAGGTACCCTTCTTGCCTGAAGGTTCCAATTTTGATCTTTTCTCTTTGGGAAACAACAACACAGAGTTTACCCTGGGAAACCCAATAGGGAGAAAACCCAGCAACCTTCGTAGAGATGATAATTCTGAGATCAGAGTACAAATGAAGAAAGAGGAAGAATGTGAAGTTATACTTCACAAGTAGATACCCCAAATAAGCCTCCTTCTTCTAGTGATGCGAAAATCTGCTCCTCCAAGTGATGCGCTAATCACAAGTGTGAGAATGGTGATAATGAGGTGCACAAGCCTCATTTTATACATGTGCGAAACTGGAAAATTCCCTTATGGGGCCGACTTGTCTTTGGGGGCAATAAACATTTTATTTTTAATTGTTTTATTAATTTCTTTTGCACCCCAAGACTTACATTGATTCTTCCATGTGTTTACATAATTGTTTACATTAGGTTCTTCTCCCTTAGGAGGTATAACCAAGTACAATGATGGTACAATAAAATATAATAAATAATATCTTTCGAAGTTGTACAAAATCCAACAATCTTTACTCTTTGGGATATCGTAGAGGAGGTGCAACATTCCTCTTCGAAAGTCTATCGCTGCTTTGTATATTTTCGAAAAGCTTTTGATTCTATCCCCTGAGAGGCCCTATTCTAAAGGCTTAGAGACATTGGCATCTCATAGACCCTACTAATTGTTATCATGTGCCTATATGTGTCAATCCTTGGTCATCTCCGCACGCCTCACAGGGTTTTAGATTTCATCCGGAATACCATTGGAGTTAAGTAGGGATGCACCTTATCCCCCCCTTGTTTGGGATCTATATTGATGAGTTGGAGGCCTTCCTTCATGAGCATATCCAGGATGGTGATGGGTGCCTCCACCACCAGGTTCTGATACTTCTCATTTTTGATGACGACATGGTTCTTCTAGCCTCATCTCCAGAGGGGTTGTAGAGATAGTTGGATGCTTTAGCTCTTTTCTGCGATCTTCAACAGTTGACAATCAACCTAGGTAAAACCAAGGTTATGATCTTCAATGGGATGAAGAAGACTATCAAACCTTCATTTCTTCTTCAGAGGGGAGGAGATCGAGATCACTAGCTCCTACACATACTTGGGAGTGCAATTTTTAGGACCCCGCTTCAGCTTGCGACATTCTCTTCAACCTCGGGTTAACAAAAGCTATCGATCCTTAGCCCTCCTTGAGAGACAGTGCTTCCCACACCACTTTTAGGACATCTCATCCAAGATGGCTCTCCTAGATTTCCTTATCCATCCCACTGTTCTATATGGCTCAGAGATTTGAGGGCCTTGGTTGTTGGAGTCTGATTGGGCCTTAGTCAAGAGAGTCTAGACTCTTCTCCTTCGACGCATCATCCGGTGCAAAATGATAGTTCCTTAGCACATCATCCTAGCAGAGTTTGGTGCTCAGCCCTTCTAAATTGAGATAGTGTTTAGTCTAGTCTCTTTTCTGCATCCTTTAGAGCTTTTTTGACTTGGTGATAGGGCGGTACTAGTACCCGTACTTTCCCTATGCTTAAGAGACTATTGCCTCATTTAGCCCTTCGGGACGTGCTCGGGGTTGATTTGTGGGGGTCTTAGTTCTCTTGGAGTCCGTGGGCATTTAGATGGACCAACTCCCTCCTTTTAGATATTCTTTAATGCACCTGGCTACCTCCTACCTACTAGACAGGAATTGAACATGATGATTAGAGATGACATTTATAGGCAATTTATCCAGGCTGCTTGGGTTAACCCTTGGGGCATGTTATGCCCTAAGATGTCCTTCTACGCTGTCGTTGAGTACTTCTTGGAGATGAGAGAGGACGACCACACTATACCCTCTGCAATTGGTTACACGCTCTTCACATTCCCCTTGACTAATTTAGAGTGGGTTCTTACAGACTTTGGGTAGAGATAGACCACCAAATCGATTGTTTTGATAGGATCTGCTAGTTGTTCCATCTCCAAGAGGTCGAACTAGAGGAGCACTTCATTTTCTGCTATCCCACCTACTATGAGATCAAAGGGAGGTTCCATTTCCTTTACTCAGACCCTCACCGGCTTCTTTAGATACATTGACCAGAGATGCTTAGCTTTATGCATGTAGGAGACCCTTAGGCTTTGATCCCATATTCTTCAATCTTTTGCTCGACTAGATCTAACCCAATGGATCATTTCCTATTTCACAGTGCTACCCTCAGGAAGGGGCAGTAAGAGAGTCTAATAGAAACCCTATCGTAACCTCCAGATCAGTGCGGACTCGTGAGACCCTTCCCATCCTCCGGGATCTCAGTGGCATGCCAGGATCATATCCCTCCCCTCGAGGCAAATGAGACCCCCCAGGCCTCAACGACAAGCTACCTCCTCTCAATAGCAACAGGGTAGGCGACCCAGGTCTTCCGCTAGGTCTTCCTCCAGACATCATGCTATTTTGAGTTTCCTTCTTTCGGCCTTGGATGTTAGGAGAGATGGGTCTATAACATGATAGACCCACCTTATTACCTCTAGATCTTCTTGCTCCTGGATCTTTTACTCTTGTACATCTCCACCCCCTCGTGTGGTCCCTCGTGCTTGGGGTCGCAAGTTTTTTATCATTTTCATTACCTAGCATAGACTTCACGCTCCACTCTACTTTACTTTCCTTTCTTTCCTTTTTCCTTTTATAGGAGACCATTTGGTACACCCTCTTTGTAATGAATCGTTGTACTCAACAGTCCCATTGACCTACTTTTGTGGTCATTAGTTGGACATTAATACAACTATCTTATCTTATCTTATCGTATCTCCTTCAAGTATATATTTTTGGTCTCTATTTTCTTGAGATTGTATAGCGATTTGGTTGGACATAAGTGAAGTATGTCGCTGCTGTAATTTATATTTCAGATTCAGCCATAATGTTGAATGTTCTATGAAATAGATCTAGGGAACCTCAAGTAAATGAGATGAAATCTCAGAAGTGTTTTAAGTTGCAGATTTTCAAAACCACACCTTGTAGCTATGTCCCAACCAATGCTAGGACCATCGAAATCCCATTGAAGCACCTTTGAGACTAATTGCAAAGCTAGTCATATCCATTGAAAATTTGTGATCCTGAGAATTTTAAGGCCACATCTTCAATAATTCCATATACACTTAATTTACTCTTTCTGCATGCAAGATGCATAGCCATTTGAATACAATGCCATACAAGAACCTGCAATGGTGCATTTCCCCACATAGATCTCACATTCCATTTTCCTTGTCAAACCATGCCCATCCCGTTCTCTTACACCATGTTACAGGGGGTGTACCATGTTACATAGAGATTTCGAGGTTACTCTGAAAGTGTTTACACCATGTATGGGGCCGCTTCACGAGATTTGGAATACATGGTGTATGATTAGCCCCTAGATGGTCCGTGATGGATTTGCAAATTTGAGATGCTTACTTAGTGTTGCTTGACCTTAATGGGGTGCTTGCATGACATTCTTAGGGCATCTGAGATCTTCAGACAACACAAAGACATTCTACATGCTGGCCACATGGAGGAATTTGCTTGCTTGGAGAACGAATTGCATTGGAGGAGTGTCTGGCATTCAAGAGGAGGGCATTGAGCCATGGATATCATGGTTTAGCTTGGATGCTTGCATGGAGGCATGGCATTGACTTGGGGACACTTAGGTTGCTACATTGTTCATGTAGGGGGAGTGGACCCAATGGAGCACATGGCTTATGGGAAGTGTTGGAGTCATTAGAGGCTTGGAGGAGCGTTGGACACATCTTCTGGAGTGCCCTTGCAATGGAGCCTTGCTTTTGTATGACAACACCTTGGAGCTTGACATGTGTATGCATGCTTGGAGTGTAGTGCTCCACATGTGTGAGCCTATTTGTGGCTTTGTATGTTGCTTTTAATTTTGTTGGCCTCCCTTACCTCTCCTATTTATAGAGGTAGTAGAGAGTCCTTCCATCTTTCTCATTTTGGATCGCTCTTGTGTTAGAGATGTGACTAAGAGGAGCACACTAGTCTTCCTCTCCCTTGTGCATCTTCATTTGTACTTTATCTCTCTTGTCTTGGAGACATTAGGGCTTTTTGAAGCTTTTGGAGCATCCTGAATACTCGGGTCAGGATTTCATTCCTTGGAGACTTGAAGGTTAGGGTTTTGAGATGAATCCTTAGGTTACCGTTATACTTGTTGAAGAGAAGAAGAAGAGATGTCGTGCCTTCGAGGACATGCTTTTGTGATGTTTGTTGGAGCTCCTTGGTGTGAAATATGATTTTCTTAGTCTTCCCTAGCTAGGGTTTTAGAGAGCTAGAAGATTGTGTTAGCTGTCAAAATTGTCTCTATTGCAGATTTTATTTTCAGCCGACGGCCATCTATTTCTTGATGGTTTTGTGATTTCCAGCACTTGTATGTCTTGCTGATTTGACATAAGTTAAGGCTGAAATTGTTAAATGATTATTGAAGAAAATAGTGCAGATTCGCTACTGTATTTACAACTGTCATAAAGTGAATTTCAGATCTGTTTTATGTATCATAAGATTGCCCTAGAGGGTTGAAAGCTGTTGGCACACTTTGGTATCTTTTCTATTGGATTGCCTTGGTATGCATTGTAGCTGCTGTTTTATTTATATTTCGTAACAGTGCTAAGGCTGAAAATTCACAAGGTTAAGATCCAGGAAACCCCTAGGAAAGAGTTGAAATTTATTGAGTTGCATTAATTGCCCCAAGTCTGGAAAATTTCTACATTGAGGGGTCATTTCGGTCAAACATATACATACCTGTCCTTATGATTGAACCAGTCCTACATTGCAAGGTGTTACTGTTCAAACTAGCAGGTTGAGATTGCAACGCCAATTTGGACCTTATGCTAGTGAATGGCAAGCATATAAGAGACTTTAACTACTGCCACCGTTGTTCAATCTCTCCACTTCTTCGGGATCAAGTGTTGTCCCAAGGGGAGAGCCCTTTAACGTGCCTGCCAAATAATCACACAAATACCTCCAACCACCTTATGGCCTAGATCAATGCCTTCCATGGAGTCCGACAATAAATGAAGAAGATATACTAGATCAATTGACTATTAGCAGATATGAATATAAATACCAATAGTGTAACCACCTTTGGTACAAGTCAATGTAAACCACTGTAGATATGCAACAGTATGATGCGGACTAGGATATATGGCAGAAAAAACTAAATAAGATCAGCAGATGATATTTCACACTTTGCATTCAAGAATTGATTTCAACAAGTTCTACCATTTTAATATTTTATATGTCACAGTATTTGATCAGCGCTTGTCCATTGGATAAGATAGCAGCCAAACATTTCAGCAGTATGATTAAGGTCTGCAATATAGCCTATTCTTAGCATGTCATTTACAACAGCCTCCAAATCAATACTATATCAAGAACAGCAAGTGGCACAGCTGTTATAGAGGCTTATCACATAATAAAAGGTGTGTCTGCTGCAATATAAAATCTGTCATTCAACGTTGTAGCACTTCACCGAGGGTACAGCTCTAAAGGGAGGCCCTAGGCCCTAAAGCCTCAATAAAACCTTTTTTAAGGGCAGAAAAACAACTTCAAAACAGGCCGAATTTTATTAATATCAGCCACTGCAAACTTCTGCTGCCCTAACAGTTAACAGTTGCATGCAAAGGTTCGGATTAGGGTTAAAAAGGCAGGCCAAAAATTTCGGGCTGAAATTTTCGGACCCCGAAATTTTAGGGCCTGAAATTTCGGATCCCGAAATTTTGAGGGCGAGATTTTAGGTGGTTGGATTTTTCAGAAATTAGATATTTTTTGTTTTTTTAGAATTTTGCAATTTTTTTACAGTTTTTAGGTTTGTATATTTTTTGTATTTTTCGGGTTTTCTGAAACATAAATGCAGACCTAAATTAGCTTAATCTAACCATAAAATGCAATTAATTTACACATGTATTATTGAAAATTTGATAAAAGATGACAAAATTGGGGTTTTTAAGAATAGTACTTCAAACCCTAAGGCATGAGGGATGGTGACCAACCTCCCTCTTGGAATAATTTGGCATCCAACAACAACCTCTAGGGTTCGTTGGAGGAGCCTTTTTCAGTAAAAAAATCAGAGATCCAAGGCTCAAACAAGAGAAAATTCCCTCAAAGGGATGTTTTATACCATGCAAAGTTCACAAAAGGCTGGTAAGAAACCCTAAATCAGGAAAAATGCAGCATTATAACCACCATTCAATCCACTTAGAAGCATAAACTTACCAAACTTTATCAAGAAAAACCAATCCTTGCGCTTGTGTTAGTCCAACAATGCTAGCATCAACCTTGCAAGTGCATGAAACCCTAGAAGATACTCCAATTTCCACTTCAAGCAAAGAAAGACATCATCCAAGAGGTGCACATCACTTTAGAGAGCCCAAGAAGGGTAAAAAAGTAACATTGTGATGTTTGATCCCAAGTCTTGTGCTTTACAAATGACAAATGAATGGATATTTATATCCATTTAAGCACATGATTTTAATTTTTTATCAAGTCAAGATGGACATGTCAATTTCAAATTAAAACAATATAATATTAAAATATTCCAAAATAATACAAAATTAGGGTATGTCACCCACACGTTGGGGACTAATCCCTAAAATCAACATATAATAATAAAAATACTAAAATAAGCAAGCCAAGGCTTCATTGTGACTACAGGAGTGAACCCTAAGGAGGACTTTATGCCCCTACTAACCCCATAATGATGAATAAAATCCCTCAACGTCCCCTTTGCCTTAGCTTGAGGTCTGATCAATTGTGAAGACATCAAGGGGTTGATTTACTCAACGGGGTAAAATCAGCTGCAGAGAAGGTCCAAGTGGGGTGTGAGAGGGGTGGTGGACTTAGGGATGACCTCCCTAGATGAAGCATAGTCCCCCCCAAAAGATATAAGGATGGTGGTCATGTGACCTAATGGACTACCCCTGGAAGCCCTAGACACCAACCTCATGGCTAAAAAGCCCCAAAAAGGGCAGTTAGCTATGCCACTAAGCCATAGTACTTCCAAGAGTAAAACCAAGGGGCCTGATCATGCCCAACCATAAGCAGGAGCCCCATACTTGGCCTTTTGGCCCTCTTCTACCAACGACCTGCTGGAACGCTGAGAACTGCAGAGGCGTAATGCAAGGCATTGCTTTTGTACTTTTATGCTTTTAGAAAGATAATTTTTAATAAACTTAGCCATCCATCCTCCATTTATAATGGATAATTTATGATGGTCTTTCTCAAATTTAGTTGTAGACTTGTTAGGCTACAGTGTTGCAGTAGGTTTGTTTGGTTAAGTTCATTTTTAGCAGTGGTATTGTAGCTTTCGATGCATTGTTTGTGCGTATTGAGTTTTAGCTAGCTTTCTTCCATGTTTTTGAGTAGAATGTTTTTTCATATTTGTAATCATATTCGTGCATATTGAGTTTTAGCTAGCTTTCGATGCATATGTTCGTGCGTATTAGTATTGTGTCTGGTTTTGTCAAGTGAAGAGTATTTGTAATCATAGACTTCAAGCCCTTCAAAACAGGGATGGTCTTATGGATGGGAATATAATATTTTTTTCATATAGTATAGGTGTGACATATTTCTTATCAGTGTGCAGTGGTTTTAAATGAACATCTTCATTGTCTAATGGTGGTATTCTTCTAACGCAGCTAAGTGTATTGTGTTAGAGCATCAATAATCTCTTGCAGAAGTATCTTGACTTCTCATTTCTTGTATGTCAGTTCTTATGATTCCAACGATTTGTTTTTCTCTAGTTTGTTTGGAGATACTATGTTCCATCATGTAACTTACTGCTCTAGCTTAGGAAATTTTCCTTTTAGAGGTCCAATTTCCAAAATAGTTGATTAAATCTCATCTCATGTTTGGATATCTTAAAATAAATGAGACCCTTTTAATGTTAGAGGTGCTCATGTATTGTGATGGTTGTTAGAACTGTAGCATTCACAAGAAACATCATGTTTTCGTTGATAAATGTTCATGTATTGTTGGCTTTCCTCCGTGAAATTGCTTATACAACTGGTTTTGGATTGTTTGTATATTTCTACAGTTTTTCATACTGCCAATGTTTTTTTTGGGTTGTGACTGGTTTTGGATTGCCAGGCTACTGTCAAAGGGGAACTGGTTCATCCAAGAGAAGAGCTGCAAAATACTCACTTTGATAATAAGGTATGGATTTCAATACATTTGAAGACTTTTGTTCATGTGTATGAAAGTTGTGGCATTCTGATAACTTTTGGGTTTCTGTTGATTGCAGTGCCAAGAAGAAATCCAGGGAAGACACTATTATCTCTAATGGGGAAGCTTCAGGTTCAAAACAAACTAATACTACCATGGATGATGTACTGAGAGGCTTGGTGGAATGGCTATGTAATCAGGTCTGTTCTTCTTTACTTAAATATTTTCTTTGTAGGGGCTTGTGGTTTAGGATGATTTTGTTGGAGAGGTTTTATTTAGTTCATTTGCAGATTGTTGCCAACATATTATTATAGAGGACAACTTATACAAACCTATAAGAAATAATTTCCCTGATGACTGGGAAAACAGATTCTGCATACTCTCATGGTGGATGGTGGGTTAGAGGAGATCATGAAGTTGTTTTGAAAAGAGTGGTAAGATTGGTTGGGATGGAGTTGGTACTTATTTTTCTGTTTCTCTTTTGGAGGGTTTGTTTTGGGTAGGGATATGGGAATTTTTTCCTTTTGGTGAGAGAGGAAGGTTGACATCTATGCTGTTGGGAGTGGGGAGTGGGAGCGGAGCGAAAAGAAAATTGTCAAAAGTTCCCGTTTCGAGAGCGTTTTTTATATAGTATGTATTTTAATATATTTTGATGGATTTATATCTAAAAAAACATGTAGGATTAAACCATTTGACATCAATCATCTAGTAATTTAGTGGTTATAACTTATAACATCGTCATCAAATGATCAACCATAACAGCTTTTATAGGAGCTTGGAAAAGAAGGGAGGTACCATAACATTGTCATCAAATGATCAATCTAGCATTGGTCCTTTTAGTATAGGAAAGGTAGGGAGCGCACTCCCAAAACTTGGAGTATTTTGGGAGCGAGCTTTGGGAACGGGGGGGAAGGGAGGGGGAGGGGGGCACTCCCCTGCAGCAGAGGTTGACATTATGGGATGAGTTTGGTTTTGTTGGGGGAGGGTGAGTGGGTGGTAATTGGGGATAGACCTGTCTAGGGGTATGTACAATCCTACTTTTGAGACATAATTTATGGTTAGGTAATATTTACTTTTAAAATCTTATATGGCCCCCTTGTTCATTTAGTATCTTTGATGGGCATTAGAGCCTGTGATATCTAATACTCTGTTTACAGTCTATAAAACTGCGATAGATATTATTCACTTATGCAATCCCTGGAATTAATGGAATCTTGGGAATCCCCCGATTCCCTGGAATTAATGGAATCTTGGGAATCCCCCGATTCCCTGGAATTAATGGAATCTTGGGAATTAACGTCTTTTGTTGGAATGGCATAAAATCCAAAGTGTTTCTGTATGTTGAAATATTTGCTTTTGTGCTCCTATGTTGGGAAATTGAATGGAATGTGTCCTAGTTGAATATAACTTTTCTTTGTCTTGTTGTATGCATTTTTAACCACTCTCATCCAAGTAGATTTAGCTTTCAGTGTCACCAACTGTGGCATATTCATAGACAGGAAACCTAGTAAATCCTTTCTACCTTTAAGATGGACGTGTTGAGTATGATGACATTTTTTGCTTTAAATAATAGTTCAGTAAGTGATTCATGAAATAATGATGATTGTCAGTTTTTGAAATATTGAGTTTCTCTAGTCATCACAGTTCTCTTGAAAGATATCATTGATTTCACGTGAGGAAGATAGAGTTAAGTCTCAAAAACTGTTCCCTTAAAAAGTTAAAAGCAAGGCAGTTGTTTTTGTTCCAGAATTTTGCTTCAGAACAAATTTTTATTTCCTCCCTTAAAAAATTTAATGCCAAGAGTAAAGTTGAAGCAGGATGAACTGCTTTATTGATCTTCTAATGGCATATGAAGCCTGTTTCTAGTAGCTTTATCCCAAACTTCTGTTGTCTTTTTGGGTGGCTCTGAATGTGCCTTGTTCACTTAGTCATAGTCTGCTGCACATTCTAAGACCATACACCATGAAATTCATCTGTCTAAATAGAAGATTTAACCCCATATGTACTAATCTGCAAATACAGTTTTTCTCAAAAAAAAGAGATGGTTTTTGTGACAATACAAACTTCATTTGGTTCAAAAGCTGCAATTGAAATGCTGTGTTTTAGGAAATGATTATCCTAGAACCTTTAAATGGTAAAATAATTATTTTTTTCTTATAATATGTCCCGATTGTATGTGGCCAGCTGAAGAGACCGTCACATCCAAGTCGTGGGATACCAACAGCTGTGAGTTCCTTGGCAACCTTGTTAAGGGAACCTTTGGTTAGATCACTCTTTGTAAAAGCAGATGGCGTGAAGCTCCTGACTCCTTTTATTTCACCAGCATCTGCTCAGCAGTATGTCCAGGTATCTTTTAATATTTCTTGCATTTTTAAGTATCTAGTTCCTGCTGATACAGCATGATATAATTTTCTTGAACAAATTGTGATACTTACCTTCTATTCTAAGAGAAATGCAGTAAACCCTGATGTCTGGAAGTCTGTTGCGAGTTATAGCAGCAGTAGTTTAATTATATTTTTCTAGAAAACTTTGATATCAAGTGCAAAAGAAATGAGATTTCAAAAAATACATGTTTTATCTGCTGCTTTGCTTCATCTCCAGAGCTCGGGTATTCATTGTTTGAGATCGCAAGAGATAAACAAGGATTGAATGGAACCAACCAGCAAACCCATAAACACATAAACAGAAGAGAAGATGAACCCATGAACGAGAGAAACAGAAGATGTAGGTGCCTGTAGGCTAAAGGTTTACATAAGAGAGCACTTAACTCATGATCAAATAATATATTTGTACAAATGAGGGTGAGTGTGTATTTATACTCAGTCTAAGGTGGGGTGCCCTCCCCAACAGGGGTTATGGTGGGGTGCCCTCCCCAACAGGGGTTATGGGCCTGCTAATCTTGGTCGGGACTTGGCCCTAACCACCCAGATATAATATAATAGTGTTTGAGCTCTCTAAGAGGTATGCAGTTCAATCTTCATACTCTCATTTTAGCTATGGCTGATGGTGTGCAATTTTCACATAAGGCCATTGGGCCACCCTGATTTGTGTGTATTTTGATTGTCTAGGGTTTTGGCTTAAAAGCCAACCTAGTAAAACGTTTTGGTGCGTGAATGTCCAACACAGATACATGTAAGAGAGCACAATAGAGAAGGAAGTTTGAAGACAATCTGAGAGTAGGTTTATGAATACCCAACTCGAATACACATGAAATAACATAGCAGAGAAAGCTCAAATATAGCCCAAGGGTGGGTTTTTGGATACCCAACTTAAATACACTTGAGGGATCCTTAAAACAGTTGAATATGAATGAATATATGGCTGACTATGTCTGAGATGCAAAGGTGAGTGAAGGAGACTGAAATATAAGTGAGATAAGATAAGATGAGATAATTTTATTAACGTTCAACAAATGACCAGAAAAGTAGTTCAATGGGACTAAAATATACATCTAGATTCTAGTGTAAATACAATGTGGGAGTGCAAAAGCAACTTGTAGGTAATGTTGAAAGCAAGAGAAAGAAAGCAGAAACAAATGCAGCAGAGATAAGTGTCTCGCTAAGCTAATCACTAGGTCTAACCTATATATATATATATATATATATATATATATATATATTCCGAAAGGAAAATATCCATCACTCTAAATAAAGAGTGATCATTAACTGCCCATGACGAGCTATACATTCAAATTCAAGAGTTTACATTGTCTTACAAAATTCTGTCCAACTTGGATCAGAAAGCTTCAAAAAAGGCTTCTCTTAACTTCAATTCCTAAAGTTCCTTGCAGTGAGCCAACTACATAGCCTTACTTCATTACATAACAAAATTACAACCTTTCACTTGAAAATAAAACTTCATCCTACAGGGTGATGACGCTGAAATTCCACTCTGATTTCTCCAGGTGGAATTAGCAGAGCGTTTTTTGAAAGTAGATCAGCCTCAGCATTGAGTTCTTAGTAAACATGTCTGAAGTGATAGAGCTGAAGCTGTTGATTAGGCTCTGAATTTGAGTTAAGAGAGACTGTAGATGAGGAGCTCTAATCTGTAACTTGTGGTTAGCCCAGTCGATAACCATTTTTGAATCACCGAAAACTTGGAGATTCGTAATCTGGGGCCTTAGTGCAGTAAGCAGCAATGCCCATAATGCTGTTAGTTCAGCTTTGCTGTTGGTCCTGTGCCCAGTGACATAGAGGATGTTTATTTTATTGTGATCATTAAGATAAATAAGTCCTCATGAGCCTCCTAATTGTGGATTACCCTGACTGGCCCCATCGAAATAGGCCCATGGAAAGGTGTTATCAATAGTGGGATGGATCATAACCCTGTGCTTCTTCTGAGTCTCCTCTTTTTTGTGTTCTTTTGTCCACTGCACGATTAGGGCCGAGGTGATTTCAGCCGGGATGTTGTTTTCAAGAAAGATGACAGAATTTCTTGCCCACCAGATGCCGTAAAGGAAAAAAGAAGGGAAAGCATCGTATATGCGTACCAAAGGGTTCCTCCACCAGTTATGATAGCAGATTTCCATAGACGGATCCATAGGAACTTCAACATCCACGAGCTTCTTGGTGGCATCCTTCCAGACTGTTTCTGCATAGACACACGATGAGAATAAGTGGGCTGAAGTTTCAACAGAGTCCTGACATAGCGAGCATCGGCTGGGACCTATACAACCTCTTTTAACTAGATTGTCCCAAGTGAGAAGGTTATTACTCAGGACAAGCCACAAAACAATCTTGGCTTTCAAAGTGCCTCCCGTTTTCCAAATCACAGACCACCACCATTTTTTTTCACCACTGAACTGGTTTTTGTTATATGCTTCATAGCCAAGTTTAGCTGTAAAGTCTCCATCTACACTATTTAAGGTCTAGACTAGTTTATCATCAGTGTCTTCACTCATGGAAACAAAATTCAGTCTAAGAAGGTTTACATAATTAGTCCATTCTGTGGCTTCTTCGCTTCCCATACCTAAATCCTTTGCAGAAATCCAACTAATTATGTAAACTAATGGCCTTAGCATCCGCTAACACCTGGATGTTAGATCTCTTAAGTATCTGAACTAGCCCTTCTGATAGACGGAAACTGTCTCCCGCTCCAACCCAAGGGTCTCTGCCAATACGAACCTGTTTTTCGTTGCCTATTTTCCAAGCAATCCAGTTCCCAATTAGAGGAAAGGATAAAACCAGAGCTTTCCACCCAACAGAGCCACCTTTAAAGGATTTATTTCTGCTTCTAAACCAATCGACTATGGATGAGTTTGAACAGTATTTGGAAATCAGAGTTTTTCCCCATAAAGATGAGGAATGTTGAGTTAATCTCCACAGAGATTTGGTTGCCAGTGCTTGGAAAAAAATAAGAGGATTCTTGATCCCCCATCCCCCTAGCTCTTTTAAATTTGAAACCGTGGTCCATTTTGCCAGGGGGATACCTTCTCTTTTGTTGCTTGATGTCCATAGAAAGGATAAGCACCTCTTCCTTAGCTTGACTAAAATTCCTTTGGGAATGTAGGCAACCCCTGCCCAGTAAACAAGGATGCTTTGAAGAACCGCCTTTAATAATGTTAGCCTCCCTCCTCTGGACAGAAACCTGTTTGCCCAATAGGTGATTCTAGCTTCAACTTTCTTGACAAGCCATACCCAATCTTTAAACGAGTAGGCATTTGGTTTTAAAAAGAAGCCAAGATATTTGAAATTTTCCTGAAATAAGGATAAAGGAACAGACAGGAGAGAGATTGCTCTATTCCGTAGCTCCAGAGGGAAATCGTGGACCACCAAGTTTGACTTATCTAGATTTATCTCCATACTCATAGCTTGCTGATATAAAGAGAGTATATTGGCTAGAGCACTTAGATTGGCCTCAGTTCCCTTACCAAAGAGTAAAACATCATCCACGAAAAGCAAGTGAGTTAAGGTTGAAGAATCAGATACCTGAATTCCTTGGAATGCACCCGATGACTTGGCCTACTGCATTAGTTTGCTGAGGGCTTTTGCTATAAAGAGGAAGAGAAAAGGGGACAAGGGGCACCCTTGTCTCAATCCTCTGGAGGCTCGGAAAAAGGAAGAAGGAGAACCATTAATAAGAATTGCAAATGAGGCTGAGTTTACACAACCCATGATCCAATTCACCAGTTCCACCGAGAAGCCAAGTTGGATAAGCAAGAGTCTGAGAAAGGTCCAATTGACTCTGTCATATGCCTTGGAGAGATCTAATTTCAGAGCGAATGCTCTCTTTTTTTTAATGATTGAGTGAATTGTTTCTTGAGCCAATGATACAACATCATGGATTTGACGGTTAAAAAGGAACCCAAACTGCTCCTCAGAGATGATTTCACTCATAATAGGTTCAAACGAAGAGCAATGATTTTCGCTATAAGTTTATAAAACAGGTTGCAACAGGAAATTGGACGGAAATCAACAAAAGTTTGGGCCCTCTATTTTTTAGGGATAAGAGCTAGAAAGGTAAAATTTAGAGCTCTTAAGATTTTCCCGGATTTCTGAGATTCCTGGATAGCCAAAAGCAAATATGATTTTATCAGATCGTAGAAGCCCAGGAAAAATTCCACTGTGAGCCCATCAGGACCTGGACTCTTACCTTTTTGGAAGGATGAGAGTGTATCTTTTACTTCTTCCTCTGTGATTTCCTTCATTAGTGAAATGTTCATTTCCTCTGAGATAGATCTTGGGAAGAGTCTCAGACTTTTAACATTTCTTGTATTTGGCACCCCTCCTTTTCTTTGAAGAGAGCACTACAAAGGAAATACCTGCTGCTGCTTTATCTTGGAAACTGGTTACCACAACTCCTTCTTCATTCTGGATTTCACTGATTGAGTTTAGATTTCGACGATAGGAGGCAAATTTATGGAAGAACTTGGTATTGTTATCCCCTTCTATTATCCACATTGCTCGGCTTTTCAACGTCCAGGTAGCCTCTTCCTTGGCTAAGAGTTCCGATCTCGATAGTTCTAGAATCTTTAGTTTCTCCATCTCAACAGAGGAGAAAACACCCGGAAGATTGTTCTTGTAAAGAGCAGAAATTTCCTCTTCGACTTCTTTTAAAAGAGCTTGTTGGTTCTTGTTGTAATTAATGGACCAAACCCTGGATGCCTCCTTAACTTTAGCTAGATTATCCCTAAGTTGCTTCATGCAGGAGTCATGAGAGGAGGGGTTAACTTACAGGTTCTCAACTTGTGCCTTGAACTCTAGGAATTTGCTAAGAACCTCTTCAGATTCCTTGGTCTTCAAGAAGTAGATCCAAGTCTTCCGAGAGTAATCATCAATCAAAGTCACATAATACCATAATCCACCCAAGGAAGCAATTGTCATTGGTCCACACAAGTCGGAATGTACTAAATCCAAGATTCCCTTGGACCCGCTGTCGCTATTCGGAAAGAACCCTTGGCATTCTTGCCAAGTGCACAACCTCTGCAAATGCCATCATGATCTACACGGAGTATTAGAATTCCAGTCACCATCGTCCTCAAGGATGGGAGAGCTCTATAATGTAAGTGGACAAGTCTTCTGTGCAATAGCTCATTCAAGTTGATAGAATCGTGCACCAGTGCCTGAACTGGTCGCGTAGACAATTTGTATAGGTTCTCCTCTCGAACACCAATCACACGGGCTGAATCTATGCTAGATTTCTTGTGCCATGCAAGAACCTTTCCATCAGAGAAAAAAACCTTGTAGCCTTTGTCCTCCAAGGATGATATAGAAACAAGGTTCCTTTTTATTCCAGGTACATACAACACATCACTCAAATGTAGAGTATCACTAGAATCTAACTGGAGGGAAGTAGTCCCTGTTCCCTTCACAGTATATCTAGCATCATCTCCAAGTACAACTCTTAGATGAGACTCCTTCTCTACTAAATTTGTGAGGTTATCTCTGTAACCTATCATATGTCTAAATGCACCACTATCTATTAACCAAGTATCACTAGTGGTAGGAACTGTACCTGAAAGAGTAGAAATAAAGAAGAACTCTATTTGATCATCATTCTTTGACCTCTTCTGTGGAGTATCTTCATCAACATCAACAGTTGAGGCTTGGTGTTTTCTTTTCTTTGAATCGGTACACTGTCTGGAATAGTGACCGTACTTCTAACATCTGAAGCACTAAATATGTGAAAGATCCTTCTTCTTCTTTTGTTCTGGAATAGGACCTGATCTTCCACCCTTATCTTTTCTGCCTTGATTCTTCCTTCCCTTCCCTTTTCCTCTTCTAGCATGTGTTGCAAGGGCTTGACTTTCTTCATGTTGGGAACCATGTAACTTGCCTCTAGTTGCAAGTCTAGTTTCTTCTTGAGTACAATCTGCCCGTAATCAATCAAACTTGCGCAATTTGGATCGTCCACTAATGATCTGAATGAATGGTTCCCAAGAAGGGGGAAGACCATTGAGGGTTAGCATAACAAGCTCTTTATCTTCAATTGTTTCCCCATTGGTGCTTAATTGGTCTCTTAGTTCAGAAATCTTCATGAGGTAGGAAGTGACTAAATTTGCTCTTAACATCTTGATATTGGAGAGTTGTTGTCTTATGGCAAGTGCTCGATTGATGTTGCTATTCTCAAATAGCTTCTTCAATGCATCAAACATCTTCTTGGCCATCTTCTTCTGAGAGATCTTAGGTATCAAGTGATCTTTTAGAGAACCTATCAGAATCCTTCTTGCCTTAGCATCACCCTTCCTCCATTGAGCCTTCTCTGCTTCTTCCTCTGGTTCCAGTACTTTTTCATTCACGAACTTCAGAAGTTCATTCTCTCTAGGATGATGAGAACCCTAGACTTCCATGAGTTGAAGTTGGAAGCCCCATCAAGTCTATCTTCCACTTTAACACTGTTAATCTTGACTAGAAAAGCTGAGATATGAAATCTGTTGTAGAAACCCTAGCAGGAGCTAGGTCAAAAATGAAATTTGAAATTTGGAAAATCTGATTCCACAGATAGATGCGCCCTCCTAGGGCGAGTTGAATAGAACTCCTTTTCTTTCGGATTTGTAGATAGAACAACTCAAAACTGAAACCCTAATTTCCTAGTTTCTGCAAAAATTAGGTCAAAACTGAAACTTCACCAATTTGGAATTTGCCTCCACAAAAAGGTGTGCCCTCCTAGGGCTAGTTTCCCAAGATCTTTTTTCAAGAGAATCTATGGAGAGAAACACCCAAACTTGGATGCCCTAGGTTTCGACAATGGCATCTATTCAACACAGCTCTGATACCATGTTAGATTTTAAGATAACAATATAATTTTCATCTCATTCAACTATTAATTGCAATAGAACAAATAAGGATCACTGAAAGAACAACCATGCACAGAAACAAAAGAGCACAAAGAATTTATCTGGGGAAACCACAAGGGAGAAAACCCAACAAACTTATTATAGAGATATCAGTTCAAGACACAAAGTATATCTAGATAAAATAGTCAAGATGAAGATAGATCAAAGGAGAAGACTCTCCAAAGATAGAAACGCCAAAATTCTTCCTTCTTCTCTCTTGCACACTTCCTTGATGATTTGGAGCGAACTTGCTTGATGGGAGAAATGAATGAGGTGTCACCTGTGTTTATACTTGATTTTTGACTGACTTTTTTTTTTCACTGGGGCCAACTTGTCTTTCTGCCTGGGCCGACTTCTTTATTTGCATAATAATAAATATTATTTTCTTATTTATTTGGGGCCGACTTGTGAGGATGCCTCACGTAGCTATAACATCAACATTAGTCAGGTGAGCAAATTTATAGATATGCATCTTAATACAATGGAGAGAGGGCATATGAATACCCATCTCAATACCAATGGTGAGTGGGTTTATAGATACCCATCTTGAAATGAGGTTGGCCCCATGCACAACACTCCCCCTTAAGATGAATAGGAGGTCAAGGAGGGAGAGCATTACATCACATCTTCCCCCCTTAATGCTAAATTCGGGTCATATAAGGAGAAAATTCCCTAAAAGTGCCACATCACCAATACCAACATCACAACGCAACCTAGCAAAGATGGCCGCTAGGAGAGGTCTCAAAGAAGGATTCAATGAAGCATGTTGGTGCACTAAAGGCACACAGA
This sequence comes from Larix kaempferi, assembly GCA_027924585.1. Taxonomy (NCBI): domain Eukaryota; kingdom Viridiplantae; phylum Streptophyta; class Pinopsida; order Pinales; family Pinaceae; genus Larix; species Larix kaempferi. The sequence continues at coordinate 1,727,446 of BSBM01000236.1, forward strand.
TAGCTCAGGTTTCCTATGACACTGAAAATGAATGTAGTATGTCCAATTAAGACCAACATCATAGTGTGGTAGTACAAGATCCATTGAAAGAAGCTGAGAATCATTCGTAGAGTCATTGATAAGGCATAATGGGATAGATCTTGTGGACCTATTAGTGGACACAGTATCACATTAAGGGAAGGGGTACTTATTATCACACAACTTGTAGTTGCCCCTAGTGGTATCCCGTCTGGGACGGTAGAGGAGATGGACAACTAAAGAGGTGACCCAAGAGATGCCACGGTTCCCAATGCAAGGTGGGAGTCACGTCAATCGAGGCACTCTTCACTTTAGATCTAGATGAATCAAGACCTAGGGGGAGACCCTATTACCAATCAAAGATGATTGGACCCAAACAAAGGTTCCTAGGGATAAGTAAATGATGAGTTATGGAAACCAATGCAAGTTTAAGTGGACCTAGAAGTTAAAGTATGGTTGAAGGTGGTTTGAGAGATGATTAGTGTTTCAACCAATGTATGATTTAGGCCACATGATGAGCTAAAAAGACAAGATCTAGTACCATGTATTACACAAGTGGGACCCACTTTCTTGGGATATGTGAATGACTCAAATGGGACCCACAAGGTGGACTTTAAGGGATGAAATTGGTACTAAGGGGCATATAATGAGTAGATCTATGGATCTAAGTTGAAATTAGGAATACCCACTTACAGGATCTAAGGTTTGACACAATTCCCAAGGAGTGCGACTTGCTTAAGGAGGACTAGTGCCTTGTTGGATGGGTTAATGGAGTCAAAAGATATGTCAAAGTGTAGATCGGGACACCTAGTATGCAAATCAAGTGGGCTAATTGGGATATGATGGTTGGATTTTACTAGATCTAGGGTTTCATGATATGACCCAAGTGGACCATAATCCCTTAAAATAAGGAATGCTACCCTCAAGGCAGATCGTCACAAAATGATACTCTATACCTAGGTTTCAAGGTATGCCCATTCCAAATCCACCAAAATCTCAACTACCCACGTCCTCAAAGTGGGCAAACTCAATCACCCAAGGAAGTGCGACCTTGCTCAAGGAGGGCTAAAAGATGGGAAAGGTGTGTCAAAACAAGTCTAATGGCCACCAAATTGTACATCCAAGTAGTTTAGGCAATGATCTATGTGGATCTAGAAAATCAAGACAATCCAAGGATTAGATCTTACTAGATCTGAGTTTTAAGGTGCCAAGTAGTCCAACATGGGGTTTTAATCCCTTGAAATGTGCAATGATGTCCACAAGGTAGAAATCACCAAAGTAAGAGTCTAGGGGTAGGTTATCAAGTATGTAGATTGCAAATCAAGTGGGATCTCACCTACCCATATGCTAGATCTAACCAAACAAGCCTTTCCCAAGGAAGTGCGATTTGCCTCAAGAGAGCTATATTGCCTTGAAAAGTGTGTAAATTTTAACCCAATCACCACCAAACTATAGATCCAACTAGGGGTGGATGCTATAGAGGTGGGTTCTTAAGATCTTTTCAAAAGCAAGGCTAGATCTAAGTAGATCTAAGAAAAACCAAAATTTGGGGTTTTGATTAATTAGGGTTTGTGACCAATGAAGAGAGAATGGATGGAAAGAGATACATACCTTGTAGATCTTACCTCAATTGCTTATGGCCACCTTGCAAATTGATAGCATTCTCCTATGTGTATATTCAAGAGTGCAATTTTGATTCTCCAAGCCAAATCATCCTCCTCAAGAAGCCAAATCGTCCTCCTCCTACAAGACAAGATCAAAGGAAACAAGTCAAGTAAGATGATTATGAAAATGATAGAAAGATGTAATAGAAAGCATCAACTATGTCACGAAGATACAATAATGATACTCCCTGTCACAAGATCAACCCAAGAGAGAATATGTGGATCCCTCCAACAATAACCCTCAAGAAATCGCCCTCCTCTCCACCAATTCGACTTCCCTGCAAGACAAATAGTTGTAGAACCAAAACCCACAATGATACATAGAAGAGATACTGTATACTCAAGATGCAAGAGAATCCACAAGACAAGAGAGATATGCTCCACAAAGAAGTGTTCTATTCCAATATTCCAGAGCTCCAAAGGTGAGCTATACAATAGGGGGTCTCCTCCTTATATAGGATAATAAAGACCAAAACCCTATACCACTCTACAATACTACATCAAATGAGTGGTTGAGATTAAAAGATCTCAATACATGATCAATGGCTAATAATGAATCATAACAATATATCACATGGATCACCCAATATAATGATGACGCCCTAACTAAATGGTACAAAGTGAGGATGACGTCATCCACTAGAGGGGTAAAAGTACAAAAATCCACCTCATAATGACTAGGACATAACATAAGAAGCACATGGTGGGGCTAGGAGGCATCAATCCTTACTAGCTCATCCCCAAGGCACAATAAAATAATAAAATATGTCCAAGATAATATAAATGATCAAATTTGTCCTCAAAATCTGTGACAGACAAGCAGTAAAAGACCTCCTGTGATCGTTGTGGGCCTACCCACATGGTGAAAACTGGTTGGAAGATAGTGGGATCACCCTGGAAGACCTCTGTGAAAACCAAGTGCCAAAACCTTGCCTCAATTGCCCAAATCGAATTCCTCAGTGACCACTTTATCCCATTTTTTAACTGCCTCGGTAACTGTGAAAGTGCCAAAACTGCTTCCCAGGGCATCTGCACTGCCCAACTGAGCCCACCAGGCTCTCCAGAAGGGGGGGTAAATGGTAAAAACAAGTGGCTGGACCACCCCCTCCTCATACAACACCCTAGGTGAACTGGCCTCTCATGGCCCTTGCTGCTCAGGCTGGGAAATCAGCCCCAAATCTGGTCAACAAGTGTAAAACTGCATCAATCACTGTCAGAAGTGCCCGGAATTGAAAGATATGTGTCTCATTGGATCCAGAAGACCCAAATCCACTAGGAATGTGTACTCATACACCATGGGTTGCCCTAATGGGCCAACTGTAGGGTCCACCATATATGGACAGTGTATAATCTGATGATCTGAAGTAATAAATAAAACTGCTGAACTACATCAATCATCATCTGCATCCTATATCCATCATATGGCATCATCATCAAGAGTATGTGGGTCCATCAATCATCATCTATAAGCATATGTGGCCCACATCATCACGGATCCCAAGAAATGACCATAGTCAAATTAGGTTTGACTAGGTCCATATATAACCAAGGAAAAATCGTATCAGTAGACTAAGACATGTTCCTCTAATCATTATCACAGCTTAGCTCAAAGTATAACATCCATTCAGTGGCATTAATCAAGTTAGCATATTCCTTTGTTATATGAAATTACTTGCACAATAGTTTAAATGACAAACTTACCCATTGGACATGGTCAAACTGCTAGGGAAGGATGAAGGTTAGGAACAAGGTTGGGCCAAGGGGTTGACTTGTCTAACTCAACTCAAAAATACTTTGGACTGGGAGAAGGGGAAAGCTACAAACTCTGTGCTGGACAAAATAACACGGGGAATGGCTGTGCCTCACAAATGGATAAGTTGTTTAGAAGGTGCTTATTCAACTTAGGCATCATGTCTACATCAAGTTGATCCAGGTTCATTAGGATCATTCAATTTCATTTCATGGCCTTTTTGGCCTACATAACCCTTCGGATCTCAGGTGTGTTGATAAGCACAACTAGTTGCAGCTTGCATCCAGGGCATGTTTTCATATACATATAAGGTTAGCAATTGTTTAGATATAGCTTTTAAGAACCATTGCTTTTTGGACCTTTCATATACTCTTCGAGGAGTATTTTTAGCAGTTCATTGCTCTTGCCCTTTTTTTAGTTTCCATGGGCGAATTTATAAGTTTCCATAAGTAGTACATGAGCTTTCAGTTTTAGCCAACAACATCTCAAGTGACTAGGGGGAGTTCGAGCCAATGCCAAACATCGGGACAACTGACCAGAATGATTTAGGCCTACAATCCAACTCACCAAAGGCAAGTTTTGTCACCAACTTAGAGCCGAGACACCGAACATACATGGATGCAGTCCAAACACAGAGGTAGAAAATGGGGAAGTCCTCAGTATCAGAAAGTCAAATAAGACAGGTCAAGGTTTAAAGTCAAAATAAGGAAAGTCATGTATGGATGGAGTCAAATGAGTATGGAGCCTAAACTAGCAGACAACTGGTGTCAGGAAAGACCATATCTATGTAAGGTGGTAAACCAGTGAGTTTTGTCAAACAACCTAAATGTGCAAGTAAATGTCCGTTCTATAGTTTAGAGTTCATTTTAAACAGTTTGCCACATCAGGAATAATATACCAAGCAGATGCTGTGATCATGATTAAATTAATAAGATAATAATCCACAGTCAATGATAAAATATCCATAGGTCATATAACATCATCACAATAATAATCATCATATATCATCTGGAACACTGCTGCAATACATCTCTGAGCACTGAACTGAAACTGTATGGGATAAAGGGTCACATCGGTCATCAAATCTGAACTCTCAAGGCTCAGCCTTGACACAAGGTCTAATATAAGTCTGAATAATACACTGCTTTGATCATGAGTGATCTCAAAATATACAATCATCATAGCCAAGCTCTGAATAATGGAAGCTCTGAAATGTGCAGATATCTGCTAAGCAAGAATAGTAGCCCTACTACTATGGTGTGATAACAGTACTCCCTTAGCAAACAAGTGGTCATATGCTGGTAGGAGTCACTAAACGCCAATAATTGAGAAGTATGCTTCACATCACCAAGGCAACTACTGTAAAACAATCGATTCCTAGAAAATCAGGAATGCCTCCAACAATAAAAGAGCCAAAATCATCATATGCTGGAATAGGTAAGGCCCAACATTCATAGTGCACTACCATATGTGCACGTAAACCTTTGTCAACAACATTATCTAGAAGATCTTTGTCACAAACTATTACTCTTGCAAGTCCATCAATCCTTGGAAGATAAACAATGCAAGACTTGGAGATAAGACTTTCTGTATGACAACCTTTGCTTATAGAATTTTTTTGAATCAAAACTGCCCAAGAACAAGCAACTACTTTGATTAGGGCAAGGTACCATTTTGAGGCAATTAGGATTGAAATATCCCCTATATCGACATAAGAAAGAGCACATGAAAGAAGAGATTGAAACCCTAGATCCAGAATCTCTAGTTCCATGGCCCATAGGTAAACACCACTAGCCAATAGTCTCATGGATCCACTGATTAACCCAGAAAATTCTTGCACGAAGCAATTTTCTGGATCAAAATACTGAAAAGGGGGCCTTCCTTGGAAGCCCTAAAAGGAAGAAACCTGAAAATCCTGCAAAAAGATGATTCTTAAACACTTATGGGTCAGAGCTGTAGTGAGCCCTTGAAGATGGTGAAACTCTAGGTAAAACCTTAGGAAATCGTAGAAGAAATCAGATAACCATAAGAGGCAACTTTGGCTGTCTGCAGGACAACACTACCTGCCAAAAACTTTGGATCACCCAAGAATAGAGGCCGAAAAGAACACCGGTGTACAAACTACCAGCATGAACAGCGACAAAAACCTCAATATATCAATGAAAAAGGGCTGAAAAGAACCCCTGAAAAGGATGGTCTGGAAGGAGAACTAGTATAATAGCTTGTAGGTGCTTCCAACCAGCCAAAAAAGCTTTTGGATTCACATAAAATCAGCCTGAAAGCCCTAATGCTCAACATTCAAAACTGTGCACATTCTCCAAATCAACACATAAATGGGGGCAAACCAGCCCTAAATGGGGTGCCCTTCTCCAGAAAATGTATCACCTGAAAAACTGTCCCAAAACTTTGTAGGAAAGGCACAATCTTCCTCTGTAAATTCTGATCACTGATTTAACAACCAAGAGGAAGTCCTAAAACTGCAATAAACAGAGAAGAAAGCACCCCTAGGGCAGTGCACTCCTAATAGAGGGAAATGCACAATCTTCCACTGTAAATTCTGATCACTGATTGAACAACCAAGAGGAAGTCTTAAAACTGCAATAAACAGAGAAGAAAGCACCCCTAGGGCAGTGCACTCCTAATAGAGGGAAATGCCCTAGTAGAAATGCACTGGCGAGAGGAATCATCCGAAGATAACAGAAAGGCCATGCTTGAAGAGACAATCACTGAATGAGGAAGAGGAGGTTCACACCCATTCTAATACCATGTTGAGATCATAAGAGGGTTGAATGGAACCAACCAGTAAACCCTAAATCAACATTAACCCTAGAGGCCCACCGTACCTCTATTTATTCTCCTGTTCGACTCATCAGGGCTATCTAATATGCTTTAATGGAGGGGTGCCTGCTCCACCTACCTCCAAAATCTTTGGTTTTTTATCTGGTAAATCTTCTATGGAGTTTGAAACTTGGATATTGTCTCTGAACTTTCCAGGAAGAGATGAACAGAACTCTCTTCTTCACTTTTGCACAAAATGCACATTGGTTGTCCTTGTATTCTTTGCTTCTTCAGGTTTTTCACTGTTAACAACTTTTTCTTAGCCAACAATGAACAAAAGAAGTTGGTTTTAGGAACACTATCCCAAATTCGCTTCATAACTTTGAATTGCCTGACAAATTCCATCTCTTCCTGAAGGTTTATCTGAGATCTCATATCTTTTTTTGATTGGGTATGATCTGGTGTTGGGATCAACATCCACCCCTTGTGCTCTGTTCTTTTAAGTGGTGTGACACAATTAGGAATGCTCAAGCCTTCATGACTTCAGGTTCTACCCTACTTAAAAGGGTGCTGGCAGCTTGGTAGGTTGTGTTTGGTTTTCTTGTATGGTAGTTTAAGTCACTTTAAGGGACCATGAGCTAGTTGCGATTTGGTGTAATGGCAGATAGTTCTCATCCCCCAATGGCTAGGTCAAACTTTCATTTAGGTTTTTGCTGGCAAAAGATTGGAGAAGAAAGGAACCCTTTTTTGGAAGGATTTGTGGGATCATGAGCATCACCAATGGTATACTTGGTGTGGTCTTAATCGAGCCTCAAAACTCATCAGTTTAGACAAATTTGTTTTAGAGAATCTTTGTTAAAATGCAGCCACATGGGTTTGGCCAGTTTTGGAGGAACCTGAAGATGGAGGAATGGGAAGCCATTCTACTTTTATGTAACTAAGGATTTTCATAGTACGGCGAGGCACACCTCTGACATTGCTCGTTGTCCAAACAAAAAGTGGGGATGACTGCAGTGCACTAGTTGCAGAGGTGCCAATCTATCTGAAAATAACATTTCTCTTTTAAACACAAGGTTTGGGGTGGCTTCTCCTTCAACATGGGTTGGTTGTTAAGTGTAGGCTTCATCAAAATTGGTATGTTAGATGTTGTTTGTGTTTTGTAGCAAGGAGGAACAATGGAGTATGTTTTTGGAGATTGCTGGTTGGCCATGTGTTTTTGACACAATTTCAAGTTGAGGATCAATTCTTTTCCATTGCCCCTCTTTTGTGGAAAGGTTCCCTTATGGGACTTGGATGATTATGGACAACTCCAAATATTGGTGGCACTTAGTACAGTTGATTGCTATTGCATTTATCTTGAAAAATCAATGTAAAGTTAGTTTTCAAGAGGATCCCTTAACTTTTAGCTTAGGGGATTTGAGGAGTTTTAAGTAGGAGTTGCCTTTGCTTGTGAAAGTCAAACCCAATGTATTTCCTTCTGATGTTGAATCCCTTTCTTTTGGTGTGCAAGAGCATATGGTTGCCTTTTGGATTTTTAGAGCTGGATTTTCTTAGTACCCTTTTTTATGTGATGCAACTCTTTGACCTTTGATGTACATATTTGTTCCATGAAGTAACATATGCAACATTTCCAAAAAAAGACATCATGCATGGTGAGGATGTCATAGATAATGAGGAAGACACTATCATGTAGAGTCATGATGATATGCAAGTGGAAGATATTGCGGACTTCAATGAAAAATGGTTTGGGAGAATGCCTAGCTAATAAGGAAGACGGGGGAGGATTGTGTGGATTGTCAAATGGGAATTGTGAAGAAGAAGCCATGCCTTATGGAGGGGTGTTTTGAGAACCTTGCAAGTAGATGTTTCACAGATTCGTCCAAAAGTAAGAATTCATATATGGAGGCACCATGTTCCAATAGGGAATAACCTCTAAATCATTTAATGAAAGAGGATTTGAACATGGAAAATGGACGTCTTACCCGATGGGAAAATTAGAGAATACTTCCAAAGAGTTTGAAGGGAAAAGCTAAGAGTTCAATCTCTCTCCTTGTTCTTTTGAAAAGTGAAATGAAGAAGTTGTTTTGGAGGAAGGTCTAGTTTGTGATTTTTTCAATCTGAAGGCAATGTTATACTAAGTTGAATGCGGAGTCCAAAGTGAAGATGAACCAAATAGGGTCATGACAAGCAAAACAATGAGCATATATATCATTGATAAAGGGCCATTTGAATATGAATATGAAGATGGATTGTGTTGATCACCAAGCCAACTAGGTGGGAAACCATGTACCATGTACCTTGAAGACGAGAACGATGTACCTAGCAAAGTTTTTCAAGCGAGTTAGTTTTTCCTCTTTCTCTTCTTAACTCTTCTCCATGAAATTTCCGCACCCTTGTGGGGGATTTTGTAATGATATGTCAGCATGAGGGTCAATTTTTGTAAACCTTAGTTGCCTAGGATTTTATCATTAGGGAAGTCCTTTCATTGAGTGATTTTTCCCTTGGATAATTAAAATTCATTTTTAGTGATTTTAATTATCTGAGTTTTTCACTCAAAATTTCCTCTAAAGTGGTGAAAGACGTTCAAATGATCGAGTCCATGGGGTGATTAAGGCCTATGAATGTTCTATATTACCATGCTAGACATTATCCAGAGTCTTACGGAATTTCATTAAGTTTTTGGTAATTAAAAAATGTCCCCCAACATAAAATGTTGTAATTTAAAAGAGGGTTAAGTAGCACTTAAGTACTCAAAATCAATGGCAAGAGACCCCCTACACCCTTCAACCAAGTTTGAAGACATTCCGTTGAGTTTTGATAGGGTTTTGGATTCATTTTCCTAAGTCAGTCAAGGAAATCAGGAAAATTGGCCATTAATTAGAATGATAAAATTTTGTAAAGTGACTATAGTCACTTAGGGAGGGGAAATAATGCTCCTAAGTGTTATGTTATGACCCTAAGGTAAAATTAAAGGCCAAAGGGGCCGCCCCAAGCAAGAGTTTCAAGAGTTTGAAGTTGTCTCCATAAGGGGAAAACCCTCTCTCACCATGGGAAATGAGAAAAATTGAAATAAGCCAAAAGGGAGGGTTCCAACTTCATGATTCCCTTCCCTTGGACTAGCAATGAAATATAAAACATGAATGGGTTTTTTTTTCCCTCCGATCGTTTGTAATTTTTAACCCAAGGAAGTGCACCCCCCTTCATGGGACCCCTTCCTCTCCAAGTGACAAATGTCAGTCACTCATGCAAAGGAACTCTCCCCTCTCTCTTTTCTTATAAAAGGAGGGCTCTCCTCCTCATTTTTTACAATCTCCCTTCTTTCACAATCTCTCAGGCTCTTGCATTCTTGCTCTTTTCTTATTCTCTTGCTTTCATTTGCTACCATTTTGGGCCATTGTAATTTCCAGCCATTTGGCTTGTTTAATAAAATTCTTTGGAGGAGATCTTGTGTCCTTTCATGCTCTATGGTGGTTTGCTTCTACATTTCATAGCTACTCAAGTTTTGGGAGGCCAAACAAGCAAATTTCTTTGCTTTGGTAAGATTTGTGGTATTTTTTCCATAGATTTTGTGAATTTTTCATTCTTGTAGTTAAAAACTTCATATTTTTCTTGGTTGAAGTTTATGATTTCTTAGCTCATTATTTGGATCTCACCTTCTTTTTAGTTGTGTAGCGAACGTTTCACAAGTTGTAGGTTGCTTTAGTTGAAGAGTGGAATTCCTTGGTTGGATACCCCACTACTTCAAGCATTGGAAGAGCAAATAGCACAAATTCCTTCCTTCACTTTCAAATTTCTGCATTTTTATTTCTACATACATTCTCTTATTAAAATTTAGACTTTATTTACAAGCTCTATTATTGTGCAAATTTACTTGTAAAATTTCAGAATTTTTTATACTATTTGTACCATAACACTAATAGTGTCCAAGAGTGGTTTTGGGCATTTTTTCTGTCTTTATTGCTTGCTGGTTTTTAGCAGGTTTTGTACAGTACACGGGGATATGCTGCCCAAATTTGGTCAAAATCAAGTGTAAAGGGCATCCACAAGCTGCCATCTCTAGTTCTTTACAAGAAATGGGTCAAAAATCTACCCTCACTCTCTTTTTTCCTTCTTTTCTCTAGTGCTGTAATCTTATTCATTGTAACAAGTTCAAGAGAGTCTCTTGAATTAGATTCTTTATTTATTTCCAAAGATATATCCGAGTTTCATTTTTCAGCCATCCCTTGCATGCAAAGGAAGTTGGGCTTGCCCACCCTTGCATTGCAAGTGAAGAGGGGCTAGGAGTTTGTACTTTGTTTATTTTTTGCATTTTACTTCATTCTTTTGCCCCATCTCTTCACTAGGAAGAGGATTGTGTGGCTAGGTTAATAATTAACTTACCTATTTTATTTTGCCATCCATTGCTTACAAAGGTAGTTGGGTTTCTCCCATCCTTGTAAGCAAAAGAGAAAGGGCTAGTATTTTTTTTTTTTATTGCATTAGTCTAAATTGGTTGCCCACACCTTGCATGTGAAGTGACTTTGCCCATCCATGCAAAATCGTGCTGGCTAGTTTTGTTAAGATTCAAGTTATTTGATTTAATTTTAGTTTTAAATTGTTGCCCACACCTTGCATGTGAAGTGGCTTTGCTCTCCTGCAAAATCGTGCTGGCTAGTAATTCCTTTTAAGTCTTTTTCTTTACAAAACGAATAAACCTTGCCTTGCTCTTGTCCCGTATTTACTCCCCTTGTCGGTCAATCCAATCCTGGGTGACAAGAAAGGACAAGAGATTAAATTCCTTCGTTGCACGGGAACCGCTCCCGGAGTTCAGGGAACTCGTTCCAGAAGTTTCCGCGTTTCAGGGAGCTTAGGAACGGGAACGAAACGTTCCAAAATCAGCTGGAACGGTTCCGGGAGCTTTGGAACTTTTAGGGAACTTCCAGCTTAAAATTTTGGGAACTCGGGAACGTGTTTTTTGCCGTTCCGGCAGTCGGGAGTGTTACTGTTCTTAGTGTTGGGTTTGCTCGTCCTCTGTCCCCCTTGCCGGCAGTTGCGTAGAGGCTGGATACAGTCATTCGGTTCTTCAGGGGAGTCGTCGGTCACATCGAGTGGGCAAGAGGGATTCACGATTATCACCTCAAGGTCAAGAGCTCGAAACTCGGGTCGGCCTTTGCTATACACGTTTTCTACGGCGAAGACAGGGAGGGTCCCGAAAAAATTGAGCCGGGGTCCTGCATTTCCTGCCATGGTGACGCCCCTCTGTTCCCCGGCGTCGCGGGTTCGGTTCTCGCGGGGGAATGCGTGCTGGCTGAATTCGGCGAAGACCAACAGCATGTACAGTGCTCCATCGATGCCAAAGCGAGGGCGGGTTTCATCTTGAAACCGGTCCGGCATGTGGAGACAATGGGGGATTTGGAGGACGAAGAATTGTACTGCCTGTGGGGGGTGGGCGTAACGGCGACGGTGTTGGCGGCTGCTTCTTGCCGGTTAAATGTGCTGTATTTTAATTTTTATAAAGTTTTAAATTTTCTGTTAAATGTTTTTTTTTTAATTATTATAAAGTTTTAATTTTTTTTTAAATGTTTATTTGTTTAATTATTATAAAGTTTTAAATTTTTTTGTTAAATGTTTGTTTTTTTAATTATAAAATTAATTTTTATTAAATGTTTATTTTTTAAATTATAAATTGTTCTAATTATTAATTATTAAATGTTTTTAATATTTATATTTAAGATTTTAAATTTTATTGTTGTAAAGTTTTATATTTTTAATTTTTAATATTTTTTTTAATTTTAATTTATAAAATTTAAGTTATTAATATTAAATTACTATTAGTTTTGAATTTGAAAGTTTCAAATTTGTTTATTTAAATTTTTAAAATTTAAAATTTATTTATTAGTTATAATTTAATTTTTTTATCAATTACATATTGTTTTTAAATTTTAGGTTATTAAATTAATATTAATGGCTAATTATTAATTAATGTATTATTAATTTATTTCTAAATATAAGATTTAGAACCTATCATAGAAGTTTAATTTTGTTTTTTAATTATATTATTTTTTATATTTTTTTAATATATATTATCGCCGCTCCCAACCCGTCGTTTCCTGCAAATTTAGGGGAAACTTCTAGCCGTATCAGACACCCGTACCCGAGTTCCCTACGTTCCCGCGTTCCGGAAACTCGTGCAACATAGTTAAATTGGCTAGAATAATAGGCACTCTAGTAAATTATCTAGAAATTGAGAAAAAAAGGATTGATCCGTGGAGTTAGTGGGGTTGTTGGGAGCTCGTGGCACTTTGTGTCCTCCAGTTGAACACCCGACAATTTTTGGAACTGACTTGTGGAGCTAGAAGGGAACCTTGTGTTCGCTTGTTGAGCACTCAACAATTTCTCTCAAATTGAAAGATAATTGTTGGAGGTAGTCACATTAGTTAGAACAATCATTTTGTTTCTTTTGCACTGTCAACACATATTAATTCCCTAAGCTAAAGTGAGACTTTAAAATAATTTAAAACTTACAGGACCACTTGCAAAACATCTCATTTTATTGTCACAGTATTTTCATTTCAATCTCTTTACTGTCAAAGCAATTTATTTCCAGTTCAAATTTATTTATTTGTCATTTAGTTGGTTTTCTTTGCTAGCAAGTAATTTTCCTCATGCAATTTTGAATGTTCTAATTTTGGGAAAGCAAATTATTTCAAGTTTATTGTGTATCTTGTATTGTCCATTAAACAAGTTTTGATCTATGTTGCAAGAAATGCCACTCCCCCCCATCCCCAGGCTGTTTCCTGTTGGAAACACGGAAACGTGTACCATACAGCATGGAAACACGTTTTCGTATAGACGGGCACGTTTCTCGAGATGGAAACATGTCCTCTCCATACGTAAACACGTTTATGCTATGGATGTGGTTTGTAAGGCGGCGTTTCCAAATTTTTTTTGCCTGGCTGATGAAAAATATCGCCCAATTCAGTTGTAGTTGGTAGTATTAAATGGTAATATTAAATTCTTAAAGTAAAAGTGACATTCTCCTTATATTTCATTTTCTATCATTTTACTTAAATTTTTAACATTACCATTAATTGTTTTAGGATGTTTGAGAGTAACCTCATCGGACTTCATATGCAAAAAGTAGAATTTTAGATTCCATTCAAAATTCAGCAGACTTAAGAGTTTTCAGGATTTCATGATTGCAAAGTTTCCATCAATTTCTATCATGTATGAGGGTATGGGATTGGCATTTAATCAAGCACATCAACCCCTGCATGTACCTTGATGTTGGTGGTGTTGATTGTTGAACTCCTTTGTCTTGACCTTAATAAAAATATACTCTTCACTTAAGCAAAATCACTTATTATTATTAAGCATGGGAAGCTTTTTCTACCTTATTTTAATGATTTTATTAAGAAGTTTCATCAAAATTGTAAGGTGTTGAGTCATTGACTAATGCCCTTGGAGGATCAACTTTGAGATTCAAGTTAGAGGCAAGGGCTAGGTGTTGAGGAGGGAGGCATAGGGTGCTATTGATGAATAGGATCCCAATATAGGCAATGATTCACTAACATGTATGATTTATGATTTATGTTTCACATTCATTTTTTTAAATGTCCTTGCTCTCACACACACACACACACACACACACACACACATATATATCGCGTTTCCCCGTTTCCAAAATTTTGGGGGGTCACGTTTCCAACGCGTCCTTGTTTCGGAAACTCGTCCCCTTTTCCCCGTTTCGTGCAACTTAGGTTTTGATTTATTGTTGACTCCATAACCCAAGTAGAATAGGCGCACTGGTTAATTGGTTGTTTCTTTCTTTTAACTTTATCTGGTTAAGTTTCAAATCAAGGTTTGCTTGTCATTAAATAATTTGCATATTGCATGATTGCTTGCCATTGAACTTAAATAAGCTTAAATTAAACTCCTAAAACTAAAACACTTTAAAACTTAGTAAATAGGAACTACCCCCCTTGACCTTTGGGAGTTGGGTCTAAACGAAGGAGTTAGGAATCGAAGTGACAGTGGGTTCTCAACTCATAGTTACCCCTCAAGAACACACCTAGTAGTTGGGAGACTTTTCTACGGTTAAGTGCATTTTAGGCGGCAACAGATTGGATAGGAGAATATGCATGTGTAAAAATGCAATGAGAATTGAGAGTGAGGGTGGTAAGGAAAAAGAGTATAAGGATCTCCAAGTCAAAGATAGTGAGAAGGGAGCAGATGACAATAAACAAAGCTAGAGGATGAAGATGAGCATGGAGCTAATTGAGACAAGGCCTTGCAAAATGTTCAAGTGGAGGCGATTTTGCCATCCCATTCAAGTATTGTTTTTTGAAATAATACTTCTTATGTAATACCAAAAATACTATGGTACATGAATCATTGAGTAACAACTACCTCATAACTAAGTTGCATGATTTGTAGAAACGTGTAAATGTTTCCTAAATGGGTACATGTTGGAAACATGATCCACGAAATTTTGGAAATGCAAACATGATATATATATATATTTAACGTGTTATTTATAAATAGCACATTATATTGAAACTTTGAAAGATCGGCTTCTAGATGTTGCAAATTCTAAATTATCCATGTTTTTGGTTATGATTTAAGTTGCTAGAGCTTGTTCAATTGACCTTCAAGGAAGGGCTTGGAATAGAGCCACTTGTAGCCCATGGTTGGCTTATACGAAAGCTGCGACCTTTCCCAAATGCCAGTTGTGCCACCAAGCTCAAAGGGATGAAAGGTCAAGCCTTAACACCATATTTTTTGGGATGAGCCCCTAAATGTGGTCCAATATTAGTACTGGCCAAAAGCAATTTTCCTCTTGATCATGGTCGAAGGGAGCCGAGATTTGGAGGTACTATCCAAAAGATTACTAGCAAATTGGATGTCACACTTGAAGAGATATAAAGCCGAGAAGCAAGAGGACTTGGCCAGGGGCTTCTCCTCAAACAAAACTAGAGGCAAGTACCAAAGGTAGTGCTCATTGAAAGTTAGGTTGGATAAGAAGGATGGGTCCTTCCAAGAGAGAGGTTTTAAGTTTTAACAACTTCCCAAGCCTTTGAAATGCCTTGAACAATAAAAGTACCAAAGATCTTAACTTGAGGAGTGAGTATAAGGGTTTCAAAAGAGATGCCTTTTGTTGGACACACCGAGCACACTGAGAGGGGGGTGAATAGTGTGTATGGATTTTATTACTTTTTCAACTTTAATAATCATCAGCAGCTTATTCAATATTATGTAGAGTACATTATTATCATTATATCAACAATTATAGCTCATCATCACATATCATCACATCAACAAAACATAGTGCACAAGATTTTTACGTGGAAACCCAAGTCTTGGGGGAAAAACCATGAAAGCCTTTATAATAATAGTTTTCTAGCAACAACTGGAAGGAGGCAACAACCCCCTTGTTACAATGACTTCAATTCTCCAGCCACAACTGGAAGGAGGCTACAACCCCTTGGTTTACAGGCTACAACCTAAAGGAAGCCCTAGCTCCCTAGACCTTGCCCCGTCCTACCACCTTGATATGAAGATAGAACTACTGAACCACAACTGCACTGATCCCGCAGACCTGCTGACCAACACCTGTATCACACTGCACAACAACTGTCACTACTGATCACTGCTCATCAACTATCACTATTGACCACTGCTCATCAACTACCACTGCTGATCACTGACTACTGCTCATCAACTGTCACTGCTTGTCAACATATACAATCAACTTGTCCAATCTACTATATTAATCAAGTTATACCACTCATCCGACTCAGTCAATCTGAATCCAACTGTATACCAGACTCAGTCCACCTGAGTCAAACCAACTACTCATACAACTCAGCCAATCTGAGTTAAGGAATTTGCTCATATAACCTACTAGTCTGAATCAATGTACTCGCTGCTCATTGCCACTGGTCATCATTTCATCATTGTCATCTATATATTGCTACATACATCACTGAGCATATATTATCCTGTGTTCATTACTGAGCATATAGCATCACATATCATTGAGTGTCATACATTACTGAGCATCTAAATCACTGATCACTGTGTAAGCATCATCAAACATGCCTAGCACATCATATCACTCTGTAATCACTGAGCATAGGTGTATCATCAAACTAGCACATCATATCACTGTGTAATCACTACTAGCATCTGAACATTTCTCTGTGTGTGCTACTGGTTCACTGAGTATATATGTGTGTAAATATCTCATTGTGCATCATCACTGGGTAAATATCACTGTGTAGACTAAGCAAACATACTGTGTAAATCACTATGTAAATTGTGTATATAACTGTTTATATCATCACTGCACATATAACAATATCATCATTACTATAACATCACTGTGTAACTGTTGTACACTAATGTAATCATCACTAGATAAATATCATCATCACTGTGTATTATCATTACAACCTTCATTGTGTAGACTGTGTATGTAAGAAACTAAACATTACTGTCATCATTGTGTATTTAGTCACTGTGTATGTAAGAGTCTAAACATCACTGTCTTCACACTGTATATTGGGCTTCTAAACATATCATCACTGGCATATAATCATTACTATGTAATTACCAGTCATAGGTGTATCAATGTTCTCGGAACCGGACCGGTCATCGAACCGACAAAGCCCAAAATGTGAACCGGACCGGAACTGGAAAAAAAACCGGTCGACTAAAAAATGCATAAAATATTCATTTTTGTAAAAAACATATATATTCATGTGCATACATATGAATCCAAACCATTAATACACAAATATGCAAAGTTTCTCATATATATAGCAAGTATGGGTGCAAATAACCAAAACAACACCTAGTGCAATACATCCTTGATGTTCTGAACCAAAGTACATCAACAAAGAGGCTCGAAATGGAAACCATAGTACGAATGAATAACAATAACATGATCATAGAAGCATAGAAAACTTTTTTTTTGTGTTTAAAAAAAAATCAGTTTCGTGGGTCCACTGTACGGATCGACCGGTTCTGGTCGGTTCGGTTGGTTTTGATCGGTTCCGGCTGGGGCTGGTTCAGTATCCGGTTCGGACAAAAATTTGGTTCAATCGGTTTTGGTCCTTGACCGGACCGGTTACCTCTGTAAACTGGTCGGACCGGCCGGTTTTTCCGGTTCCGATAACATTGAGGTGTATCACTGAAAATTTCTCTGTGTATACCTGAGAATAGGAGACAGTCTGAAAATATTACTGAAAAGAGACAACTCGAAATTAGTCTGTAGCAACCTGAATTTTTCACTGAAGCAGCCCAAAATCCTCCCTGCTGTAGCCCGAATTTTTGATTTGGCAAATAGCTGAAAGATATCTTCTTGTAGCAGCCCCAAAGAATTTAATGCTGATTATCGGGTACTGAGGCAGCCTCAGAGAAGACCACCGAAATCAGAGCTTGCTCCACGAATTCCTCTTCTCTCAAATGAGTAAAACACACCATTTATTTATACACAATGCACGAGCCAAAAAGAACTGGGCCGACTTGTCTTTTAGGGTAAATTTTTTTTTTAATAATTTTGAAAAAGTTTTACTGGGCCTCCTTTCTAGGAGGATTAACGGGCTTTAAAAATTATTCTATTAATTATTTAATTATTAAATGTGTTTATTTATTTAAATTATTTTATTTTACCTTCCATTTTTTTTTATGCTATGGGTCAACTTCTAATGGTCTTCTTTTTATGGCCTTAAGGGTTAACAAGTGCCCATATTTTAAGGGTTACATAAAAGCCATGGGCACCATTACAATGTACACCACAACCATGAGTTGCATGAGCTTCATCAAGGCATCCAAGGGGTTCATGCACAACTTTTCAATGTCATCGAGTGATAGCATCAAACCACCAAGTGTGTGGGTCCAAGAATTTCAAAAACCAACAAAAGGATATTTAGAATGGGTCATTTCTCAAGGACAAGGGCTTCGCTATCATGTAGGGGCACAAGTCAAAAGATGAGGGTTTTAAAGGCCATACTACCTAAAGACCAAACAAGCAAACTACAACTAGGTTACCACCATCTAGTAACTAAATTGTGTCTTCTAGGTTTCATCATGTGCTAGTGTAAGGACATCTCCATATTATCATTCAAGGTCTTCACCAATAGGAAGGTTTTCAAGATCAATCATTGTGCACAATAGATTCTCCAAGGTCCAAACTTGTGGGATTAAGGACCATCAAGCAAGGGCTTAAACTTCTCATCAAGATCAAGGTCATAGGCTTCTTTGGGATCTCTTCATGGCACCAAGGACTTCAAGCACCACCAAGGGTTAAGGAGGTCAACAAGAGACTTCAGAGGGGACCAAGATACATCTTAGGGAGACTCTACCAAGACAGTGGATAACCAGGGCTTTTGCTGTTGTCCCAAGGTCTCCAAGGGCTTAAAGCTTGGGCTTGGACAAAGTCAAAAGGTCTCCTCTGACACATACAACCACAAATCAAATACTAACCCTTAGAGGCTCCATAAGGGGCACCAAGACTCAATTGTTGGCATCAATGACAACTTAATCAACACCTTTCCATGCACTCTTTCCAAGTGACAAGCCTTTCTGAATTTGATGCCTTAGAAGGACCTTCTAGGCTTCCTTACCCTCCTTGTTTAGGAGTACTATCTCTTAAGGGTGCGATGATTTCCTCTTCGTCAAAGTTCAAGGTGATTTCCTTTGGGTCAAAGTTCACCTTTGAGATTGGTAAAATTAGTTGGAGTAAATGAGATGATAGATGACTATAATCACAAAAAGGGTTGTTTTTTTCAAGTGGGTGGCAAGGTCATCAATGACCGCTCTTATAGGGTTGAACCATTTATAGAGCTAGCTCAGGGAGTTAAGAACTTTCAGGACCTTTTTATTGATTGCATTGAGAGTAGCGAGGTGCTTACAACCCAGTATGGGGGAGATGTTGTAACGCGTAATGTTGTGTAATGTTATGTAACATGACATTCCTATAAAAAAAGAAATAAAAATGCAAATGATGTCGGTTTAAACAAACAAAAAAATAAGTAATATTGATTTGATCTTAAACCTAGATATATCAAGAATTGAGAGGGATCACATATCTTGAGGTGTAATTTTTTTCCTAATGTGTAAAAAATTTAAGATAAACAAAATTTACACCTCAAGAAAAATTGGATCCCTCTCAGTGCTTAATAGATCCGGTTTAAGATGGATCTATGCTGGTACACTATAATGTCCTCTTTTGCTTAAGCACAGAGGACCATCCCGCTAACCTATTTGATTCCCATAGGTTCGAGCGGGCACTGGCATTCAGGGAATTAACTGAGGATTGATACCATTTACACCCTAAAGAAGTTCTTTAGCATGGTTATTATATCATCAGTAGATAAATAGGGACCACAGGGATTAGGGGCCACCTGCATGCATGACATGCGAGCTATATTTCATGTTGCATGCACTGAAACTCCTTCATTGAGTCTCCATGCACTCCGGAAGCAATGCATGCAAGTCAACTAGAAATTAGAAGATAAAGCGACCTAGTCATGCAAAAGTTAGGTCAGGCAAGTGAATGTTATAAAAGAAAGGTAAAGCGAGTGAGTAGGGCTGCTTATATGATTATTGATTTGAGAAGTTGATTTGGAAAGCTCAGTGAGCTAATTTAGGGTTGAGTGCACACACTCAACTATTCAGTGTATTTTGGCAGCGAAATCTATCTGCCATAGTCACTATCAGGTTGGATCATCCAGATTCAACATTGCTATCATCATCAAGTATCAATCTTTAGCATCTTGCAGGGTTCAAGTTACAGATTGTACTGAAGGAGTTTGCCCTCCTTGCATGAGCGAATTGCTCAAAGAGAGATTCATTCGTATCTTAGGCTACAGGGTCCGGATTTTCTGCATGCTGGCTCCATTCTTTCGAGAGCAGCGCTATTACCCTACACCTGGAAGAGAGGTTCTTTCGTTGGCCTCCCAAGCAAGTTATCAACATCTCTCAGATTCCAAAGACTTCCTCCTTGCATGGGCGACTTTCTCAGAGGAGGGATTCACGTTTTAGGCTCAGGAGCCCCTGCATGATCTGCATGCAGCCTCTATTATGTTCAGAGGGGGATTATAACCCCAGTACACCCCTTCCGGATTCATCTTATGTCAGCATACTATCCATCCTTCATCATTACCATTGAAGAGGGTGCATTATTACCAAGGGCACATTATTGGAGGAGAAGCACTCATTATCTTGTTCATCTACCGGCACAATTCTTGCATGCTGGTCTTATATTGACGTACATCGACTCCTCTATCTAATGAACTTCATAAAAAGAAAAAAATATCAGTTTGGGATATTACATACACCCACATGCATCCAGATTCAGTTTGACCATACCCTTTCTATTTGTTCATTGATCAAGATACCCCTTGGTGGCCACTACTATAAGATGTGAAACACTTGATCTTGTTCTAACCCTAATGGGTGAGAAAATGTCTAAAGGTTTGTAGTTGGGGGATTGGGTGTGCTCAAAGATTTTGGGGGTGGGCTTTGGGGGGAGGAGAGTGTGATGTTGATGGGGTTAAGTTAGCATGTTATATTGTGTACAAGAACATCGATATTGAAATGTCCAAGGTTTAACTAAATCTTCATTGCATTCATTGAATACCTTGAAGAGGAGAACTATTGCTGAGATATGCAGACTTTTTAACCAGGTTAGTCAAGTTCTCAAAGAGAGAATAAGTTTTTTGTGAAATTTTCAAGTCAAAACTAATGTTTAAGCCATTCAAAGTTATTTAAGAATAAACTTAACATCTTGATGCATGAACTAAAACTTTTGTGGAAACTTGGAAAGTGCATGAGTTAGAACTTAGAAGTGGGAGAAAAGTTCTTGAAGAGTTTGCCAATTACAAGAATAAGGGATATTTTTTTTGAAAATCTTGAAAATAGTAAAATCCATCCAAAAACATTATGGAAAAGAAATATAAGAAATTTAGATTTTTGAAAAATGTGAGATAAAGGAAATTAAGCTCTCAGTAATTCTGGACAATTAGAAACCAAAAAATAAACACCTATACTTTCTTGAAGCCCTAGAAAAATGTGACTCAGTCAGGATTCAGGAATTAGTACAACTTAAGATGTTGGAAGAATATGTCTGTTTTTTTTACCTGAATTTAGTCAAAGGTTGCAATAAAAAATTGAAACTTGGGCTTTACTTCCAAACTAGAATCATATCAGAAACCTGAATATCAAATCAATAGGGGATATGTCTCCAATAGCAGGATAGCAAGGTCACTATGATACACTTCATGCGATACACTCTGCCAGTTCCATCAGCTGCTTTGGTTATTCATGCATTACCTAAATTATTTTATTTCTTTTCTGTCAAACTGTCACATATTCCCAACCAAGGAGGCATGCATTTATAGAAATAATATGGGGGAAAACATCACTCCCTGAGTAATCTCTTCTCAATAGGAAAGGCATGCAAGAAAATAGTTCTTTAACATATGGATAACTTTTATAATGTTAATAGCAAGGAAAGGTAGCAAGTGACCCACCTGCATCTCTTACAAGGCTTAGACATCGATACTCCATCTGGTTTCATTGTAAACTGTGCACCTGGAAATGCAATATTAAAAAGAATGCTCAGTACATAATTCGGGCTTATTTATCTTTAAATAATTATTATGATTCTCTTTGCACTTGGCTATAACCTCCTTTTAAAGTATTTTTGATGTTCCTGTAGGTAATTATTCTTTAAAACCTAAACTGATTTAGTCAATGTAACTATGCACTTTTTTGACAACATGCAAGGAATAGGTATGTAACTTCAGGCTTTGATACACCTATTACAATTTCTCTTACTCTCCTGAACAATATTGACTATTATGATAGATTCTGAGTGTCCCAACCTGTGTGGCATATCTCATAATACTGTTTCTTTGTTTTGGTAGAAAGAGAAGAAAATTAACTATTCTAATTTCTATGAACGCATGAAATTAGTCATTGGATTTATAATAAATGTTTGTGATTTTATATAGTACATGCAGAATATTTGAGGTATCTCCAAGCTAACTACCAAATAAAGAGTAATACAGTAAAACGTACTACAGTTGAAAACAAAATGGTAATCTGGTAATGGAAGCACACAATGTGAGAATATTTATAGTTTAGATGGAAACCTTAAGATCATCTGCATTTTGCTAGATAATTTTTTACTCTGTTTAGATAAATGCGGTATCTTTACCCTTGAAACATTCCTTTTAAAAACGAAATTTTGCCATAAAAGTAACTGAAGTATGACTTTTAACTTCATCTTGTAGCTCCTTTATGAGACCTCTCTCTGCATATGGCTTCTTTCATATTATGATGCTGCTGTGGATGCCCTAGCTGCTACTCGCACTTTAACCCGTCTGGTGGAGGTTGTTAAGTGTTCCACAAAGGAAAAGGTAATCACCAATTTGTTTGTGCTGTTACCTAGAGTCTATGTGTGTTATATTTGAGATTGAGGTAGATCTTTTGTATTCATGAACCTCTAATTTGTTTCTGTCTTTGGTGAATGCTCCCAGGTCGTAAGGGTTGCTGTTTTAACACTGAAAAACTTGCTTTTCAAAGGGACATTTGCAAGTGAGATGGTGGATCTTGGGTTGCCACAAATTGTGCAAAACTTAAAATCCCAAGCCTGGAGTGATGAGGTTGGAAATCAATTTCTCTTTTGAGTGGCCATTAGCTTCATTATTTTAAAATTTCTTTTGGTGTTACAGATGGCTAATTCTTTTGAGGATCTTGAAATGCTAATCATTTTCTCCATTTATTCGTACAGGATCTAGTAGAAGCATTGAATTCTTTGGAAGAAGGATTGAAAGATAGCATTAAAAGGCTAAGTTCTTTTGACAAGTATAAACAGGAAGTTCTTCTAGGAAATCTTGATTGGTCCCCAATGCATAAGGATCCAGCATTCTGGCGTGAAAACATCAATAAATTTGAAGATAATGACTTTCAGGTATGTTCATGGTAGTTTTCTACACAAAACTTTTTTATAGTATACTCAGACACTATGTTGAGTGGGAAGGCCCCCCCACTCCTACTTCCCATTAGCACTAATTTCTGCGCTTGTAATGACGATTCAGACCTTGAAAGTCAGCAATGGAAATTAGTACAACTTATAGGAAGATTCACCCACTTTGTCATCGATGAACCTCCTCTCCGTTTGGGTTGGTGCATGCCAACCTCAGGGCGGTGTCCCTAATCTTTGAATACTGCTGTCCAGCATATAAATCTGCAATAAAAACCCATATAACATTAGCAAAGAATGATCATTGGCTTGCAATTAAGCTACCAAAGGAATGAAAAAATAGTTTATTGATTTTTTACGATGGAAATTCCCACATGTAACAATTTTAATGGTAAAGGAATGGGAGAAAAGCACTCCAAATGACAGTTAATCATCAAAATAAAGGCCTATTACTTCTGACATCCATGCACAAATACATCAATGCATAAAAAAATCAAAGAGTTGGAGGAATAGCATAGTCAAACTCTGCATTTCATTAATCCAAAGGTTGAATACACCATAGAGACAGTAACAAAGTTGATCCAGTGACGATCCCTGCACAGAAATAAAGAAGAGAGAAATGAAGAATGGAGGAGCAATATGCCGCTGCTGCTAAGAAGAAATTTCGACCCTCTACCTCTCTTAAAACCTCACTAAATAGCTTGACCTAGAGGCCCTCATGCACCTCCCACTCATTGATCTGACATGCACAGAGGGAGCACTCCTCTATATGACACTGAAGATGAGAGAATGTGCTACCCCTTGCATGGAGTTCTCCTCTTGCATGAGAGAGTGCACCCCCCTTTTGCCAGAGTTCATTTGTCTCTCATGCGCAAGTTAAGTGCCTAGTTCAATTGAACTTGTCCTTGTGTGCTTCACCCTTGACCTCGTGTACTTCACCCTGTTTGCATGGCTGAGTTAAGTGGAAGAGCTGAGTTAAGTGGAACAAGTCTTATGCATGCATCCTGTTAAAGTTTAGTTCACTCCAGTTTTCTGCATGTGCCCATACATGCTGCCACGTGTTGCTCATGGCAGAAAACATGCAAGTCCATGCATGTCCTTGAAAATGCCATGCAACGCCATGCAAAGTCATTAAAGTAAAATCCTAACCACGGAAAAATAAAGTATCATGCATGTCATCCAAAAAAGGTTCACTGGAATCCTGAGCTCGCAAGGATGCCAAAAAAGTGGTCATCTTTGCTGTGCGGACCTTTGAAATCTGTCTCCTAAAAAATAGGAAAACTGCTAAAAATAGACATCTCCTCGAATGCTGTTGAAAAATCTCTGCAATTTCTCTGACTCTGAACCTGGATCACATCACTGAAACAACCTGTATCTGAACCCTGTGGGAACCAACCGCTGACCTATGAAAGCTGTCTCTCTAGAACAAGTCTGAATATCAGCCTGATGAAATAAGCTGGCTCTTAACCCTCCAATTTGCATATTGGCAAATCTGGGGGTTAACACTCCCCCCACTCTCCCAGCTGCTTTGTTCCAAAATGCTTTCCGTTGCTTTAAATTTTGCTCCCTGCCTCTGTGGAAAGCTCTCCGTGGATTGTGCTCTCTGAAGCGTCCTCCTGAAACACTCCCGAAATGCTCTCTTGAAGCATTCCTAGAACACTCCCATAGATTTTCACATTTCCTTCAAAGTCCAACACCTTATAAGCTGCTGCCATTGCCGTAAAAGAACAACCCACTTATTCCAATTTCGCTGCAATCCTAATCAAGCACACATCACCATCCTCAACCATGGCAGTCTTTCTTAGCCAACCTCAAACTTGTGTTGTCCTTTGGCAAAATCTCCCATGTCAGAAACTAACTTGACTGTGTTATGGAGTAAATCCATGACAGAACCATACAAGTCACAGAAATCTTTGCCCAGGCCCACCAAGATTTCCTTTACCTTATCATGCATTTCCTTTGCAGTTGCCAGTAAGAAAGATATTTTTTCTGGACCTAAACTGACCAGTTTCTTCATACTCTTCTTTTGATTTAGCCAAGGCTCAACCAACTAATTTCCTGCAGATTTCTTCTTCACTTGGCCTAACTGATGGTCGAAGTCGTTATCCTCACGATAATATCAACTTTTTGGACACTATCGTCAAAGTCATCATTCCAGCAACTGTATAATACTGCTGCAAACTTCTCCAAATCACACATGCTGAGTTTATCAACTTGGGATTTCAATGTAGTTCCTTAACATTAGTTAATTTTTGGCATACCTTTATAACCTCGTTAAACTATAGATGCATTTTTTGGCATACCTTTATAACCTCGTTAAACTATAGATGCATTTTATCTCCATTGATGCAGGATAATTATTAGCTTTCACTGTCAACAATGTAATAATAACCAGTATAGATCTATCTTAAATCCGGATCTTCAAGCACTGGAAGAGATCAAATTTCTCTAGGTGTAATTTTTTTATCATTTAACTCCATTTCGTGTATTGATTCCTTATATTAATTGATAAAAAAATTTACACATCGAGAAATTCTATCCCTCTCTATGCTTGATAGATCCAACTTTAAGATGAACCTATGCTGGTTTAATTTTTGTTGTTTTTGTTGTCATGTACGTACATATGTGACAACATCTCCCCCATACTGGGTTGTAGAGCACCTTGTTACTCTCAGTGCAACCACTTCAAAAGACATACAATTGTCACCACAAATAATAATTGAGATGATAATACCTAAATGGGGCAGTATTCTCCATGGACCATGTAAGCATTGGAAAAATAGTGAATCTACAAACAACATTCACTCCATATTCAATGGTGTTACTCCAAGTCTCCAACTAAAATCCATAATTCCTACGAGGGACCACTTCAGATTAAATTTTAGTTGATCTCATGGAGCTCCAATAGTAGCATAAAAATTAGGCTTCAGCTGATATATTAAGTCTTCTTATGTAAATGAAGAACTAAACATCTTCATGTTTTTGAACTAGGTCTCTACAATCATTAATAAGATCAATATCTGTCAACATTTTGTCCTTCTTCTGCTTTTCATTGGCGTGATCACTAATTTTGGATCTCCTATAGCTAATAACTTCTTACTAGGCTACTAGCAAGAGGAAAGCTTAGTAGATAGTAGAATTATTGTCTTTTTCAGTTTAGAATCTAGATTCAAGAACTTAGAATTATTTGTGTTGACTCTTTATTATGGCTATTTTGTAAACATAATATGGCAGTGTAAGGCTCAAGTTTGAACTATTTACTGCATATTACAACTCTTTGGTCATGATGCTCTGTGTCATTTCATGGTTGATGTTGTCTGTTACAGTTTGTTGACGACGAATGTTATCTGTTCAAACTGAAACTTGAAGGCCGATGTTATGGTTGATCATTTGATGACAATGCTATAACTGCCAGATGATTGATGTTATTTGTGTACTAAATTGTTGATGCTTTAATGATTACTATTAATCTACTACAAAAATCTATGTTTTCATATTTTCTGCAGCAAATTCGCCGTTTTGAATACATAAGCATCTCTCTCTCTCTCTCTCTCTCTCTCTCTCTCTCTCTCTCTCTATATATATATATATATATATATATATATATATATATATATATATAAAGCTCTTCCAGGATGCTCTGTTCACGGAGTCTTTTGTAAGATGGCACTTACACTTCTGTTTCCCACTTAACTCCCACTCCCAACAGCCTTTGCTCAAACACATTCATCTAACAGTCTGTCTGTGTATGTATGTGTCGATGTGGGCATTTGCATGCACACACATGAACAAAGAGACTGACAGATAACAAAAAATTACAAAAAGAAAGATATCCTTTGATTATTAGTCTATTTGATTCAAGTAAAAGTGATCAGGAATTGAGGTTCTAAAGCTCTCCCACATGACAGGTTTGACGAATGCTAGTTTTGGTTAAAATAGTAGTGGGGCGAGTAGCTCTCAAGTCCGTTAAGATTCCCTTATCAAGCATAGGAGCAGGGGTATCTCATGACATGAAATGGCTGGAGATGATTATATAGGATGAATCGATAATGGGTTTTACATATGAACATGAAAAAACATTATAAAAAAAGATATGATAGACAATTCAGCTCAGAAGTGATCTACAAGGCAGGCTGCATTTATTAGATTAGGACCTAGGTAAGTGTAGATAGAGAAAACCCATTTCTAAGCTGAATTATTAGTAATACTGCATTCAAAATATCAGCAACGTGTTTTGCATTTTCTTTACGTGAACTAGTCTATTTGTCTTGCGGGACTTCTGTTTTCATTTATTTTATTTTTAGTGATATTTGCCATATGATATTTGGAGTTTTAGACAGATGATATGAATAGAATGGATTTTTCAAGTTCAAACTGCTTGTGATTTTGAATCAGGAGCTGTGATGAGCCAACAATATTGACAATTCAATAAGATGATGATGGGTCTGGGTTGCCTCCGGTTGACACTTGGCCTTTCTGACTTCATCCAGACTACCATTAGGGTAAAGCAGGGGTGCCCCCTTTCATCGAATCTATTTGGGATCTATATTGACGAGCTGGAGTCCATCCTCCATGAGCACATCCAAGAGGGAGATGGCTGTCTTCTACACCAGGTGCTGATTTCCCTGCTCCTTTTTGCCACTGGCCTGATCTTGCTGTCCTTCACTCCTGAGGGCCTTCAGAGGCAGATTGATGCTTTGGCCAGCTTCCGTGACTTTCGACAATCTACCGTCAACCTAGGTAAAACCAAGGTTATGATCTGCGACTCATCAAAGAGCCTCTTCTAAATTACATTTCTACTTCCGTGGGGAAGAGATTGATATCATGATAGCATACACCTACTTGGGGATCCAGTTCATAGGGCCTTGTTTCAGTTTGTGTTAGGCCCTCCAACCCAGGCACAACAAAGGCTACAACTCCCTAGCCCTCATCGAGAGAGTGCTTCCAGGGCCAATTTTAGGACATCTCGTCCAAACTTTACCTCATGGAGGTGATTATCAAACGCACAATCCTTTATGCTTTATATATCTGGGGACCGAGTTTGCTTTAGTCAAATTGGGATTTTATAGAGAGAGTTCAAGTCTTGCTTCTTAGGCACCAAATTGGGCCCAGATAGAGAGAGTTCAAGTCTTGCTTCTCAGGCACATCATTCAATGCAAACATATAGTTCCCCATCCCATCATCCATGAAGATTTTGGAGTCCACCCCTTTCGCCTTGAGGTCATTTTTTGTCTAATCTCCTTTGTACATAGAGTCAAGACCTTTGGGGACTCGGCCTCTGGGGGAGAGAGGTACCCCTACCTTGCACTCTGCTCCTTAGAGGCCCTTACCTCTGATTGCTACATTGGTCATGTGCGAGGTTGGTTTTCAGAGGTTTCCCATCTTCTCCAGTCGATGACCATCTCCCCAGAGCGCCTTACCCCCTTCCAGTACTCTCTAGACGCACTTGGAAATCTATTGTCTATTAGACAGGAGCTAAATCGAGCCATTAGATAGGACATCTATAGACTGTACATCCAGGTTACTTGGACCTCACCTCCGGAAGCCTTGTGCTTGAAGATGTCTTTCTACCTAGAGAACTTCTTGGAGTTGCAGGATGGCATCATCATACGCCCCCCATACACACGTCAACATTGGATGCACTCACATAGGATCCCTCTAGGCTAGCTTTGGGTTGGTTCTCACAGACTCTGGGTCGAGATCGATCACTTTCTTCCCTGACCAGATAGGATATGCTAGATGTGCCACTTGAAGGATCCAGAGATAGAGGCACACCTCGTTTTTAGGTTCCCTTTCTACTGCAAGATCAAAGGGCTCTATCATTGCCTCTATAGGGACTTGGGGAGCTCCCTCTCCACTTTTTTCCGATGTCAAGATTAGAGATGCCTAGCCCTCTTCATCAAGGAGATATTTTACAGATCCCAGTTCTTGCATGCCCCGCCCCACCATGGGACTACTAGAAGGATCACCTCATACTTTCATGTTGCTCCGTCAGATCAGTGTAACAAGAGATAGGTAGAGCTCCAGAGTACTTCAGACCCTAGAGTGGTGAGATATCGTGTCTCCCCTCAGCCTCCCCACCAGAAGATTGACCGATATCTTCGAGAGTGGTTCAGAGGTGCCAAACCATACATCTGACCACACATCCTCATAGTGATAGAAGGATTAGCTCCAAACGGATCCAAAGTAGGGTGCCTCCTGCCCATTGGATTACCTCCCGGGCAACTGAAGATCTATTCGAAGTTTCTTTCCTTTGGACTTGGATGGTAGGAGAGCAGGGCTCCTTCGCTCTACATTTTCCGAGGATCATACATTCGGATCCCACTATAGTGCCCAAGGTCTTCGACAACAAGCCAGTGCCTTCGTTGCCCCCCTCACCCTTTGTCATTAGGACCAGGAGACCTTGATGTCATTGCTTTCATCTTCAGATCTCTCTCTCTTTCTTTACTAGCATCGAGATGTCTAGTTTTCCAATCTCGGACATTCTCACTTTGTATCACAGCACTTATGACACTGTTATATACATATTTTGATGTCGGCTAGACCTAGTGATCAGCATAGTCAGACACTTATCTAGGCTGTACTTTTCTTTCCCTTTTTTTTTGCTTTCAGCATTATCTAGGTGCTGCTTTTGCACTCCCACATTGTATTCACACTGGATGTATCTTTTAGCCCCATTGACCTACTTTTGTGGTCATTTGTTGGGCATTAATAAAATTATCTATCTTATCTTATCAGGAAATACTCAAACCTCGTATAAGAGGGTACTCATAAAAGATTTATTCTGCGTCTTAGGGTGACTGGCTATCACAGGAATTGTATAAATAGATGTAAATGTCTATTTTGTTAGACATCTTGCTCATTTGAGAGCTGGCTAGATTGTACAGAATTGTGTAGATTCTAGAGCAACGGCCACTATGTGTGCTGCTGCTATATATTGAAATAACTTCTGTATTTTGAAATTTTGAGACAGATGTTTGTTATTTATATTGTTTTTTCTGCATGTTATCAAAGCCTTCAAGGTCTTGACAGCCTAAAATTTGAGGGTTTTGCCCATCTGAGGGTTTCAGTCTAAGGCTGCATCCAAAAATTGTTTTCAGTAGAAATCCATAGCAGCATAAGGAAAAGCAGCAGAAACTTTTAGAGAAGGTTTGAGATAGTGAAGAAGACCAGGATAGGCCAGAAGTGCAGCAGCAAAGATGGTGATAAAGGGGGCTGGAATAGGCCAGCAGAAGGTCTGATAAAACAAAATGAAGGCTGCAACAGTAACTAAATTTCAGAATATTGAATTTTAGAAGATTAGAATATTGACATTGGTGTTTAATCGAAGTATAGCAAAGCATGGCAGGAGCTTGTCAAGATATAATATGTATTTATCCCAATAAACTTGATGGATTAACATCTAGAAATAAAAGATGAGGCATTTCATTCATTAAAGATGTTTATAGTTGTTGTAATGGGTAGAGAAACTTGGGCTGCAATATCAGCTGAGCAAACTATATATCATATAAGGTATCCTAAAGGTCCTTGTATCCGTTCATCAGTAAAAAATAGTGTTATTTCTGGTTTTCATTTTTGATAAATGCATCTTATATTAACATTATATATAAACTACAAAAATGACACATCTTTTTTCCTTGAAAAAAATTATTTTCTATTCAGGCAGAAAAAAAATACAATCATCAGGTGCATGTAGCACGAAGCAAAAAAGCATATTGTTAAAAGTTAACATCCACAGTATCCCTAAAATACAGATCCACCGGTCCCAAAAACACCATTATAGGTTGCATGATAATTAGATCAAGATGTCTTAAAACAGTCATCCTGAGAGCTAAGACTATGAGAAGACTTTAAAAATCAGTTATTGCAGATGATCTGCCGTCCTTCCTAAGACCATCCTGAAAAGACTCAAGGATAAAACTTGATCAGGAAGAGTAAGTCCTTCCTTCGATAGACGATCAGCATCTCCATTCTTCTCTCTGAAGATGATCACTTTAGAATATCCACTTCTCTACGTCACATGATCACTCTAGAATATCCAGTTTCAAGGTAGGAACATTGAGCTTATCATCAAATCAAGACCCCTTGAAGATAAAACAACTGTAAGGTAAACCCTCCTTCTGGCAATGGGACTGTCATATTATGCTTCAACATGTCTCTGCACAGTAGAACAACATACTTATTTGATTAGGAACACTGTAAAACCTTTAACTCCACCCATAAATCCACTGTTTAGGGCTCTCTTTCATCGGAACCAAGCTATTGAAGAGATTTATTTATGCCCCAAGATGTCTCCTTGAACTTAGTATACAGAACCTGCACTCCTTTAGCACTGCCTATTTCCACAATAGAGGAGAGATCAATAATTAACTTCTGAAAAGTGGCAGTTGACAGACTATAGCTACATATCTTCCTACTTGTTAGTTTTCACCGATCCAAGACCCAATCTTCAGTCATGAATAATTTACAGCAATTATTAACTGAAAACACACTGAAATCCTAACTAATTACGTAGCGGGAAATCACATTCAAATTTGACACGGATTTCCCCTGGAAAACCTCAACTAGGGAAAAACCACAAACATATGATTTTTATTAAGATAAAATCCTGGGCTCCCTTCTTTGGAAAATGGACCACTGAGGAGTAACACAATCACAGCAAGATAGCCTAGCCTATCACCTGGCTGCTACCTTCTTTGCTGCACCTTGCTCCTTTCCTCTGACCCTGCCCTTGCACTAGCACACGTGGCTGAAAGTCCTTGTCGAACTTCTCAATGAGATCCCACTCACTTTGTGTGATTGATGTGTCTCCTCCTCTCCTTAGGCTTCCTTTTATATCATTACAATGACTAAAATACCATTGGCCCTCTAGATCTCCTAAGTGATTTTAGGTCACTTGAGATCTACGTCTACAACTTAATCTTTCGTTGACACAACTTAAGTCACCTTTTAGCCATTATAACATAAAAGTCACTTGCCCTCTCAAGCAAGCTCCTAAAGAGGTCTTTTGGACGACTTTTGCATGCTCGACTCCTGGCCTATGTAGAAGTACTTATCCCAGCTACAAAAACTAACACTCTCTCTTAGAGACGAAGGTACTTTTGGAAGAACCTTCACCTGAATCTATCTCCAATCCCACCACATCATCTGTTGCTGTAGTTGCTCCCTCTGAACTGGAAGACTTCCCTACCACCTGCTTTGGAATCTGCTCTGAAGATCTGTTTCTCCTAACTAGGCTCCTAGGAATCTCCAGTTTCTCTTGAGCATCCATCAATGTCAGTTCATACTCACTGGTCCTGACAGTACTGGAAGAAGCTAAATCCCTCGTCCCCTTTGAAGGTTTACTCCCCATATTGGAAGTCTATGAACTCTATTTACCCTTCGAAGTCTTTTGCTCCTTGATCTCTGTCACTGACATCAATCCGTGATCCAAGATCCCCTTGGACCCACGTATAGGCTGACCCAACAACCTATATAACTTACCCTGTTTGACACCAAGCATCATTGCTACATCTTGGGTAGCTCCCTCTAACCGTATGAGTACCTATCCATCTTGTAACATAACCCCATACCCCTTGTCCTCCATAGCTGAGACTGAGAGCAAGTTCATCTTCAGCTCTGGAACATACATCACTCCTGCCACATCTAGAAATCCTCTTGAATCTAGCTGGAATAACACTGTTCCAACCCCCTTTACTGCATGTATGGTGTCGACTGCACAAGCCACATGGCAATCTGAGTCTGTCTTTGAAACATTGAGGAACACATCCCTCATCCTCGTCATATGGCTAGATGCACTGTTGTCCACTAAGAAAAGAAACACTGCCAACTCCTGTAGTTCCTGAGGCATAAATCTGCGCAGATTTGTCCTTGTTATCAGATTTGTTTGCTGCTGCCCTATCGGCTTCTCTTCTCTGGATTGAGTCTTCCTATCATTCCCTGATCTCTGAATGAAAGTCCTTCTCCACCCATCCGAGATCCTTGATTCATAGTCATTCGTGGCTTTAACACTTGAGCAAAAGTTTGTCTTTTTTCCAAAGTGGATGACTTCAAGCACATGAGCAAAAATCCTTCTTTGCTCCTATGTGCTCTCTTGTGGCCTAGATTTCTAGGTGAAAGTTCTTGTTCACCTACTCAAGATCATCTTGCTGGCTGCCTGGCCTTCTGCCATGGCTCAACAAGCTACCCACACATAAATTTTCTGGTTGCCCGGATTTCCTGCCTGAGATTCTGCTCGGACCTGCTACTTGCTGCTTGGATCTGCAGACTACTATTGCCCAAGGCTTCCTACAACTTTATGCTGTTGCTCGGACCCTTTTCTGGGCTGCTTGAGCTTACTGCTCGCTGCCCAAACCTTTTTGGTCACTTACTGGGTTGCCCAAGCCTCTCTGGGGGCTATTCGACGATTTCTGCCCCTGCTCGAGGCGGTTGCCCGAATCTGTTTGGCGGTTGTCTGCCATCAGTCGGTCTTGCTGGCCCTAGCGATTGGCCTTGGCAGCAGTCTTTTTCTTCCTCTATCGGTGGCTAGCTATAGCTTGGTGGCTGCCGACTGTGCTGGTGGCTGGCCAATCGCTTCTTCTGCCCACGGCCTCTTTTTTCCTTTGCACCCAACACAATGAAAGTGCCCATAATGAAATTAATGCACATGTGCATTTAACCAAAAGTAGAGAAAGAATGCATCAATAAACTACATTCCATGGATAACATAAGGAAAGAGGAATAGAGTTACAACTTTTACTCTCCATAATGTATTTGTCACTATAACTTAAGCAAATGGGTAAAAGGATAAAAAATCTACAAGACATTCTCACCCTTAAGGTGCTACATTGAGCCTCTAATCACATCCAAAGAATTTTCATTAAGCTTTAAGGGATCTATCCCCAAATCCAAAAACATGAAAATCAAAGAGGAAGGGCTGCTCATTATATAGAGTCTAGCTCAACTTCCTTTACAATAAAATAATAATTCCTCTAGGTAACTCTTTGAGACAATTCAACAATAATAAAATATTGAGTTAGTTAGAACCACTTTTCCAAAAATAGGCATGAAGGTGGGGTGCCTCCTCTAGGTTGTTGAGTGATTTGACCAAGAAATAACCTTCAAGAAATGATTAATAACTTACTCCAAAGGTGTGCCCTCAAAGAGAAGAGGTCCCATGTGTGAACAAGGCTCCAAAATGGGGACAAATTAGAGCAAAATTCCATCAAACAACAAAATAATCCCCTTCATATAATATGCCCTCTATAAATGTTCAATAAACTCCATGAATCTAGGGTGCCCTTTTAAACAACTCTCTTGCATATCAGCTAATGTATAACAACCTCCCGCACGTGTGAGAGATGAGGACTCAAACAAATTATGTAAGAAACTTTGGACAAGGAAACAATTTAATAGTATTGAGTAGAAGAGGCACTCTTGATAAATGTGCCAAACAACCTCTTTGACCAAATCAATTTCATGAGTGTGCTTTGTGATATGTGCCCTGCTAACCAACAATAGGATTGCACCCTTTAAAAGAGAGAATCCACGTGTGGGTCTAACCAACTTCAATTTCTCACATGTGAACCACAATAAGTCCAACGACCTTTGAATAGACCTTGAAGCATGTGCATGCTAACTACCTTGAGCAAGCCAATAATAAAATAATATTTGAGTAGGAGAGGCACCCTTGCTAAATGTGGAATGGTAGCTACCTTGACCAAGCCAATAGCTTCCAAGTAGAATGCGTCCTAGGGAACATTGCCAAGGAGGTTAGATCCATGTGCATCATTGAAGGACGTGTATTGAGATGACATCGTGAATTTCAGCTTTCATGCCATGGACGCAAGAGGTGTGCCAATCTTCCAAGCCATAAAATAATATTTTAATGCATGCTTGCCTCCACATATGTGTCAAGAGAGAGGGCCTTCCATGGAAAACTATGTTACAAGTTATAACTACTAGATGATTGATGTTATATGGTTTAATCCATGTTTTCTATAGCTAAATCAACATCCTACATGTTTTTTAGATATAAATCCATCAAAATATATCAAAATATATACTATATAAAAAATGCTATTGAAACGCTCCCAAAACGGGAGCATTTGAAAATTTCGCTTTTCCCTCCGCTCTCGCTCCCCGCTCCCGCTTCTCGCTCCCAACAACATAGAATCAAATAACCCAAAATTACCCTCATCATGTGTGTACAAGGTTGGCACTCCATCAATGGGTATCAAACATGTCAAGAGAAGGTGGAAGGTGTGCTATCCAACCCCAAACACCTACGATGCTTATATTAGAGGCCTCCAACCCTATGAAAGATTCTAATAATTATATTGGAACCTTGCAAAAGGAGTCAAAAGTGCTAATATGTTCCACCTCAATGAAGATTTACCATGATCAAAACTTAGAAACCATAGCAAAAACCCATAATAATTCACCATCACACCTAGGAATGAATTATTAACAATTAAAACTATGGGAGCCCTATGTTGATGGGTCCTCACTCTATAAAATGGAGTGAGTGTTAAATAATTTCATCTAAGCTAGGCAACCTATCACTTAAAACATATCAACACTATCAAAGAGGGAGGTCGCACCGCTTCATTAAAAGTCAAATCATGTTATCTCATCCACTAGGTCAACATTAGAACATCTCATCCCATGCATGATAGCATCAAATCATTAATCATCCATAGGTTAGCATCATCTCTAAGCCAAAACCTAAATGAACCCCCTCACTTTGCAAGCTTGATCCTTGTGACAAAAAATCACAACTCTTGTGTTGAAAATCACAAGTGCAAGCCTCATGCAATATGAGGGGTAACATGCACTATGTTATAATATATGTATTACTTTTTAGTAACTTTTCCCAAGGGATTAACGTAATTGTCTGTTGCTAATGTTGCTGGGCATTTGATGTGTAAATTTTGAGAATCCGTGCTTAATGAAAGTTAAAAAATTTCACCTCATCCTTGAGGTTCCCCATACCTATTTCCTGTGAATTTCAGCCTTAGTGCTGAATCTGAAATATAAATCACAGCAATATGTATTTCACTTCTTTGAATCTGAAATATAAATTACAACAATA
The DNA here is from genome assembly GCA_027924585.1 of Larix kaempferi. Classification (NCBI taxonomy): domain Eukaryota; kingdom Viridiplantae; phylum Streptophyta; class Pinopsida; order Pinales; family Pinaceae; genus Larix; species Larix kaempferi. The sequence goes on from BSBM01000236.1 coordinate 1,763,703, forward strand.
TATATTTCATTTCTTTCTAACTTGTAGTCTAGCTCGAGTGGTTGAGTGTTGTGAATTACAAGCAGGAGGTTGCGGGTTCAAGCGCTTAGGCTGGATTCCTCTGTGAATATTGTGGGCCTCACTTGATGTCCCCACCGAGTTAGGTTTCCAAAACTGCAACCGACTGGTTTACCCTTGGTGCTATCCTCGGAATGAGGGGAGTGCGCAATGGGTTTCTCGGGATGTGTATTCCATCGAATTATTTTTCACTTCTTTCGAACCAAATACATAAAGGCTGCCCAATAAAATAAACACTGATAAATGTACTTGAAAGGAATTATCGTTCCATCCTTGAGGGCACAATCCCAACATATAACCTAAGTTTCCAGGAAACTTGGGTACGGGGACGGGGATGCCACTTTTTGAAACAGGGTACTTGGGTACGTCGGGGGTATATATATATATTATAAAAATAAGACATGTCATAGTCACATTAAACATGCCTATTTGAGATTTCTTCATAAATTATGAATCATGATTCATAATTCTAAATTCAATGATTCGTTGAACAATGAACATTCACATTGAAAATTTGAAAAATCATAGACTCATAGTAGATATCAAGTGGAAGACTGGAAGTTACAGAAAATTTGATAAATCATTGTACTAGGCAGTTGTAACAAACAATCAAACTGTAATCTGAACTTTGAAGGTACACTTGAAACCTGATTTTAGACACCTATTTGTACAGGCAATAAAAAGTTGCAAATGTAATACTGGGTTGATGTGAGTGTATTTCTTAGTATTAAATACATGTGTATATACTATATTTTTTATGTGCACATTTGGTAGTCAAATTATGTTCCATGAGTGCTAAACACAAAACCATAAAAACATTCCTTGTAAATCAATGCAAAATCAGTCTGCCAGATTTGGACAATATTCAGTGGAATTTGAACAGTGTTGCAAAGTGCTTGACATAAGTCCTGAACCAGACTCCATATGCAGTTAGCAAAAATTTAGTTCAGATTTGGTTGGGGGTCATTATATTTTCTCCAGTGGATTTGCATTTTGCTGAGTCGGCCGTACCCCCGGAGTACCCAAACACGGGGTATGCCGTACCATTTAGCCTATAAGTACCCTTTTTTTTATAACATCGTCTCAAGTACGTGGAGCCATTATGGGGTATGGCAGGGTACGGCGGGAGACGTACCTTACACGTACCCAACTACCCGGTATGGGTATGCGTACCCTACCCCTGGGTACGGGTACCCCTGCTACACAACAAATATGAAAATAACTTATAAACAACAGATTTGTTACAGCCACAAATCTGCCCTCTTAACTTCCATTTACTTGTTAAATCACTAAACAAAATCTGCTCAGTGTTGTGTTAAATTAGCATACATAACCAGCACTAGAAACTACTCAGTCACCATGAAAACATAAGTTGAAAAATCAGATATGCAAGAACACAAAGTTTGTACAACAAAGAGTGAACTTACAAGTAAGAGTGAACTTACAAGTGCATAATAACAACTTATCACGAGCTGGTACAAATTGTCCTTCAAGCTTATCACAAGCTAGGACTCTCCAATGCATCCAAACCCTAGCTAGGGCATCCACCATTAATACAAAACCCTAATCAGCAATTATGACCTAGCAAGGCATCACACCAAGCTACTTGTAGCCATTGCAAAGACTCAACAACAAGCTAGCATCAACACCAACAAGTCCACCCTTGATATTTTTCCATGCTTGCCTTATGTAAGCTCTAGAAGCAAAGCACTTGAAGTCTCCTCTAGAGTTTCTTTGCCACAAACCCTAGGTCCTTCTCACACAAGGACTTCAACCCTATCACTTCAAGTCTACTCTAGGTTTTGCCTCACACAAATCCTAGTGACTTCCTCCTTTGCATATAGACAAGTATAAAGATTCAAGATAAGTCCATCTTCAAGATAATTGATGATCTAGTGAACTCTTTGTGCTTGCTATAATAATAGTAAAGTGGATTAAGTCTACAATCAACCTAATCTAATCCCTAAGATATTTTCTTGGATTGAATTACTCTCTCCCCAAGGTGTACACATGTCAAGAGAAGACTTCTCAAGTGATGCACTCTCTAAGTATGGGCTCAACTGTCAAGTGCTTCTCATCACAAGGCTCATTGATCTTCAAGACAAGCATCCATTGCACCAATGCTCCTCCTCAACACAAGTCTCGAGTCCACAAACAACTCCAAAGAATGCACCCTCAACCTAAGCATCCTTAAGTCAAGTGTTCATCCTTCTAAGGCATGCCAAGTGGTCCCAATGCTCCTAGGGACAAGTGCCCCCCTCCTGATGCCTAATGCTTCTCCTCCAAGGTTGATCAAACACCTATAGAAAGCTCTCCAAATGTCACCACCCAAAAGGTTTATGATACAAATAAGTGGTGAGGGTTTCATCATGCACTCCACATCATATGAAGGTACCCCTAGCATGGTGTAAATACTTTCGGAGAAACCCAAAGCTAACATTTGGCTAGTTCCATGCTAACATGTGCTCTGTTTGGATCCCTCAAGGTTAGGTGCACTAGTCTACGTTGATAGGTTTACTAGGGATGCCATCCATGAATGTGGGGAAGCATCTCTTGGGTTTACTAGTGAGGTTTTCCTTGGAAGAAAATGTATTAGTAATAAATGATCTACAAATAATATTCCCTATATATATTTATTTATATTAAAGAAAAAATGGAACACACACTCCCACCCACACATGTACACATACATTGCACAATATACCTGTTAAATATGTTACTCAATATCAATTCCGATTTATGTTTTCAATAATTCTTGAACTCAGAACTTATAAACAAGAATATTGATATTTTTAACCAATGGTGTAGCAAAAATTAACACAGGAAATCATTCACACATTTGACACAGTTATTTTACCTTGGAAAACCCAAAGGGGAAAAGCCAACATTCAATGTTCTTCTTCTTTTATTAGCTCATAGAGAAATCAGAAATTACAATCAGGAACCTATAACTCAATCCCCGAGAAAATTGACACACTGGAGAAATCACCCACAAGGCAAATCAGCCTTGCGTCACCCCGCACAACTGCTTGCATCACTTGTACGACACTGAGTCACCTGTACGACCTCTTGTGTCACCCGAATTGGCCCCTTCGTCATCCTTTCAACCGTTTGCGTCATCGGATCTACCCTCTGCATCACTCCTATGACCCTGCATCACTTCGTATGGCCCCTGCGTTAGCCTTTCGGCCCTCTGCGTCACTGTATAGATCCAATGACACAGAGGGCCCTCTACATCACTTTGTACGGCCCATGCGTCAGCCTTTCGACCCCCTATGACATTGGATCAACCATGTGCGTCACTCCTATGGCCTTGCATCACTTTGTACGGCCCCTGTGTCAACCTTTCGGCCCTCTGTGTCACTATACTGATCAGCCCTCTGTGAGATCGGCCTCTCTCTCCTGCTCTGGATCTTCTCTCTTTGCAAAATCTTTCTCTCTTCTTCTCAACCACTGAGTCTCTCACTCTTCTCTTCAAAAAATCTCTCTGAAAGTGATCTAATGATCTTGTGTGTCTTTCTCCTCTCCTTAGGATTTCTTTTATAGCATCTCAATTACCAAAACCCTAACCCCCATTCTCCAAAGTGATGGATGGCCAAGATTAGATCTCAAGCCTCACTTAAGATCAACGACTGTGACTTAATCTTAAGTTTACTTTTTAGTCATTAGCCAACATTAAGTTAATAATGTGCTTTTCCTAAGTTAAACTTAGGAAAGAGATATAAAAGTCACTTAAAAATTAAGCAAGTACCTAGAGAGTAAATGGACAACTTCTGCATGCTTGACACCTAGCCTATGCAGATGCTCCTGTCTGGGCTATAATCATCAACAATACCTGTGAGAAGAAATCAGCTCACATTGAAGAAGATCCTTATTGTGATCATCCTACAATGAATAAAATCAGCAAACAATGAAGAATATCTTCCTTGAACTCAGCCTACAATGATGAATATCAGCTCATAATAAAGAAAAGCTGATTTCAAATCACCCTTCAACCCATTAAATTCACCCTTCAAACAAGCTGCATGTAATTGAGGTAAATTGCAACTCAAACTTGCATAAGTGGCATGAGCTAGGGTGTCCGATTCTTATCTATATGCTACCTCTTTTTGGTAAATGCTGCATATATTACTTCATGGAACAAATAAATACATCATATGACGAAGAGTTACATCACACAGACAAGAGGGGTACTGGGGAACTCTCTCCCTAAAAAGGCCAACAAGGCAAGGGATTGAAAACATATGTGCCTGTGCATCAAGAGAAAGGGATTCAACTTCATGTTGAAAGACATAGAGTTTGACTTTCACAAGAAGAGCCAACTCATGCTTAAAACTACTCCAATTCCCTACGCTTAAAGGGGGAGGTTCTTGAAATGTAATTTTAGATTGATGTTTCCATAGAACTCTAATAGCAAGCAACCAAACTGAATGTCACAATGATTTACAACTTCTCCTAATCATTCAAGTATCTCCTCGAAGGGGACCTTTCCATGAAAGCGGGGCAGTGAAAAAGAAGTGATACTGATCCTGAAACGAGGACCAAAAATACCTTGGCAACCTGACACTTCCAGAAAACATATTCCACTGCTTTGTCAATGTCACACAATACACAAGCAGGTCTAACATACCAATTTATGAAGCCTATGCTTCATAGCCAAGCCTTGCTGGAGCAATAGCCACACCCAAACCTTATGCTTAAAAGAGAAGTATGATTCCTAGATGGATTGGCACTGCTGCAACAACCAAACCACAGGGTCCTGCACCACCCATGTTTTTGTTTAATTGAACAACAATGCCATACATGTGCCTCACCATATTATAAACATTTCTGGTCACATAAATTAGATGGGCTTCCTGTTTCTTCATCACTAGCCCTTCTAGTATGACCTTGATCCATCCAATTGCATTTTAAAAAGGCAATTCGTAGGGATCGAGTGACAAAAACATTCTAGAACAAATTTGTTCAAACCATTGAGCTTCTGGGCCCAGTTAAGAGCATGTCAGGTATACCACTGATGATGTACCAGATCCCACATATCCATCCACAAAAAGAGACATTTCTTTGTCAATATTGTTCCAGCAAGCTTAGACAAAAGAATGACTTGTCCATCAGAAGATAGAAACATCCAAAACAGTCATCATCCAAATCCCAATCAACCAGAGGCTTCTCAAACTGCCAAGAAAGAAAACTAGACACAGTTTTCCAAGCTACCCATACTCTCTTAAGTGCGGCAGAACTTGCAATCATGAAGGCATTCCGAAGAATGTTACAATTGAAGAGAACTTCTAATGTCCTAAATGTGATGATCCTGCAAAATCTGGTGCCAAGTCAAGACTTGCCAAGGAGCCTCCCCCTCTACTGCGCACACCACCCATTTTCCTACAAGAACCACTCCATGCGCTCTGATGTTGGGGAGTGCTAAACTCCCTTTGTCCCTTGGTAAAGTGCAAACGTCCAATGCCACCAAGGGGGCCTGTTTTACCCCCTATTGCTTGCCCCACAAAAGGCCTATGAGGGCATGCTCCAACCATTTGTATGCTGCTTTAGAAGGAAATAGACAGGAGGAATAATAGATGTGCTTGACTACCAAACTGTCAACCATTACCTTCCTTGCAAGTAGAAAATCAAAGTGATTCCAACTTGGAGTTTCTTCCCAAACTTGGCCATTATCCATCTCTACTGATCTTCAAGAGAAACTTGTACACCAAAAGGGATTCCCAAGTATCTAATGATCTCACCAGGTTTATCAGCCTTAATGCCTGAATTGACTCAAAGATCTGTGGAGGGAGTGGTTGCCAGTTATATGCTACCTTTTTACTTTCCGCCTTTAATCTTGTTTTAGATGTATCTAAGTATACAACTGGTATTTCCCTGCAAGCCATATCTGGTAGGGATCCCGACCATATCCTTGCCATATCCATGCATGATACGTATCCCATCCCAGCCAAATTCAGGCCATATTCCTATTGGATACAAATGTAGATCGATTTGGAAAGGGGATTGGTGGGGTGGGGGCATATTTGGTAACTTAGCTTCCAAGGCTATCATAGAATTCTCTCATGTATGAATATCAGGGAGCATGAGATTACAAGGGATATAGTTGGAGTTGGTAAGCATACAGTGTGAGATGCTTGGAAGCAAGAAAGAAGCATTGCTTTCTTGATTCATATTCTACAAGATTGTAGATACCGACTTGTGAAATATTGGATGCTCACGTGGCTTCTTTTCAATAGCCACAGAAAGAATTTGATATTATCCGTTGTTCAGATCTAAACATGAAGGAATCTCTTGCACACAGTGAGCTAAAAGCACTTACTCTATAGAGTATACAAACAACCAATTCCAGTGACAGAGAGGAAAGTGGGCCTGCAGAGTAAAATATCTAGATTTCAAAGAGCTCAATATTGGAAGTTCTTTTGGAACTCTCCTTTGTGTTACCATCAGAAATGATGAGTGATAAACTGCATAGTGGTTTGGTTCTAGGTCTAGAATTCCCTCTTATAACTAAGACTCAAGAGCAACTTTAAAAGAAGTGATTTATGTACAACGGGGTTCAGAATGTATGATACCCACTTGATAATTGGTATAATTAAATAAATGTTACCTCCCAAGTCCCAAGTGAAAGGTATCAAGACTTTAAATTTGAGGTTGGGTCAAGCCAAACCATTTCCAACTCCTCAACAATGCTTTCTCACTTGCATGTAGCATGCCAGGCAATAGAGTACGAGATGTTTCTCACCCAATGCCATAATTCTTGAATCTCAAATGCCCAGGTGAAGCTCATTGGAATAACTATCCATTCTGTTCCTGATGCCTCTAGAAGGGATGCAGTTAGAATCTTCTCAGGGGAGTTTGTCGTGGGTCTAGAAGGGAAACTTCCCATCCTTGCCTCAACGATCAAACATTGGTGTTTATTTCTTCAATTTCAATTTGATCCTCATAGAGCACATCTTCCACTGTTTTTGTTTAACGAGTAACACCTCATGTCACTGTCTTTCAGTTTCAAATAAGACAACTTTTGCCACCATATTAAGATTAGGTAACTTGATGATAGGAAGTGGTCCTTAGAGATTACTAACCATTTTAACATGTGCTATCTCACTTGTACCTTTTTTCATTTTTTGTGATTTGAATGGCATGATAGTATACATTTTATAATGCCAATTCAAAGGATTGTTCTGGGTGGAACACTACCATCCGTTGAACTATTTGTCAATGGCATTATCTGTTCTTCGTGTTTTCACTTTTGGATCTCAACATTAGATATTGTGTGGTGATATTCATATGGATGGAATCCCGGTTGCAAACTGTTATTATCTGTGAATTTGTAAAGTAACCTATTAGATTCTGCAGTTGATAAGACAGATTTTTTTGAGTGCAAGTTGTGAGAGCTAATTGGGTCTGCCTGTTTTTTTACATTCAAACATGAAAAGGGAACTTTACAAGTTGGAAAGAAGCCCTAGCATTTAGGGATGACCTTCTTCTGTGAAAAAAAAATTTGTAACTGAAATAATACCTTCCATTTTTCGTGTTATATCTTGCGATATATACTAGGCTACTAGTGTGACAGAAATTAGAATGATACCTTTTAATCTTGATTCCTTGTATAAGTATTGATTGAAAGGCTTGTGTGTAACTGTGCACATGCATGTATAGTATTATAGTATACGGCTACTCATACCCATCATGGAATCTCATGTATGCCAAACATCTCTTAAGGTGTAAATATGATGTTTAGATTAAGTTGTTTATTGACAAAACAGCGGACAGAATAAATGCCCTGTAAAAGTAGTCTACAAGTCATCTTTCATATCTACAATATATAGTATTCCATTGAGAATGTCTTGGTTAGTGGAAAGAAAAAACAGAAACCAATTTTGACCCAGTTTCCTAGAGCCATCTCCAAGATTATTTGAAATTGTATCAGCCATTCAGCCATGACAAACTATGTATGTTTTTCTTCTGCCTTTTGTTTGTGTACCACAGTACTAAGTAGAACTGGCACAGCTTATCGTCTTGAGCACTATGTTTCTTATAAGTCTGTTCTGAAAATCCATTTGGGATGTGAAACATGTTATGAATTTTAATACTTTTGATGAGAGAATGTTATTCACAATACAGGCTCATTACTCTTCTTGTTCGCTAGGATTTTTTTAATGTGAATATTGGATTGTGTGGCAGGTCTTACGCATATTAATTACAATCCTTGATACTTCTGGAGATCCAAGGATATTGGCTGTGGCATGTTATGATATTTCTCAATTTATACAGTATCATCCAGCTGGGAGAGGCATTGTTACAGACCTAAAAGCTAAAGAGCGCATCATTAAACTTATGGACCATGAGAGCTCAGAAGTGAGGAAGAATGCACTATTATGTGTGCAGAAGCTTTTACTCAGTGCAAAATACGTTAGCTATTTGCAATCGTAAATTATTCATTTGATTTTAGTTTTATCTTGGTGGTTTAAGTATCGTCAACATAAAATTAGATATTTGAAAATGTTCATCAATTCTTTAAGCACTCTTAAGGGTCTTTCGGATACTTTTCTCCTACTAATAAGAATAAAAAATTCTTGAATAGGTTCTCTATATTTTTATGTAGTGTGAGCTTGATACCCAACTTTGCAGGGGCCAAACTGAGTTAAAACTCTGAAATCTGCAAAATCTTGAAATTTGGTAATAGGCATGTTTATTTATGTGTCCATGGTCTATGCCATTGAGCATTTGTAAACTAACTGAATGGCATCTTCTAATGTCTGAGGTGAACTAAACACCTATTCTGTTTTCATGCGGGTTAATATTTCAATCCTATAAAAGCTCCTAATATGATGCAGTGATATCCAAATTCATGTTATATTAAAAATGACAACTAGAATTTTCTTTTCTATCTGTTGTATCAATATTCTTTTTTTGCACTTAATCAGATTGGTGTGCAAGAGGAATTATGCACACTATTTAGGATTACATTATTGTTCTTCTTCTCTTCTTGGGGAAGTAGTGGCAGAGAATAACTCGTAGGCCGCTGCACTTCCCTGTTGAATAACACATACTGATTGAACTAAATTACTTTCTATCATTGGTAATGCATAGCTTCTTGGAACCATTTTCAAATTTTGTTCGAGAGCTAGGCAACACATTATGATGTGAGTAGATTACTCATGGCAAAGGATTAGAATATAGCTGAGCAATGTCTATTTGCATGTAACTTGTTCATGTAGTCTGTGGAACTCAATAGCAGCTCATTGTGTCAAGCCAAGACTCGATCATCAATGGGAAAACTTAAACACACAAAAGGCAGAATTCACACTTCACAGTTTCTTTCAGACCACATAGACAGTGCACAATGCAATGAATTGTACTTCATATTCGTATAGACAGCGAGAATGATAAGTGCCTTCTTGTCAATGTACATGTTTAGTGCAGGGACCCAAAATATGGTGTAAAAAAGTAAAATAATGAAAATCACTGGAAGAGCTCCCATACATTAGAGCTCAAGTAGCTGCTCTTGCTGGTAAATGGGTGGTATGAGTAGTTGAGGGTGATGATCCGCGACAACTTCCATTCCGTAACCGAGTCCAACATGCTCATCACATTCAAGGTATTAAAAGACCCCTTTCAATTGTGTGATATAATGAGTAATGTGAATGCTTATGCACTCTCAGCTTCAGCTCTGCTTAAATGCCTGTGGGCTGCATGGCAGAAAGTATTTGAGTCTCACATGGCAATTTAGGGGGCCACAAGATACTTGGGATCTGGTGTCAAGACTTATTTGGATGTTTCTGTCTCCAAAAGGTCAACTTGGTCACTTGATTATGTTTGCTGCCAAAAGATTGACCAGAAATGGTCTTTGACTCTTTTGTATTGGAGGGACTTGTTGACCTATGAACACCAACATTGGCAGATTTGGTGTGATCTTAACTGTGCTCAAAAGTCAAATCAATCAGATAAACCTGTTTATGAAGATGTTTGTAGAATGATTTCTGCAAGCTGACCTTTTAAAATGCAACTGTGGGTTGGGTCCTATTTGGGGTGATCGGAGATGGAAGAGTGAGAAGCCTTTCTACATCTCTGGTGAAGGATATTTATGACCTTGTAAGGCACACCTCCAAAGTTGTTCCATATTTTAACAAAAGGTGGGTGTTATGGGACCCTGAAGCATTTGGGTTAAGGAGGTGCCATTGTATCTGGAAAACTCAATATTCTTTCAAGCACAGAGTATTGGGGTGACTTATGCTCCACCACAGCTTTGTTGTCATGTCCAGGGTTCATAAAGTTGGTGTTTCAAACACTGCATGCATGCTTTGTGTTAGGGATGAAACGATGGACCAAGTCTTTTGGAGATGCCCATCTACCAATACCCTTTGGGCATGGTTTCATAATGAATTAGCTTCTATTTTACCGCCTCGCATTCTCTGAGAAGTCCTCCCATCAGGGACACTTGGATGATTACGGATAACTGCAAAACATTATGGCACATTGTTCAACTATCCACTATTGGCTGTGTGGAAATAACAGTGTAAGGCAACAAATGCCTTGGGCTACTCTTAGCTTAGGAGAATTCAGATATTTTAAGCAAGATTTGGCTTTACATGTTAAATTAAAATTAAGTTTTTTTGTAAAGATGTTGAATCCCTCGCTATTGGGGCATAATCTCATATGGTAACATTTTTGGTTTTTATGAGTTTCCTTGTAATTTTGTTGCTAGTTTTTGGCAACTCTGTTTGTTCCATGATGCAACTTTTGATTCATGAAGAAATATATGATGCATTTCTAGAAAAAAACCAGAACTTGTGAGTTCAAAAATTCATTAAATATGTACATTTGAAATATGTTGGCAAAATAGTCAACATCCTCCGAGGAGCATCTAGGATTGCATTCAATGTGATAGTAGACATTATGAAAATGCTGGAAGGACATTTTTTTTTATGATTACTTTTGGTCAATAGGTGTAAGCAACACCTTCCAACATGGGATATTACAATGAAGTAGATACATATCACAATTCCTAGACATTGCCCTTCGACTAAGATCATGCGATTGGAGGGTATACATTTTGCCAAATTCTCGTAGGCGTTTTCTTTGGTACTCATTGAATGAAACACCTTGCTTAAGTAGGTGTGTTGACCTGTGGTCCGTAAGGGGCAAACCTATATATGGAGATATTTGAACCTTGGGGGTGAAAAGGCACCCATGCTTTACCATCCAACCAAGCACCCATTGACAAACATGAAAGTTTGATAATGCATTCCAAAACATTATGCTCTTTCCTGATTGCTTTGATTGTAAAAACTATTTGATTCTTTAGAAACTGGTCAACATCTATGGAAGAAGAAATGTGTTATGCCTGGTCATTTGTTTGGTAGTGAAATTTTGTTAATATTTCATTGTTGGATACACGAGCAATGTGTTTTCTGTCAATATTTCTGGCAAAGTCATCTATAAAAGGGGGCACTTCAGCGAATACACATTGCTTGTGTTTGAGTGACGCCCTATGGCATGAGAAGTTGACTCTCCAAATGTAGTTTTAGAGGCTCTTGGCATGGTAAACTTACAAAGGGTTGCAAAGGATTGAAATGGGATAATGACTCTAAGATATAAACCCGCCCGAAGAATTACAAAGGTTTGCAGAGAATTGTTCACAAGGTAATATGCCTTGGAATAAACTCACTTGATTTGCGTTAGTAACTAAATCTTGCTTTGCAGGTGGCGGGCTCGGAGGTGGTAGGATATAGATGTGCTCGATAATGGCAATGGGTGACCTCCGAGCTTGTTAAATCTCCAAGGCTCCTCTTGCATGAATTTTGCATGCAAAATGGAGCCGTTTGGGGGGTTAGGGGGCGGGGGCTGGTAGTTATTTTAGATTTAAATTGATGAACATGATTCCATGTGGGATTTAATTCAACATTCATGTTCCATAATTGGCCAATTAGTATTTACGCTGACGTTTAAAGCTCTCATGACATAGTACGCAACATTTTATAAATACACAGAGATACTTGATGCTTGGGGTCCAACATAATCTTTACTTAGGTTTAGATCTTGGATTCAACATAGTTGGATATTCTTTCTTTTACAATGTTTCCAACTTTAACACCAAGGAGAGGGTTCCCTAGGAAGGTTTGTAGGCCATGGATATGAGATTATAGTTTAATTTGGTCAATTTACAGTGTTGCTTGCCCTTTGGGATTCCAGTAGGCTTACCTCCTTTTAACAAAATCTAGACCATTGATCTCCTTGGGTGGAGTGATCAACCATGTGTGACACTCTAGACGTTTTGATGGTCCCAACTAGCCTTGCCCCAAGATAAAAAAATGAGTCATAGATATGGAGTGGGAGTCATATGTGTTGGAATTTGTGCAACTTCAGAAGTTATTCTTATTGTATTTTATTGTAATTGATTGTACCTCCTAAGGGAGTTGAACTTGATGTAATTAATCATGTAAACCCTAGAAACAACAATGTAAACCTTGGGGGGGGAAATTAAGTAAAGAAATAATTATTAAATGTATTTTTATATTCCCCCAAGATAGGTCGACCTAGTCAAGTTAGACAAGTCTGCCCTGTTGAGGAAAAAGCTAGTTTGGCACTTGTATAAATAGAGGGAAAGTTCACCTCATTATTCACTCACTCAACTCACACAAGTTTGCATCACTTGGAGAGGAGTTCGCATCTGCAGCTAGGAGAAGACATTTTGGGTTTTCTACTTGGAAGTATTTCCACCTTTTCTCTCTCATCATTGTACTTTGTTCTTGAAATGATTCATCTCTATACGAAGGTTGCTTGGTTTTCTCTCGTTTGGGTTTCCTAGGATAAATTCTCGTGTTCTTTGTTTCTGTGCTTTGTCTTTCTTCTAGTGATCCTATTGATCTTATGCAATTGAATTATTATGCTATAATTATATGAAAAAACTAACATGGTATCAGAGCGATACTAGAAGAAGCCATTGCCGGAACTAGGGTTCCATCTTTCAAGTCCTTCACTCAACATTTTGGTAGAAAAAGTGCCTTGGGAATTTCGCTCTAGGAAGGGCTCATCTTTTGGTGAAGGCAAAATCCAATTCTGAGAATTTTCATTTTTTGACCTAATTCTATAATGCGAACAGAAATTAGGGTTTCAATTTTTGACCTACTCCCTCCACAGTTTTGGCTCGGCCCTACCTTTTCTCAACTCGCCTTGCTTGGACGCATCTCTTTATGGAGTCAGTTTTTCAAGAATCCAACTTTCATTTTTGACCTAGCTCCTGCTAGGGTTTTTGCTTCAGATTTGTAGTTATGATGATTGGAATGAAGGTTGAAGATCGTTTGGAAGGGGCTTCCAACTTCATCTCTTGGAAGTCTAGGGTTCTCTTACTAGAAGAAAATGATCTCTTGCATTTTGTCAATGAGAAGGTCCCAGAACCAGAAGCCGAAGAAGTCAAATCTTGCTAGAGGAAGAATGATGCTAGAGCAACAAGGATTTTGGTGGACTCAGTTAGAGACCACTTGGTTCCTCAAATATCAGGAAAGAAGACCACTAAAAAGATGTTCAAAACCCTAAAGAAGTTGTTTGAACATAGTTGTATCAATGTAACCCTTACATTGAGGAACCATCTATTGAATATGAAGATGTCCAAGTTAGAATCCATTGCCTCGTATTTCATGAGGATCACAGAACTAAGGGACAAGCTTAGTACCAGTGGAGATCCCATTGATGATAAGGAGCTTGTCATTACTACTCTAAATGGTCTCCCATAATCTTGGGAGTCATTTATTCAAAGTATAAGCGTCCGATCCAAGCTACCCAAATTTGATAAGCTATGGGTAGATTGCACTGAGGAAGAGACAATAATAGCAGCAAGGCAAAGACTTCATGGCACTCAACCTGAGGAGAATCAAGCATTCATGACCTATGCCAAGAAAGTCAAGGGAAAGAAAAGGAAGTTTCACAACCACAAGCACCAAGGTAGGAGATCAAGTCCTCCCCAATATCAAAAGAAGAAGAAGAAGGAATTATCTCAGATCCAATGCTACAGGTGCAAGGCATATGGCCATTACGCCCCAGTAATTGTCGAAGCTTAATCAAAAGAAAGCATGAAGCCTCAACCGCTGATGTAGAAGAAGACCACCATCACAAGAAGCAAATGAATGAAGATCGTACAAAATTCTTCTTCATATCAGGTTTATCAGGTACTGTTCCCACCACTAGTGATACTTGGCTCATAGATAGTGGTGCTTCTAGACATATAATAAGTTAAAAAGAAAATCTTTCAGAAATAGTTGAGAAATATTCCCATCTCCGTGTTGTACTTGGAGATTATGCTAACTACATTGTGAAGGGATTTGGGGCCATCTCCCTTATGCTAGAGTTTAGTGATACACTACACTTGAGTGATTTGCTTTATGTACTTGGTATGAAAAGAAATCTTCTCTCCATCTCATCCTTGGAGGACAAGGGATATAAAGTTGCATTTTCCGATGGGAAAGTGCTTGCTTGGCGTAAGAATTCAAGCATGGATACAACCAAGGTAATTGGTGTGAGAGAGGAGACCTTGTACCGGTTGAACACTTCACCAGCTCATGCCCTAGTCCATGACTCTACAAGTATAGGTGAACTATGGCACAAAAGACTAGCTCATTTGAATTACAGAGCTTCCCAACATTGAATAATATAGTGACAGGTTTACCAGTGCTTCAGGTATATCATGATGGAACATGTAGAGGATGTGCACTTGGCAAGAATGCCAAGAGATCTTTCCCGGATAATGAGAGCAGATCTAAAGGAATTTTGAATCTAGTGCATTCTGACTTGTGCGGACCCATGACGGTTGCTTCATTGGGCGGATATCATTATTATGTAACATTCATTGATGACTACTCACGGAAGACTTGGATATACTTTCTCAAGACCAAGGAATCTGAGGAAGTACTCAGTAAATTCAAAGAATTCAAAGCACAAGTCTAGAATTTGTTAAGAAAGAGGATCAAGATCTTGAGATTAGATAGTGGTGGAGAATACACCTCTACAGAATTCAATGATTTCTGCAAGGAAGCATGAATTAAGCGGGAGCTTACAGTTCCCTACAACCCTCAACAAAATGGGGTTGTAGAAAGAAAGAACAGAACAATTTTGGAGGTAGCCAAAGCCATGATACATGACTAGAGTCTACCAATATTCTTGTGGGTAGAAGCATCCAGAACAACTGTATATGTACAAAACAGATGCCCACATAAGATAGTAAAGAACATGACTCCAGAAGAAGCTTTCACAGGAGTGAAACCAGAAGTGGGCCACCTCCGGATCTTTGGCTATACAGTCTATATACATGTCCCCAAGGAGAAGAGGACGAAGTTAGAACCTTCAGGCAAGAAGGGAACTTTCGTAGGATACAATAAATCTTCAAAGGCATACAAAATTTACATCCCAGGATCCAGACAGATCGAAGTCAGCAAGGATGTGTCCTTTGAAGAAGAGATGGCTGTTAGGAAAGGAAAATGATCAGACATGGAGATCGATGATGAGGAGATGCTAGATCCAAAGAAGATGAGATCATCTTCCTTTCCAGTTTAGAGGGACTTAGCAGAAGAGGATGAACCCATCGATCTCATTGATCCAGTGGAGCTAGTTGATGTTCCTAGAAATATTGCAGTAGGTCGGAAAAGGCCTAAATGGGCACAACAGACTTTGTGGGATGCAGAGGGGCATGAAGCTCTACATGGTACTTTCCGAGAAAGTAAAAGGCCTCAAAGGTTCTCCAGCTATGTAGCATTGATGAGTCACATCATTGAGTCAAAACCTACCACTTATGAAGAAGCATCCAGACACCAAGTTTGGAAGGATGCCAAGGTGGAAGAATACTAATCCATCATGAAGAATGGTGTGTGGGAGGTTGTGCTGAGACCTAAGAGGAAGTTAGTAGTGACTTCCAAGTGGTTATACAAAATCAAGCATGGAGCAGATGGGAGTGTGAAAAACACAAGGCTAGATTTGTTTCTAGAGGGTTCTCTCAGAAAGAGGGAGTTGATTATGATGAGACATTTGCCCCTGTGGCTCGATATACTTCTATTAGATCAATTATTGCTATCGCTTTAGTTATGGGATGGAAGCTGCATCAGATGGATGTCAAGACAACCTTTCTCAATGGTGTTATTGAGGAAGAAATATATATTGAACCACTAGAAGGGTTTATTGTCCATGGAAATGAGTCTCACGTATGCAGATTGAAAAAGGCCCTATATGGACTCAAGCAAGCATCCCGTGCTTGGTATGGATGGATAGACAGATTCCTGGTGAGTTTGGGATTCACCAAGAGTGATGCAGACCCCAACCTTTACTACAAGGTTGTGGATGATGAGCCATTGATTTTGGTCCTTTATGTTGATGACCCGTTTCTCATTGGAAATGAGAAACATATCGTAAGGTGTAAGAAGAAACTTGTCTTTGAGTTCGAAATGAAGGATATTGGATTGATGCATTACTTCTTGGGATTAGAAGTATGGCAGAGGTAGAAGGAGATTTTCCTAGGTCAAGGAAAACACACCATAGATATTCTGAAGAAATTTGAGATGTTGGACTGCAAGTCTATGGCCACTCCGATGGATGCAAATTTGAACAAGTTGAGGGATTCTGCTTCAAATTCAAATTTGATTGATTCCACTATGTATCGCCAGTTGATTGGATCCTTGATGTATCTGACTGTAATACCCCATTTTGACCCTTAGGATATATTGGCTTTTAAGGTAAATATTGTATACATGTGATGTATGTTTCCCTAGCGTAGAGCTCAAGGCCAAGACCCCGCTAGTAGATGCTCGAATTTTATTTAAAGGCAAGTATTAGATAGTATGTTATCCATGTGCTGTTAAGCCATGGAAATTGTAAAATGATGTAAATAAATATCATGCAATAAAATACCAAAACTAGCTATGGAAGCAACGAATGAGAAGGAGGCAATGTGTATCCACTAGGGAGTGGTGAGGGGGTTGTGGGATGAACTATATGCTGCCAAATGTCATTGTGAAAACCCATTTGACTTTCTTTGTTGACATTTAATTCAATTGTAAGGAAGTTGTTGAGAAATCAGTCCATGGCTTCAATGGAGCATGGGCAGCCCAGAAATTTGTATGGCAGGTATGGGCTCTGTTTTTCTTGTACCACAAGTCACTTTACCTCAGGAGAGTGGTTTCTTCCTCATTCCCATTCCGTGGTTGAAGATCCCAGCTTCAGTTTTCATCCATTAAACATGCCCAACAGTGAGAAAAACCTGAAATCGCAACTTTGCAAGAACCCACGTTTTGAAGAGCCATAAACGCCAAAAATTGGTATTTGACAGTGAAATCCAATGGGGGATCCATAGATATGAACCTTGGGGCGAAATTGAGAGTATTAGATACCCCGAAATCCATTGGGAAACCCAGTTTTTATAGCCAATAAATCTAGTGACGGGATTGAGTTACTGGATGACAAAATTGTGAGAAATCCAAGTGTGGATGTTTGAACAGAGGATTGGATTGCTTGAATTTAGCCTGAGATGTCTGTAGCTCTGTGGTTGAGCTCACTGGCTTAGCACCCTCCTCCTCTGCTTATTGCATACTTGATAAACCCAACTGTGTGTTGGCTTAGTATAGCTGTTGAGTGAAACCATGGCTGTGAGTGAGCCCATCTAGTTCCTCCTTAGTGGATACACAACCCAGCTCGGGGGTGGTCTCTCAACTGAAAGAATACAGGCTGGACAGAGACCTATGGTTGGGTGGAACGTTGCTCTTCCATAGCCAGTTGTTTGGACAGCTTCATTAGAAAGATAAGTGTTCTATGTGGTTAAAGTATGATCATTCTGTGTTTTGTCTTGTATGTTTAATTATTCATGTTACTTGGAGGAAATGATTATCTTAAGTTAGTTGGCATGATGCCTGTGCATAGCATGAGAATGAGATTGATTATTAGGTGATTGTTTCATTATTCTGCATGGAAGAAATAGGTTGATGCATCTCCTTTTGCGTGTATGTTATTATGGTTGTTCCGTTGTGTTATTAATTGAGTTATGTTAATTCTATGTTCTGCAATGTTTTAATTGATGACTGTTGTTTACATGTTGAATGCATGATGAAACTGTGCATATATAGTGTTTAATTCCGCTGTGCTTGTTGAGCATGAATATGTATACACAAGTTTTATTTATCCATGCATTTTTTAGTAATGAACGGGCCTAAGATTGTTAATAAGCCCGGTATGTTTGGTCATGTTCCCTCCCTTGCACTAGAATGACGGGATGGGACGTGACAGAGTGGTATTAGAGCCCATGTTGCAGCACTGGGGTTTCTTGTGCCAAACTCTGAACTTGCAGGTGAATATCAGAGTGTTTTTAACATAGTATTGATGAAGTTTGGGCGGAATTTTGATTGGGGAAAATGGCAGAATCAGAGTTCTCAGGTGTGGCAAAGGATCACACCATTGCATAGAGCTCTCCAAGAGCTTTCCAACATTACCAAACTTGCCTTATTTGGTTAAGGGACGAGGAAGATATGAGTCCCGCAAGTGCACAGATTGTGCACAAGTTGTGCGCAGGTTGCGCACAGATTGCACGCAGGTTGTGCACAGATTGGGCACAGGTTGCGCACATATTGCACGCAGGTTGCGTGCAGATTGCGCACAGGTTGAGCGCAGATTGCGCACAGATGACGCACAGGTTGCGCAGGTGGCGCATAGGTGGCGCACAGGTTGTGCACAGGTTGCAAAGGGAGTTAAAAATGAAAAATTAGTCAAACCCATAAATTCATAAAAGATGAATAGAGGATCGGAACAGAGATCCATGAGTTGCTGAGTGTTCCTTGCTATATGGACTAACTTCGTCCAGTAGAAAAGTTTTCGTGATTCTCCATAGATTTTCTTCCACAGGTGGTTGAAGTTGGCATTCCAGACCAAAATACGACTGTGTAAAAGTGCAGAATTTTGGTAAAAATTGTCATTTTTGAAGAAATGTAACTTCCACACCCGAAGTCGGAATGGAGCATGGGGATAGGCATTGGAAATCTTATCCAGTAGAGAACAATGTTTTATCACCATAATTCGAATGAGGAGGTCATACACCATAGATTTGTAGAGCAGAAAAGTGTCAATGACTGTTTTGACAAATTGTTGTCGATATGGGCAATTTCTAGAATTGCATGCCTAAAAGTAGCAGAGACCATGAAATCGACCCAGCTATGATGTGGAAGAGGAAGATCATGCAAAGATGAAGGATTGAAAAGAGAGAATTCCTTAACCCCTTGTCTTGCTATCTGTATTAATATTTTATAAGCTTTATGTACATAAAATTATGGCATGAGAATTCTGAAAATGCAAGAGATTAGATGGGTGGCATGAATATGCATTGGTTGGCATATTAATAAACATTGCACAATGCATGAGCAGATTTTTGTGCACACATATGATATTACATATTAGTAAAAGTAGTGAGGTTCTACATATGCAATGAACCACTAATAGTAAATATTGTGGTTGATAATCACTATTGGTGTTGGTTTTGGTTGTAGGACCAAAGACAACAGAAGCATGGCTAAAAATGTTGATGATGTTGTTGCATGAGGCCAAGAACCTTATGAAGAAAAGGTTATGGTATCAAATCCACGATCAAGAGGTTGGTGGAAGAATTCTGTAATCCTCTGCAAGAAACCAACAGATCAGGTAACATCAAAGGTGTAAATGGAAGCCATGCAGGTAATGGTTTACTTATGATGATTGCATAAGTGTTGAAAGAGGATTGGGTAAGAATCCCTTGAACCATATTTAATAATCATAAAATGGTATGCATTTAGAGTTGAAATGCATTCATGTGAATGCCATACTACCATAGTGTGGTGGAGCATGGAGTGGCGAAGGAAAGAGGCCTCATACCATGTGACTGTTTAGAAATTTAGATTGCATTCATATAAAATATATCGTGCCATGTGTATGTTGGTTATGAGCTTAATAATCAAAGAAAGTGAGGACTTATGGTCCTGCTTATGGTAATGCATGCTATATGAGGTGGTCATGCTTTAGCCATAATATGTTTGAATGCATAATATTCATGAACCAATGCAAGGTAGCATTGAGTGAATATGCATTAAGAAATTTTATAAATCTTGTGGTTATGCCTTGAATGAATGCACTTGAAAATCTCGTGTAAACATTGTAGATGTGCATGCATGTGTGTGGATGCACATGTTGTGATACATTGTGCGAATGCACGGTTGTGATGTGTATGATTCATTGCAATTAGATAATAGATGAAATGATGAATTATCGAAAATTATGAGATCATTTCATGAGTTGCTATGAATGCAGAATAGTAAGTGCATGAAGAGGGCAGTCATGATTGATGGGCTATCGGAATACTCTGTGGAAGGGCAAAGTTGTATAAATCATAGGACTGAGAAATGATGAGTATCTATAAGTTTCATTTAAATTGCATGAATGATGTGATTGTACCTTGCAATTTCAGTATGATAATGATGCACATGAAGTAAATGAGTTTTGGTGATATTGATATGTTAACAGCTCGAAGTGTTTGAATTATGGAATGTTATAATTCTGAAAATGCTTCAGTGATTGTTGTCATGTCCCAAATTTGGAATTGGGTCACAATGGCCTAATCACATTAGCCATATTCATTAGAGTTTGTAAAATTGATGTTAAGGGTCAAATAATTGCCAAGGAGGAAAATTACTAGTTTCCTAGGTTTGGGGTGGAAGCTTTGGGATTTGGAATAAGGGGGATAATAAATGATGTTTAGACATTAGAAGGGTTCAAGTATTTAATAAATAGAGTGAATAAAGAAATTCAAGAGAAATCCTAAGTGACAAATAGTTTTGGAGACATATGGAGGATGTGGGACCCACACTAGCTTGATTTTTCATAATACATGGTATCTCTCTTTTGCAAATTCGAATTAATGGGAATGTGAACACTCTTGGGTGAGTTGGTAAGTCATAACACATGTCATTGAGCATATTAGATCGAATTTGGAAGGATTGGTAACCTCCATGGAAGATAAAGAGTCAAAGTGGAAGTTTGTGGACACTTGGGCTAAATTCCCTAGCCCCTATGACACCAATGATGGAGAATCTATGACAACTATGACAAATTGCAGACCTGACCTCTGACATCTGACCACTATGACATGTCAGCCCCAAAAATAGGCTCAAAGAAGGCGAATTTGGGAGTTGGAGAAGCTAAAGAGACTCAAAATCGAATTTGGGAGAAGATGGAAGGTTGGAACTAGGAGACAAATGGCAAATGTGGAATATTTCCTAAATGAAAATCTATTGAATCTATTGAGAGGATTTCGACCCTTAGAAGGCTAATGTTGGTTATAAAATGTAGAAATGAAGTATGAGAATAGCTTTTGATCATTTGTAGAATTTGCAATTGCATTTGTGAAGAGGGAGAGCTAGTGGATGACTAGTTTCTTGCCTTAGCCAATTTCGAGGGTGAAAGATTCCCATCCAAGTTGGCAATTGGAAAGACCATTCAGACCTTTCATTTGGAGCTTTAATGGAGTCTTTATTTGCAGGTGTAAGCTACAAGGCAGCTCATGGTTTCTTCTATTGCAGCTCACTCCTTCAACCATTTCCAGTTTTGATGGCATATTCTTGATCCTTGAGGGAGGACGTTTTTGGTGAGCTATTGTACTATTTGGGGAAGCTTTTAATGCCCCATTTCTTTTGTAATATGTATTAAATACTCTGTTCTTCATCTCCAAAAAGTTTCAGGTCGAAATTCCAAGTAGAAATGTATAAATCTCATTTTTAATGGAAGAACAATGCCATTTCCCCACTACCTTGTTGTGATCCAATGTATTGATGATGATTTCGAATGAATGGATGATTATATGATATATTTGTAATAAATATACTGCCATGGATGTCTTCTACAAGTTTCATGTACTGTACTTGAGCATTTGAAGCATTTTTTACTCAGTTTAGTTGTATTGGGAGGTGAAATAGTGCCATTTCCCCAAGGGTCGAATTGGTGATTTTTGCAGTTGAATGGGAGAGGGTGAGAATAGTTGTAATAAACCATTAATGGTGCATATGAGACCTTAATAACATAATTAACACATTACATACCTCTGTTCATAAATTTGAGTGGGTTTGGAGGCATTTGGGAAGCCATTTTCAGTGCTTACCTTTGGGGGATTTGAACCCCAAATTACTAGTAAAATTGCATACTTGGTCCAGAATCTTAAGAGAGTTTGAAGAGGTCTTTTGGTGGACATATGTTATCCCTGAACATCATATTCAATTCCTAATATCATTCATAAACCTTCCTTGAAGATTTGAAGGCATTTGGAGTCAATTTGAGACCTAGAGACCAATACTAGTCAAAGGGAAATCACTAGTAAAGTTACCTACATTGACCAGAATTGAAAGAGTATTTGCAGAAGTGTTTTAAAGGTACAAAGGCATCCCTGAAACACATATTTATGTTCTAATATCATTCATATACCTTCTCAGAAGATTTGGGATCATTTGGGGCAAATTTGGGACCTAGAGATCGAAACTAGTCAAAGGTCGAACCAAGGAAAAAAGTGGAAAATTGCAATTTTAATAAAATTCCTAACACGGGACATTACAGTGGTATCAGAGCATGGTCCTTGCAACTGTGTATTAGGTACATACATTCAAGAATAATTGGCAGCCATGTCTTACTATTATGATGAATCCTATGAGTACAATTCTTATGAGGAATATGCAGATGCTTATGAGCAATATGAAGCAGAATGTGAATGGTATGAGGAAGAGGTGCCATCATGCAACACTTCTTACAATTTCAAGAGAAATGAAGATTATTCTTATGACTTTAAATCTGATGAATATGAGTGTGTCACACCAACCAAGGATAATTCTATGAGTGAGTTCCAAAGATGGAGAGCAAAATATAAAACCTTGCGCCAACAATATCAAAAATATCAAGAATATCTTGCTTTTAGCAAAAATACACAAAATGCCATGTCTTTTGAGTACTATGCTGAACATGTTTTTGAAAATAGGCCCAAAAATGAAGATGTGGAGTTAGTGAAGAAAGGTTTATGCCCTTCTTGTAAAAACCCTTGGAGCGAGTATCATATATGTGTGCATGAAATGATGTCCTCCTTGAGGAGAGCTTTTGAGATTTATTCAAGAAGAGATTCCAAATATATTGATCCTAAGGAAAACAAGGGGAAAAATGCATCAGCTTGGTTTAATGAGCAAAAGGAAGAGACATCACAAGAGCATGAAGAAGATTTTATTGAAAATATGGAAGATCATTTCGAGACACCTTCTAGCTTAGACATGAACCAAAGAGCATCTACTGATGGATGCTTAAACTATGAAGAAGTACCTACTGATGGGTGCTCACACCTCTATGTTGGTGACATAGAGATCAATTTTGAAAGTGTTTCTACAAGTACAAGTTTAATTAAGCATGATAATGAAGACCTTGTAGCGGTTGAAGAAGAACCAAGATCAACTTCCCCATCACCACTTGAGCTTCATGAAGTTGGTCCAAGCAAAATTGAAGAAGATGAGGAGGTTCATTTGCAAGAGCCTCATTTTCTTGAAGGGTCCTTAAAGATGAATGAAAATAATATCCAAGAGTTCCTCAGCATTCTCCATGACACTCAAGCATTGGTGTCAAATTCTTGTTGGAGAGCTACTTCATTGGAGGAAACATCTTTCCTTGAAGACATGGAGAAGATTCAAAGAGCAATGTGCCACATCAAAGGTAATTTCATGTCTTTGCTTTTTGATAGAAACCATTTGTTTGAGCTTAATGAATTGTTACATGATGCATACTTGAAGAATAATGAGGATATTCATAAGCTCACAATTCAAAATGAGCAACTTCTTGAAAAGTTGCAAGATACTTGTTTTTCCTCCTATGTTTCAGATTGTCAAATGGTAGATTGTTTGGAGGATTCTCATGACATGGTGGATCATGAGAAATGTGAAAATTTGAATGTTCTTGATGTGTTTGAAGATGAACTTGAAGAGATCCAAACACTTGATGTGGTGGAAGAGGAATTTGAATTGCCTCTTGATGAAGGTTATGCAATTTTTAAAGAAGAGCATGATTCCTCTACATTGGAACCAAACTATGACAAAGAGTTCACACTTTTGAAGGAGATGCATGATACTACCCACATGGATCCTTCCCATGATGAAACTCCTGAACTTTTTGATAATTTGGGTGAGTTAGTACATTCTCCTACATCCTACAATTCCATGTTTTGCAGTATTAGTCTCAATGAAGTATGGGTGAAAGGGTTCTTTTTGATGGTGCCACATGAGGAGTATGGAACTCCTATATTTAACTTTTATGATGACATGGTTGGAGCACATTCTTATTCACATTTGCAGCAGCATAATTTGTCACTTTATGATGATTCACATCTAGATGGATGCACCTATGATATGGATTTGAGTCACTTGAATACTCATGGTTTTTCTTGCTCAACACTGGGTTCATTTGATGTTAGAGGAACTTCATCCAACACTTGGATGAATAGATTTATGATGGGAGAACATTTTTGTTGGCAGCCACATACTTTGTTACATCTTTATGATTCTCACATTCATGGATGTATGGGTGAGACTTCTTTGAGTCATTTGAAGTCTCCTTGTTTTTTCTGCTCATTATTTGGTTCAGATTCTAGTGGAGATTCTTCATTCACTTCTTGGATGAAAGAATACATGGATGAATCTTTTGATGCATATCACATCCTTTTGGAGCAGCATTATAGTACATGGGATCCTCACCTATGTCATTGGAGCAGATTTGATGGGTCACTTGAAACTTGTATGCACTTGGAAAATGGTGGTCTACTTGCTTGGAGGTATAAGCACTTTCATGACTCTTTGATGAAGCATATCCTTGATGTACATTTTCATTATGTTGTTATGTACTTTGATGATATATATTTGGTACTTATGATGTTTGGAAGAATGCATACAAGAAAATGGGATCCAGGAATCCTCTTATCTAATGGTGTAGGTTGGAGAGCACTCTTAATTGTTGGGGTGCAATACAAGCAATGGGACCCTGGAATAATTTTTGTCTCATTGGTTTCATTTTTTTGGGGGAAGCAAGCAGTATGGGAGATGGATTCCCCACTTAATAAAGTGATTTTTATCAGAGTAGTGCAGCAGCAACCATGGTGGTTCCTCTCTAAAATCTTCATGGAAACTCAAAGACTCAAGGTTTGGCAATTCAATGGCAACTTCAAAGAATTATACAGAAAGCAGGTTCTTCAACACCCATGTTTGAAATTGCTTGAGGACAAGCAATATTGGGAAGGGAGGATTTGTCATGTCCCAAATTTGGAATTGGGTCACAATGGCCTAATCACATTAGCCATATTCATTAGAGTTTGTAAAATTGATGTTAAGGGTCAAATAATTGCCAAGGAGGAAAATTACTAGTTTCCTAGGTTTGGGGTGGAAGCTTTGGGATTTGGAATAAGGGGGATAATAAATGATGTTTAGACATTAGAAGGGTTCAAGTATTTAATAAATAGAGTGAATAAAGAAATTCAAGAGAAATCCTAAGTGACAAATAGTTTTGGAGACATATGGAGGATGTGGGACCCACACTAGCTTGATTTTTCATAATACATGGTATCTCTCTTTTGCAAATTCGAATTAATGGGAATGTGAAAACTCTTGGGTGAGTTGGTAAGTCATAACACATGTCATTGAGCATATTAGATCGAATTTGGAAGGATTGGTAACCTCCATGGAAGATAAAGAGTCAAAGTGGAAGTTTGTGGACACTTGGGCTAGATTCCCTAGCCCCTATGACACCAATGATGGAGAATCTATGACAACTATGACAAATTGCAGACCTGACCTCTAACATCTGACCACTATGACATGTCAGCCCCAAAAATAGGCTCAAAGAAGGAGAATTTGGGAGTTGGAGAAGCCAAAGAGACTCAAAATCGAATTTGGGAGAAGATGGAAGGTTGGAACTAGGAGACAAATGGCAAATGTGGAATATTTCCTAAATGAAAATCTATTGAATCTATTGAGAGGATTTCGACCCTTAGAAGGCTAATGTTGGTTATAAAATGTAGAAATGAAGTATGAGAATAGCTTTTGATCATTTGTAGAATTTGCAATTGCATTTGTGAAGAGGGAGAGCTAGTGGATGACTAGTTTCTTGCCTTAGCCAATTTCGAGGGTGAAAGATTCCCATCCAAGTTGGCAATTGGAAAGGCCATTCAGACCTTTCATTTGGAGCTTTAATGGAGTCTTTATTTGCAGGTGTAAGCTACAAGGCAGCTCATGGTTTCTTCTATTGCAGCTCACTCCTTCAACCATTTCCAGTTTTGATGGCATATTCTTGATCCTTGAGGGAGGGCGTTTTTGGTGAGCTATTGTACTATTTGGGGAAGCTTTTAATGCCCCATTTCTTTTGTAATATGAATTAAATACTCTGTTCTTCATCTCCAAAAAGTTTCAGGTCGAAATTCCAAGTAGAAATGTATAAATCTCATTTTTAATGGAAGAACAATGCCATTTCCCCACTACCTTGTTGTGATCCAATGTATTGATGATGATTTCGAATGAATGGATGATTATATGATATATTTGTGATAAATATACTTCCATGGATGTCTTCTACAAGTTTCATGTACTGTACTTGAGCATTTGAAGCATTTTTTACTCAGTTTAGTTGTATTGGGAGGTGAAATAGTGCCATTTCCCCAAGGGTCGAATTGGTGATTTTTGCAGTTGAATGGGAGAGGGTGAGAATAGTTGTAATAAACCATTAATGGTGCATATGAGACCTTAATAACATAATTAACACATTACATACCTCTTTTCATAAATTTGAGTGGGTTTGGAGGCATTTGGGAAGCCATTTTCAGTGCTTACCTTTGGGGGATTTGAACCCCAAATTACTAGTAAAATTGCATACTTGGTCCAGAATCTTAAGAGAGTTTGCAGAGGTCTTTTGGTGGACATATGTTATCCCTGAACATCATATTCAAT
Organism: Larix kaempferi; assembly: GCA_027924585.1. NCBI lineage: Eukaryota > Viridiplantae > Streptophyta > Pinopsida > Pinales > Pinaceae > Larix > Larix kaempferi. Next base: position 1,790,759 of record BSBM01000236.1, read on the forward strand.
TCCTAATATCATTCATAAACCTTCCTTGAAGATTTGAAGGCATTTGGAGTCAATTTGAGACCTAGAGACCAATACTAGTCAAAGGGAAATCACTAGTAAAGTTACCTACATTGACCAGAATTGAAAGAGTATTTGTAGAAGTGTTTTAAAGGTACAAAGGCATCCCTGAAACACATATTTATGTTCTAATATCATTCATATACCTTCTCAGAATATTTGGGATCATTTGGGGCAAATTTGGGACCTAGAGATCGAAACTAGTCAAAGGTCGAACCAAGGAAAAAAGTGGAAAATTGCAATTTTAATAAAATTCCTAACACGGGACATTAAAATTGTTGCAGCAATGAAATATTATATGCATGGATGCTTACAATTGTTTGGCTGGTTGAAGTTTCTGATTACAGGTAGATTGTTCAAGGCATGGCAATGAGAGTAAGACCATGGTGAAGGCTGGAATCTACCATGTGAAAGAGCCAAACCTCATGAGAAGGAACTCATGGCTGTGAAATAGTTTATGTGCAGAACAGATTGTCAATTCAGATTTGTAAATCTCATAATTGGAATTTTGCTAATAAATGACTAATGATTATTTGGCTTATATAAAATGTGTCAAAAAGACATGTTGTAAGTGGATGCTCATGTATGGCAGCGGGCGTAAGACCATGATGAGCAGAGTGGTGTCACTTACAGGAGCCAAACAATATGAGGCTGACCTTATGGTTGAAACAAATCAATTTTTGTAGGAGACAGAACTGTAAATTCATATTGAATTTAATTATTAGTGCCATTGATTGGTTATGAAACAATCATATTTGAATTTTATTGTTAAATGTTGCTGACTGTTTGGCTATTTAATAAGTGTGCTAGGAAGACACATTGCAGTAAGACCATGTGTGATGACCTGTAGAAACTAAACTAGATGGGAAGGACCCCATCCTTTGGAAATGGGTTTCGGGTGAAACGCCATTGGACATTTGGATAATGTCCCATCTGCACTGCATGATTGGAAAACAATATGAGTGATATGGTAAAGATTATGCCAGTAAGGCATATGAGGGTTATGTAACATCAAAAGGAGTTGGGATGGAAAACTGAGGGACTGTCAACTCAGAGAAGGGAGCCCCCATTCCTCATTAATCAAGAAAGACTACATCTGCAAATGGATAAGTGTTCTGTGACCCTAGCTAAGAATATGCACGTTTAATTGTTAGATTCAATATGTAGAGCATGTTTTGATTTTACTTCCATTATGGCAGATTGCTTGAGTATGAGTAGGGCCTACATGGCTCACATCAGAAAGGGGTGCACACCTTTCTGATGTTGGGTTATGACAGGACTGTCAATATTAACTACACCTTAAGGGAATGGACGCATTCCCGGTGTTTCAATGTTGGATAGTGAATGTTATGAAATATGTTTACAGTTTTAGAGCATCAATACTGATGAGCTTGATTATCCATCTTGTGTTGTCAGCTTATACATATGCAAATTGGTGTTGCACGTTAAAGGGAAAAGTGAAGAAAATGGTACTCAAGAGGACTGTATGAGTAGTGGTAACCTTTGTGTAGTGTGAGTGGGTATCATGGGGCCATGATAGCCTGTAGTTAAGAAAGTCACCTAAAGAGTTCTTAAAGGGAACCGTCGGTATACACAAGAGAAGGAGTGCCATCCTTGTGTGGGTGAATAATTGTTATGCGCATGAAGGGTTGTGACACGTGTGAAAGGCTGATGCAAGCCTTAGGCAGAGTAGTAGAGCCTTGACCTATAATGGTCGGTGGCGCAGTTTCCTTCCATTGGCCGATGACCCAAATGGATGTGCTGACTTCGGCAATGGAGAGGTCCAACCAAGTATGGGACTGGTTGGGCACCACCAAATGCTTGGTAAATCCAGTCGGCGTGAAGGTGTACTGGTAGGGCATTAATTATTTGATGTCGTGGAGCAGCCTGCACACTGGCCAAACATCCCAGTCCGCAGGAGGATCCCAAGGCTTGTAAAGTAAAAGCAGGACCATGTGGATCAAATAGGAAATGTCCAATACAGATAAGTATCCATTTTCATTTAATTCTTGTTTAGAATAATGAATATTTCAGGTATAAGTCTTCTAACAACTAAGCTGATACACTATTGTTTCTTGTTGGAAACCTTGGTCATTGCAGGAAAGCAAGGACCCTAAAAGAACTATAAATTGTTTGGTAAATCCAGAGAGTGACTGGTTGAGCATTAATTATTTGATGTTTTGGAGTAGCCTGCGTGTTGGCCGAACATCCAAGATTATTTGATGTTTTGGAGAAGCCTGCGTGCTGGACGAACATCTAATATTATTTGATGTTGTGGAGCAGCCTGTGTGCTGACCGAACATCCAAGATTATTTGATGTTGTGGAGCAGCCTGCGCGCTGGCCAAACATCCAAGTCCATAGGCGATCCCAAGGCTTTCAAAGCAAAGCAGGACCCCATGGACCAGAGAAGAAACGCACAATATGGATAAGTATTTGGTTATCTTGCAGCTTCTTGCTTATGAGTATACATGTATATATGATTTGGTTATGATTTCCTAAACTCTTGTTTAGAGATAAATCCTATGAAAATAAACTAAACATGTGAATTAATTCAATGTTTGAGTGTAGGTATTGTTGGAAGAAAGGACTATGAAAGCATTTTAAGGATGCATGTGGACATGTGATTGTCCTAAAAAAGCTCAGCTTGCGTAGAAATGAATGATGGTGCTAGTGGACTTGTGGGATTCCTAGCAGCCAAGGGTGTTGTGGATTGCCATGTGGAAGGGTGCTATGGTTGAGAGATCCGAGAGAGACCATAGACACTAAGTGTCATAGCTAAGAAGGGCTGGTCAAGCATTCACATGGAAGTGAAAGAGGCTAGGAGCATGAAAACCACAGTGGTGGTGTGGGTTTCAGAATGGAACAAGACGAAGACAAGAAAACTCTTACTGCTCTTTTTTTCCTTTTTATTGATGCATTTATAAAAACATAAAATTGTTGAATGCATGTATGGCTGAAAGTAGAGTGTGTTTACTTGCTTGAAATAAATTGTGAATGCTGAAGTAGTTAATTCCCTGTGAAAGAATGGACATGAATGAGCTCATGTGCCTGTTGGGAAAGCATGAAAAGTATGAAAGTCTCATGGATAAAGCATGGACTACACATGTCAATTGGTAATTAATTGACTAATTTTAATGTTTATATTATGCTTGCCTAACGAAAATTATAATGATGAATTTCACAGGTGGGAAAGTGAAATTGATTTGTGGCAGTTGTTGCAAAGCAAGTGTTGCTTGTAAGCAAAGTGAGAACCAGCTGCGCACAGAGATCATGGTAGCGGACCATAGGCTATTGGAATTGGATGAAAGTCTTCTTCAAACAATTTCCAAAACCCAAGAAAACCTTGGAGAAATGCTCAAGATACAGAAGAAGCAGAATGAGATGAACCACAAGGTTTTGCAGGACTCTAGTTGTCTGCAAAGGGAGGTAAAAAGCATTCTGGAAGCAATCAGCAGTAGAGGAGACATTGGGTCAATGAAGAGGCATTCATCCAATCGGTCCAATAAGAAACGTTCCAGGTGGGAAGACCCAAAGGAAATTGAGCAGGTAAAGATGAAGCAACTCGTGAAATGTTGGAAATGTGGAGGACATCATTGCCTCCACAACTGCCCAACAAGGGAACATCAAGAGGGTAGCAGCCATAAAGTTTTCAGACTTGTGGATGAGTTGAAAGGTCAGAACCAACAAGAGCAGTTTGTGGAAGCCAAGAGACTTGGTCCTGAAAGTTCAAAGTAAAGGATAGAATGCAGGGCAGACCTACAAAATGTTTTGATAATTTTGGACGTGTAAATTGTATATGTATTCCTGAGTATTGGAACACCGAGGACGGTGTTATTCTAAGGGGAAGGGATTGTAATACCCCATTTTGACCCTTAGGATATATTGGCTTTTAATGTAAATATTGTATACATGTGATGTATGTTTCCCTAGCGTGGAGCTCAAAGCCAAGGCCCCGCTAGTGGATGCTCGAATTTTATTTAAAGGAAAGTATTAGATAGTATGTTATCCATGTGCTGTTAAGCCATGGAAATTGTAAAATGATATAAATAAACATCATGCAATAAAATACCAAAACTGGCTATGGAAGCAACGAATGAGAACGGGGCAATGTGTATCCACTAGGGAGTGGTGAGGGGGTTGTGGGATGAACCATATGTTGCCAAATGTCATTGTGAGAACCCATTTGACTTTCTTTGCTGACATTTAATTCAGTTGTAAAGAAGTTGTTGAGAAATTAGTCCATGGCTTCAATGGAGCATGGGCAGCCCATAAATTCGTATGGAAGGTATGGGCTCTGTTTTTCTTGTACCATAAGTCACTCTATCTCAGGAGAGTTGCTTCTTCCTCATTCCCATTCCATGGTTGAAGATCTCAGCTTCAGTTTTCATCCATTACACATGCCCAGCAGTGAGAAAAACCTGAAATCGCAACTTTGCAAGAACCCACATTTTGAAGAGCCATAAACGCCCAAAATTGGTATTTGACAGTGAAATCCAATGGGGGATCCATAGATATGAACCTTGGGGCGGAATTGAGAGTATTAGATACCCCAAAATCCATTGGGAAACCCAGTTTTTTATGGCCCAGAAATCTAGTGACGGGATTGAGTTACTTGATGACAGAATTGTGAGAGATCCAAGTGTGGATGTTTGAACAGAGGATTGGATTGCTTGAATTTAGCCTGAGATGTCTGTAGCTCTGTGGTTGAGCTCACTGGCTTAGCACCCTCCTGCTCTGCTTATTGCATGCTTGATAAACCCAACTGTGTGTTGGCTTAGCATAGTTGTTGAGTGAAACCATGGCTGTGAGTGAGCCCATCTAGTTCCTCCTTAGTGGATACACAACCCAGCTCGGGGGTGGTCTCTCAACTGAAAGAATACAGGCTGCACAGAGACCTATGGTTGGGTGGAACGTTGCTCTCCCATAGCCAGTTGTTTGGACAGCTTCATTAGAAAGATAAGTGCTCTATGTGGCTAAAGTATGATCATTCTGTGTTTTGTCTTGTATGTTTAATTATTCATGTTACTTGGAGGAAATGATTATCTTAAGTTAGTTGGCATGATGCTTGTGCATAGGATGAGAATGGGATTGATTATTAGGTGATTGTTTCATTATTCTGCCTGGAAGAAAAAGGCTGATGCATCTCCTTCTGCGTGTATGTTATTATGGTTGTTCCGCTGTGTTATTAATTGAGTTATGTTAATTCTATGTTCTGCAATGTTTTAATTAATGACTGTTGTTTACATGTTGAATGCATGATGAAAATGTGTGCATATATAGTGTTTAATTCCGCTGTGCTTGCTAGCATGAATATGTATACACAAGTTTTATTTATCCATGCATTTATTAGTAATGAATGGGCTTAAGATTGTCAATAAGCCTAGTATGTTTGGTCATGTTCCCTCCCTTGCACTAGAATGGTGGGAGGGGACGTGACACTGACGAACACCAGACCAGATATATGTTTTGCTGTGAATGCTCTCAGCCAGTTTATGTGCGAGCCAAGGCAGATTCACTGGATTGCTGCAAAACATGTGCTCAGATACTTGTGTGGCACTATGGGATATGGCTTGAGATATGCTTCAGAGTGTGACTTGAGATTGCAGGGGTTTACAGACTCAATTTGGGATGAATGTGCTGCAGATAGGAATAGTACTTCCAGATGTTGCTTCAGTTTGGGTTCCGTAGTTATTTCCTGTTGCTTCAGTTTGGGTTCCGCAGTTATTTCCTGGTGCAACAAGAAGTAGAACTAAGTAGCACTTAGTACTGTAGAGGCCAAGTATATGGTTGCTAGTACAAAATCCTGAGAAGCAGTATGGCTTCGTAAACTCCTTGCAGGATTATTTGGCCAGATTCTAGAGCAAACTGTGATTCACTGTGATAACCAAATCTGTGTGCAGATGTCAGTGAATCCGGTATTCAATGACAAGTCGAAGCATATAGAGATTCAATATCACTTCATTCGTGATATGTTGTAGAAAGGTGTGGTCGAGTTACACTATGTTCCGATAGATGACCGGACTGCAGATGTTCTCAGCAAGCCTCTTCCCAGGATAAAGTTTGAATACTTTCATGGAAGACTCGGAGAGAAGAGAACGTGTCCCTCCTTGAGAGGAAAAGATGATATAGAGATGTTTACCCTGCTTTCACCCAGGTACCTCTACTCGTCCAGGTTCTCAGCCAGGTATGGGAGAAATTCCATCGAAATATGAGACAAACAGGTAGTAGATGGTCGGGTTCCACCCAGGTATCTCTACTCGTTCAGGTTCTCAGCCAGGTATGGGAGAAATCCCATTGGCAGATGAGACAAACATGTAGTAGATGGTCAGGTTACACACAGGTGTCTCTGCTCATTTAAGTTCTCAGCCAGGTATGGAAGAAATCCTATCGGCAGATGAGACGAACATGTAGTAGATGGCCGTGTGATGCTTGCATAGGTACCTCTACTCGTTGAGGTTCTCATCCAGGTATGGGAGTATCCCATCGGTAGATGAGACGAACAGGTAGTAGATGGTCGTGCACCTCTTCTCGTCCAAGTTCTCATCCAGGTATGGGAGGATCCCATTGACAGATGAGATGGACAGGTAGTAGATGGTAAAGCCTATCTCTCGGACATCCAGGTAGGATGGAGAGGACACTCTTGGACTCACCGAAGGATTGGTGGAGTTGATGCATGATGACACTTCTCGAAGGACTGAGACTGTGTTGACAACCTTCAGTATGTATAGAGATGTTTGAGATAGTATAAATGTACAGATGAAATCCAGATGATCGTGATGCTAATGATGACCCAAGAATACCTTCCTTGTTGAGAGGGAGTGTTGGAATTTGTGCAACTTCAGAAGTTATTCTTATTGTATTTTATTGTAATTGATTGTACCTCCTAAGGGATTTGAACTTGATGTAATTAATCATGTAAACCCTAGAAACAACAATGTAAATCTTGGGGAGAAAATTAAGCAAAGAAAATAGTTATTAAACGTATTTTTATATTCCCCCAAGACAGGTCGTCCCAATCAAGTTAGACAAGTCGGCCTTGTAGAGGAAAAAGCCAGTTTGGCACTTGTATAAACATAGGAAAAGTTCACCTCATTATTCACTCACTCAACTCACACAAGTTTGCATCACTTGGAGAGGAGTTCGCATCTGCAGCTAGGAGAAGACATTTTGGATTTTCTACTTGGAAAGTACTTCCACCTTTTCTCTCTCATCATTGTACTCCGTTCTTGAAATTATTCATCTCTATACAGAGGTTGATGGGTTTTCTCCCGTTTGGGTTTCCCAGGATAAATTCTCGTGTTCTTTGTTTCTGTGCTTTGTCTTTCTTCTAGTGATCCTATTGATCTTATGCAATTGAATTATAATGCTATAATTATATGAAAAAACTAACAATATGCACTGTTCACAACATGTTACACCTTTTCACTCATGTCTAAAACACCATCTTGCCATAAAAGTTTCCAGTCATTGATATAAAAGAGTGGGCGAAACTCTGTCCTTTCATGGCATTTTATAATCCATTGACCTCTAATCAAGCCCTCCACCTCGATGAAACCTAGGCCCTTGGTCTAAGTTATGTGTAATGTCTTCATCCAATTCTTTTTCTTAATCTTGAAATAAAAGGGGTTGATAATTGGTAATCATAGGCCCCACTCACTCTAGAAAGAAGTGAAACTCAAAGCAAGGGAATTCTAAGGGGAAATGCACTATAGAATCCTAGGGTACGCAGATTCCAAACCTCCAACATATATGTATAATGATGGTATTGGCCCCTCCTTCAAGTTTAGGACTTGCTTTTATGCTTGGGAAAAGTAGTTTAGGGAGTTGGGTAGGGTGTAACCGAGTCCATGTGGATTGGAAACTAGCTTCAACCACTTGAAACACACGTATGCATGTTTTTTTATTTTTGAACTTTTAAGAGGTATACATGTGTTGCTAAAGGGTAACACGCAGATACACATGCTACTAACAAACAACCCGTGTATGCAAGGCTTTAGTTTATTGAAGGATTTCTTACATTTTTGGATGTACAAGAGGGGTGTAGGGGGTTTGAACATTAGTGAGTTTTAAAATGCTATGACAGATGCCCCCTAATGTATGAGTTCAGAGGAGAATCTGATGATTGAAATGCATTATAAATATACCGAGAACCTGATGAGCGGACCCGGGCACGGTGCACCAATATTGGATCATAAAAGACATGTACAACCAAAAACCAAGGATTAGAGCATTCTCTCCCTGAGGCAAGCATACCCATGCTCAAGTGTAAATAAGCATGGCTTCCAAATCAAGTACACTGCAGATCCATGAAATATATAAAAATTCCGAATCATAGCCACAAAAAAGATACATAGTGTATCCATGTCAAAAGTAGATCATCACCACAAACATTTACACAATGGATCTATGTCAAAAGTATATCATAGTCACGCAGACAAGTACACAATGGATCTATGTATCAACATATAGTAGGAGAACAACTGGAACTGAAGTGAGTGTAAATTGGTTTTCCATGTAGTACCAATGTTATATAATGTATGATATAGTCTTGCACAACTCGGGAAATAACAAATGTGAGAATGCTATTGGATCCCAAGGTCTTCCACTAAAACTGTCGATATGCATGTGATCTTACAATGTTAATAAATGAGTTGAAGTTGAACATGGGGAACTTTGTTTGATTACCAATCATTGATGTATATCATTAACAAATGTGAGACAACCTACATATGATGATAATGGGAGTTAATGTACTTAGTACATTCTAGCAAATGTGAATAAGGGAGTTGTCGTTGAACACTTGTAGAATCTATCAATCAAGGGACATTGATGAATTCCCACTGTCAATAGTGAGGGAACTTGCCACTGATGATTGCAAACCCTAAGGTACTATAAGGTATCTAAATCTCATTCCCAAAAAAAAAAGAGTTGGTATTGATGGGAAGAGATCTATTGGAAGGGAGGCATTGAGGTATCCCCTATCAACCAACATGAGCAAATATTAGGAACTAACTTATTTTGGATAGGTTTTGGACAAATTTTTGCATGAACACACCACCAGGTATGCCTCTCACACGCACCATATGCGAATAGTGCACGAAAGTGACTCCTTGATTAATGACCAATAATGAAAGTCATTGACAAGGGAGAGGACTTCCATCAATGATGAAAATGGAATCCAAGGTACAACACAAATCCAAAAATGTGAATACAATTTGAACATAATGGGAAACCACACAATTAGAGACCAATGATGATGTGTCATTTGTTGAGCGCAAGGTATCCTACCAATGATGTAAGAAAGACCAAGGTGCTATTGAATCTCGGTCATCTTCTTAGAGAAATGCGTTGTTTTCGATGAGAAGTGAACCTCCAGTGTGAAGTCAATGGGAACCTTCTACACTAGCATGAGGCTAAATAACTGGATATGATTATATTGAGAGCACCTTGACAATAGGGAAAGCTGACATGCAAAGTCAAAGAATATGAGGAATGACCGACACAAGCTACAGACACCCATTTAAATTTAGCACGACACAATTGTTACCCAGACAACATTAGACACAAAGGAAACAATGATACAAATTTGCAATGCAAGAGGCATTAATGGATTCTACATCGTGATTGGAAGAGTAACCAACCAAAGGAGTATAAACTCAAAAATCATGGTTCACCTTCCTAAGGCAATACTAAAAAACCTACTTGTCGAGAAGACTTGATACTGGTGATTCGTTCAAGGCTGACATGAAATTGCTACTCCAACCATACATAGAACATCTAACTTCTTTCCCCCCTCTTTTTTTGTAGATATATGTTTTCTTTGTATTTTTCATATTAGTAAAGTTTGAAAAAGAATAAAAGAATGTGATATTACAATGGAAGAAATGAGTGTCACAAGACATGTAACTATGTTCTAAGCGCATTGAACAAGCATGTGTAAAACAAAATGCAAAAAAGGTTCTGGGAAAGAGGTGGACACTCATCAATGCATTTATTCCAAGGGTACAATCCATAATGCAAATGAAACAAATGCAAGTGACGAGCAACATAATGCATGCAATGGAAATATGAAAGTTGCAACGAGGCATAAGGCATAGTTATGCAAGTAGCAATGAGCAAAGGAAAATGCATAACAAACAAAAAATATATCCTTATAGGGAATGGATAGAAATAGAAGAGAAAGAGAGACATCTGGCTTGTTCCCAAAGTCATGGTAAAACTAAAAAAACTCCCAAACCTACGAGAAAAACTCAGTATGGGAACCAAAATGGCGAGATGATGTTGACTACGGTGTCCCATGTTAGGTAGGATTTTTTGTTGGACTGGTGTAAAATGAAAATAGAGAAGGTTGATGCAACAATATCCAACATGTTCGACCCTATGGAAAATTCAGGTGGCAAGAGGTTCAAATGCATCGTAATAGAGGGGAGTCCTAAAACTATATGCAAGTTCATGAATATACTTGCTTGGATTGATCAACATGAAGAGCATGATCCCTAAGAAACCACAAATCCAACTTAAACTCCTGTATCCAAGAAACAACAATACCATGATCATATCTAAAAAATCTAAAAAAGAAAGACCTTGTATGGGTCACTTTGGTAGGGGTATTTTCAACTTTAATGTCTTCAACAATATTAAATACCAAGGCAGAGTCTACCAACGAAGACTCAAGAACTACAAAGCCTGAGGACCTATAATAAATAAGATCAAACTCACGAGGTGATAAAATTTGAAGGAAATAATAGAATATACATGAACAAACTCATCATTGCCTGAATCTAAAAGTCTACTACAAGAATCCGACTCTTTAGGAACACCAACTTGTAGCTCAGTGGCAAAGTACAAAGACTCAAGTACAATATCATTGTTTAAGGATCCACAAACAGTAAGTTCATACTCAAAAATAAAATCAGGGTTGGATTTGATTGCGATTGGTCCAATCCAAGGACATGATCTTTTGAAGGGATGTAAATATCCAAAGGAAGGTTAGACTTGATCATAGCCTCTTGGAGATATTCATTTTGAGGGAAGGATGCCATCCCAAATAGAACACATGTTAGAATATACATTTGGATCAATAGGGAGAGAACAAGCTCCAATTCCCCCATTAGATAAATCACCTCGCCAACTGTTGGAACCAAGTCCCAAGAAGGTGAGCATGAATGCAGAGGCTTCTTCTTAGTAGAAATTGAGCACAAGGGATACGAGGCCACATAAATAACCCGTGCTTGGGTAGTTTCTTTCGAAACACTAGGAACATATAAAGGGGACGCTTAGTCTAAATTTGGGTAATGAGGAGGGTCCACAAATGCAAGTTGATCGATAGTGACAATACTTCCGTTGTGAGGAAAATACATCACACGAAAGAGCGTAGACACTACAACATTCACAACATATACATAATCACGCCCAAGGAGCATATTGAAGTCCAATGGGCCCTCCACCACAATAAAATCAACTAAGATAGTCTTTCCACCTAATGTAATAGGAAATTGAGGAAGAAACTCTAAGGTTCACTAGGTCTTCTATCAAAATCCATCAATTGAATTGCAACCAACACAAGGTTGGGGGAACCCACACTTCTCCAAGCATATGTGGATAAAATACTAACATAGGTTCCTTCATCTACAATGCATTGAAATATTGTCTGGTGTTTTACTTGAACCCTTATTTGGAAGGGTGCAAAAGAAGGAAGGCGAGGCCCAACTAGACTATTCCAATCAAAGAAAGCAATCCTAGAGCTTAGTGGGGGCTCATTCAAAGTGAACAAAGTGCCCTCTTGCCCAAAAAGTTTTGAACTGGCAATGGAGAAAACTTGAGCGATAGCCACATCACTCTTCAAAAGAAGAGTGGGGTTAGCTGAATATTGCATCAGTTCAACCACTTCAATTTTGTCACTTTCCAAGGGAAGAGTGAGATCAATCAAGGATTGCATCAATTCAACCACTTTAATCTTATCACTCTTCTAGAGAAGAGTGGGATCGATTGAAGATTGCATTTTTTTGACCACTTTATCAACTAAAGGTTGAATGAGATGCTGGGAAACTATAGGTTTATTAGGAGTAGAAGATCCTTCAGAAAGGTACCAATCTTTGTACTTCTGGAATAGTAGGGCATAAGTGAGTAAGGTGATCTCCCTTGCAAAACTTACAAGGTAAATTAAGATTGCATCCTATTCGTCTAGGTTTCTCAACAGTACCGGTACTCCCAGAATGACTTGCAGTGGCTAGTTGTTTTCCCCAGCATGAATTGCAACGACTGATTCCTTGCTTCCAGGATGAATTGCAACAACTATTTTTTTTGTCTCCAACATGATTTACAGTGTGGGTGACTTGTCTCCAATATAAATTGTAGCACTTGACTAGTGACTTTCCCATAGCATGACTTGAATTGGTGGGGGAATTTACCCCATCATGAATTGTAGTGGTTGGTAGAATGCCCACTTGTCTTCGCATCTTCTTCTTTTTCCTCTTTCTATTCCTTTTAGACTATTGGTTACTAGTATCTATAATTTCACCACATGGGGTAGAAGGAGGAAGACAAGATGTCATTGGTGAAGAGGGAAAATGGTTTTGATGCTCTTGACATATAGTTCCTGCTTGAGAATCATCAAGAGTGTTCATGAAATTCGAAGTGGAAAACAACCTAACTGACAACCCTAGGGTGAATCCAAGAAGATTCAAGGTGGCCATGGCCATAAAGGGAACACCAATGTGTCCAACAAACAAAAAATTATAGGGATCCCCTTACACATGGTTCCATTGGTTGGTTTCGCCAAGAACATTGGCCGTAATCTCCAATTCGAGAAGGAAATCTCTAATTCCTTCTAAGGGGTCAAAAAATTACAATCAACACACACCTATAAAAACCTTTACAAGATACAACCATGAAAAATCACTCCTAGAAATCAAACTAGGGTGGTTAAGTCTTGAGTTCAATCAATGAAGAGCCTGGGATGATTAGGGCCCAAGTCCAACTAATGAAGGTGCGAGAGACAATGACAATAACCTTCACGCAACAATCGTCGAAGGTGTAATTTCCCTCATGATGATGAGAACCCTCCTAGGGAGCTGAGGTGGATGTTAGGTATCTATCCTAGGTATCGCAATCACTTCCCAATTGCAGTCACTCGAGAGGAACCTAGGAAAATCCACTAAGAGTAACACTTCACAATTAGTCGTTAGGAAGAATAGTTCCAGGTCAAGCATTCACATATGGGCATGGAACATATGATACAAATCCTAGACCCGAAGCCTCAACTGAATCGGTGTTGCGTCGAGGAATTTCCAATCCAACTAAAACCCCCTAACACACAAAATACCACTAAATGAAAGGAGAAAGGATAATCTCTCACCTACACCTAACTTAAGCTTGTGCTTGATGCATGTCTTAGATGTGCTTTCCTAGTGAGTACTTTTTGCTACTAATGGATTTCAACACTCTAGTCAAATCCTAGTTTTGTTTTACGTGGCCTTGAAGAATTTACTCTCCAATCCTACAACCAAGGCCCTAAGACTTAGACTATTATTGGTTTCTAGAAAAGAAAGTAATCCTATTTCTTTTTACTTGAATTGCATTTAAAATATCATTTCACTTTTGATTAGGAAACAAATGAGAAAAGCAAATTATTCCCAAGATGCAATATTACTTCTAGATATTAAGAATATTGAATGAACATTCAATTTTCATTCTTCACTATCACTATATCTAATGCAACTTTGTGTATTATAGGCACAATCACTCAATTAAGCAAACAGTCAAGTTCACCACTTAGTTTCACTTTTTAGAATCTCAAGAATTTTGAATCACTAAAATGGAGAATGCGAAAAAAAACCAATCTACACAAAAATGCTACGAAATCATTCATGCAAATGCTCCTAAAAAATGCAAGTGCAAACCAAATAATTTACCTACAATGCAAGAGCAATGTAAAAATTAAACAACTCAGTCTACGATGCTCCTAAATCCAAGAAAGTACTGTTGATTTCGAAAACAAGCCAACACTTCCAAAAACAAGAATGATTTATAAATCTATCCTATTGCGCTCCCAAAACAAAAGAAACGACTTTAACAAGCACACAACTAACTAATGCACCAACCTACTATGCAAGCAACCATAGAAAAATGATAAATTTCACCCAAGCAACACTCACAACCTAACTTTTTGACACTCAAAACATTATATACAATTGTTGCTAGCCAACAACTGGCATATGCATCACTTTGCCCAAAGAGAACCCACGTATGTCCAAGACTATCACACACAACAACCTGTGTATGTACGCTATTGTAATTAAAAACAACCCACATATGCAAGGCTACAGATGGGGAAAATAACCCAAATTCAAATTTCTTTTAAAACTAAGGAAATATGCTTGAAACTTTAGGTCAAAAGGAAAGTCTATACCATCTACTACTATCAAAAAATTGAAGGAAAAATGAAAACCCTATAAGGAATCACTCAATGAGTTGATCCCCAATATGGTCACCATTTTTGTTGTGGGAAAAACTGTCCTAGTAACCAGGGCTGAGGTTACTAAATAGATCAATTGAAGACAACCTACTCTAATTTCCTACTCAATCAATCAATTCAGAATTCACTAAGGGAGAAAGTGAAAACTATTGAAATATTGTAACTTCGAAGAATATTCTATTGTACTTTATTATTGTATTTTATTCGGAGATGTTTTATTCCTCCATTGGGATGTTATTATTACATTTGGTCATGTAAAGTCATTGAGGTAAATCCTCCTTTGTAAGTCGGGGCATTAGATCCCCCTAGAGTCAAATGTAATGGTTTTTTTAAGTCCCCTAGAGGAGTTGGCCCAGTCAACATTAATTGAGTGGTAAAGTTAGTTGAGGTCGATATGTCAAGTTGTAAAATTAAAGTAGAAGTGAATGTATAAATAGAGAGCTAGGATCTCTCATTTATTCATTCATTCACACACACTCACTTGTGTAATTCACATAGGAGAGAGATATAGAGATATCTGCAAGGAGAAGGAGCACTTGTTTGGGGTTTTGTCTTTGTACTTTTGATTATCTATATTGATGAATTTTTGCTGGGTATTCTTCCCTAGAGGGTTTCCTAGGATACATTTGTGTCTCTTGTGTTTATGTTGTGCTTGTTATTCTTTCAGTGATCCTGTCTATGCTATTGTTGTCAAATTGAATTGAATACTGATGTTATATATCTTAGCATATTGAATCTTAGCATTGTATCAGAGTTAGCCAGAAGGAAGGAAATGCATGGCATTTACGACACTTGTTTCACTTGAGACAATTTGAAAGCTAGGGCTATGTATAGAAAAACCTAGTCATCATGGAACTTTCGCTATAAATCACTTTTGGTGAAGGTTCAGGATCTGAAACTTGGACAAGACGAATATGACATGTTCCTGTACCTTGTGTCCGAGTTTGAGCCTCATATTCGTTTTACTTTGTGAGATATGATCCGTACAAGTTAGGGTTTCTTCCTCTTCCATAATGCAGCCATAAACAGGTGACCTAGGAAAATAGGTCATATCTCGAGCTAGGAAGCTCCAAATGGAATTCCATAAAAATTGAAAGTTAGGGAACAGACTGTAGTGTCACAGGTCCAAGTATTAGAGGCCGAAGTTGAAACAATGACACATGGCACACCATACAAGTTCGATATGCTGTTTCATCCCATAAACAGGTCATGTTGGGAAACGCAACATATCTCTCGAATGGAGAATCCCATGAAGCTCAAACCTATGGGGTTGGAAATATGACAGGTCAGGCTACCACAGGAAGAAGTTTAAGACCCCGAGGATACACAATTTCAAAGATACACCAAAAACACTACTGCACATATAAAATGGCTTAACGGAGGAAATCAAAGAAGAGGAGGAAGAAGTTCTCACTTAGGATTTTCAGTTTTTTAGGTATGGCATGACCTGATACAATGTTGGAGACAATTGATGCAACCTTGGAAACTTTGAAAATGGATTTGGAATCCATTCATCATAGATATTAATCTTCCATCAAAATGTTGTGGGAGGAAGGAGATTGAAAATTAGGGTTTCCAAGTAAGAAGAAACTCTAGCAAAGTTGGAAGACTCATAGGGCAGCAATGAAGGAGGTTTAAATGGCATTGGTATTCTATCATCCTAGAACCGTGAATCTATATAAGATGTTTACAAGTTATCTACCTTGGACGATTAGGGTTTTACCCTTATAGAGAAGACTACAAGCAATCTTGACAGGTATGACTTAAGGAGATGCAAGTATGTTTTGAAATCCGTTTTATTTATCTGATGATTAAGTTCATGATATGTTTGTCTTCATATTATTGAGGTTAGTACAATCATGATTAATTTTAGACTTGTATGATCACCTTAGTAAAAGTATGAATGCATGTGAATGATAGAAGACATTCATTGATTAGGGTTATGACACTTATGATTGTACTAATGCACTTGTGGTGTTGTATGAGGATGATGTTGTCTGCTGACATGAAAGGTACATCAAGAAATACAAATCAAGTTCTAGATCAAGAATATATGACCATGATGACATGAATACAAAGACTCATCCATAGTCTTTGATCACATAGAATCTCTACTTATGAGTATGGATAGAATTTCAAAGACATATAATCATGATGCTATCATAAAGGGAAAATAAATATCAAGAGGGAGGCAACCACACAAACATAAAAGATAAGTATTTGAGTTGTTATTTGAATTACTTCTTGAATCTCTGAATAGTTAATGATATTGATTGTAATAGTTGTATGCATATTTGTATTCCTAGAATCGGGAAATATATCATGCATAGTGTAAGCATTCATATAGCATTAAACAATACACTACTAATAGGCATATGATGGGTAAGTTGTACAAACATTCCATTGTTGCTTATCTAGAATGAAACCTCTTTGCTAACATGCTAGGAGCTGTGCACGCTCTTGATAGTATGTTCTGGTAGAGATGGAAGGAATCTAGATAGCCACTGTATGCATACAGGATATGGAAACATGTTGTGCCAAAGTATTGGTCAACATAGTTGTAATGACCCTTTTTCAAAATTTTATGAAAATGCCAAATTTTCCAAATTTTCTCCAATTTCAACGTTTGACTAGTTTTGCTGTTTTGGCCTCCAAATTAACCCAAATGCTCCCAAATATTATGTAAGGATATATGAATGATATTTAGACTTGAATATTAGGTTCAAGGATGATTTATAACCCTCAAAAGACTTCTTCAAACTTGATTTATATTCTGGTCAATGTATGGGATTTTAACTAGTAATTTGTGCATAAAATCCCCCTTCGGTAACATTGAAAATGGCCTTCCAAATGCTTCCAAAATATCTCAAATTTATGAACAGAGGTAGGGGATGTATTAAGGATGTTATTAAGGTCTCATGTGCACCATTAATTGATTATTATATCTGTTCCAACCCTCTCCCATTCATCTGCAAAAATCACCCATTCAACCCTTGGGGAAATGGCACTATTTCTTTTCCCAATGCAATTAAACTGAGTAAAAATACTTCAAATGCTCAAGTACAGTACATGAAACTTGTAAAATACATCCATGGAAGTCTATTAATCACAAATGTATCAGAGAATCATCCATTCATTCGAAATCATCAGCATTATAATGATATACATCAATGTAGTGGGGAAATAGACATTGTTTGCTCATTAATCAACATTTTTGCATACAATCAGTGGGTATTTCGACCTGAGACTTTCTGAATATAAATAAAAGAGGATATGAAGCTATTACAATCAGAAACATATCATATGAAGCTCTCCCAATGAATACAAGAGCTCACCAAAAACGCCCTCCCTCAAGGAGCATGAACATTCCTTCAAAACTGGAAATGGTTGAGAGATGGTGCTGCAATAAACAGAACCACGAGTGTTATCTCCCAAATTGACCACCGTCTTTTTGGGTGATAGAATGGGTAAAATTTTTATTTCTGTGAGTCTTGGGTTTCAAAATTCGAAAATTTAAGCTTTCAGCAGTTAACTGAGTCTGTGAAAGTTTGCTTAATGGCCGAAAAGGATTAGTTTCCGCAGCTAATATGGTTTGCCAGAATGACTTTAGCCGCCGAAAAACATATCCATGTGCAAAAACTAAAGATTGCTTCGTACTCATCAAATCATCAAACGAGCCTGTTGTAACTGCCGAAAGGAAGGATTGATGGTGCATTGCTTGCTCATTATTATAGTGGATTGAGAAATTGCTGCTGAAACATTTTGATATTCTCGGGCTGTTATGGAATTTGACTGTGAGGAGCACACAAATTAAGAAGGCAGAACTGAAGTTTGATAAAGTCAGGGCGATTTCGCTGGGGAAGTGGAAAGCTAGCAAGGAACCGTTTCAGAGGTGTTTTCATCAGAGCAGTTATCCATTTCAATCGGGAAGAGTCAGCATTCAATCCTAAATCACGAGATTTCAGTATGAGGTTTCTCAAAGCTTCTGTTACAGAGGAATTTTCTGCTAAAATCGCGTGATCTTGCGGGGCAATTTTGACGGCCTTCCCAAACTCCAAATTCAGATCTGCAAGCACCAGTGGATAGCTTATGATCTGTAGATCAAAATCGACTATTCGAACATGCAAAACGGACATCGGACGGTTGAGAAAATCGATTTTTTCCAAAGGCAGTTTTTTCAGGAATCCTACAGGTTTCGGCAGCTTAGGCGAGCCCCACAGAGCTCATTAGCTGCCGAAAGGTTTGACTTCCGGCGGCTAAGGCACGAAATCAGCAGAAAGCAGCGTTTTGGGTTTTAATTTTTGAAACAGTTACAGCTTTCGGCAGCTTAGACGAGCCTCCAAGAGCTCATTAGCTGCCGAAAAGGCTGACTTTCAGTGGCTAAGACACGAAATCAACAGAAGAGTTAACTGCCGAAAGCCTGTTTTTGCCAATTTTCTCTAATTTCGCCCAGATCTCAGTTTTGTTCGTTGAACTAGCAGAAAGCCGATCAGAATGAATGGATTATAAATTATTTTATCAATATCTTGAGGCTTTTGAGCGAGATTTAAGTCAGTAGGGCACCTTGGCTAAGTTTCACCTTGTTTGGAGGGACCATTCTAGAAATCGACTGCCACATCATCCATCTCAAGTTGCTGTGCGCCCAGCTAAGTTCACCGAGCCTTGGGAGGCTGCTACACTTCATCAACCACCGAGCTTTGAAGCGGATTGACACATCAGCAAGTGCCTTGATTCAAGGAATCAGTTCCTATCTTTTGCATTTACTATTCCATGTTGATGTTTTAGTTAACTGAACCAGATCCACGTTTTTAGGATCTGTGAACTATTGTGTAAAGGCTATAAAGCCTGAGAACCAAGTCATTGTGAAGGGTTCGATTTTGGATAGAGTAATCTGCTATTGTACTGAGTTTTCTTTATGCTAATACAGATCACAGGTTTCTTTCAGTTTTGATGTCAGCTTTCCATTTTTCTTTCACTATTATCTGTGTTGTCTAGCTTTGAATGGTTTCTTTTCCATTGTTCAGCTCATAGCCTGGTATTAGTTTCTTGAATGTCTCTCGAACCCTACTCTGTACTGGTTTGGTTACATTCCTTTTCTTCATCCATCTTTGAAGTTATATGCTAATTAATCAACTCTTGAGAGCACTGTTTCATTTGTTTATCATGCTGAATGTCTGAATGCCATACTCAGATTGAGTTGTCCCATCGATCCACCTTTTCAAAAGACACAAAAAAAAGATAATTTCTTAAGTTACCAGGCATACCTAGCTTATAACCCTAGGTAGTTTCTTGGAGAGCTAACAACGAGCTTCCCTGTAGCTGATACCTGCAAATAAAACTCCATGAAAGATCCATGAAATACCTAAGTGGCATCTCCAAACACCAACTTGGATGGGAATCTTTCACCCTCGAAATTGGCTAAGGCAAGAAACTAGTCATCCACTAGCTCTCTCTTCACAAATGCAATTTTTCTCAAATGATCAAAA
The DNA here is from genome assembly GCA_027924585.1 of Larix kaempferi. Classification (NCBI taxonomy): domain Eukaryota; kingdom Viridiplantae; phylum Streptophyta; class Pinopsida; order Pinales; family Pinaceae; genus Larix; species Larix kaempferi. The sequence goes on from BSBM01000236.1 coordinate 1,810,779, forward strand.
GCCATTCTCATACTTGATTTCTACATTTTATAACTAACATTAGGCTTCTAAGGGTCGAAATCCTCTCATTATCTTCTAGAGATTTCCACTTAGGAAATATTCCACATTTGCCACTTGTCTCCTAGTTTCCAACCCTCCATCTTCTCCCAAATTCGAGTAGGAGTCTCTTTGGCTTCCCCCAACTCCATCAGCGCCTTTCTTGAGGCTATTTTTGGGGCTGACATGTCATAATGGTCAGATGTCAGAAGTCAGATATGAATTTTGTCATAGATGAATAGATGCTTCATCATTGTTGTCATAAGACTAGGGAATATAGCCCAAGTGTCCACTAGTCTCCAATTTGACTCTTCCTCTTCCATGGAGGTTACTATTCCATCCCATTTCGAACTAAGATTCTCAATGCCATGTGTATGCCTTACCAAATCACCCAATAATGTTTTCTTTCCCATGGATTCGAAATGGCAAGTGAGATTTTCCATGTGGCAGTGAGAAACCAAGCTAGTGTGGGTCCCACATCCTCCAAGTGTCCTCAAAACCATTTGCCACCTATAATTCCTCTTGAATTCATTTATTCAACTTATTTATTAAATACTTGGACTATTCTAATGTATAAACATTATTCCTTTGCTCCCTTATTACAATTCCCAATGTACCCATTCAACCTAAGGAACTTGGTAGGATTGATGGGGATTATCTGCTATACAATTATTTGAATGGGGACATTACATTCCTCCCCACCCAAGATTTCTTGTCCTCAAGCAATTGAAGATTAGGATGCTGCAAAATCTTCTCCTCTTCCCATGTGGCATCTTCATTTGGTAGGTCCTTCCATTGTACTAAATATTCTTTGATAATTCTACTCATTAACCTCCTTTCCCGTGTCTTCAAAATCTTTTCCTGAACAAGTGTGAGCTTACCTTCATCATCCAAGGGAGGAAGTATTTTTGAAGTGATGATTTGCTGACCAAGGAATTTCTTGAGACAAGAAACATGAAATACATTATGGATTTTACTCCCTTCCAGAAGTTCTAGTTCATATGCTACTTCTCCAATCTTCCGCACTACCTTGTATGGCCCATAGTACCTTGGTTTTAATTTTTCTGCTCCATTCTTTTTGAGATATGTTTGCTTATATGGATGCAACCTTAAATATACTAAATCATTGACCTAAAAGTTTCTTTCTTCTCTATGTCTATCAGCATATTGTTTTTGCTGATTTTGAGCAATTTGCTAATTGTCTTTCAAGAGCTTTAAAATGTCTTAGCTCGCTGCTACCCAATCTTTAGCCTTTGGGGCTCTACTATCACCAAATATGATTTCAACAAATTTAAGTGCATCATAACCATATAATGATTTGAAAGGAGACATCCCTATTGACATATGATAAGTGGTTTTGTAGCAAAAATCACCCAAGTGTAGCTATTTTGCCCATGCTTTTTGCTGCTCTCCCACATAGTTTCTTAGGTACCCTTCCAACCATTGATTCACCCTGTCTGTTTGTCCATCAGTTTGTGGATGATAGCTGGTACTTGGAGTCAATTGAGTTCCCACCAATCTAAAAATTTATTTCCAAAAGGCACCCATGAATCTACTATCTCTATCACTGACAATGCTCTTGGGGAGCCCATGCAATCTGAAGATTTCTTTGAAAAAAATATCAACCACTTGTGCAGCACTAAAAGATGATGTAATAGCAAATAAATGAACAAATTTTGTCAACCTATCCGCTACCACATAGATGCAATCCTTACCCAAATATTTAGGCAAATCGATGATGAAATCCATGGAGATACTGTCCCATTTTTGCTCCGGAATGGGCAGTGGTTGTAATATCCCAGCTGGACATGTGAGTTCTGATTTTTTTTGTTGACATACTTTACATTCACATATTTCTGAACATCTTCCTTCAACCCTTTCCAAAAAAACCTTTACCTCAACTGTCTATAAGTTTTGAAGATCCCTGGATGGCCCGCTAGTGGGGAATCATGTGCTTCTTGCAAAATTCTGTACTTGAGCTTTGAGTTTTGAATTAAATAAATTCTGCCCTTATAATATATCAACCCATTCAAAATACTGTATCTATCATCCCATTTGATTCCATCCAACACATCACAAACAAATTTTTCTTTAGCATATTCAACTAGTAGCATGTTTCTCCAATCCTTGGCAATGTCCATGAGAGTAAAAGAAGGTCTTCTTGACAAAGCATCTGCTACTATATTATTCTTTCCCTTGACATATTCAATATCAAAATCATAAGCTTGGATTTTTCTTACCCACTTTTGTTGCCTTTCATTTAGATATTTTTGGGTGAGAAAGTGTCTTAGACTATTGTGGTCAGTTTTCACCACAAACTTGCTGCCCACCAAGTATTGTCTGAATTTGGCCAATGCATGCATAATGGCCAGCATTTCTTTATCATAGATGGAGTAAATTTTTTCATGAGGCTGCAAATTTCTGCTCTCAAATACTATGGGGTGTTGGCCTTGCTTTAGGACAGCCCCTATTCCTCCACCTGAAGCATCACATTCCACAACAAAAGGTTTAGTAAAATCAGGAAGTGCAAGTATGGGACAACTACTCATTACCTCTTTCATTTTTTGTAAGGCCTTTTCAGCCTCTTCATCCCACTTGAAAGCACCCTTCTTAGTCAAATCAGTTAGTGGAGAAGTCAACTTGGAGAATCCCTTCACAAATTTTCTATAGTAGGTGCATATGCCAATAAAACCTCTCAATTCGGTAATATTTTTTGGTGATGGCCATTCTAAGATAGCCATGATTTTTTCCATGTGTACCTTCACTCCTTTCCCAATAATGTGCCTAAGATACAGTAATTCTTTCATCCCAAATTCACACTTTGACAACTTAGCAAATAAGGACTCTTCTTGCAAAACTTTCAACACAATCTCTAATTGCTGCAAATGCTCTTGCCATGTTTTATTGTAAATGAGAATGTCATCAAAGAAAACCAAAACAAACCTTCTTAGTTGCTTGCAAAAGATCCTATTCATGCATGCATGAACTGGAGCATTAGTTAACCCAAAAGGCATGACAAGAAATTCAAAGTGACCATAATGACATCGAAAAGCAGTCTTTTGCACATTTTCATCTTTCATTCGAATTTGATGATACCCTGATCTAAGGTCAATTTTGGAGAAGTATTTGGCCCCATGTAGCTCATCCATGAGCTCATCAATCCCAGGAATAGGATACCTATTCTTGATAGTCTTTTTGTTCAAGGCTCTAAAATCTATGCACATTCTCAATGTTCCATCTTTTTTCTTCACTAGCACTACTGAAGAAGCATAAGGGCTAGAGCCTGGTTTAATGAGTCCCAACTCTAAGAGTTCCTGGATGCACTTTTCAATCTCATCTATGAAATTTTTAGGATGTCTATAAGGTGGTATCTGAATGGGTGAAGTACCCTCCTCCAAAATAATGCTGTGCTCAACCCCCCTATCCGGTGGTCTACCATGTGGAAGGTCTCTAAAAACTTTTTCATATTTTTGCAAAAGTCTCTCTATCTCCTTTGGGTGTTCAACAATATTTATATTTGGCTTGGGAGATGTAATATGACATTCAACAGCCCATTCTATGTCTCCATGCCTCAATATAGATCTCATACTATTGCAAGTTACTACTTGATTTGGATAAGTGTGCCGCCCTCTCACAACTCTTTGTACTCCTTTTGAATCTTGGAATTTCATTTCAGAAATTTTGATAATTTACTGTATGCTCTCCTATTGAATACAATCATTGCACTCCCAAAACCACATTAGTATCAGCAACATCAACCGCATAAAAACTATCAACAAAATTATAGTTACCTACGGTGACTTGTAGCTTTGGAACCCATGTTTTGCATTGCATTGTGTAATTGTGACCAGGAATGACCACTGTGAAGCCATCAAATGGTTCAATAGGTATATTTATTTTCTCCACCATCTCTGCATCAATTAAGTTATGGGTGGCTCCTCCATCTACCAAAACTGAAGTCCTTTGTCCTTGTTGCACACCCTTGCATCGGATAGTATGATAGCGAGGTACTGCTTAAAGTACTGCCATTCTTGCTTTGTCCGGTGAAGGCTGATTTTCTTCTTGTCTTTCCTCTTCTACTGCTGTCTCATATGCCTCTTCTTGATATAAAATATGTCCATATTCATCCATGCCCCCATCATACCCCTCATTATCAGAAAATACTTCTATGTATTGAGGCTTTCCTTTAGTACATTTGTGCCCCGGTGTCCATGGTTGGAAGCATGTGAAGCACCGTTTCTTTTTTCGAAGTTCATCCATGTTTAGTCCTTTTTTATTCATTTCAAATGACTCTCTTTGCCAAGGTTTCTTATCATATCCATCCCTTTTCCAAGGTTTCTTTTCAAATTTGTAGTTAGGCTTGGAAGGAAATCTTGTTCTAGGAAGCACATTTTGGAGATCCCTAGTCAAGCTCATTGCATCTTTTAATGTAGTTGGCTTGTGGACTTTTACCAAACGTTTTAAGGGTTCATCCAAACCTTCAGTGAACAACAATACCAACCTTCCCATAGAGACATCAACCAACTTAACTGATAGTTTTTGAAAGTCCAACATATATTCAGTAGGGGTCCCAGTTTGCTTCAATTAGCTAGTTCTTTGAAAGACAATTCTGGATCTTTTTGTTCAAATCTCTCTAGTACCCTGTCAACAAATTCTCCATATGTTTTAACCTAATTATGACTCAAGGTTTTCAGTCCATGAAACCACCATTCATTGGCATCTCCTTCCAAATGAAAAATGGCCATTTTTAATGCATCCTCTTCCAACATAGAATTCAACTGAAAATACACATCCAATTTTTGCACCCAAGTGATAGTAGAATTTTGAGAAGAACCATCAAAAGTAGGAAGTGACATTTTTCCAATAGCACTATTTAATTCTTTGTTTTGGAATGGACTCGTATTGTCTTCCCTCCTTTTTATTTTATGTATAGCATCAATATAGTCACTAAATGGTAAACCTCTTTTACACTCTTCGCTCAACCCATTCCAATCAGTTGCTAGTTTAATACTATCCATCTGAATGTCAGGCTCTTCTTTGGGTATGAGAAATTTAGATACAGTATTCCTTTGTGTGCTTTGGAATTCATCAGGTCTATTATGTGGTCCCGTGCTTGAAAAAATATGCTCACTCCCTTTTATCTTTTCCCCTGAGTGTGAACCACTGTTATCTCCTATCACCCCTTTGCTTCCAAGTTGGCTGATCAACAATTCCAATCCTTGCATCAATTTGTTACCCATTCTTTCTATATTAGTGGAAATTTTAGAGAAACATGGTTCTAAGGTTGCAATAAGTTTCTCCTGATGTCTTCATTCTTCATCCTCCTCTCTACCCATTGTTTTAGAAAAAAACTCTTTTTCTTCTACTATCTCTTCTTCAACCAAAACTTATTCAACTACTGGTTCAAAGGGTGGTGGTTTATTTGTTTGGATATACCATCAGGTTCCAAGACCATGCTCTGATACCACTTGTAATGACCCTTTTTCAAAATTTTATGAAAATGCCCAATTTTCCAATTTTTCCCCAATTTCGACCTTTGACTAGTTCTGCTGTTTTGGCCTCCAAATTAACCCAAATGATCCCAAATATTTTGTAAGGGTATATGAATGATATTTAGACTTGAATATTAGGTTCAGGGATGATTTATAACCCTCAAAAGACTTCTGCAAACTTGATTTATATTCTGGTCAATGTATGAGATTTTAACTAGTAATTTGTGCATAAAATCCCCCCTGGGTAACACTGAAAATGACCTTCCAAATGCTTCCAAACTCCCTCGAATTTATGAAAAGATTTAGGGGATGTATTAAGTATTTTATCAAGGTCTCATTTGAACCATTAATTTATTATTATATCTGTTCCAACCCTCTCCCATTCAGCTGCAAAAATCACCCATTCAACCCTTGGGGAAATGACACTATTTTTTCTCCCAATGCAATTAAACTGAGTAAAAATATTTCAAATGATCAAGTACAATACATGAAACTTGTAAAATACATACATGGCAGTCTATTAACTACAAATTTATCATAGAATCATCTATTCATTCGAAATCATCAACATTATAATGATATACATCAATGTAGTGTGGAAATAGACATTGTTTGCTCATTAATCAACATTTTTGCATACAATCAGAGGGTATTTCGACCTGATACTTTATGAATATAAAGAACATAGGATATTAAGCTATTAAAATCATAAATACATCATATGAAGCTCTCCCAATGAATACAAGAGCTCACCAAAAACGCCCTCCCTCAAGGAGCATGAATATGCCTTCAAAACTGGAAATGGTTGAAAGATGGTGCTGCACTAAAAAAAACTACGAGCTGCCCTGTAGATGATACCTGCAACTAAAAATCCATTAAATATCCATGAAATACCTGAGTGGCCTCTCCAAACACCAACTTGGATGGGAATCTTTCACCCTCGAAATTGGCTAAGGCAAGAAACTAGTCATCCACTAGCTCTCTCTTCACAAATGCAATTTTTCTCAAATGATCAAAAGTCATTCTCATACTTGATTTCTACATTTTATAACCAACATTATCCTTCTAAGGGTCAAAATCCTCTCATTAGCTTCTAGATATTTCCACTTAGGAAATATTCCACATTTGACACTTGTCTCCTTGTTTCCAACCCTCCATCTTCTCCCAAATTCGAGTAGGAGTCTCTTTGGCTTCCCCTCCATGAGCGCCTTTCTTGAGCCTATTTTTGGGGCTGACATGTCATAATGGTCATATGTCAGAAGTCAGATCTGAATTTTTTCATAGATGACATAGATGCTTCATCATTGTTGTCATAAGACTAGGGAATCTAGCCCAAGTGTCCACTAGTCTCCAATTTGACTCTTCCTCTTCCATGGAGGTTACTATTCCATCCAATTTCAACCTAAGATGCTCAATGCCATGTGTATGCCTTACCAACTCACCCAATAATGTTTTCCTTCCCATGGATTCAAAATGGAAAGTGAGATTTGCCATGTGGCAATGAGAAACCAAGCTAGTGTGGGTCCCGCATCCTCCAAATGTCCTCAAAACTATTTGCCACCTATAATTCCTATTGGATTCATTTATTCAACTTATTTATTAAATAATTGGGCTATTCTAATGTATAAACATTATTCCTTTGCTCCCTTATTACAATTCCCAATGTACCCATTCAACCTAAGGAACTTGGTAGGATTGATGGGGATTGTCTGCTATACAATTATTTGAATGGGGACATTACAATAGTTGCATAACTATGTGAATCATATCAGTATGCATAATAGGTTATCATTGAAATGTCAACATTATTTGATAATTATGAAGTGTTACTAATCATTTTATTGAATTTGATTTGTAGGAAAGATTGTGTGCTATGATATACAAAAGAAGGATGATGAACACTTGTTCCGAAGAACAAGTGATGACTGTTCAACAAGAAGAATTACAAATCAAACATACTATAGAAGTACAAAGCAAGGCTCGTGGCTATATGATTCTCTTAGAAAGAGGGAGAGGATCATGATAAGATGTTTGCTCTAATGGCTAGACACACTTCCAAAGATAGATTACACCCATGGATGACAAGACCGTTCTCTTGAATGGCGTAATTGAAGAAGAAGTGCATATCGATCAAACTCCCAAGATTTGAAAGAGAATCACATGATTGAAGAAGGATTTGTACGGTTTCAACAGATACGCAGGATTGACAATCATTTGACAAGCTTGATGATCACCACAGGTGATGCGGATTTCAACCTTTGCTACAAGGTTGAAGGTGGTTTCTACATACAGATGGAATGCTTCTCTCAAATGGATGCAAGAAGGAACTCATCATAGAGTTTGAGTGCTATTGAGGCTCATATCAGTAGACCCATCTGACGGGAGATGGCACATATAGATATGCAAAAGATCACTTGATGTAGAGTGTGAATGATGTTCAGTCACAGAGGGAGGACAATACTCATATGTAGAAAACTCCACTTCAGAGGGAGTAGATATCGGAGTTAAATAATCTTGGCATGATTCTTGTGATTAGATATGTGGCTGAGATCAGATGAGATTTTTCCTTAGCCAAGGAAAATGTGAAGTAGAGATCTGGGATGATGGACAATGGTTTATACAATTTACAGATAGATGATTGGTTCGTTGATGTATCTGACGAATACCAGGCCAGATATATGCTTTGCTGTGAACACCCTGATTAAGTATCTAGTTAAGCCTAGACGTGTTCACCTGGTGGCTGCAAAGCATGTATCTGAAAGGTACGATAGAATTTGGTCTATACTATGTTGGAGATCATGACTACAGATTGTATGGTTATACAGTTGCATATTGGGCCAGAAGTGTCTCAGACAGGAAGAGCACCTCAAGTGGATGTTATTGTCTGGTATCCACCATGATCTCATGGTTTAGTAGGAAGCAGTCCAGTTTTTCTCTCAGTACAAGCTGAAGCAGAGTATATAGCAGCTTGTTCTACTAAGTTGTGAAGCCATATGGATCTGAAAGTTGATGTCAGGCCTATTTGACCTGGATTTGGATACAACAGTGATTCTATGTGACAACCAGAGCTGTATAAATATGATGGAGAACCCAAAGTTCCATGACAAGTCAAAGAACATAGAAATCCGATATTTTTACATACGGGGTATGGCACAGAAGGGATCTATAAAGCTCCAATATGTGAGCATTGATGAGCAAGTTGCTGATGTGTTGACTAAGCCTCTGTCACGAGTGAAGGTTGAGTACTTCCATGACAAGCTTGATGTGGTTCGAAAGGACCTTCCTTGAAAGGGGGAGCAATGATGATGATGTTGCAGTGGGACTGTATCATCCCTGGACACATGGCCTAAAGGGATCCATAGACTCTTGTCTCCGAGAATGTGATGATGATGCTGCAGTGGGATTGTATCATCCCTGGACACATGGCCTAAAGGGATCCGTAGACTCTTGTCTCCGAGAATGTGATGATGATGATGTTGTGTTAGAAAATCCTAGATTTGATCTAGGTCACATCCAATATGAAAAAGGACTGGCTCTGTGGTGGTAAATCCTAGATTTGATCTAGGTCACATCCAATATGAAAAAGGACTGGCTCTGTGGTGGTACATCCTATATTTGATCTATGTCACATCCAGTATGAAAAAGGACTAGCTCTGTGGTGGTACATCCTAGATTTGATCTAGGTCACATCTAGTATGAAAAAGGACTAGCACTATGGTTGGGATTTAATCATCCCTGAACATTAGTTCAGAACGGATCCGAAGACTTTGTCTTCATGAGGTTGGGATTACACCATCCCTAAACATTAGTTCAGAACAGATCCAGAGACTTTGTCTTTGTGAGGTTGGGATTACACCATCCCTGAACATTAGTTCAGAACGGATCCAGATACTTTGTCTTTGTGAGGTTGGGATTGCATCATCCCTGAACATTAGTTCATAACGGATCCAGAGACTTTGTCTTCATGAGGTTGGGATTGCATCATCCCTGAACATTAGTTCAGAATGGAGACAAAGAATTTGTCTTAGTGAGGTTGGGATTGTATCATCCCTGGACATTAGTTCAGAATGGATCCGAAGACTCTATCTTCGAGAGGATAGGAATGTGTCATCCTTGGAATTATGTCCTAAAGTGAAAGGGATTGATCATCCCGTAATTGGATCATGTGTGCTACAGGTTATGTTGTTGCAGAAGAAGATGTTGATGTTGCTGATCGAAATATCAAGATGATGTTGCCGATTGAAAGATCAAGATGATTTTGTTGTTGATCGAAATATCAAGATGTTGTTGCTGATCGAGAGATCAAGTGTTGCTGTAGATGATCGAGCGATCGAGTGTTGCAGAAGATGAAGACCAAAGTTGAAGACTCAGCGTTGTAGAAAATGATGCTCCAGTACTGAAGAAGTTGAAGATATTGAAGATGTTCTAGTAACTGTTCCAGTTGCCGATGCTGTTGAAGAAAACTTCCAATGATTTATAGATGTATCACCTTGATGTTGTTGATGATGTTCTCTCTCCTTGCTCTTACAGTTGATGTTGCTGTTGTCAGTAGAATACCCTTCTCGTTAAGGGGGAGTGTTGACATATTGTAACTTCAAAGAATATTCTATTGTACTTTATTATTGTAATTTATTCGGAGATGTTTTATTCCTCCGTCGGGATGCTATTATTACATTTGATCATGTAAAGTCGTTGAGGTAAATCCTCCTTTGTAAGTTGGGGCATTAGATCCCCCTAGAGTCAAATGTAATGGGGTTTTTAAGTCCCCTAGAGGAGTCAGTCCAGTCATCATTAATTGAGTGGTAAAGTTAGTTGAGGCCGACATGTCAAGTTGTAAACTTAAAGTAGAAGTGAATGTATAAATAAAGAGCTAGGATCTCTCATTTATTCATTCATTCACACACACACACTCAATTATGTAATTCACATAGGAGAGAGAGAGAGAGAGAGAGAGAGAGAGAGAGAGAGATTTGCAAGGAGAAGGAGAGCTTGTTTGGGGTTTTGTATTTTCACTTTTGATCATCTATATTGAGGAAGTTTTGTTGGGTTTTCTTCCCCTAGAGGGTTCCCCAGGATAAATTTGTGTCTCTTGTGTTTATGTTGTGCTTGTTATTCTTTTAGTGATTCTGTTATGCTATTGTTGTGAAATTGAATTGAATACTGATGTTATCTATCTTAGAATATTGAATCTTAACAAAAACTTACCCATATTCTAGTGGTTGTATCGTTCACAGTTTCTTGTCACTCCAAAGTCTCATCCTTCACTTGAACCAATGCTCTCCCATACCTACAAATAAAACAACCAACACACCTTCCTCAAAACAAATTGGTTAATTTATTGAAAAAACCAGAATTCAACATTGAACTCGTGACTAATTAAGCAAACTGATTTATTAGGTTAAAACCAATTCTTTCCAAAATACTACACATTAGACATCGATAGAATGACTAACAATATTTTGTGGGAGGGATATAAGAGTGATATTATATGTATAATTAAGATACAACAACAAAGAATAATGTATCACCCGAGTCCTTGATGTAGTGCCTCCTTCACCAGTCCAGATTCCTCTTGCTTGGGCCACTAATAGGTCTTCATCCAACTCTCTTGCTTAATCTTGGAATAAAAGGGGTTGATCATAGGTAATCAAAGTCCCCACTCACTCTAGAAAGAATAGAAACCCAAAACAAGGGAAATCTGAGGAGAAATTCACTATAAAATCCTAGTGAACTAAGATTCCAAACTTCCAACATATAGGTATAATGATGGTATTGTGCCCCTTCTTCAAGTTTAGGACTTGATTTTATGCTTGGGAAAAGTGGTTTAGGGAGTAGGGTCGAGTGTAACTGAGTCCATGAATGGCAATGACCTTCAACCACCTGCAACACACGTGTGATCATGTGTTTTTTTTTGAACTTTTAAGAGGTATATGTGTGTTGCTAAAGGGTAACACGTGTTGCTAACAAGAAACCCGCGTATGCAAGCCAAAATTTAGGTTTTTGAAGGATTTCTCACATTTTTGGATGTGCAAGAGGGGTGTATGGGGTTTGAACATTAGTGAGTTTGAAAATGATATAACAAAGATCTGCAGCTTATGCAATCCAAATCTATGGTTATGGTAAAAAAATATGATAGTTATCATGATTTCGTTTATAGATATGCAAAATTATCGTTTAGATATAGCTAAAGAACCTGTTGGAAGTAATACTGAAAAAGCTTCCACCTCGATGCCTGAAGTCACCGTACCGACTGCTCCTCTCACCAATGCTCAGGCTGCTTAAAACTACAACATGTAGAGGACCTAACACAAGCTCCTTGCGCTATGTGGACGCTGGAGGTTTTTGCAAAACTATCCAAATCAACGCAAAACTCTCCTCGCTACCATCAGTGCAGTTGACCCAGACTCATCGAATACTATTATGTTTTGGATGGAATACTTCAAACCAAGGCTCTCCCATCAGTTGGAATTTCAAGTTGCCACAAACATCGCTGGGAAGACAATCTATCGTTCCGTTTTGGATGAAGGTGCCTCCACTTCGGTCATGTTGATCTCATGTTGGAGAGCCATTGGCTCTCTCGAGTTGAACCGTTCTCCTACCACTTTGAGAGCCTTTGAAGGACGTGGATTTCAACCTCATGGGTTGTTACAAGCTTTACCAGTCGAGCTGGGGGAAATACCACAACCATTAACGTGGAAGTAGTCGCTGCCCCGTTAGATTACAACATTCTGCTTGGTCGTAATTGGTTTTACGCCATGACTGCGGTTGCATCATCTGTCTTCCACATTGTACAATTCCCCCATCAAGGCCAAATTGTCACAGTCGACCAACTGGATTTCTGCACACTTGACACCACTACTCATCCGGGCGATAACGTTCCATCCATTGGACAAACTTCACAAAAGTATGAGAGTGTGGGGGTTGGCCTCCTTAAGGACTCATCCCTTATGGGAGTCTTTCCTACTTTAGATCCCCCAAACCATATTTCCACGGTGAACATGATCTCCTCGCAGATATCGTCCATTCCCAACTCCACTGATTCATGGATTGTAACTAATGAAGCCACCACACACCTGATTGGAGACATTATGCCTTTGTCACCCACTGAACTTATGTACAAGGATATCCAGTCAGCCCTGAAGGATAACTTAGCTGTGACCTCCACCCCTCGTTCTCTACAACGGACATCATCCGATCCCTTCCAACGGACTTTTCATTCTGATGATTCCATTATGGAAATCATGAGTGCGGATGATCCTCTGTAGGAGGACCTCCATCATCGTTTGTCTTCCCTTCCCATTTTGGATACTGTAGAGAACAACATTTACACCATCTCTACACCGGATGTCCTTTCTGGCTCTCAGTCTTTGATACTCGCGTGTCAAACAAATTCTGAAGGAAACTTAGCCAACATTGAGCCTACCACTTTGATCGACATCTCGGTTAAACTTGGTGTAGTGGAACACATTCAGTTAGGGAAGAAGTGTTCCCCTGAAGAAGTCATTACTGCTACGGCCTTATTCAAGTGATTTCAAGACGTATTCGCTTGGACCTACGAGGAGATGCCTGGGATAGACCCTTCCATTGTTTTGCACGAGATCAAAACCTATCCAGACATCAAAATCGTCCGCCAAAAGTTGCGACCGATACACCTCCGGAAGACTGTGATGATCAAGGCAGAAATTGAGAAACTCTTGAAAGCCGGCTTCATTTACCCTATCCCATTGGCAGAGTGGGTCTCAAACAACATCCTTGTTACTAAAAACAGGGTACTATTCGCATCTGTGTCGATTATCGGTACCTCAACAAGGCTTGTCCCAAGGACAATTACCTGACTCCCTTTATTGACCAAATTATCGAAAATTGTGCCGGAAGCGTCATCTTTTCATTTATGGATGGCTTTTCTGGGTACAACCAAATTGAGATTCACCTCGTCGACCAAAACAAGACTGCTTTCATCTGCCCTTGGGGAACGTTTGCATACCGCAAAATTCTGTTTGGTCTTAAAAACGCTGGTGCCACATTCCAGCGGGCCATGTCGTATGCTTTCCACGATGTGAAGGACTTTGTGGAACCTTACTTGGACAATCTCCCTGCCCATTCGAAGCAGCGTGAGTTCCACTTTGATCATCTGACGGCTGTTTTCCTCACATGCAGGCGGTACAATATCCGTTTGAATCCTCATAGGTGTATTTTTTGTGTCGAGTCTGGAGGCCTCCTAGGGTTTATCATCTCAAAATATGGGATCCGCATTGATCCCTCGAAGGTGGAATCCATCGTCGTTCTTCCACCTCCAATCAATATTACAGAACTTCAAAGTCTGCAAGGACGAGCAACTTATTTACGACGCTTCATTTGTAATTTCGCGTAAAAAACGCAGGGTTACATGAGATTGATGAAGAAAGACATCCCATTCATTAGGGACGACCAAGCTCAACAATATTTTGATAGTTTGAAGCATTCCATCACGCATGCTCCCGTGCTCCAACCGCCGAATTACTATCGAGATTACATCCTATATCTCGCAGCTTCCGACACCACTATCGCCATGGTTTTGGTGCAGGAAGACCAGAATGCCCAAGAACATGTGATATATTATGCCAACAAAGGTCTCATTGACACTGAAACCCGGTATTCACATGTTGAAAAACTCGCTCTCGCAGCCTTCGTAGCCGTGCATAAGTTTCGACATTACATTTTGCTCCGTACCACCACCATCATTGCCGATTCGAACCCTATGTACCACGTTCTAACACGTCAGGTGCTTGGGGGTAAGTATTCATGTTGGATCATGATACTGCAAGAATTCGACCTTCTTTTTGAAAAATCTAAGTCTAAAAAGTCATTGGTGTTTTTCGAGCTTATCTGCGACCTCCCCCGTACTGATGATGAATCTGAGCCCAATGACTCCTTTCCGGATGAGTCATTGTTTCTTATCAGTACGTCTGATCCATGGTATGGAGATATCACATTGTATCTTCAAACCCAACTTTTCAGTCCTCAACTGTCTTGTGACGACCGTTGTCGCATACGCCACCATGCAAAGTATTACTTGATCATCAGTGATACCTTGTACCATCGTGGTGTCGATTCCATTCTCTGACACTGTTTGACTCATGATGAGGCTGAACATGTTTTAAATGATTGTCATGCTAGGGCATGTGGCGGTCACCTCTCTGGGATGGCTATAGCCCATAATATTTTGCGCCCAAGATATTATTGGCCTACTATCTTCAAAGATTGTATTGAGGCCGTAAAAAAATGTCCTCCATGTCAACACTTTCATACGAAAAAGCACACCCACCCCGCCCCGTTACACCCGGTTATTGTCATTAACCCTTTTGCTAAATGGGGCATAGATTTCATGCATTGTAAGCCTACTCGGACGGGGGGCATAGTTACGTCATTATAGTTGTGGACTACTTTACAAAGTGGGTTGAGGCAATGCCTACATACATGAACGACGGCAAGACCGCTGCACTCTTCATGTTCAATCATGTAATAGCATGGTTTGGAGTTCCTCAAGCGATAGTTACCGAACATGGTTCTCACTTTATGAACCACATGGTTGACGAGTTGAGCGATAGATTGAGTTTTCGCCATGAAAAATCAACACCATACTACCCGCAATTGATTGGATAGGTCGAGGCCATTAACAAGGTCTTGAAAACTATGGTCCAACGAATGGTAGATACGCATAAGTCCAACTGGCATAATATGCTCTTCTCTGCACTTTAGGCTTATAGGACTTCCGTTAAAACCACCATTGGATTTACTCCTTTCCAACTAGTGTATGGATTGGAGGCAGTCCTCCCTATAGAGTGTGAGATTCCATCTCTCAAGCTCACCATCGAACTTCTCCCACACACTACTGCCGAGGAAGAACGTTTCCTCTACCTAGCTAAAATTGATGATACTCGCCGAGATGCCGCTCTTGCCAATGAGGCTCATAAGAAACGCATCAAAGCGCAGTACAACAAGTCGATAGAACCCCGCGCTTACAGCGAAGGAGATTTGGTCCTTACATACGACGAAAAACATGATAAGCTGGGGGCAGGCAAGTTTGAGTCCATGTGGCATGGACCTTACATAGTGAAACACGTCTTAGAGAAGGGAGCTTACGAGATTGAATACTATGATGGGATATCTTTGGGTGAGCCCCGCAACGGGATCTACCTGAAGAGGAACTATGCTTGAGTCTTTCATGCATGAGTAATTTTGTATATATTGTACATGGCATGCGTGTGTGTTTTCTGTGTGGTGTGATGCTTTGATATAATGCGTGTTTAGGTCTTGTTTCATTTCTTATACCATGTTCTGTCTGCGTGTGCATATGGAAACTTGTTTTGGATTTGCGGACGGCGCCAGTCGGCATACCCGTAACCTTGCTTCGATAGCCTGGGTACTTTATTCACCTACTGGCGAGCTCATCAGCTCAGGAGGAATGTGTCTAGGTTTCGCGACCAACAATGCTGCAGAATATAAAGCAGTCATTGGAACCCTAACTGACGCCATTTCTTTGGGTATGGACCACGTTGTCATCCACTTGGACTCTCAACTAGTGGTCTCTCATCTTAACTGAGTTTATGCCATCTGCAATCCCTTTTTACTCTGTCTCTATAGACGATTTCATCTTCTGGAAAGGTCCTTTGAATCCATTCAGTACATGCACATTCCACGAGACATTAATACAGTTTCCGACTCTATGGCCAACTTTATCTTAGATTGGTACATTGCACACATAAGCATATTCATGAACTGTTAAAAGTAGAAATTGCATGTAATTAATTCATTTTATAAGCAAACGTATAAACAAGACCACATAATTCATCCATTTGAAACACATAATGTATAAATCGTCGGAATGTCTGTATATATATATAATCTCAAAATGTAGTGCTGGTACAAAAGTCTGAAGCACGACGGCTTTCAATGAGTCTCTACAAAATCTGAATCCTACTAGCTTTTAGTAAGTACAAAAATCTGAGGCCTCTAAGCTCTTAGTACATGCACAATAACAACATAAGGCCTATCCCCTAGCCCGTACAGGCCTAGGTGGTCTAACAACCCTAGCCTACTGAGTCTGGAAACAGTCGACTACTATCGCAACCCTGCGAAGTACCGCGTTGAAGCGCGCAGTAGCTACAACAGTGTGCACCTGCATGGGCCGTGGTACCTCATCTACCGTCGGATTAGGTATGTCTAGTGTCAACCCACTTAGGTTGGAATAGACTCTATCCATCTCTGCAGTGGCGGCATGCACGGCTAGACCCACGACTGCTCCCTCTCCTCTCTCTCTCTCCTGGCAAGAAGAGAGGTTCCCACTGGTCGTACAGGCCCCACATATGAATGCACATGTTCTTTACTTGTCAGCACTATATCAAAAAAATCATAAATGCACAAAACTTTAGAAAGTACAAGGGATTTTTTGTTCTTACCAAGGTCTCCCCATGCTGCTCCCTCTGGCAGCGGCAAGTCCGGGTCATCTCTAAAGTCCGCACCACTGTACGGGAAGTCCTCCACCATCAACAACTGGCCCTCTAGCCAAGTAAAAAACTCAGGAGGGTATCCAATAATGGCCCCCCCACCATGTCGGGCCATCACATCGGTCCACCTAGCCATGTGAGGATCTCTAGGATCCCTATCCTCCAGTGGTACTTGAGGACGCAAAAGGGGAACCCGTTCCAGTAAGAACAATATCACTAGATCCATAGCCAAACTATTTGAGCTCTCCCTATCGACACTTTGTCAGCTGAGCTTGTATGTTTGCAAGGAGTCCCTCGCACCATTTGAAAATATTTGGAGACATACAGTCCTCCGCATATAACATCTGCGATCTGGTGGCTAGGTGAGGAGCTTGGCTCCCTGCCATCCTCATAATGGTGAATAGTATGGCGCAATGTTCGCTCTCGCACTTATTTAATAGGAATCTTCCCACTAGAAGCAGCAGTGTTGGGAGTACAATGTTGTAGGATCATATCACCCACAGTCCGATCACTCCCACGTGATCCAGTAAGTAGCACATTGTCCCCTCTTCGGGACAATCCGGTCAAAAAGTAGATATCCTCAACATCTATGGTAAGCTCATGTTCACTGATCACGAATGATTACTGGGCCGCATCCCAGCATCGAATGTAATACCCCCAATTCGACCCTTAGGATATATTAGCCTTTAATGTAAATAATGTGTACATGTGATGTATGTTTTCCTAGCGTGGAGCTCAAGGCCAAGGCCCCGCTAGTGAAAGCCGAATTTTATTTAAAGGGCAAGTATTTGATATTTTGATACCATGTGCTCTTAAGCCATGGAAATTGTAATAGGATGTAAATAAACATCAGGCAATATAAAATGTCCAAAGCTGGCTACGGAGGCAACGAATGAGAAGGGGCCACGTGTATCCACTAGGGAGTGGTGAGGGGGGGCTATGGGAGTGAACCATAGGTTGCCATATGTCTTTATGAGAACCCATTTGACTTCCTTAGGTGACATTAATGCCAATTGTAAGGGAGTGGTTGAGATTTCAGCCCATGACTTTGATGGAGTATGGGCAGCCCTGAAATTCGTATGGGAAGGTATGGGCTCTTTTGACTTGTCCCACAAGTCACTCTACATCTTGGGGGTTGCTCCATCCTTATCCCCATTCCATTGTGGAAGTATGGGACATCTTTTTCCCAACCAAAAACGAGCTCCCAGTAAGGAGAAAACCAGAAATCGCGACTTGAAGGAAACCCACGTTTTTGGAAGCCAAAACGTCCCGATTTGGTATTGGACAGAGAAATCCAATGGGGGATCCATTGGTAGGAACCTTGGGGCGAATTTGGGAGCAATAGCTACCCCAAAAGCCATGGGAAAACCCAGTTTTTGCAGCTCAGAAAACGAGTGACGGATTTGGGTTATTTGCTGAACGAAGCTGTGAGAAATCCGATTGTGGATGTGTGAATAGAGGATGGGATTGCTGAGTCTAGCTTGAAGGGTATGTGGCTCTGGGATTAAGCTCAGTGGACTAGCATCCTCCTCCATCTCCTATTGCATGCTTGAGAAACCCAACCGTGTGTTGGCTTAGCATGGCTATCTGAGTGAAACCCTCTGACTGTGAGTGAGCCATCTAGTTCCTCCTTAGTGGATACATAGCCCAGCTCGGGGGTGATCTCTCAGCTGAAAGAATACAGGCTGGACAGAGATCTATGGTTGGGTGGAACGTTGCTCTCACGTAGCCAGTCGTTTGGGCCATTATAATTCGAGATAAGTATTCTTGATGCTAATTCTATGCCCTGCAAGCATTTTAAATAATGATTGTGTTTATATGTTGAATGCATGATAAAACTGTGTGCATATGTACTGTTAATTCCGCTGTGTTTATATTGAATTGAATCTGCATAGAGAAGTTTTAAAATGTTAGTAATTTATGTCCCAAAAATATTGGGGCTAAGTTTATCAAAAGCCCGGTAGGTTGTTAATGTTTCCTTCCCTGTTGTTCTATGAGAAGGGGACGTCACAGAGTGGTATCAGAGCTCTAGGTTCAACACTACGGCTGTTGGGCCCTTCACAGAAATACAAATCATTGAGTGTACATGCATTTTGTATTTGGAGCTAAAACGCATTAAAAGAAACTGAAATGCATTTTGTGTGTACATGCATTTTGTATTTTGTATTTTGTATGTACATGGATTAATTGTGAACCCATTGCATGGACTGTTGAATGAAAGATTTTGAATTTTCCTAAGTCTATTGGAAAAATTCGTTTAAGACTGTTTCGGGGAGAATTCCCGAATGTCTTCCGCAACTGCGGAAGCATTCGGTGAATTGCCCCGAAACTGCGGAAGCATTCCGCGAAGTTTTCCGCAACGCGGAGGAATTCGGGAAGTCGCCCCGAAATTTGCGGAAGGAATTCCCTTCCGAAATTTTCGGAAGGAATTCTCTTCCGAAAATTGCGGAAGGATTCCGCGAGTTGTCCCGCAACGCGGAAAAATTTGGCGAAATGCCCCGAAAAAGAAGAAAAATTTTCTAAGTGTTTTCGAAAAATGTTGTTTAAAGTTTGTTTCGGAAGAGTTTGGGAAAGTCTTCCGAAACTGCGGAAGGATTCCGCGAACGGTTCCGCAACTGCGGAAGAGTTCGGGAAAGTCTTCTGAAACTGCGGAAGGATTCCGCGAACGGTTCCGCAACTGCGGAAGAGTTCGGGAAAGTCTTCCGAAACTGCGGAAGGATTCCGCGAACGGTTCCGCAACTGCGGAAGAGTTCGGGAAAGTCTTCCGAAACTGCGGAAGGATTCCGCGAACGGTTCCGCAACTGCGGAAGAGTTCGGGAAAGTCTTCCGAAACTGCGGAAGGATTCCGCGAACGGTTCCGAAATTGCGGAAGAGTTCGAGAAAGTCTTCCGAAACGACGGAAGCCTTCGCCGAATGGCTCCGCAGTTGCGGGAGCATTCGCCGAATGGCTCCGCGACGGAAGCCTTCGCCGAATGGCTCCGCAGTTGCGGGAGCATTCGCCGAATGGCTCCGCAGTTGCGGGAGAATTCAGCGAATCGCTCCGCCATTGCGGAAGCGTTCGGAGAACCGGCCCGCGCGCCCGGACAAAAAAAAAAAAAAAAAAAAAGAAAAAAAAAAGAAAAAAAAGAAAAAAAAAAGAGTAAAGTGGCTAAAACTTGATTTTTTGATAGCAGGAGCATCCGGACTCAGAATGCGATGATTCCTGTGGGGCTCGGAGGCCATTGACGAGGGCCATGAAAAGACCAGTGAAGACCCGTAGCCCATTACACTCCGATTTGACAGAAAATGGATAATAGTGACTTTTGAAGGACGGAGTCCCGAGGATTGACGGAAGGTCAGTTTGAGCTGAAATTGATCAGGCGCGGCCATGAAGCAGGCACAATGTTAAGTTCCGAATCTTGGAGCCAAACTCCAAGGGATGTGGAGTCGGGGTGATCCAGAAGGCCAAAAAGCACTGTTCCGGGCCACTTTTTCGGGATTTTGAAAAGCTTGTGGGCAGTAAAAGTGACCCTAGATGTGGGAATCAGAAATTTTACTGAACTAGACATTTCATATTCTCATTAAGACGGACAGCTTCCGTTAGACGAAGATTTTCCAGAAATGCACCGTTTGGGAGATAGCCGTTTTTGGCCCAAAATTTGGAATTTTGGGAAAATGTGAAAAATGAGAAGTAGCAAAACCCAGAAATTCATAGAACATGAACGGTGCATCGGAATTGAGATCCGTGAATTCCCGAGTGTTCCTTGTTATATGGAGTAACTCCGCCCGATAGAAAATTTTTTGTGATTCCTCGTGGATTTTCTTCCACAGGTGGCTGAAGTTGGCATTCGGGACCAAAATGCAACTGTGTAAAATGTGCAAAACAGGAGTGAAAAGTTGTCATTTTTGAAGGGATGCAGTTTCCACACCTGATGTCGGAATGAAGCCGGGAAACAGGCATTGGAAAGCTTTTCCAGCAGGGAACAATGATACATGACCAGAGTTTGAATGAGGTCTACATATATCATAGTTATTTAGTGCAGAAGAGTGTCAGCGGCTGTTTTGACAAACAAATTTTATTGTCAATGTGGGCAAATTCTACAATTGCATGATATGGAAGAGAAATTCCATGATACGAGGAGGGATCGAAAAGGGAATAATTCCTTAAACCCCTGTTTGTTATCATACTTATAATTATGAAATTGTCATATGGCATAAAAATGTTAAAAATGTAAGGGATTACATAGATGTATATGCACTAGATGACGTCTTAACAAACATTGCATAGTGCATATGGAAATGCTTGTACATGAATGAGATATTGCATATTGGTAAAAGAATGAAGTCTGCATATGCAATAGAGAATATTGTGGTTGATAATCACTATTGATGTTGGTATTGGTTGTAGGACCAAAGATAACAAAGAACATGGCTAAACATGTTGGGGATGTTGTTGCATGAAGCCCAAAAACCTTATGAGGAAAGGATGGCGCAACAAATCTATGATCATAAAGTTGGCAAAAGGACCGAGCAGCCTTGGTAAGAGGCCAATTGATCAGGTAACATCAGGCGATGTTAATAGTAACCATGCAGGTAATGATTATTGGTGCCAAATTGCATGAATGTTGAAAGAGGATTTGGTAAGATCCCTTCAACTATGTTTGAGCTATGTTGAGATAGTTTGCATGTGATATTGAATACTGATTGGGACTGTTAACCTACCAAGCTTGGTGAGGTGTGGGTAAGTGAAGGAAATGATCCTTACACCCTATGACTACTTAGAAATCTCAATGCATTCATATGAATTTATATCATGTCATGTGTATGTTGGTTATGTGCTTAATAACCAAGCAAGTAAAGACTGGTGGTCCTGATTATGATAGTGCAAGTTATATGAGATGGTCATGTCTGGATCATAATATGCTTGAATGCATAGTACTCATGAAACAATGCAAGGTAGCATTGAGTAGATGTGCATTAAGAGATTTTATAAATCTTGTGATGCATTGTATGAATGCATAGGGATGATGCATATGTTATTGAAAAATAAATAATGAATGAAATGACGAATTAATGATAATTCTAGGATCATTTCATGAGTTGTTGATGCAAAATAGTAAGTGCATGAAGAGCCCAATCATGATCGATGGGCTGCTAGAATACCTTGTGGAAGGACAGAATGGTATGAATGATATGACTGTGAAATAATGAGTATTTATGATTTAGTTAAGCTGCATGGATAGTGTGACTATGTCTTGAAAATTCTATTATGATAATGACGCATATATAGAAGTGTATATATATATTTCATTGCATTTCAAATGTAACAGCTGAAGCTGTTTGAATTATTGAGTCTTATAATTCTGAGATCACTTCAGTGACTATTATGGCAATGAATGATTATGTGCGTAGATACTCACAACGTGTTTGGCTGATTGAAGTTTTAGTTTCCGGTAGGAAGGTCTTACATATGGCTGTGAGGATAAGTCCATAGTAGAGACCGGGATCTACCACATGCAGAAGCCAAAGTTATGAGAAGGTTCTCATGGTTGAGAGCTCTAAGTTCTGTTAGTAAGAACAGTTGTAAATATCAGATTTGTAAATGTTTCGCATTTGAAATTTTACTAATAATTGCTAATGACTGTTTGGCTTATATGAAAATGTGTCAGGAGGACATGCTGTAAGTGGATGCTCATGTATGGCAGCAAGCATAAGACCATAATGGGTAGAGTGGTGTCACTTACAGGAGCCAAACAATATGAGGATAGTCTCATGGATAAGAAAACCAATTTCTGTAGGAGACAGAGTTGCAAATGCATACTGAATTTAATTATTAGTGCCATGGATTGGTTATGGAACAACCGGATTTGAAATTGTTTTGCTAAATGTTGCCGACTGTTTGGCTGTTTAAGAAGTGTGCCAGGAAGACACATTGCAGTAAGACCATGACAGAGTTCCTACAGAAGCCAAACTTCATGGGAAGGGATTCCATGATTTGAAAATGGGTTCCAGGTGGAATGCCATAAGACATTATTAATGTTTCATATGCACTACATGATTGGTAAACAATATGAGTGGGATGGTGAAGAATATGTCAGTAAGACATATGAAGGTTAAGTAACATCAAAAGGAATTGGGATGGCAAACCGAGGGACTGTCAACTCAGAGAAGGAGCCTCCATTCCTCATTAAAGAAGGGAAATAACATCGGCAAAATGGATAAGTTTTCCATAAACCCTGAATGATATATATGTGTCTAATTGCTAGAGTTAATATGCAGAGCATGTTTTGATTTTATTTCCATCATGAAAGACTGCTTGAAGTATGATTAGGACCTTCATAGCTCACATCAGTAAGGAGTGCACGCCTTTCTGGTGCTGAGTTATGTTAGGGATGCCAATATTGACTACGCCTTAAGGGAATGGACGCATTCCTGGTGTTTCAAGGTTGGATAGTGGATGTTATGAAATAGGTTTACAATTCTAGAGCAGCGATACTAATGAGCTCGCTATCCATTTTGTGTTGACAGATTATACATATGAAACTAAGTGTTGCACCTGAAAGAGAAAAGTGAAGAAAATAGTACTCAAGAAGACTGTATAAGCAGTGGTAACCCTTGCATAGGGTGAGTGGGTATCATGGGGCCATGATAGCCTGCAGTTAAGAAAGTTACCTAAAGAATTCCTAAATGGAACCGCCGGCTTACATAAGAGAAGAAGTGCCACCCTTGTGTGGGTGAAGAATTGTTATGCGCATTGAGGGATTGTGATACCGTGAAAGGCTAATGCAAGCCTAAGGCAGAGTAGTGGAGCCTTGACCTGTAATGGTCGGTGGCGCAGTTACCTTCCATTGGTCGATGACCCAGACGTATGTGCTGGCTCGGCAATGGAGAGGGCCAACCAGGTATGGGACTGGTTGGGCACCACCAAATGCTTGGTAAACCCAGTCGGCGTGAAGGTGTACTGGTAGGGCATTAATTAATTGATGATTTGGAACAGCCTGCGTGCTGGCCAAACATCTTAGTCCGCAGGAGGATCCCAAGGCTTATAAAGTAAAAGCAGGACCCTGTGGACCAGAGAGGAAATGCACAGTACAGATAAGTATTCATTTTCATTCATTTCTTATTTGAAATAATGAAGGTTTCAAGCATAAAGCTGGTAACAGTGAGCTGATGCATTGTTGTTTCTTTGTTGGAAACCTTGGTCAATACAGGAAGCAAGGACCCTGAAAGAACTAAAAGTTGCTTGGTAAATCCAGAAAGTGGCTGGTTGAGCAAGATTATTGATTGTTTGGATCAGCCTGCGTGCTGGCCAAACATGCGAGATTGTTGATGATTTGGAGCAGCCTGCGTGCTGGCCAAACATGCGAGATGGTTGATGACTTGGAGCAGCCTGCGTGCTGGCCAAACATACAAGGTTATTTGATGTTGTGGAGCAGCCTGCGTGCTGGACAAACATACAAGACTGTTAGATGTTGAGGGGCAGCCTGCGCGCTGGCCAAACACCCAAATCCATAGGCGATTCCAAGGCTTGTAAAGAAAAGAAGGACCCTATGGAATAAAGTGAAGACATCGAGTGCAGATAAGTATTTGGTTATCTTGTAATTTCTTGCTTATGAATATACATGTGTATATGATTTGGTTATGATTTCCTATGAAAATAAACTAAACATGCGAATTAATTCAATGGTTGAGTGTAGGTATTGTTGGAAGCAATGACTATGGAAGCATCTTAAGGATGCATGTGGACATGTAACCACCCTAAAGAGCTCAGCATGAGCAGTAATGAAAGATGGGGCTAGTGGAATTGTGTGAATCCTAGCAGCTAAGAGTTAGACCAACCAAGTGGAGGAACTCCATGGTTGAGAGATCTGGAATAGACCATAGACACTACGTGTCTTAGCCAAGAAGGGCAGGTCAAGCATTCACATGAAGTGAAAGAGGACAGGAGCATGAAAACCACAGTGGTGGTGTGGGTTCCAGAATGGAACAAGACTAAGAGGAGAAACTCTTACCGCTCCCTCTCTTTCCTTTTTATTGATGCATTTATAAAATTAGAAAATTGCTGAATGCATGCATGACTGAAATTAAAAGTGTGTTTATTTGATTAAAGTGAATTGTGAATGGATGAACATGAAGGAATTCATGTGCATGTTGGGAAAGCATAAAAAGTGTGGAAGTCTCATGGGTAAAACATGGACTATCTATGTCAACTGGGGAAAAACCATTGACTGATTTTTTTAAATGTTTGGGTTATGCTTGGCCTAACGAGAATTGTAATGATGAATTTCACAGGTGTAAATTGAATCGATGGGTTGCAGTCGGTGCAGGCAAGTGTTGCTAGTGAGCAAAGTGTGGTCAGTTGTTTCCATTGACCATGGCGACAGACCAAGGGCTATTAGAATTAGTTGGAAGTCTTCTTCAAACAATTGCCAAGACCCAAGAAAATCTTGGAGAGATGCTCAAGATGCAAAAGCAGCAGAACAAGATGAACCACAAGGTCTTGCAGGACACTCTTCGTCTGCAGAAAGAGGTAAAAAGCATTGTGAAAGCAATCAGCAAGGGAGAGAAAAGTGGATCAATGAAGAAGCATTCATCCAATCATCCGATTAAGAGACGCTCCAGGTGGGAAGACTCAAAGGAAATTGAGCATGCAAATATGAAGCAAACAGTTAAGTGTTGGAAGTGTGGAGGGGATCATTGCCTCCGTAACTGCCCAACAAGAAAACCCAAAGAAGGTAGCAGCCATAAAGTTTTCAGACTTATGGATGAGCTAGAAGATCCGAATCAGCAGGAGCAGCTCGTGAAGGTCAAAGGACTTGGTCCTGAAAGTTCAAAGTAAATGATAGAATGCAGAGCAGATCTGCAAAGTTTTGAAGTTTTGGACATGTGTAAATTGTATATGTATGCCTAAGTCTTGGAACACCGAGGACGGTGTTGTTCTAAGGGGGAGGGGAATGTAATACCCCCAATTCGACCCTTAGGATATATTAGCCTTTAATGTAAATAATGTGTACATGTGATGTATGTTTTCCTAGCGTGGAGCTCAAGGCCAAGGCCCCGCTAGTGAAAGCCGAATTTTATTTAAAGGGCAAGTATTTGATATTTTGATACCATGCGCTCTTAAGCCATGGAAATTGTAATAGGATGTAAATAAACATCAGGCAATATAAAATGTCCAAAGCTGGCTACGGAGGCAACGAATGAGAAGGGGCCACGTGTATCCACTAGGGAGTGGTGAGGGGGGGCTATGGGAGTGAACCATAGGTTGCCATATGTCTTTATGAGAACCCATTTGACTTCCTTAGGTGACATTAATGCCAATTGTAAGGGAGTGGTTGAGATTTCAGCCCATGACTTTGATGGAGTATGGGCAGCCCTGAAATTCGTATGGGAAGGTATGGGCTCTTTTGACTTGTCCCACAAGTCACTCTACATCTTGGGGGTTGCTCCATCCTTATCCCCATTCCATTGTGGAAGTATGGGACATCTTTTTCCCAACCAAAAACGAGCTCCCAGTAAGGAGAAAACCAGAAATCGCGACTTGAAGGAAACCCACGTTTTTGGAAGCCAAAACGTCCCGATTTGGTATTGGACAGAGAAATCCAATGGGGGATCCATTGGTAGGAACCTTGGGGCGAATTTGGGAGCAATAGCTACCCCAAAAGCCATGGGAAAACCCAGTTTTTGCAGCTCAGAAAACGAGTGACGGATTTGGGTTATTTGCTGAACGAAGCTGTGAGAAATCCGATTGTGGATGTGTGAATAGAGGATGGGATTGCTGAGTCTAGCTTGAAGGGTATGTGGCTCTGGGATTAAGCTCAGTGGACTAGCATCCTCCTCCATCTCCTATTGCATGCTTGAGAAACCCAACCGTGTGTTGGCTTAGCATGGCTATCTGAGTGAAACCCTCTGACTGTGAGTGAGCCATCTAGTTCCTCCTTAGTGGATACATAGCCCAGCTCGGGGGTGATCTCTCAGCTGAAAGAATACAGGCTGGACAGAGATCTATGGTTGGGTGGAATGTTGCTCTCACGTAGCCAGTCGTTTGGGCCATTATAATTCGAGATAAGTATTCTTGATGCTAATTCTATGCCCTGCAAGCATTTTAAATAATGATTGTGTTTATATGTTGAATGCATGATAAAACTGTGTGCATATGTACTGTTAATTCCGCTGTGTTTATATTGAATTGAATCTGCATAGAGAAGTTTTAAAATGTTAGTAATTTATGTCCCAAAAATATTGGGGCTAAGTTTATCAAAAGCCCGGTAGGTTGTTAATGTTTCCTTCCCTGTTGTTCTATGAGAAGGGGACGTCACATCGAAGCATATGAGTCAATAGTGGGATTTGGGATCTCATCCCCTAGATGTGGAAGAACTTGAGGAGCCCACAATTCCTCAATGCTTCTATGCATTCTGGATCATTTGCAGCATGCATGTCATCTAATTAATGCTCTCTTTCTCACCATTCCAAAACCATTTTGGATGCTTGGAACCTGTCATCAGGAGAATTTTAACATTGTTAGAACTTGCTTCAACCACTGAAAGTCTTTCTTTTGAGCTTGGTTTGAGTTTGGGGATGGACGTCACCGTCGTCGCACCCCGTTTTCACAAACAGAGCGACATCGTCACAGTCCAGTTGTGATACCCTTGAGACGACTCAGTCTCGTCGCAGTTCTCGAAAGGGAAAACTGCGACGAGCTGAGGGCACAATGGCCCTTCCCAAATCAAGCTAAAACCCCAAAAAAATATTGAAATTAAAAAATGTAAACCACTATAATTATGTTGGTTGAAGTTTAGGGTTACCTGTTCCTGACGGCGAGTGAAATGGCTGCTCGTAGCTCCTAGAATCGACGAGTGAAGATTTGGCTCCAAATGCCACTAATCCTCCCAAATTTGGCAAATAGAACAATGGTGACTATACTTGGTTTTTATTTCTATTTATAAACAAAATGGAATATTCCTTTTTCAAATATTTGATGCCGTTATGCCATTTTCTATAGTTTGGATCGATTTTATTTATTTGAACGTTCAGTTGACTATTTGACCTAGTTTTCGAGTGTGCAGGAGTTGTGAAGTGTCTTTCTACGCCATTTTCGCATTGGAACGGTCATCTCAGGTATGAACACCCCTTGAGTATTTTGTCATTTGTCTTTTCAATTCATTATATTGTAATTATTTAATGAAATGAGCTTACTTTTTGTTCTTTCTCGTGCTCTTGAAACGACGAGAATACGTTACCGAGTTACGATTTATCACTTTTCTGGGCTCGATAAACTCCTACGGAAAAGGAACCCCCCCGGAGTCTATCTTTAAGCTCTTTTCAGGCTCTCGAAATACGAAAAGATTGCCAAGCGAACTTGTCGCGTTCACGCTTGTAAAAGAATTTGAATGGTCATCTTCCTGGTGATAGTTTACCACTATTTCGGACTAGGGGGCACTAGTTACGAAAACAGTATACTCCAACCAATCATGACTGGAAGAGTCCTCTTCCGCATTGTTTTACCCTTTTTCGGGTGATGAGGCTAACTTTACGAAAAAGGACCATTGGAGTCTTCTTTAGTTCTTTTCAGACTCTCTAAACATGAAATGACGACCGAGTTTACCTTCTATGGACTCGTTAAATTTTCACATTGAAGGGCCCACCATGGGATGAACCCCTCCTATCCCAGGTTTGAAAAATATTTGGGATTGGACTCCTCTATGAGATGAGCTATACTTAAGCATCTGGTTACCTTCATCAAGATAGTAAAAAACACATGAGGCACTCATCGTTCATGATGGGGAAAAAGGAAAGCTTTTGTATTACACCTTTATTAGTGGCAGTACCTAGTCATTCTTGAACATGGCACTCATTTGCATTTGGATATAGTACTTGGATCTTCTGTTTGTCCTTGAGTTTCGCTTACTTCCTAAGTCTCGTTACTCCTTTGAGTTATTCAAAGAAAGATTCCACCCTTAGTTGCATTAGGAGTTCGTGTCGTACTTGTCATGTCAATACTGCCAAGTCATGCCATGCCCATGTTCAAGAATACTTTCACTATTCATTATTTGCAGTCAATACACCTTCGATCATGTTGGTCTACTCTGAGTCAATCTTGCATGTTATTGTACCATCCGATCCACTCTACACATCCTTTGTTGTGTTTCATGCCGATGATGGGGGATTCATCATGGCCCTCCTTCGACGGATTCATCCTTTGCAACTTTAGCTCATCATCCGAGGATTGAATCTAGAAACCAACCAAGTACCTTGGCTCTGCATGCCTCAATGACAGGTTACCTCGCTTTCGACATGAGTTTACATCATTGACTCTTGATCGAAATATTTCATCTTGCGTTCGAATTCAACTCATTTATTCATGCTTGGTGACATGTACTGTGATACCTTGGGGGGATCATTGACATTAATGGTGATTTCCCTTGCACTTGTTAACGGTATACATCAATGACCGGTAATCAAGTGGTTTCTACCATGTTCGACGTCAAGACATTTGTAATCACATGGATAGATTCATATCATTGCGGGTTTATCTTGAAAACCCTGGGGAGTCATGTTTTACCCAGGTTGCGATGGAGTTTGTATTGAGTCATATTACACAGATCCACATTTGTATTGGTCGTGGCTGTGTTACCATCTCATCATGGATCTACGCTTGTGTCTAGTAGCCATGATTGTGTTCATTCGATCATTACTACCATGGATCTGCATTGTATTGGTCAGAAGCCATGTTGTACATCATATGATATTGTCAGTTCAGAGTCAGTTGTACTGCAACAGTGTCCTTCATCCGACAAGTCCATTTTTCCATTCTTTCTGTCAAAGCATTTCACCTGTCCAATATTTAAACAGCTTCATGCTTTGGGGGGCATTCTGTTACACCTAAAATCTTACCACCATCATATTCAGTGTATACATCCCTGAAGTTCCATTGGCTAAGTCATTTACCTGGAAGGGACATCATTGTGCTTATGCTAGGGTTTGAGAGGTTGTCGCAGGCTGCACTCATGCAACCTGTGACGTCGCACCTTGCTCCATTACAGGGTGCGATGAAGTCAGTTAATGGGAAAAAATAGCTTCTTCGATCCCATTCTCGAAGGTTGCTGACTTGGATCCTTATCCCTGACCTGTTGGGGGAGCTGGCTTTCGGTTCCTAACCTCTTGGAAGGATCCCCTATCTCTCTCCTACCATATCTCAACCTACCCTATCCATACCCTATCCACTTAGTCCTATATAAGTGAAACTCTACCCTTCTCAAAGGGAGGAAGTCTATAATGTCTACATGCTGGTGAAATCATCCTTGAGAGATCTCTACTCATCTATTGTGAGACTCATACTTCCTTTGGAGGATATGGCAAATGGCTTGGATGGAGAAGGGCTGCAGCGTTAAGCCTTGGTTGTAGTTCTATGTCTCTACTATGTATTTCCCTATTTACAGTAATACAAATGCTTTCCACCAATATTGTTCATGTGTGTGATGATATTGAAGAGTTTACCTGCTTAACTGTTTACTTAGATATCTTATTGTATAGATCCTTTTTACTCGTTTTGTGTTATTCTTGTGTATTGACAGGTCTTGCAGCTGAGATCTGACAACTGCGGGACGTGGAGCAACATTCAGGAGAAAGGATTGCGAAGCTAAAGGTAAGACATCTGGCACTTGAGCCTTAAGTAGATCTAGGAAATCCATTTGTAGTCTGTTCTATTTGTTCTAGACTCACATTGAGCTAGGTAGATCCGGCTCGTATCCGCTCAAGTGGATTGTCCGTCAAACACGACCCATGGTAATATATCTCTCTCTCTCTCTCTCTCTATTTATTAATTATATTTCTTAATATTGATTATATTTGTAAAATTATATTGTTTTAGTATCTATTATACATGCACTAATTTTGCATGATTGAAGAATTCCCCAAGTAGTAGTAGAAATGATGTTGTACACGCTGAGGAACATGAAGCGGATAATGAAGATCAAGTTAATGATCACATGGAAGTAGATTACGACCATAACAAAGTTGAAGATGATGGGACAAATCAAATGATCCAAGGCTTGTTCGGTCAGCTAGATGAGGATGGGGACAATGATGGTATTTATGATGAAACTTTGATGGAAAATGCAAATAAAAGGATTTATAAAGGGTCAAGATAAAATCTTCTCTCCACTACATTGCTTCTGATGAACTTAAAGGTTAAGAATCATTTGTCAAACACTTGTATGACAGAGATCCTAAGGTATGTAATATGATTCATTAGATATACATAAAGGTTGACCTTTTCACCTTTTTTTAAAGTTAATTAATGTGTTAAATAAGAATGTAATATTTACGATTAATATTCTTTTCATTAACTAGTTAATTTTCATGATCTAGATTGTTAGGTGAATTTTTGTTACCATCATAAATTTTTTTACCTCGCACATATCAAGATTTACTTGCCATTATGAAAGACATTGGAATGGAGTATCAAAGTATAGATGCATGTCCTAATGACCATAGTATATATTATGGACAACATGCATCGAAAACTGAATGCCCAGAATGTCATATTAGTAGATATCGAACCAGTCAAGTAACAAAAATGGTTACTCGAGAGGTTCTTCGTCATATTCCCATAATTCCACGTTTGAAATGACTATTCAGGTGCAAAAGCATAGCACAGTTTATGGATTACCATGCGCGGAATAGAAATGGAGATGGTTTTCTTCGAATT
Organism: Larix kaempferi; assembly: GCA_027924585.1. Lineage (NCBI taxonomy): Eukaryota > Viridiplantae > Streptophyta > Pinopsida > Pinales > Pinaceae > Larix > Larix kaempferi. Next base: position 1,842,482 of record BSBM01000236.1, read on the forward strand.
CCTGCAGATGGATATGAATATAGGGAAATTGAGGAAAAATGGCCAGATTTTAAAGATGAACCTCGTAATATTAGGCTTTCATTAGCAACCGACAGTGTTAATCCATTCAGAGAGCTTAGATCTATTTACTCGGTGTGGCCTATTTTTGTTATTAACAATAAAATTCCTCCTTGGATGTCAATAAAGAGGGAGCACATAATGTTGACAATGATTGTTCCAGGTATTTGTCTATATTAATTTTTCGAATTTGACATTTTCATTTGTCTTATTTTTGGCATACTATAGTTTGTCTATTTATTTACTTATATATATATCATGGTAGTAATTATGTGTAATTTCAAACAATTAGGCAAGTACCAAGTTAAATATATGAATGTATATATCGAGCCTCTTATCGATGAGTTAATACAGTTATGGAACGATATAACTATGTATGACATCTGTATACCAATTGGGAAAAATAGATTTAAAGAGGTCATTCAAAGTAATAGAGTAGCAAAGCAATGATGTAAAAGAGGTCATTCAAAGTATTAAATTTACCACAGGTTTTTATTCAAACATAAATAATATCTTAACCAAGAAAGGTGAATTTGGTGGGGTTAAAACCCATGACTGGCATACATTCATTAAGGTAATAATTTTTTTATTCATATTTATATATTTGGCGTATTTACCTTTTTGGATTTTTGTTTTATTTTTGTCTATTTTGAAACAAATAACGTTTCTTTTTTATCGTTACAGTATGTTCTACCTCTATCTCTCCCAGACGAATTTGACAACAACGTCAGACAAGTTATATATGATCTTGGAAAATACATGAGGTAAGTTATAGAGGTGACTAATATATATGATTTTTTTTCAATTTTTTCTTGTACTTAATGACATGTGTTTTACAGTTTATGTTTTGTTGAAACATCTTATTTTCTTTCGTCATAATCTGTAGATGGTTTTCATTGAAATAAATCCATCAAGATGATATAAACTATTGGAAGAGCGAAATCCCCCCGGCTAATGTGTGAAATGCAAAAGTTTCTACCTCCAACATTTTTCAATGCACATGAACACTACCTCATACACCTAGTTGAGGAGATTGAAATGTGTGGACTTGTGCACACAAGGTCAATGCGGATGGTGGAGAGGCACTTGAAATCATTGAAGGCTTTAGTTAGACATAGAGCATGTCCCGAGGGTTCAATGGTGAGAGGATATATGGTATATCAATCCATGTTGTATATTAGTCACTATATTCCTAAGTTAGTAGAGCGATTTATGCATGCCGTGGATTGTATTTGGGATGTGAAGTCCATCAAAAAAATTGAAAGGGAGCAGTTGTTGGGGAAAGGAAGAATGAAGAGACTGATAGGTAATTAAATTGTGTAGATTTATGATACATACAAATTCTTTGTTTTCTTAATATATGTTCATAATCATTTAATATGTATTCTTTCATCATTTATTAATATTTACCATGGTTATAAGTAATATATAATATTGTTGATTTATGTTTTTTTGAGTCAGTTCATCGAGATTGGGAGGAACTACATTTATACTTTGCAAACAATCTCGACTGGATGAAGGTATGGATTGACAGATGTAAAGAACGCCATGGTGGTAGGTTATCATGGCAACAATTGTCTGAACTAGTTAGATAAGTTGGTCGTCATGGAGTTGGTGATGTTACACAAAGGGAAAAAATATTTAGCATATGGTTTGAAAGATGGAAAGGCAAGCAAAATCACCCATTTTATACAGTTATTTTATATTATATTAATGTGTCCGTAGGTGTGTTTTTTTCAGATACTTTCCAAGTTATATAAATATGTTTATTATTTGTCAATCCATGTTTTACATGTCTAGCATACTGCAGTTGAAACACGACAAGGCTATTTGGTGCAATGGCCGTAAATTTCGTATCAAAAAGTTGGATGACACCATGAAAAATTCTGATAGTGGGATAACTGCAGTATTCCACCTCACAAATGTTTCCTCTAGTAGAGACAGACATCCCCGAGGAACTAAAAATCAATACTATGGGTATTTGGATGATATAATTGAGTGTGACTTTAATTCCTTCAAATTAGTTCTATTCAATGTCAAATGCTATAGATTACTACTGCATGGAGTTGATGAGGAGAGAACTATTATTCAACATGTGAATGGATTTCCGATGATTAAAACACAGTGTTTGAAAATACAAATGATCACTACGTTTTTCCAAGCCAGTGTGAACAAGTATTTTACTCAAAGGTTCTAGGTAAGAGGGATTGGTCATTTGTTGTTAGATATGATCCAAGAGGAAGGCCAATAAAGTACACTATAGAGGAAGAAGATGACATTGAATAAGATCAAGATGATGCAGATTAGCCAGAGAAGGATGATGTATCGACAAACGAAGAAGATGGATAAGATGAACTAGGCGTAGGAGACGATGAGTACCAAATCTTGATGATGATATTGATGAAGATATGCTCGAAACTAACATTGATGTAGATCATGATGATATCGACAATCCTTTGAAAAAGCCACGTCACACTACAAATATGCCATGTCACACTAAGTTAAAGGTGTTATCTAGTGAAGGTCAACCTATAATATCTCATTATTGGTAGTTGACAAGTATGTTGGGTTTGTGTAGAGTTAAGAGATGATGGTTGAAAATAATAATGAAATGTTTAGATTCTCGTGCATACACAATAAATGATATAGTGGTATTTTTTTTTAATTTATATTATAATTTATTTAATTTTTTAATAAATGTACCACTACTTCTTTTTATATATTTAATAAAATTTCAAAATAAAAAGAAAAGCTAAAATTCTAATGAAAAAATATAATTACAATAATACTAAAAATAAACAATATCTATTTTTATTTTATATTATCACTACTTCTAAATTCTTTAAAATATAAAGCTCACAATAATTAAGATGATAGTGGAGTAATCTTGAAATAATAAAAGCATTTATATAACTAAACTATTAAAAATAAAAATAAATAAATTTTAAAAAAGTGTCATAAATAAAATAAAAATAGGAGTGAGATAAAATAATATTTCTTTATTTTTGCGATAACTTTCTCCTCCAAACTTGGAATTTGACGTTTTGGTACCATTAGAAATGTCTCGTCGAGACCTTTCCAATGGTACCAAAAACGTCAAATTCCGAGTTCAGAGGCGAAAGTTATTGCAAAAATAGTGAAATATTATTTTATCTCACTCCTATTTTTATTTTATTTATGACACTTTTTAAAATTTATTTATTTTCATTTTTAAGAGATTAGTTATATAAATGCTTTTATTATTTCAAGATTACTCCTCTATCATCTTAATTATTGTGAGCTTTATATTTTAAAGAATTTAAAAGTAGTGATAATATAAAATAAAAATAGTGATTGTTTATTTATTATTTCAAAATTACTCCACTATCATCTTAATTAATGTGAGATTTATATTTTAACGAAATTAGAAGTAGTGATAATATAAAATACTCTATATTTATTATTTCAAGTATATTTATCATATTTCGAGATTAACTTTTCAAAATCTTAACCAAGGTGAGGGTTATATGAAGTTAGCTATTGTCAAATAAAATTATGACACATAAGCATCTTTAACTTCTTATGTCCAACTCAACCATAATGGTTGACCAAAGTTATTGAAATTCTATTGGTTTGAGAAATCCAACTCATCCATGACAGAGTTTTTTATAAGGCCCATTTTAGTGTGACATGGCATATTTGTAGTGTGACGTGGCTTTTATTTTTTTATTTTTTCTGCACTAGTTTGAAGGATATGTTGGAGAAGGATTTTGTATAAACTTTTTTATGGTATTCCCATTGGGGAACTATTTTTGGAATGTGATCATGCATCTACAAAATGTAATTTTGTTATATATAAAAAATATATATATATATTTTAAGGAAATTAATGTAATTATAAATAACAATAATTATTTTTTAACATTAATAAAGCCTAATGAAAATTTTTGCGTTGCAAAGAAACACGAAATGAATTTTGTATTGCAATGTGACACAATTAAATTTTCATCAAAATGCGACATAGTGAAAATTTTGATACTAATACAATGCCCAAGTGTCATTTTAATGTGCAAAACCAACACAAGATGTCATTTTGATGCATAACTATGAAGCAAAAGTAACACAATGTTCACCAATGAATGCTTCAAATATGTTTCAAGCCTTTAAAAAAAAGAGAGGAAGTGACAAAAAATTTGATGCTAGGGCCCTATATTGTAGTAGCAGATCTCTTATTGAGGGAGCTGATGATAATTTTTTAATATGCCCCTATATTTATTTGATCCAATCCAATATTTCTAGTTTTAGCTATACATTCAATAATAAAAACTCATCTGATTCTTTTTTTTGAAGTGATTCTAATAAATCTTCCTCATTCTCAAACTATCTTACTCTCATGATTTATTGGCTAACTCTCTACTTCAAATTTTATCACATTACAACTTTCAAATTCGTTCAAATAACATACATAGGGTTGTTAGTTTCTATATCTACATAGATTCTAGAATCATAATAAGAGATTTGAGGTTCACAATAATTACATATTGTACATGGGTTATTTATTGTACATGATGACTAGTCTCTAAATATATGTGATATGAGATTAGATATTCGCTAAAATACATATCGCACATGGATTAAGCTTAGGATGATTGCTCAATATACATGATATGATGTTCAATTTCGACAAATAACAAATTTATTAAGATGTTGATAGTTTTTAAATTTACATAATATGATCATATGTTTCGATAGATATTAACCCGATGCGTTAGCTCAATCCTAAAACCTACCTTTGATCCATATAATACCTAACTATTACAATAGGAATCACATATAATCCATCATCCCTTACAACATTCATCACTTCAAACACATATAATGTATAATCAATAACCATTATAATCCTAAGCCCATATGAACTCTAAATTCTAACCTTTAAACACGTCAACTCTTAACCAATAACCCATATAACACATAACACCTAATGTCAAATCCATAATCACCATCCATTAACTAGATGTAACCCTCATAAAAAATTATATAACCCCAACCCCTAACTCCTAACCTCTACTACCCCTAACCTTAACAACTATATCTACTAATCAACATAGCCCCTAAATTTTTAAATACTTTATAACCTCCAACTATTATACTCCGTAACTTCTAAAATCCATAATACTTAACCCTTTACAATGAAAAACCCTTAATACATACTACTCTTAACATCTATCACTCCTATATTTCCTATTACCTCTCACTTGTAATATATTACCCCTATCCCTCAACACATATTACTGGTTGTAGTTCACAACTCTCATAATTTAACTATATTATCCATTATAAGCCATAAAACATACAACCCATAACCCCTAAATCATATAACATTTAATCCATAAATCTATGCTATACATAACCCATACTACCTAATTTTTATCACTCCTATCATTTAACTTCCAACCCCTAACCCTTAGAACCCATATCACATGGCAATGTTGATAAAACTTAAGGAGGAAGGGATCACCAAAATAAAGGAACTTTGTAAAAATATTCATAATAAAGGGAATCAAATGAGGGTACTTTGTAAAAATATTCAGGAGGGATAGGATAGCATTATTAGCTAAGGGGAGTATACAAGAAAAATATGTGCATGGTATGATTTAGAAGAGGATTTTCATGCATGTTATTGAACTTTTTGAGTTATGTGAAGACTTATACTTTGACAATTTGGTTTTGTGCTTTAAAGTTTGATCCACATGGGGACAATGAGTTCCTTGCGAGGTGTTTATAACCTTAGATTTACGTAGGTAAGGAAACCAAAAACCACATATACAACTATGATTTAAAAAACTGATGCCACAAGATATGTTGAATGGGGCTAATAGGGAATTATTCATCATATAAGCCAATAGGGAATTATACATCATATAAATTCTATATTTTTAGGTAGACATATATTATGACAACATGGATGGAAAAGAGAAAGGGGTTTGATATTTGTGGAGGGGGGAGGCTAGTCAATGGAAAACATTAATAGTGAATATGCAAAATTAAATAAATAAATCTAATAGAAGAAACTAATTGATTGGTTTGGTATTGGAACACATTGAGTGAATATATTGCTAATATGGGCAACAAAGTCATGTTTCTTGATGGGGATACCAATGAATCTTAGTGGCAGAATCCATTCCAAAATTTTAAGATTTTAGTAAGTCAAGGCTCTTTCTTTGATTAGCTTGGAGTAGTAAAATTTTAACATGGGGAAACACATGCATAGATTGAGTATTCCGTGAAGGTAAACTTAGGTTGAGTATTCCGTTCATTCTTGATTACATTGTACCCCATCTTGTTATTGATGTATAAGGTGTATATTAAAATGGGTAGTTGGGGTTTGCATGTGTAGAGGATTACCTAAGTAATTCCCTCGGATTACTACATGTTGTTCCAATAAGAATTAACTTATGGTGGGTAATAATTATTGATTCTACATAACAATAATTTAGATATTGCCTTAAAAAGGGGCTAATGAATTGTGTTAATGATGTTACAAATTAGGAGTTTACATATTACTTCAATTCATGTGTTGGTATGTTAATAGATATGGGGTTTCCTTATAAAGTAATGAATTGTTATCTAAATGTCCAAGCGGGTTAGTATGTTGGGTTGTAAGTTTATTTGTGAAAGGAGTTGTTACATAATTTTTCCAAGTGGTAATACCCATAGGATGTTGAGTTGTTAATTGGTTCCCTACATTGGTTTATAATTATTAATTGTAAGAAGGTCTACACTTATGGTTCCAATGGATCTAATGTAGAAGAAATTGAGGGGTCGGTAATATTGTTCATATTCGTTATACTAGAGATTAAATGGTTTCAACACATTGTAATGATATTTCCATATGGGAGTATGAATATAGATGTAGACACACCCAAGTAGTCATAAATTATTATTTTTATTTTGCGTCATCCCGGAAGGGTGTTACAATAGACTTGTTCTTAATATGGAACTTTCAACTTTTTTAAGATTCTAAATTATACACACTTTTCTTTCTACAAATGTAAAGGTTCCTTTTTATTTTAAAGTACCACAATGCCAAGGTAATTTATACATACTCAATTATATGTCCCTTGGTAGGCTTATCCCAATATATAGTCCTTAGTATAATGATAGGTCTCACTATCTATATTGAGGCTATACAATTTTTTTACCTTTCTCTCTTAAGGTCTATACTTATTCTAATGTTCTTTTCTTTCCTTTTTATAACCAAGCACTTGTATTCACAACTTCAACTCAAACTCCTCCTACACTAAGTAAGGTTATATATATATGTATATATATATTTGAATCATATTATCTAGTCCAAGGGCCTTAACCATATGAATGATTGACAATCTTCCTCATTCCTCACCACTTAGATTCATGCTTATATTCTTGCCAATGTAATCCTTCTAAATAAAACCATAAGATCTTGCAATACATGTGAAATCTAAACATAAAATATAGGTGAAAAATAAGGAAAATTTACATAATTTCACCATAATTATTCATTTGATTGACTTTTCAACTCTCTTCAGAGTATTCCTTTTACTCCCTTATCTCTTTCGTCCTGATTCAAAAGTAGAGACACCTCATCACCTTACGAGTGTGATTATCATTTTTTTAAATTATTAACACCTAGCTTGTGCACATATACTGAACTATGTGCCACTTAGGTAAGTTGTTTCCTAGTATATGTCTTTTTTTAGTAGAATATCATAGCTTCATCATCAGCTTTTTGGCTACACATAATTTTCTACATTTCTTAAGGTATATGCCTATTTCAATTATCTTATCCAATCCTTAAAATAATCAACTTTATCATTATTAAGTGCATAACAATTTGATGTATTCATGGTATAATGACGATTCCATTTACAAAGGAATTGGATGGGAAACACACTAGTGAAGGACAAACCCATTCAAATGGAGAGATCTCGCTCTAGGATAGAATGAATTAATGGCCTCCCAAGGGTTCCATATACTATGCAATTTTTTTTTAGAAACTTTGACTTTAGTAGAAGTGACTATTAAAATTTGAAAGGATACACCTTTGTAAGTCTTATTACCCAATGGGAAAAAGAGAAAAATATTTTTAGGATTGTGGTCTCATTGGTTATCTATGAGGGGGCTTAGTTAAATCTAATTAGATAGTATTGACAGCTATGATGATGGTCGTGTTGATTACAATGACGATGATTTCATTATCAACATCATCATCATCATCATCATCGTCACTGATGATGATGATGATGATGCTGATGATGAGGATGACGATGGTGTTGTTTATGATGATGACGATGATTACTGACGATGACGATGATGCTTATGATGATGGTGATTTTATTGATGATGATGATGATAATGATGACAATGATTATCATGATGATGATCAGGATGGTGTTGATGGTGATGATGATGATTGTCATCGACACCGATGTTGTTATCATCACCATCGCTAACATCATGTTCCAAGTTGCTAGGTTGATGTGTGAGTTGTTGCTATAAGTTATCCACTAGAATAGATCAATTGTTAAACGATTGTGGGAAAGGGATGGAAAATAAAATGTGATCGATACATAATATATGTATCAGAACATTCCAATTTCAGTACTAACATTGGAAATGATATTAATTACATGGCTTATGGGTGCTATATTTCTTGTGATTTGTTATCTATGTGACTTATCAACAATTGTAATTTTTTGTACAATGTTCTAAAGTAGGGCATGGGAAACATTCAAATTTATAGGCCCAAGGTCAATGTAAATACTTCTAAAATGGGAAGAGGTATATTCTAGGATTTTCTTGAAGTCATAACAATTTATGAATCCAAAAGAGGCATAATCCATAATTTCCTTGAAATAGATAATTTTAGGTCTATCTAGCTTGGAGATCTCCTTGATATTATTTTTCATCCACCTAGATAGAACCAAAGGCTACCAATAAAAAAACATAGAAGGAGAAAAAAAAAGCATTTTAACACAAAAGACCATTTAAAAATTTACATTTTAACACAATGAAAATTTAAAAAATTACATTTTAAGACAAATGAAAATTTAATAAATTACATTTTAACACAAAAACCCCAAACTATATAAACATTTGATCCATTGCATTGAAGCCCTAGTTGGAACACAAAGGGCGCAAACAAAAAAAGGAGTAGTGCATTGCAGTCCAAACACAATCGGTGTGTTATCCCTCAATCGATTGCCAAGTAGAGGAGAGAGTTGAGTGTGTTATCCCTCAATATTTGACCATCGAGCAGAGGAGACAGTTCAGGGTGCATTTTGACAACACTGTGAGGAATTTCAAGAACATCGTGAGGCATTTTGAGACAACCTTGAGGAATTTCAAGGAGCATGCCCTGAAGCATTTTGAGAACACCCTAAGGCATTTCAAGACTACTGTGAGGAGTTTGAAGACCACCCTAAGGAATTTCAAGACCACCGTGAGGCATTCAATACCACCCCGAGACATTTCGAGTAGCATACTCCGCGACAAGTGAAGGAGCATACCTTGGGGCATTTCAAGACCACCGTGAGGCATTTCGAGGAGCATACAACCTTGATGCATTTCAAGGAGCAAAGACCCCGAGGGATTTCAATACCAAAGTGTGAGGAGCAGAGGGGTAGAGACAACAAAGGGGAAAAATGTCTTCGGTAATCCCTAGCCTCTTTTGTATCTTTGAGCACAATGAGGAATTTAGGAATTTATGTATCTCTTAGCATTTTTTACCATGACATTTCCATTTTTATTGAATTTTGACTGATTTTTACAAGCATTTTCCTATTTTCAATAATATTATAGTGCTTTTATTTATCGAGCTTTATACTAATTGTTTTTCCCAATTTCGAGTATTCTTTTACTCTTTGGATTTGTCGAATTACTCTTGAGTATGATTAGAGTAACTATGGTATTCATTTTTGGGTTTGAACGACGACGTGGAAAATGAATGTCATAGGTTCATTGGCAAGCTATGCTCTAACTTTATTAAGCTAACAGAATATGTAGGGGACTCTCTGTGTTGGTCAAAGAGCCCTTGCACTGGGGAATTCATGGCTAAGTTAGGTTATATTGTTCAGGCATAATATGAATTCATAAGAGAAAATAAATGGTGGCGGGAGAAAATTTGGAAGTTACATGGATTCTTGAAATCCAAGATAGTTTTGTGGCTTGCGTTAAGCAATAAAATTCTCACGTGAGATAATGGTCTTAAAAGGGTATGGGTGGGTCTGAGCATATGTTCTCTTTGTAAAAATAATATGGAAACTATCTCACATTTGTTTGTGTATTGTCCTTTTGCATCCCAAGTTTGGCTTCAAATGGACCAATAGTTTAAGCCCAAAGCATCTTAAAACAAGCTGAGTTTGGTGGAGTATGTGCAAAAATTGCTTCTAGATTCCATAATGAAAATTTATTGTTCATTACCATGCTTCATTGTTTTGGGCTCGTGATTTCAACATCTTTCAAGACTAGGAGATTCTTGTCGAGGTAGTCACTGTTCTAGTATAAAATCTATCCAAAGAATACAAGGTGATGCACAAGGTTATGAAAAAAATAACTCCCATCATTCCTTCTCTCAATTTGGAGATCGCATGAAAATTCATTGATTGTGCCAACCAAGGGATCCTCCAATGTGTTGCATCAATGTTTTCCTCTTCACAAATTCTTGACACTTTTTTCATGTGAGGTATGCACCTGGAAGAGGAATGAACATGAAAGCATATTTCTCTACTTTGTGGACTCTTCTCTACTTTGCAAATAAATAGAGTATCAACAAGCAACAGGTAATTGGGGACTCCAAAACAATGATTGACTAGGCTAATAATAAGAAATCCGTGGAACTAATTTTCCTTTGACTTGTTTTGCAAGAAATTCAAAATCCACTTCAATCATTTGGATGGAGATCCTTTAGGCATGTATTCCATGAGCTGTATCATAAATCAAACAAGCTCCAAAGAGGCGTTGTTATTGGTTAAAGGCTCCTTCACTTTTTATGCGTTATTTGATGATCGTGAAGTCAAAGCGATCAAATTTCATTAATAGTCCACCTTGAAGTCCCCTGTAAAAAATTTAGCCCTTAAGTCAATTATGTCTTAGATGTTCAATCTTATGGTTGAAAATCCCTTTGGCGTTTTGAAAAATATGGTTATATGTTTACATATTAGAGTTGTGGACTTTGTTGACATCAATATCTTTGAAGCTTATGATTTCTATTATATTTGTAAAACCCACCCCAACTTCCATCTTCCCTATATAATAAACCTAACATACTCTTCATTGGAACAAAATTTGAGTCTACCCATTACTCAACAAGTATAGTCACTCAACTCCAAAATAATGTGAGTCAACTATGCTGGGACAAATGAAATCAACTCTAGTCAAGCTCCACAAGTCTTGGCAAGTTTGACCAAGACTTGTCAAATTTTACTGAGTTTTGATATCCAGTTTGACCATGACATGTCCATTTTTATTGAATTTTGACTGATTTTAACAAGCATTTTCCTATTTTCAATAATATTATAGTGCTTTTATTTGTCGAGCTTTATACTATTTTTTTCCCAATTTTGAGTATTCTCTTACTCTTTGGATTTTTTGAATCACTCTTGATTATGATTAGAGTAAATATGGTACTATGGTCATCATGTACAATAAATAACCCATGTACAATATGTAATTATTGTGAATCTCAAATCTCTTATTATGATTCTAGAATCTATGTAGATATAGAAACTAACAACCCTATGTATGCTATTTGAGCAAATTTCAAAGTTGTAATGTGATGAAATTTGAAGTAGAGAGTTAGCCAATAATTTTGAGTTAGTCTAGACTCAGTATCACAAAGAAAAGGAAAAATATTCCATGTGTCCCACCTAGAGAGGAAAAATGATGGCCTAAGTATGGAAAAAAAACATTTATGTTACATCATATGGCATTAAATCCTACTTGTTTAGATATTATGGACAGTTAAAACTACAAGGTAGGGCCTCTTCCTTGTTATCTCACGAAATCTTGAAGGAAAGGAGCTTCAATAACAAAGACCAACAAGTCCTTGAATCTTCAAACTAGACTAGTTGTTTTAGATGCAGTCACCATCCTTTTGATTAGCATCAATAGCCATCAATAGGGTTTTCCATAAATTACTAAGAAACCATTTTCTTCAATCCCTAATTCATTGAATATAACTGAGTGGTGTATCCTCCTTGTTGGACTGGACTTTGAGAGGCTCAGATCATTCTAAAAGTAAAATTTCTGAGTATAAAACAGGAAGGGTCCCACACTCTAGGTAAGTACCCTAAATTCCTCTTAATTAGACTTATTACTATTAGTATTATACTATTGGTTACATGTTACCGAAGATTACTTTAACACAAGGACCCCTTGTAGAGTCCTTCAAAGAACTAAATTTTCTAGTTTCCTTTTCCTAGATTCTTATCCCTTTCGAAAGACCAAATTCTTGTAAGACTCTCATTTGAACTAATCTTGTCAAACATGGCTCTATTTTCCTCTTCTTACACTATATTGGGAAAAAATGAGTCCACCTTGATAATGTCTATTATCTTTGGTTAGGGACGTTCCTCATACATTTTCTAAATTTTTTGAATGAAGAGCTCTGGCAAGTCCTTGGAAATAGTAGTTCATTGATCTCACCTTCCACTTCATTGATATGTGTACCTCTGTTTTTCTTCCATTGCGAGCTCATCTAGTTTGGACCTTCCTTATATAGTGATGATAAAAACTCACAGTTATTGTACGGAACACATCTGGACAATATTCCTTGAGAGGGCATGGATCCAATTATTCATCAATTTCAAAGACTAATTAAATCAACATAAAATATGAATTACATTTGTTAAAGGTGCATGGGTTTAATAAGACCTAGAGTATTGAAGTTGAAAATTCAAAGGATACACAAAATATTACATTTCTTGATGTTGAATTATATGTCATTGATATGTTCTTATTTGAATTTTAACTAACTATATATCTGATTTGATCGACTGAAGGTAGAACCAAATAGGTAACTTCCAGATATTTCTTCTTCGAGTGAGGGAATCTCAAGACAAACATAAGGAAATGCATCTGCATCTAGTAGATATGATAGGTGAAGACGACCATATTTGAAAAGATCAAACGAAAATTCCATAGACGTATGAAATTTTTTCTTGTCGAAGGAGGATCATGCTCCTATGATGATGAGAGAATAAGCCTGACATCGAGGTACTCGGGTATCAACATTTGGTGAAACAATGGGTACCTAAGGAATTGCCTCCGCTGAACACTAACTTCAGTGTCGATAATAGGATGTATCGCATTGCACCATCCTCACTACATGGCCTAGGTCTATTTTCCATGGATGGAATAACTGTAAAATAAAATACAATGATTGAATTAATGGACTATGTCAGACCATGTTACGACTAGAATGATTAGATTGTGTTGGTCCAATAGATGCGAAGTATGCGGAGATATGCACTCGCCGCATATTATATACATGTAAAAGACAACCATAAAAATAACGAGATACTATCTATATTGATGGAAGGCCTAAAGCTTCCAGAAATATCGCAGGGTTTATAAATAGCACACGACCCAGAACAACAAACAAGCAACCAAATTGCCTATTTGAGGTAAGCGAAGGAAATTGGGTAATTGTGCGCAGTAAAAAAGATAGATCCCGAGGAAGACTTACTAGTGGATTACCATTTGAATCGAGTAGATACATCGAATAATACTGTGTGGGTACTTATGCAACACCTATTTAAGAAACATATACTTATTGCATTATATTTTCTTTTCTTAAATAATGTATTAAATATTTCGTGGTTCTAATTTCATTGTATTGTGGCAGGCTGATCGTGGGAAAGGAATTGCCTCGAAACAAGTAAATAATGAAAAATTTTGTTTTTCATTTAACTTGGATTTTATTATTTGTCTATATAATTTTATATTTGTGGCAATCGAGGAAAAGAAATATCCTCAGAACCGATAAACATTCAACAATTTTAATTTACATTTACTATGAAATTTATCGTTAGTTTGTATAATTTTACTTGTCTGGCAATAAGTTTTTTTTTATCTTCAACAATTTTTTAAATATTTTGTGGTTCTGATTATATTATAATGTGGCAGGATGATTGTGGAAAAGGGCCAGTCGTATAACATGTAAACTAGTGACAATTTTGACTTACATTTACCGTGAATTATATTATTCAGTTATATAATCATATTTCTATGCCAATCTGTTATTTTATTTTTTTAGAAAACTAAAATAACACTTCTTTTGTTGAAATATGTAGTATGTGGGCCATGATTCCCATGATTCGCTTGGCGAAGCGGATTTGTACTCATCCCCCAACCCAAAGGTACTAATATATAAAAAGATCAATAAAGCAACATGGAACTTGATTGCTTGTTACACATTGTAGATCAAACTCCTAAAATTGAGGAAAGGATATTTCAACTTATGACACAGCTTAACACATATAAGGTAATAACCATAATTTAAAGTGATATTTTTATTTTGAATAACAATTATGATAGTTTGTTTTTTAAATTTTACGTTATCTAAACGAAGGAACATTTTCCTTTCTTATACATATATTTTTGCAACCTGTGGAGCCCAACATGCGTGGTCTCAGTAGTAGTGGGGATACGCAAATGCCACATATTCCAGACACAGGAACTCGTATACCTTCCAGGCTATTCAGTTCTCCACCTTCCACACCTGTAGTGGGTATTCATGACACAAACCCCCAGGGAGTCACATAGCCAAGCACTGGATGTGCTAACAGAGATGAGGCTGATGATTTGGTTGATTATATGGTTCCATTTCCTGGAGCGAGACGTGTTACCTCCATGGGGACCCTTTCGTGGACATTTATGGTTAATGATGAAGGAATTCCATTAAAGCAAGTAAAATTGCCAGGTAATTTTTGATATTTTACCTGTTTCATGCTGTCCATCTCAAACATAAATCATCTAGATTATTATTTTTAAATTAATGATGATATATTTCTCGTGTGTAGGAAACAATGATTTTTATAGGAACTTGGAGACCAAGGCGTTGTTTATTTTTGGGCCCACCATACACACGAGGTGGAATTCACAAAATTCCAAACTCAAGAATGAACTTTTGGATTATCTGGAAGGTCTCTTTGGGGTGGACACATTTAATAGAGATGCGGTCAGCTCCGCGGTTGGCCAACATTTAAAATATACACACGACACTTACAAGGTTCACTTGGAGGAGAACCCTATGTACGAGCGACCTATCATGATTCCAAAGAGAGAGTGGAAGGAACTGATTGAGGATGCAAAAGAGAAGAAATTAAGAAAAGAAGGAAATACACCACCTGGTCCCACAAGGTAAATTACATCTTGAATTCATTACCGGCAATTTTATTTAGATCTAAAAAAAAGTGTGGTGCATAACATACTGGAAAATTTGGATGATAGGTTTCCTGACACTTCGAAGGAAACAAAAGCAAGGATTTTCAAACATGGATAGTACAAGCTAGGCCAAGGCGGCTTCTTGAAGTTACAATCATGAATTGTAATTACCCAAATACCTTAACAATATCATTTGTATCGCCTTGCAACTTTTGGGTAATTGCAACCAATAACATAAAAAATACATACTCTTATGCAATGCGGGGCGACGGCTTCAGAACTGCGACCACAGAGGAAGATCTCAATCTTGGTTACAGTTCCAGCTATAAATTTTTTGTTGAATGACAAAAAATCTTGGGGAAAATCCCAAGATCCAGAGTGCAAGATAAGGTAAATAAAAATCAATCCACATTAACCTTTCATCAGTTATAAAAAAACATTCATGTTTGACATTGTCCATATAAAATTTAAAGTGTTACATCTTAGTTTTAATCAGGGGAGCAACACTATGAACGAGCCCATAAGTAGTGCAGAGCAGTGCACTGATAGTGAAGTGCCGTTGTAAGACGATTCTCCCGTTCAACCCCACAATGGTGCTACGTTGACTGAGCTCCATGACGGTAATATGGCTGGAACTTAATCATATACTTAATAATTTCGTAGTTATTGATTTTGTATTTATTTTTTTAAGCTTTTACACTAGCATTGTGTCCTTAAAATTTTTGTGGTTTCAATGGCAGAGAATGTTGTAATCGAGGGTCCTACATCTGAAGAGGAGAATAGGGTAGCGATTGCAATGATGCCGACCAGTGCACCAGGTAAATAATTAAATCATAGAGGTTTTTTTAACATTATTGAACCAATTCATTGATATTTAAAAAATGGCCGTATAAATTTAACATTTTTTGTTTTTCTAGGAGATGCCCCGTCACAACGGATTCCACGATGCGAGTATCATACCAGGTGTACATTGCATCAGAGTCCACAAGCATAAACAACTTCTTAAGAGCACCCAAAAAATCAAGACGACATTGAAGATGATGAATTACTTAAGAAGTATAGGAAGAAGACTAAGAATGTTTGATGAAGTATGATATTATTATAATTAGATAGACAGATGAACTGTACTTGGAACATATTTTGGATGATATACCTCATTTATAAAAGCTATTTTTTTTTTTACATTTTCCTTTGAATGAATTCTTGCATACTTTTTGTTGCATTACCTTTGAATGAGTTATTGCATACGTTTTTGTACTGATTAAGGTAAAATATGAAATATAGATGGTTAGTACTTAATTATGTTAAAAGCAAAAGGAAATCAAACAACTTTGTACCTTATTTTATCTCAACGTTCTTTCTTAGCTTTACAATTACATTTTATCAATTTTGTATCTATTTAATGCATATTTTCTAGTAAACTATAGATTGGGCATTGGGGAATTGAGAGAGATGTAAGGGGGGGGAGGGGAATTAAGAGATTCCTCCTTCACGTGGCTAGCCCTATTCAATACAGAATAATTTATTGGAGCCGTTTAATCTTGGATCAAACCTCCCTCGATCAAATAGAGCAACATCAAAGTCAATGTTGACTTTGTTGCTGCTCCAGATCGAGGGAGGTTTGTTCCAATATTAGACATATCCAATAAATCATTCTCGAAACAAAGATGAGCTTATTCACGAGTGTTAGTTAGTTATTTATCTATCAGTTTTTTAGTTTATTATCATCGAGTAAATCCATGTTTGAATCCAGGATGATGAGGGGCTAGTCCAAAAAGAAGGATCAGGAGGTGAAGGGAAGCATTGTAAAGGTATGTTGACATTATCATAAATATGCATCTTAAAATAGTAAATAATGGTACAAATATGACTTGTATTGATTTTGTATATATTTATGGAGGTTGAATTATTTGGCATTGCAGGTATTAGACATGGCATAACGATGGATGAGCTGTGATGAGGGGAGGTATGTTGTTTCCAATTTCATTCCATATTATGTTCATGTTATGTATTCAATTCCATATTATGTTCATGTTATGTATTTCATGCCATATTATGTTCATGTTATGTACTTCATTCCAGATTATGTTCATCCTACTCTGAATTTCACAACTCATGTATAGTTCCATGCCCATGAAAGTAGAAGTGTTTTCCCCAAAATCAAATATGTAGCAGGCATAGACTATTTGAAACCAGTCTATAAGGGTAGTCAACCAAAATGAACCAATTCTTACTGCTTGAAAACCTCCAAGATGTTGATTTCACTTATGTAAGTATGCTAGAAGTGAAATAAATGACTCATCAAGGCCTAATGGTATCTATGTTAAAATTATGGTTAGGTTAGGGTTTGAAGGATAAAATAGTACAACAGTAGTAGTAAATTTAACAAGACAAATTTAAAATAATTTTCATCTTTTTCAACTTTAACACTCCCTAATGATCACTGTGTTAAAGTTAAGGTTTCATCTTTCAAACTTGATACCATCTCCTTGGGTGATATCTAAGAGGAGTCTCCTAAACTACATGATCACATCAAGTTCACATATGATCCTACATCATAAATGACCTAAACAATAATTGCATTATATCCATTTGTGACCTTTACTAAATCACCACGGTTAGAATTGAGCTCACAACCTCTCTCCTCCCTCTTGTGCATGATCCATCCCTCATCATATCCGATAATTTGAGGTCCAAATGTGTCTATGGGTGCTTCTTTTATGCCCAATATTGCATTTATGCCTAGAAGTATACGTTGCACTAATTGAGAAAGGGTGGGAATGATTGGAAGGATTTTACACTAAAAAACACTTGAGATGATAGTTGAGTCTCCTACCACCACTACCACCACTATCATACAAATCCATTTGTCCTTTAGAATTATTAGGCCCATTGTACAATGCTAAGGCTTTTGCTTCAATATTTATTGAAAGTTCGAGTCCCCACTCCTATGGGGTGGCTTACTATTCACCAACGAAACAATCTAAGTCTTGACCCCTGTATTTGAAGAAGGCTCAGACCCTATCTCCTACGTTGAATATTGAAATTAGGGTAATGTTCAACGTTATATGCAAAAAATCACACCCATCTTCTAGTTGTATTTCTCGAAATCCACTTCACACCTTCAAAACAATTCTTCTCAACAAGTTTTGCTGGGCTATGCCAACTAAGTTCCAAAAATGCGAAACTAGTGAACCAGGACCTTAAAGTCCAAGACCAAAGAATAATTAGAGACTCTTCTAAACACAAGAAAATGACTCATTCTAGGAAATTGAGAGGCAACTTCTCTAACCAAGTACCTAACACTCATACACTCATCAACTACCCTCCCAAGGAGAAGCTCTTTGACACACATGGTGTATTAGATACCCTATACAACAATAACCTTGATCTTGTCTATCATGCAGTCCATACCACTATATTTTGGCCCTACCATGCACTCTCTTGGACATCTCCTTGAGATCGTATGCCAAATCTGCAAAAAATTCAAAGTTTCCAACAAAGAGAAATTGGGGATTTTCTATCGAACTAGGCATAAAGGCATCAAAATATTCAAGGTGTTTCAGTTTATGATGTCATTGATAAAAATGTCAGAGACACACAATAACCTTGTCTCACATATCTCTTGATGGGGATGGGTTGGAAATAACCTCCTCATAATGCAATATCGCTACACAACAATTGTAAATCTCTTGGATAAGTTTACAAGGCTTAGGTTTGTGCCTCTCTCTTTGTGCAAAGTGGCACAATCTACAACCTAGTATAGGATAATGTCTCATGGATGTTTGTAATGCTAATGTGGCATATGCATGTCAAACAAATTCTTTAATAATAATAATAATAATAATAAATGCCAACTTATTATTCCCAACTAGCCTAGATCCACTTTAACCTCTGATCTATCAAGTACCAAGATAGATCAAATTGCTCCTGGTGCAAACCTTTTTAAGGGTGTAAAGAATTAAGTTAATTTTTGCACCTTAATATATTTGGGTCCTATCAATGCTTGATATATCTATGTTTATGATGGATCTAAGATAGTATTTAACTCTATGGAAGTTCAAAATTACTTCACAACTAGGTTATCCACTTTCTCAAGGGTTGTCTACACCACCTAAGGCATTTGAGCCGAGACAAAACCAATTATTGTGCAATTTGACACTATATCATATGCCTTCCTTATTGGATGATACCTTGGTAGGAAAAAATTGGATACTACTAATGCCCTTGCATGCCTCGTAGGACTCATGTTTGAATTTTGTTTGGAGAGGCCAACAATTTGACAAGTCTACCTTCTAAAGTACCATATCTAAGGTGGCCATTTTTTCACACTGATTAACCAAAATGCAATCAATCTCATGAAGTCCCCTTCACAAAGAAGAGTGGAAGGTTCTACTATTTCCAACCACTCTCAAACCATTGAAGCCTTCAAACCTATCTGAACTCTCTAGTGATTGGAGCATGACATAATCCAATCCCCCAAAATGACTAGATGAGATTTTGGGAAAATATACAACACAAATCAAACATGGACTCCCTCTTCTATATAGGTAACCACTTTTTATTTCCACATGCTCACAATGACGGATATAAACATATCCAAGGAGCCACGCCTCCAACACTTGGGCCCAAATCTAGTTTGGGTAGCTAGAACTCACCTAGAAGGACCTAGATGTATCATTGACTATTAACGCTACTTATTTGTTACCCAATCCTATATTAGCCCCTCTAGCCTAAACACAACAACCCTAGGAATAAAAATTGGACAATAAGTTCCCCACTTGTAAATTAGATACTAAGTATCACGTTTGTAACTCATCATACCATTCATGTTCTATAAGATAATAAACATCCCTACTTACCCTTTTGGTTTGAACATCTCTCCTCTCTCTCTCTCTCTCTCTCTCTCTCTCTCTCTCTCTCTCTCTCTCTCTCTCTCTCTCTCTCTCTCCCCTAGAAAGGTCAATGATCCCAAAATACCAATCCATTCTAAACCTTTCAAATCTCAAGATGACTTGTAGACAGTTGCTTTAAAAAATCACATTTCCAAAACAAACAAAATCCCTCCTTACACTTTTATCTTGACCATATCTCCTCACTCCTTAAACCTTGCTCTTCTCTCCCTCTCTCCTTGAAAGATTAGTGATCCCAAATACCAATCCCTTTTAAACCTTTCAAGCCTCTATATGACTTGTATATGGTTTGTTTAAAAATGCACAAAGCCAAAACAAACAAAAACCCTACACCAAGAATCCTTAAATTTAATTTGTCACCCCTTGATTAGAAAAAGTCATATGTTAATAAATCATGGTCTGTGATCATATCACAAACATTGTTCCTGAGATGAGATTTGTGGTTTCATCTAGATCATTAGTCCCCTTGAATTATGCATAGATGGTTCATGTGCCTTTGATGTACCTAGTGGAGATGGTGTTAAATGCACTACTGTTGTGATATATCTCACCCTCATTGACACTTGGAATGTTTTATTTTGTGTTGATTTGACCGTGGTATGTGCTTTTATGCTTGGATAATGACTCATAAAACTTAAATTGTTACTCATTACTTTTTTTTTTGTAATGCTGCGGAATTATATTAAGCTAAAAATAAAAATACAGTAGAAAGTACATACTATGGTGGTCTGACCCAACCATGGAAATCTGAGAGGTCCTGCTGTACCAATTTATACAAAAAGTCCTTCCCAGAGATGGGGAAACATGATAGAGCAAAGGAGATTGCGTGTCCATGAAAACATATAAAATAAACATAGCAGTTGTGAAGCTTAAGAAAAAAGACAAAAAACCGAAGTGTTAACACCTAAAAAGTGCTCACTAGCTCATTCCCTTATTCACATGACCCATTTGTCCACTTTTCCACCATCTGAGCCTTTGAAACCAACAAAAGGTCACCAAAAGACCTTAGTACACCCCTTTTTCCATTAAAAAAGATTATTTTTCCCCAAACAAAGCATAAAAAACCCTCAAAAAGGGTCCAAATTCCCAAAAATATTAAAAAGGGAATTAAAATATTATGCAGGTGCTTCAGCATCAGAGGGCATCTCCTCGAGGATCGGGCAGCTATAGCAGGCATAGTCATCCTCGTCCTCCGGCTGCTGCAGATAATTCTTCACATGTGGTGGATCGATGTGCACAGGTGGTTGCGGCAGAGAGTTCTTCACATGTAGCAAATCGATTTGCACAGGTGGCTGCGGCAGAGAGTTCTTCACATGTAGCAAATCGATTTGCATAGGTGGCTAAGAGACTTTCATAGCCAGCTAAGTGACCTTCGCAGCTGTCCTAGTGTTTCTAACTGGTTGCTTGACTGGTAAGGGAGCAGTCTTCCTGAAACCCAAGATGGTGTTGTCCTTTTCATTGTGGGTGCACTTCACCAAAATCAGGCCCAGGGTGGAAGGAATGGGGAAGGTGGTCTGTATCAGCTCCTTACCTCTCAGAAAATCTGGAGCCTGGGAAAAGGGATGGACCGGATCAGGACTTGCAGGAGTGCTAAGAAAACTTCCACTCGCCATCATGTTTCTGGCTACGTGGGCACTGCTCTCAAGCTGAAAAACACACCGAAGGTGGCGGGTTGGAGCATACGTCTCCCAGCAGAGGGTGCTCTCTAGATTGTGCAAGGTGGCGGCCATGTTGGTTAGAGTGGCACTTAAGGTTTGTGTGGCGTGCTTCGATGTGGAAAAGTTGGCCACCATATCTTCCATAAGCTCCATGAGCATATTCTTCAGTAACCAATACGGATCCCATGGCTGAGCCTTACTTCCCATGGTGAGGATATCGGCTATGATGCGAGCCTCTGAATTATCCACCAGCAGGTGAACAAGGATGGAAATCTTTGCACTGTAACCCTTACGAGTTTTCCCTTTAGCTCGGGCTTCGACTTTCTTCCTTCCTCGAGGTCCCTTCGGCTTTCCCATGGTGCTTCCGACGAGCAGGATTTCGAGGAGGAGAATGACAGGGATGGAACAGGGGCAAGGTGACAGGAAATCGTGGAACATGGGATCCAGGAGCAGCGGAGCAAGAATGCAGATGGAAATGAGCGTGGTCATGATAGAGAGCCAAGTCTTGAAGCAGGTGAAGGGACATGAAGAGTTCACACATTTGGGAGCCATGGGGGGAGTGGGCATGGCAGCCAAACCAGGCTGGTGGAGGGGACGAAAAACAAGGGAGTTAATGCCGCAAGCGCCTGGACGTCATTTTGAGAGGAGGCCTGACGTCATTCCTAGCTGGCTTCCTGTCCTGCACCTGCAAAGGTGTCATGCCACTACTGAACCTTGTGGCATGCTCCTCGTGCCTGGCTTGATCGCCACCACCCACATCCGGGGAATTGTTACTCATTACTTAGGCATACCATGGTGTTATCATAATTTTGCATTACGAAGTGCATCGTTTCTTAATGTTGAGTTGTAACCTAACGAACTAAGTTTGTGTTACATCCATTTCACAACATTTTCCCTAGCCATTTTTCATTTCACTAGCCCTTTCATCCATTTCCATAATTTTCCCATTTGTAAGTGACTTGTCACTAGTAATTATTCAAGGTCTCGTAACTATTCCATATTCGAATGCCTAAATTAAAGCTAAAAGAGTATAATACTCTAAGAGTGAAGTTGTTAACTTAAATGGAAAGGAACATGAGAATCACTCCCTTCCTAAAAGACAGGTTCCTATGTACCAAGTTATCAAAGATAAATCTAAAGTAAAGGCACTAAGCCAATGAAATAAATGAAAAATAAAATAAAATAAAAGGATCGCAAACATAGGCACAAGGGTAACCATAATAAAACACCCATTTTCATAAGGCACGCATGTAGAAGAAATATCTATAACCCTAGCTCTCGAAAGCTAAGGGTAGACCTATTACACTCAATTGCTATGATGGTTAAATTTCAAAGGCCTCCTCTCTTTCCGAAGTACCACATTTAGTACATCACCTTCACCTAACTCTGGGATCTAGTTTATTTCATTTATTATCTTCATATTTGGATTCATTTCCTAAGTTAGATATTTGTTGACCCCTTTAGCACTTAAGCTCTAGTATTTTCACAATATAACACTTGCTATGACACATGCTTATGATGCCTAGGTACATTATGTGGGGTTCCCCTTTTTCTCACACACATGTGGTGGTGCATATGCTACCTAGATGATGGATGATGACTTCTTGGCATGTGGGAGGTAGTTGGAATTTTTTTGGGCCATTCATTGCACATTGACACCTATGTTGGAGGCGTTTGTTACATGTTGGACCTATCCTTGTCATCATTTATGTGACATCAAACACAATTTAAGGACTTGGTTACATGCATTGATGGAGCACTCTATACGGTGACCCTTCCATGGAAATATTTTGCATCAAACCCCAAAGGATTGGGATTGAATTGTCATGTATTTTGTAAGTATTCTAGCTCCAAGCAATTTCAAACTAAGCCCAAGTAGGGCTATCTCTAAGACCCCATGAACCAAAGGATTCAAGGCACTTGTCATTTTCAATCTCACCAACCATAAAAACAAAAGAAAATGTTTTCTTTTATGTTTCCCTTTTGTTAGCTAGAAATATGAATATTATATGGCTGGTTTATTTTCAAAATTTCTAAGCCATCATGGCTAGGTAAAATATAACCTTATGCATAATTTTAGGCTTGTTTTCATTAAATTTATTTATGTTCTACATCAATTTCCTAACAAAAAGTAAAACATATATAAATCTTCTCCTAATGCCTCATAAAATATTTTTTTATTAAGGTTTTGTGCTAGATTAACCACATTAAAATCTAGGTTGTTTCATCGAGTTTCAGGCAGATTTTAATGTTTATTTTGTTCATTTTTTTATTCAAGATAATTCTGGAAATTCACTTGGGTATATCTTATGCAATTTTGTAATATGGAATATAAATTCTTTCCATATACCTTGTGCATTTCCAAATTTGAATTTCAACGATATAATTACTTTAAGTAGCACAACCATTATCCTTGGACAAATATTAATAGTATGTAGAACAAATTTGAATCACAAAGTTAATTAATTTTAAAAAAATAGGTTTGGCACAAAACACTAGAACATTCTGGATCTAGACCAATGTATTCCACAAAAGTAGTGATGCTTCTAAGTGAAACATTAAATTTATATATATATATATTTTTAAAATTTCACAGCGTCACAATTGCGACGCACACAACCGTTGTTGGTAGAGAAACATCGTCAGAATTGTTTCTTAATGCCATCACCATTGTGATTCCAAAACGTTGCAGTAGTGAATTTCTGTCATCACTACTGCGACTTCATCCCGTCGCAACCACGACTTTCTGTCCGTCACAGTTGCTCACATTGTCGCAATTGCGATGAACAAAACCGTCGTTTGTATAGCAATACCGTCGGAATTGCTGCTTAATGGCATCGCTACTGCGATGCCAAAACATGATAGTAGCGACTTTCTGTTGTCTCTACTGCAACTTCATCCCGTCGCAACCATGAATTTCTGTCCGTCGCCACTACGAATTCCTACCGCCGCACATGCGATGTCAATACGCCACAAAGGTGACTTCCTTCCGTCACAACTTCAACTTCCTTCTGTCACAACTTTGACTTCCTTCCGTCACAACTATGAATTCCTTCCGTCGCAACTTCAACTTCCGTCCGGTCGCAATTGCGACTTACATTCGTCGCAATTGTGATGATCACAAGTATATTTTTGGTTGAAAACAATGTTTAGGTTTAGTTGCAATTATGACGTGAAAAATGCAAGAAGTGAGAAAACGTGAGAGAGTATTGGACGTCGGATTTGCAATGATTTCTGAGACGTCGGAATTGTGACGACATGTGAAACGACGTTTGGGCCAACCATAGTTTGTTGAAATACCAACATTTTGAGGTTGAAAGTGAGATGAAACGACCCTTAGAATTTGGTCCAAATGTAGTAGTGCTTTCCAACTTAGTTAGGTGGCTAACTTAACTGTCGTTATGCAAGTGTCACAACTCAAGTGTCATATTTTAGTTTAACATAAGTGTCATCTTTTGGCTCAACATAAGTGTCTTAATGCAATAACACTTATTTAATTAGATCTTCTTTGTTATCACTTAGTTAACTCTCTTTAACTAATCCTTTCTTGTTAACATCACTGTAGTGATCAATTCGAGTTCTCCTTTGATTTACTGAAGTTTATCAATTCGAATTCTCTCTTAATTAATTATTTTATGTGCAATAGGAATTATCTCATATCTTATCACATCTTATATTTATCTCTTATCTTATCTGCATGGTCCACATGTTCCAGTATAATTATCATATCAAATATACTAATTAGATTTTCTTAATGATGTGAACGTATTGTACTACTATCATTCCAAGTGGTTATATGCTAAAGTAATTCACTCTTGGCGTGGCCAGTCTCTAGATGAGACTTCATAGCTCAACCATGGTTATTAGTACATCACACACCATACATGCTTCGACATGCAAAGCATCACCTCAACACATGAGAATTTGTCTTGACACACAATACCTTATCCTTGACTAGCAAGACTGTACAACATCATCACTTTGACAAACAAAGCAATTTCCTCAACACATGAAGCTTAACCATTCTTGAGTCCAAATCAAGATTCTTCTCCAAGTTTCCTGAGTCCAATTCAGGATTCTATAAGGAACGACCTCAACACACGAGACTCAATCTTGATGCACAATATTGACCTGGAGAATGACTCGTGATGCTGTAACTTTAACACTTTATGCTTAGAAAAGGATACAATGACTAATTGTTAGAAAATATTTTGATAGCATGGATGCAATATGCAAGGATAAAATGATTGAATTTAATTATAGTTGAAGTGAATTTTCTAAACCCTAGCAATAATTCACCATAATTTCAATTACCGTGTAGACAAATGAAGGATGTACATGATTCATTACACACACACATTTTCCTAGTGTGAAATGAAACCACTACATGAAATCCCTAAAACAATTAAGTTTTAAAAACCATTGCTCCAATTTGTGAATTCAAAGGATAAGAAGAGAATAACGATGGTTCTCATAGCTAGATATACAATCCATGTAACACTCCTTTTTATGGTATCTTAACCCAAGTTTACAAACATCTTTAGGCCATACCTATTAATGAGTGAGGGCATGTACATATCTACTTTATAAAAAATTAAATTTAGGCCATACCTGGTAATGAGTGAGAGAATATACATATCCACTTTATAAAACATTAAATTTAGGCCATACTTGGTAATGAGTGAGGGCATGTACATATCCACTTTATAAAGCATTCAATTTAGGCCATACCTGGTAATGAGTGAGAGCATGTACATATTCACTTTATAGAACATTCAAAATAATGAGACTTCACATGTCTACTAAAAATGTTAGAAAGAAAAATAAACTTTAAATGAAACACCTACATAGTACAAAGATGTCTTCACATACAAATTTGATATGAACAATTTTGATTCCTCATTAAATAATAAAAATTCAGTTATGGAAGATGGTGTTGGTAAAAGGGAGTTGTATCCTTCTAGCTATAACTTGATGCATTAACATTAAAGTACATTATAACAATATAATCATACCCATGCTCGTATCACTGTCTCAAAAAATATACAAAATGGATCAAGGTCCAAAAGGGGGATTATCATTACATAGATAATTACATTATAGGTGTCCAATAAGAGACTGAATACAATGAATTGTAATCATGGTCTAACCATGGATGATCTAAAGAATTGATACATGGAAACAATAGCATTCACCAAGAATGCAAGATCACAATAACTGATGCTCCGGTGGATTTGAAGGGGTCCAACAACTGTATGGACTCAACAACTAAGAGTTGGAATCTCAGAGGTACAATGAGCTGCATTTAAAAATGGATACACTAGGAAACATGGAACTAAGGGGATTCCCAAAAACTATTGCCAACACAGCCCAGATATCACAAGGAGCATAAGACAATCATGGTTCCAAGGAGACTCAACAATATGCTAGTGTTAAAGGATATCCAGGGTCTTCGATAAAATAATGAAGGAACAAATACCCTCTACGA
The DNA here is from genome assembly GCA_027924585.1 of Larix kaempferi. Lineage (NCBI taxonomy): Eukaryota > Viridiplantae > Streptophyta > Pinopsida > Pinales > Pinaceae > Larix > Larix kaempferi. The sequence continues at coordinate 1,870,006 of BSBM01000236.1, forward strand.
ATCTCAACGATGCGATGATTTGGCTGAAGTTGAGCACGTGAGACACAACCGGTATAAGGGGCATTGAGGGATCCCCTCAGGTGGTCCAAGGAACTCATTAATGAGGTGTATGAAACCAAGGTACATGGACCTATGGGTATATCCTCTAGAATATATGTGTTGATGTCGACAGAGGGAGACCTACAACTACCAAGGCAATGAGGTTTCCTTGATAGGAGCATGAGGGATACAACCATAGAGGAAATGGAACTAGACATGGAACTGAGACACTAAATAGGGATATATGGGAAACTGAGTAGCGGGACTCGAACTTCCTTTGTTTAGAGTATGATAGTAGTGATGACATTGCAACATATGAAAATGATCTCGAGGGAGGGGAACATAGCTAGGGTGAACTTGTAGGGTTCGGCTTGGTTAGGATTTTGTTTGTTTGTTTGTAAGTAATTAATATGTACGAATTGTTACATGATTTGATTAAGTGATCAATTCCCTTTTCTGAAAACTTAAAGCAAGCTGATAATATATTACTTGTAAATAAAGTCACATAATCCTAACCATAACCTTATTCCAAATCACACATAATACACTACGCATTCTATTGCACTTCATACATTCACAAGTGTTGGCAGTGTATTTTAAATCACAGTAATTCTCAATCAACTTTTAGTATAATTAACATGAACATACAATATACAGTATGTGATATTCCGAACGCAAGATAATGTGAATACATGAGTTAACATGAATAGATAATCTATATAAATATGAATCAACCTAACAACATTGACTAATGATACGATTCCACCTATGTTCATAATCAATTTATTACAACTCATGTTAACCACTACTTAAGCCATTGACTCTGAATGGATCATTCGTAGTCAACATAAGATTGACTCGATCTATAACCATACAACGCAAATTGCACAAGAATAATTAATATAATAACTCGGAGTCACTCGATCGGTATAGACTGAGCTTGACTGCACACCATATAATTAATTAGTTGGTCGTCTTGCATGTCGATCACAAATAATTTAGCATGAGGTATGTGGGAAGTGTCTCCACTTCCATAGCCACGCACTACCCACGTTGTGGTCACAAACGTTCGTTGCCAACCTATACATAGTTAAAGTAGTACTTCAAGCATTGCATAACACCGATCCATTGATCGTGTGCATGTGTTTACTTTTCACATGCGACTGAGTAAAAGAAGTATCAACACACGGTCATACTATCGATTCACAATTGATCTGTCTATTAACGAAATACAATATATGATATTATTTATACGGTATCGATCTGCAGATATTGATCCATTCCATACAAAATGTAACCATAAGAAAACGTTTAAGGCACATGGAATCTCATTCTATACAATATGCAACCATAAGAAAGCATTCAAGCACAAGGAATACCATTCAATACAATATGCAACCATAAGAAATAATTCAAGCCACGTGGCGTCGATCCACAACGATCAGTCCACTTAATAAGAAATATAAACATATTAAAATATTAAATTCAACATGTAGCATTGATCACAGAGATTGATCTATGCCATGCTATTGCAAACATAAGAGACTTACGAATTCATCTACATGGAATCGATCCCAAGGATCGATCCACCCCATATTAAATGCAACATAAGAAAATATTAAAGTCATCCGGGAGGTATCGATCACAGGGATCGATCCATCCCATGATAAATTCAAATATAATAAAATATCAAATTTATCCATGTGGCATCGATCATAGGGATCGATCCACTCTTATTAAATGCAAACACAGTGATCTGGCGTCAATATGAGGGTTCGATCTCTTCCAATTTTTTTTGAACTGTGTGTAAACCATGTAAATGGTGAATGCAAGTATGTGAACCATGAATCGGGAAACAATATAAGAGATCAATCACCTTCCTTTCACGGGCAATGTATACTCAATTAAACCATAGTGCACAAGTATAGACAATGATCTGGAATCGATCAAGGATCAATTGCCTTCCTTTCACGGTCTGCGTTTAATCGAATTTAATCCACATTGCAATGTATAGAAAGTGATCCAGAGTCGATTAGAGATCGGTCTCCTTCCTTTCACGATCTGTGTATGATTACAAATTTCAAATATTAAAACAAAGGTCCGGTATCGATCAGAGATCGATCGCCTTCCCTTCACGTTGTGTGTGTTATCACGTTAAACCATAGTGCAAGTGTTAAGCAGTGGTTCAGAATCGATATGAGATTGATCGCCTTCCCTTCATGTTGTGTGTGTTATCACATTAAGACACTGTGCATATGTAACATTTACCAATATTAGAAACCATGATTAGTGATCCGGCATCGATCAGGTATCGATTGCCTTCCTTTCACGATCTATGTGTATCAACTTAAATCATAAAGAATATGTAAACATTTAACAATTGTATAAACCATATTCAATGATCCGGTGTCGATCTGAGATCGATCGCCTTCCTTTCACTAGCAACGTGTATTCAAATCAAACCATAATGCACCTGTAATCATTTCAGCCAAGGTGAAAACCATATTCGTTGATCCGGTATCGATCCCAGGGATTGATTGCCTTCCTTTAATCAAACAGTAAGTTGACATTTTAATCAAAATACAAATACGATCAGAAATCCAACATCGATCACAAGGATCAATTGCCTCCCTTTCATCAATCGGTAAGCAAACATTTAAATCCAACTACAATTACGATCTAATATTCAGCATCGATCATAGGGATCGATTTCCTTCCTTTCTTCAAACTGTAAGAAAACATTAAATCAAATCTCCAGTTTGGGTATGGCTACAACGAACCGACATGGATCTACAAAGATCTACCGCTCATCGTTTTGGTGGTTACATAGAGATACCATTGATTGTGGTATTCTAATGATGACCCACAGGTTGATCTACATTCCTTAATGAAATGAAATGCAAGCTGGAATAAGTGTTACAACACCCAAGCTATGGGAGAACGTGGACGCCGTCAAGGTTGGGTCAACCCGCATATAGGATAATTTACATGTAATACTACCCAGTCGAAATTTCAGATGTCGAGCTTAACAAATAAAACAAAGTATAACATTAATAACATACCCATGGGTTTACTAAGCTGCCTCCTATGAGTATGGAAACAAGATAGAGTCTAAAAAATGTTGTGTGCATATCCAGTGTGGAATTGTGAGGTTCACTTTTCATTCTTTGCTATAAAAAATCTAACTTAAGTTATTTTCATTGCTAAAATCTATATATTCAACATAGTTTACAATGAATCTATAATCACATGCATTTTCATATATAATCAAATAAATAAATTATACCTGTCCATTGAGTGTTTGAGTTGGTGACAGTGGTACCGGAGCTTAATTTCTTCTCGATCCTCTTCCAAACTTCAAAATTCATTGACGGACCCCTCGGTTTACCTCCCGACCATATCAAGAGTACTCTTCTTCCTCCTGAACCACCGAGAAATTTGGGTCGTAGAGCTTACACACACATTAGAGATCCAGAAGTGGGATTCCCCCCTACTAAGATCTTTGGAAAAACTCACAATAAAAGCAAATCAATGTCTTACAATCATTATGGTGGGCATATAGCCATAGGGTATCCTCCCCTTTCCTCTTGCCTTCCTTAAATAGGAAATTCCTCTACGACACATGTCGCTTCATGCAAATATGCCTAATATTTTAATTATTCAAATATAATTAGATCACCCAGCCATGTGTTCAATTCCTAAGAGAGTGCACCTACATTCCTAGATTTACTCAAGTTTGTCTCCCCTGATGCTTCAATCTAGTCTCTATTTTTGTGGGTGCAAGTGGAGATGTCTACATGATAATATTTTAGTATACCATTTGCTCCTAAACAAATATTCTCCATTATTTAAATTACAAATAATTATTTCATGTGCAAATGGCATAAATGCAATTCTATATGCTTAGTACATAATATTCATCTGTTTTCTTATCTTGGGTCTAGGCACCACTTCGTCAGGTCCATCTATCCCTCATATTATTTTTATCAACATGGTACCACATTGTCGGGTCCTTTTGTTAGTACTTTTTTGTTGCATCTAATTTCCAGGAACTTCATGTAGGGATTTAGGATCTGTTATCTTCAATCCTCTGTCTACACTCTATTGGATACTAATGGCATTGAGGAGTAAGTCTGTTCTTACTGAGTTCCCCCCAACCTCGTACGTGACCAACTCCGTCATGTTCCACTTCGCACGGCTTCACGCTTCCCCGAGTAAGCGGATAGGTGCTTTTTAACTCATGCGTGGAATCTGTAGGAAATCGACACCGTCGTTGTTCCTCTATGTGTGATTTTATTCGTACTCTACGACCCATTTATTTCCTTTGTGATTCCGTCAGTGAATTATTTCACCTATCGCTGCACACATGCTCCAAAGCACACATTAGTAGCTCTGTTCTCATTCATCATAATTCACTTCGTAATCCACTAATCGTTAAGCAACCGTAATTTACTCATAACATCATATATTTCATCAATTTGCTAATCATCAAGCAATCATGCAATTCTTTCGTTCACATCATATATTTCATAACATAGCTAGTCGTTAAGCAGCATATTCATGTATACTCATTATATATTTCCTAAAAAAACTAATATTTAAGAAATCATACCTTTATTCATCAAATTCAAATAAAATATCCATTTCCAAAAATGCCATTCAATTCATTGCTTTTCATTCATCAATTTGTCGTCATGTACAACATCAGGTGTTTCTCAATTATTCAAAAATATATAATCAAGGGGTCATTTTATTAAATTTTTATTCATCCACATCACCAGACGAGTGCCCTAAAGGTCTACATCAGTCTAGGGGCACTACATACACCCCTTCTTATTTATAACTTTGTCCCGAAGTTCAGAATAAATACAAAAAATTACGACGCATCTCAGTGGCGTCCTCCCAAGTCGCAAAGCTAGGACTATAACTGTCCCATTGCACTTTGACTTTATCAATCACACGGTGCCTAAGATGTCGCGTGCACTATTCCAATACCCGAATCGGCTCGGCTAGCATGGCCCTGTCGTCCGTTATCTGCATATTGCTCAAATCAATAACATGTGAAGTATTGGGAACATAATGATGTAATACTGAAATGTGAAAGACATTGTGAATCCTAATCAAAGATGAAGGCAAGTCAAGACGATAGGCAACCGATCCTATTCGTTCCAAAATCCTAAAGGGTCCTATGAACCTAGGATATAACTTGGATCCCCTGCCAAATTTTATTGAACTCTTCGGCGGTTTCACTCGCATAAATACCTTATCTCCGGCCTCATAACTTCAGTCTGTTATATGCGCATCCGCATAGCTCTTCTGTCGATCCTGTTCTTCCTTCAGTCGAGCACGAATGGTCACCATATTTTCTTCCATTTCATGTATCACTTCTGGGCCTAACAATGCCCTATCTTCCAATCTATCCTAACTTATGGGAGTTCTACAAGGTCGTCCGTAAAGGAATTCAAAAGGTTCCATTTGAATTAAACTATGACAACTGTTATTGTAGGAAAACTCCACTAAAGGTAGGTATTCCTCCCATTTCTTATGTTGATCCATTACATACATCCTTAACATGTTCTCCAACACTTGGTTTACTCTTTCGGTTTGTCCATCAGTCTCTGGGTGATAAGTTGTACTAAAGTTGAGCTAAGTACCTAGGGATTCTTGGAAGCTTGTTCAAAAAATTACGGTAAATACCGAACCTCTGTCTGAAATAATATTTTTCGGTATTCTGTGAAATCTTACAACTTCATTCATGAAAAATTTAGCAATATCGGGAGCTTGATACGTGTCCTTAATTGGTAGGAAGTGGGCACTCTTGGTAAGAGTGTCAACTACTACAAAAATAGTGTCATGTCTTTTATTGGATAAAGGTAAACCAACTATAAATTCCATGGAGTTGACCTCCCATTTAGATTCAGGAATTGCATGCGGTTGCAGCAATCCAGTGGGGTGTCAGTGCTCCGCTTTCACCAACTGGAATTCCATACATTTGCCATGATACTTACCACATCCTTCTTCATTCCTTGCCAATAGAATAAGGGTTTCATATCTACATACATGTTCTTTATTCCGAGATGATCTCGATAAACTGCCCTATGGGATTAAGTCAAAATCAAATTTCCAATCTCATCGTTTTCTGGTACATAGATACGATTGTTATACCTAATTAATCCATCCATGTCCAAGGAGTACCATTCATACATGGGAATCCTTATTTGTTCGTTATCCAGTTCTGGTTTTACTTCGTTATACCATGTGTCATCCTGTTGTAGTGCTAGAATATTTTATCTTAGGTTGGTTTTCATCGGTGTAACAAAGAATATCCTAGGTTCTTGACTGAGTGCATCAGCTACTCTGTTTAAGGTTCCCTTCACATAAGTAATGTCAAAATCGTACTCACTAAGTAACTCCGATCATCTTCTATGTCTAGCATTTAAGTCGCTCTAAGAGAATATATGTTGTATCCCGCAGTGGTCTGTCTTAAGTTCAAATTTACTCTCGACCAAGTAATGTCGCCATAGTCTTAATGCATGAATAACCGTAGTCATTTCAATATCACGTGTTGCATAGTTCTCTTCGTGCGGTATTAGTCTTCAAGATGTGTAGGAAATCACCCTTCCATCTTGCATCAATACACACCCAACTCCATCTTTCGATGCATCTGTACAAACTAGAAAATCCTTGTCCATATCAAAAAGCTTCAGTATTGGTGATGATGTCAATAGTTCCTTAAGTTTAGAAAAAGCTTCTTCACATTTCTCAGTCCACACAAATGGTTTATTTTTATTTTTTAATTCCATTATGGGTCCTTCCACCTTGGAGAAACCTTCTACAAACCGTCTATAATATCCCTCCAATCCCATAAAGCTTCTTACCTCATGTACGTTAGTGGGTGCTGGCCATTCCCAAATTGCCTCAATCTTTGTCGGGTCCACTGCATTCCCATCACCGGATATAATGTGTCCAAGGTAGTGAATCTCCTTTTGAAAGAACGAACACTTGGATAACTTTCCGTATAAATGGTTATCTCTCAAGCATTGCAACACTATTCTCAAGTGTTCCTCATGTTCTTCAGGCGTTCTAGAATATATCAAAATGTCGTCCAAGAATACTTGTACAAACTTGTCTAGGAACTGACGAAACACACCATTCATTAAGTTCATAAACATGCTTGGTGCATTCGTCAATCCAAAACGTACCACAACAAACTCAAAGTGTCCAAATCTTGTCTTGAAGGAAGTTTTAGGGACATCCTCTTCTTTAATCCTCAACTGGTGATATCCCGATCTCACTTCTATCTTTGAAAATGTTGTTTCTCCTTTCATTTGATAAAAAAGGTCATCAATACTCGGTAGAGGGTATTGATTTCTCACAGTTTCCTTGTTTAACTGACGGTAATCAATGCACAACCGCCATGATCTGTCTTTCTTCTTAACAAATATCACGGGTGCTCCCCATGGAGACACATTGGGTCTAATAAACCCCAAATCTAACAACTCTTGAAGTTATATATGTAATTCCTTCAATTCGGGTACCGACATTCATTAGGGAGTTCTAGCTATAGGATCTATACCTGGTTTCAGTTCAATAGTGAAATCCAACTCACGTTGTGGCGGTAGACTAGGTAGTGCATCTGAAAATACATCCATGTATTCCAAAAATAGAGGGTGGTTGATTACTTCCACTTTATCTCCTTCCTTGTTCATAGCTATTACTTCATAAATTTGGCACCCCTTTCTCATACTATTCTTCAGTTGCATGGCCAAAATCATCCTTAAGGAGACTTTCCTTTTCCTTCTCGTAAGTACTCTCTTGTAACCTCCATCATCATAAAAGGTTAACTCCTTACTCTAGCAATCCATTACTGCTGAATGTGCCTCTAGCCAATCCATTCCTAGGATTAGATCATATTTTCCTAACTCTGTAGCATATAATGACACTTTAGGGGAGCATACCCCTAAGTCAACTTCACAAACTTCTGCTTTGAGACCCACTCTTTGGATACTTTCGGAGGCCATTTTGACAATGTCGAAATCCTCTTGAATAATTTTCATCATCTTACTACGTTCTAATGCTTTAAATGAAATAAAACTTTCAGTAGCACCAGGGTCTACTAGTAAAGAGAATACATTACCGTCTATCTTACCAGTGGTCTCGAGGATTGTAGATTGGTGTTCGTCTTGATGAGTTTTGATAGTCACATGAATGTGGTGTGCTTGTCCCATATCAGCCGCAGTGGGTTGTCGAGGTCCTTGAATGCTTCTGTTTCCTTGGTTCAACCAAGGGCATTCACTCTAGAAGTGTGTCCCTCCACATTTCCAACACCCAGACTTTGGACCTCTAATAATATTTCAGGTTGGTACATTGTTCTGTCGTGGCCCGAATTGTGTTGGTTTCCCAAAAGTTTTTATTTTATCATTTCTTGGTGGCGGTGGTCAGTAGGGTGCTCTATCCTCTCTCTGAGATCTTTCAATGAATGATCCCTTCCTAATATTTTTCTGTCCATAGTGATGCTTGGGTGCAACAAAAAATTGACTGCCTCGGTCAACACTGGAAAACTTCCTAATCGGTGGCCCTTTGTAAACAATCTCTTATTCAGCTATGAGATCCTTTTGGACCTCGTCATGTAAGGTAGAGGGAATTAAGATACGAACCTTATCCCTGATATTCAGGTTCATACCAAACACAAACTTGTTGACCTTTAACTTTCTGTTGAAAAGTGAGATGCATATCTCAGTAATTCCATGAAACGGATTTCATATTCTTGCACCGCTCGTTTCCCTTGTCTTAAGGCATTGAATTCATTTAATTGACGTTCGATGAAATCATCGAACATATAATGTTGACGGAAATGCTCATCAAATAGTTCCCATGAAACCTCCTCCTGTTCCAAGCCTAGATGTGGTCACAATGTTTTCCACCAAAGGAGAGCTTCTCCTTTAAGCTGCAAAACTTCCATGCAAACCATCATGTTTGAGGTGTATTCCCTCAGTGCAAAGAACATAGACATGTTTTCCAACCATGCCTCAGCATCAGCTCCCTCAGTGGAACCCCAAAATTATGGAAATATGATATTTTCCAGTTCCCAGTGTATGTTGATCGGCGGTGGAGTTGGTGGTACGACGACTGCTTGTGAGTTGTCGTTCTCGTGATCTAATTTTGTAACCAAGGCTTCTGACATCTGTTGAAAGCTTCTCATCATGGAAACCACTTCTCTGACAGGAAAGGTTTCATGCTCTTCTTTTCGCAGCGGATTGGCTGACGGATTTGAAGTGGGTGGAGGACATCCAACTTGTCCTCGCCCGCCCCTTCCTCTCCCTCTTTGTACGTGATGATCCATGTCCTGAATTTTATGGGAAATTCATTAGCTTTAAATATCTTATAAAATTTTGTAATTGCGACAGTTTAATTTAAGCAACATCAGTTGAATGTTTTTGCGAAAGATGAAATACAAGTTTTATGGGTCCGGTTAAGGTTCGACTGGCTCTAATACAAAATGTAGGGTCCGGCTTGGTTAGGAAATTTTTTATTTATTTTTGGTAAGTAATTAATATATCATAATTGTTACGTGATTTGATTAAGTGATCAATTCCCTTTTCTGAAAACTTAAAGCAAGCTGATAATATCTTACTTGTAAAGAAAGTCACATACTCCTAACCATAATCCTATTCCAAATCACATCAAAACATAATACGCTACGCATTCTATTGCACTTCATACATTCACAAGTGTTGGCAGTGTATTTTAAATCACAGTAATTCTCAATCAACTTTTAGTATAATTAACATGAACATACAATATACAATATGTGATATTCCGAACGCAAGATAATGTGAATACATGAGTTAACATGAATAGATCCTCTATATAAATATGAATCAACCTAACAACATTGACTAATGATACGATTCCACCTATGTTCATAATCAATTTATTACAACGCAAGTTAACCACTACTTAAGCCATTGAATCTGAATGGATCATTTGTAGTCAACATAATATTGAATCAATCTATAACCATACAACGCAAATTACACAAGAATAATTAATAGAATAACTCGGAGTCACTCGGTCGGTATAGATCTGAGCTTGACTCCACAACATATAATTAATTAGTTGGTCGTCTTGCATGTCGATCACAAATAAGTTATCATGAGGTATGTAGGAAGTGTCTCCACTTCCATAGCCTCGCACTGCCTACATTGTGGTCACAAACATTCACTGCCAACCTATACATAGTTAAAGAAGTACTTCAAGCATTGCATAGCACCGATTCAATGATCGTGTGCATGCGTTTACTTTTCACATGCGACTGAATAAAAGAAGTATCAACACACGGTCATACTATCGATTCACAATTTATCTATCTATTAACGAAATACAACATATAATATTATTTATACGGTATCGATCTACAAAGATCGATCCATTCCATACAAAATGTAACCATAAGAAAACGTTTAAGGCACATGGCATCCCATTCAATAAAATATGCAACCATAATAAAGCATTCAAGCCACGCAGCATCGATCCACAAGGATCGGTCCACTTAATACGAAATATAAATATATGAAAATATTAAAGTCAACATGCAACATTGATCACATAGATTGATTTATGCCATGCTATTGCAAACATAAGAGACTAATGAATTAATCTATGTGGAATCGATCCCAGGGATCGATCCACCCCATATTAAATGCAACATAAGAAAATATTAAAGTCATCTGGGAGGTATTGATCCCAGGGATCGATCTGTCCCACGATAAATGAAAACATAATAAATTATCAAATTTATCCATGTGGCATCGATCACAGGGATCGATCCACTCTTGTTAAATGAAAACACAGTGATCTGGCGTTGATCTGAGGGATCGATCGCTTCCATTTTTATTGAATTGTGTGTAAACCATGTAAATGGAGAATGCAAGTATGTGAACCGTGAATCCGACAACGATCTAAGAGATCAATCGCCTTCCTTTCACGAGCAGTGTATAATCATTTAAACCATAGTGCACAAGTATATACAGTGATCTGGCATCGATCAGGGATTGATCGCCTTCCTTTCACGGTCTGTGTTTAATCGAATTTAAACCACATTGCAATGTATAGACAGTGATATGGCGTCGATCAGAGATCGATCTCCTTCCTTTCATGATCTGTGTATGATCACAAATTGCAAATAATAAAATAGAGGTCCGGCATCGATCAAAGATCGATCGCCTTCCCTTCACGATGTGTGTGTTATCACGTTAAACCATAGTGCAATTGTTAAGAAGTGGTTCGGCATCGATATGATATCAATTTCCTTCCCTTCATGCTGTGTGTGTTATCACATTAAGAAACTATGCATATGTAACATTTACAACTATTATAAACCATGATCAGTGATTCGGCATCGATCTCCTTCATTTCACGATCTGTGTGTATCACATTAAATCATAAAGAATATGTAAACATTTAACAATTGTATAAACCATATTCAGTGATTCGGCGTCGATTTGAGATCGATCGCCTTCCTTTCACTAGAAGCATGTATTCAAATCAAACCATAATGCACCTGTAATCATTTCACCCAAGGTGCAAACCATATTCGGTGATTCGGCATCAATCCTAGGGATCGATTTCCTTCCTTTCCTCAAACAGTAAGCTAACATTTCAATCAAAATACAAATATGATCATAGATCCAACATCGATCACAGGGATCGATTGCCTCCCTTTCATCAATCGATAAGCAAACATTTAAATCCAACTACAATTACGATCTGGTATCTGGCATCGATCCCAGGGATCGATTTCCTTCCTTTCTTCAAACTGTAAGCAAACATTAAATCAAACCGCCAGTTTGGATATGGATACAACGAACCAACACGGATATACAAAGATCGACCGCTCATCGTTTTGGTGGTTACACAGAGATACAATTGATTGTGGTATTCTAATGATGACCCACAGAGGTCGATCTACATTCCTTAATGAAATGAAATGCAAGCTGGAATTAGTGTTACAATGCCCAAGTTATGGGAGAACATGGATGCCGTCAAGGTTGGGTTGACCCACATATAGGTTAATTTACATGTAATACTACCCAATCGAAATTTTAGATGCTGAGCTTAACAATTGAAACAGAGTATAACGTTAACAACAGACCCACACGTTTACTAAGCTGCCTCGCATGAGTCTCGAAACAAGATAGAGTCTAAACAAATGTTGTGTGCATATCCAACAAGGAATCGTGAGGTACACATTTTCATTCTTTGCTATGAAAAATATAACTTAAGTTCTTTTCATTGCTAAAATCTATATATTCAACATAGTATACAATGAATCTATAATCACATTCATTTTCATATATAATCAAATAAATAAATGATACCTGTCCGGAGAGTGTTCGAGTTCGTGACGGTGGTACCGGAGCTTAAGTTCTTCTTGATCCTCTTCCTAACTTCAAAATTCACCGGCGGACCCCTCGTTTTACCTCCCGACCATATCGAGAGTACTCTTCTTACTCCCGAACCCCCGAGCAATTCGGGTCGTAAAGCTCACACACACACTAGAGATCTAGAAGTGGGATTCTCCCCCACCAAGATCTCTGGCCAAACTCACAAAAGAAGCAAATCAATGTCTTACAATCATTACGGTGGCCATCCAACCATAGGGTATCCTCCCCTTTCCTCTTGCCTTCCTTAAATAGGAATTCCTCTATGACACATGTCGCTTCATGCAAATATGCCTAATATTTTAATTATGCAAATATAATTAGCTCACCCATCCATGTGTTCAATTCCTAAGAGAGTGCACCTACATTCCTAGATTTACTCAAGTTTGTCTCCCCCTGATGCTTCAATATAGTCTCTATTTTTGTGGGTGCAAGTGGAGATGTCTACATGCTAATGTTTTAGTATACCATTTGCTCCTAAACAAATATTCTCCATTATTTAAATTACAAATAATTATTTCATGTGCAAATGGCATAAATGTAATTCTATATGCTTAGTACATAATATTCATCTGTTTTCTCGTCTTTGGTCTAGGCACCACTTTGTCGGGTCCATCCGTCCCTCATATTCTTTTTATCAACATGGTACCACATCGTCGGGTCCTTTCATTAGTAATTTTTCGTTGCATCTGATTTGCGGGAACTTCATGTAGGGATTTAGGATCTATTACCTTCAATCCTTCGTCTACACTCTATTGGAGACTAATGGCGTTGAGGAGTAAGTTCGCTCTTACTGCGTGCCCACCAACCTCGTACGTTACCAACTCTGTCATGGTCCACTTCGCATGACTTCACACTTCCCCAAGTAAGAGGATAGGTGATTTTTAACTCATGCGTGGAATCCGCAGGAAATCGACACCGTCGTCGTTCCTCTGTGTGTGATTTTATTCGTACTCTACGACCCATTTATTTCCTTTGTGAGTCCGTTGGTGAATCGTTTCACTTGTCACTGCACACATGATCCAAAGCACACATTAGTATCTCTGTTCTCATTCATCATAATTCACTTCATAATCCACTAATCGTTAAGCAACCGTAATTTACTCATAACATCATATATTTCGTGAATTTGCTAATCATTAAGAAATCATGCAATTTCTTCGTTCACATCATATATTTCATAACATAGCTAACCGCTGAGCAGCATATCCATGTATACTCATCATATATTTCCTAATGCAGCTAATCTTTAAGCAATCATACATTTATTCATCAAATTTAGATAAAATGTCCATTTCCACAAATGCCATTCAATTCATTGTTTTTCATTCATCAATTTGTCGTCGTGTACAACATCAGGTGTTTCTCAATTATTCAAAAATATATAATCAAGGGGTCATTTTATTAAATTTGTATTCATCCAGGTCACTTGACGAGTGCCCTAAAGGTCTACGTCAGTCTAGGGGCACTACAGGCCTGGTGGGGATGACTACAATAGTCGATTCTTGGAGAGGGGGGACTGATACATGACATCAGAGGGACTCCAAGTAGGACTCATCGCAGAATACTTTGAACAAAGGAGACCATACTGGGGAATGATGTCGTGATATGAGACTATATGCAATATGCAGGGGCGCTATAAGGCACCATTTAGGCCTTCTTCATTGTTTAATGAGCTTAAAGAAGGGATAGAAGGGTGCTTAATAATGTACTTACCCGTGGATTTTGATCGAGCCCGGGTTAGTGAGTGCTCATTGTTGTTTTCAATTTTAGAGAGTTTGAAAACATGAAGAAAAATGCATTGAGGTTCTTTTTCGTAAAGTTAGTCTCCCAAGACCGAAAAAGAATAAAAGTAAGCAAGTGAGAACTCTTCTAGACATAAAGACTAGAGTATTCATTTTTCGTAATTAGTCCATTTGGTCCGAAAAATGGGTAACAGGCATAGTGAATGGATGCCCTTTAAAATACTTTAACGAGCACGAAAGGAAGCAAGTTTGCTCAATGATCTTTTCATTCTTTAAGGAGTCGGAAAAGAGCTTAAAAGAAACTCCATGTCGTGAGTCTGTTTACATGGATTGGCCAATGAGTGACAATGTGAATGGAATGCAAATGGATTCATTTCTGGATGTCAAACTAGGAGGACACCTGATCCTATGGGGATACGAATAACATGGGTTCCAAATACAAGGGGTACTAAAATAGTCACCCATGTAAGGTAGGCTCTACTGCTGAGCAAGGATGAATGCAGTGGTGGATGGGCTGGGCCACTTACTCGAACAAGGGAGGTTCCTACATGCGTAAAGGTGACACTGGATCAATGCATAAGATACTCGGAGGGAGAATATGACCTATATGCAAGTTAAGAGGTTATACCTCCAGGGGTCGGTTGTCGATCGAAACAAGTGGAGTTCAACACAACTTGGACCCATACACATGGAAACAATACCAAAGTGTAAAATGTGCATTTGGAAATCAAACCAAATATACAGGTGACATGTGACCTCAAAAATGGTTGAGATCACGCATGTGAAAAAGCTAGTAGGGTTAAGGTCCCGCCCCCATGCGATGGGCATGGGGTTTGTGATTGTGGATCACATATGTGTTGGGTTGAGCTATGGGCTCATTGAAGTACTAAGATAGATGGTATGTGGGAGGGTCAAAATGATTGAGCATGCCCCCTATCCCAGGATCAAGGTAGTCTATTATCCCCCCCATCCTAGAGGTGTCAATGTTATGCAGATGTTTTCTTAGAGAGGTATCGATAGGGAATTGATCAGTTGTTAGAAGGGGGGTGTACCACGAGGTTATTGGACACTTTGGCCCACAAAAAATGGTGAATTGACGAGGGGAGATGTCCCATGTACTGCTGAAAACAATGATTATAATGAGTAGGCATGTTTGGGGGCCTACCCCCATGCTCTGGGAATGGTATTTCCTCATCAGTTCGGAAGCGAAAAACATATAGGTTGGAGGGAGTCATATCTCTCAAAGCAATCGTAGTGAGATGGGTTGATGATGAAGGCTCATCAAAATATGAGATGAAACAAATGGTGTTCGTCTCACTTGAAGAATATGTTGGGGTGTGGAATTCTTCTATTACAGTGACTTGCGATTCTAGAGAGAACCGACGTAAGTCAGTGAGGGCAGATCGATATTCAGATAAATCAAGACAATGGTGGGAGTAATGGCCATAGGTTCCACAAATCGCACAAGAATGGTTTGTGTGTAAAGACTTGTTGTGCACTTCGGGAGCGTTGGATACTTGGACCATGGGAATGATTTCACCGTCATCCAATGTCTGCATGTGAGTACGTAGGATAAGAAAATATGGACAATTATGGGTGGCGTGACCTGGAACATCGCATAAAGTGAAAGGTGGGGGTTCTTGCGCCGCAACTGGTGGAGGTGGTGTCACAACTTTGTTTTTCATTGCTGTCATAGTTGGCTTTGAGGTATTTCCCCCAGATTTCTTAGCCAGTGGAGGAGAGGGGGCACGGGGTACTGCATTGGACACACTAGGAGGCAGGTGTTGGGAAATACCGATAAGTTGGACTGGTTGTAAAATAACTTGTGGGGTCGTGGGTGAGCTAGGTGCAGGTAGATACCACACAGGAAGGCCTAACGTCAATCCCATAAGGCAAAGAGTAGCCATCACTGGCGTGTTGATGGCGTTCGATGGTGAAAACAAGAACAAGATCGTATGGATAGGTGTAGCTCCCACCATGTTGGGTACCGATGTTGGTTGCGGTTAAGTTTTCAGTGAGTGTTGAGGCTGCGAGTGCATTTTTGTTGGGACTGGAGTTTTACTAGACGAAATGGTGCACAAATATGATATCTCAATAGTCATAGGGGGCAGGGGGAAGGCCTCGAAAGTACTATTCAATGTCATTTCGCGAAAGAGGCCTAGCCCAACGGTAGAGAGCAAGGGGGTGGAGGCATTGTTGATAGCAGTGTCAATGGTGGGGAGGACATTTTTTGTGATAGCCAGTTCCTTGGGATCGTAGTAAGTCAATTGGTCAATCTTGACGATCTTCCCTTCATGAGGGAACATCATAAGTGGAAAGATTGATGAAACAATGGATTTCATGGCATACATGTAGCTACGTCCAAGGAGGAGGTTGTAATCAAGTTGGGCGTTGACAACCTTAATGTCAGTGAGAACCATTTTACTGGCTAGCTCCACATGAATAATCGCAAGAAGTCCCTATGGTTGGGAAGCGCGACGATCGTAGGCCCGTAATGCGGTGGTAGAGGGTTGCAAGGGAGGTGACCCGAGCTTCTTCCAAACAAAGGTTGACATGACGCAAGTAGAGTTTCCTTCATCGACAATACATCAATGGATGACAATGTTCCAGATTGTCACGGGAATCTAGAACACGACTGATGAAGCCATGCGAGGTTCTGACTGATCCAAGTCAAAAGTGATCAAACGTTAATCGGAGGGGTCTATGGAACCTAAATCCGACAGCAACACATTGTGTTGCGTGGGGAAATTCCCGAGAACCTCCAAGGTAGACATGGTGCAAAGTGATTGCTCCAAATCATTCACAATATTATAGTTAAGCGCAGATCGAGCATTGAGATTATTCACAACGTGACGCAAAGGAAATTTTGGAATTTTGGGATCCCCATCAGACGGTGGTGGAGATAGGTGTGAAGACTGGTCCATGCGACAACCTTATTTGTGGGGATGGTTTCGATAACCAAACTGTATTAGTTACATCTGGTTTGAAGGTTATCGTCAGACAAACACATCAAAAGGTGTTAAACACCCGAATCGGGGGGTTGACTCAATGAAGCAAGTGCAGTGGGGTACGAGACCATGGCTTGTTCTGCAACAACCCCTTGAGTAGGAAAAGTATTTTACAAACCATAGGTGGTTGACCTAGTTGAGGTGGAGGTTTTTGCTGCGCCTGAAAGGCAGTAGTCTCTTGGCGTTAGTTGGTTTCATCCCAAAGTTGTTGAGCTATAGAAAAATGGGGGAAGTGATGGGTATTATGGCCATAAACACCACATAAGGAACACGGGTGATTGTTATGAAGTTACGGGTTCTTTCCTTGCTTGGGTGGTTTATTAGGGTTTTGAGGTGCAGGATTAGATATTTTATTGTCAAGGGGTTGTGGAGGTTGGACACCCCCATCTTAACGTTGATTGTTTCTACCGTTCTGCCCTCTCCGACGCTTACTCCACCCTTGTTGTTTTTTTGGGGCGGGTTAAGTAGGCAGGTTCTGTTGCGCATAAATTTTCCCTTGCGGAGAAGGTGGAATGGGGGAAGGAGTTGACATTGGAGTTGCTGCAACTTGGATAGGATAGGGATAGTAAACAGTAGGCACCTGAGGGGTTTCATATCCTTGTGGTGTACCTCCACATTCGGATCTAGAACATGAAGTTCCATGAACATGTGGAGTAGGAGGCACATAAGAGGGTGTCGCTCTCAATTGGGATGAGGCACGAGATAGATCGGGTCCATAACTATGTGCGGGAAAGGAACTCGAAGAAGGTTGTGCAACACTAGGGGAATTTCCATATTGAGGTTGGTCATCGTGGCGGTGAAGGGGGAATACGACCTAGGTTGTGATGTGATAGTGCCAATAACACCATCAACAGCATGGATGCCCCCAGGGCATCTTTTCAGGAGGAGTTTCCACAAGGGGCATCAGGAATAATGGTGTATAGGTAGTCAGATTGTGCATAGATCAATTCTAACTATTGGGCCTTGATAATCGCTTCTTCCTCAAATTACGGGCGCTCAAAGGCCACATCCTTGGCGATGGAGGAAGTAGGGATTTGAGGAACCAATTTAAGAATATTTGCTCGTTGATATTGATTTTATACAAGATTCAACATCGATTCCATTCATGGATGTGGTGTGTGATGTGGGTAGCGGTATTCTAGCAGCAAGACAAGAGAATCTAGACTCCCTCATCGTATCAAACGGGTAATTGAAAGAAATGCAGGAAAGTGGAAGCTAAGGACACAAAGTTGGAGTGTGCCCCATGAGGTAGTTCAATGTACCACTTGGTTGTGACATGGGTAAGGGTACGCTAAAACAACCGCAATCTAATGGAATCATCCACTATACTGTTAGAAGAACACCATAAGTGGAAGGACATAATATGGTTATGGGGGTCTTCCCCATCCTTACCTTCGAACTTATGGATGTCCGAGGGGAATTTGGTAGGAATTCAAGGCCACATAGGATCATGCCTATAGGATATTTGGTCATTTAGCCAAATATGGGAGGTTTAGACTGGTCATAAATGGTAAGATAGCAGTAGGATATGAAATGGTAGGTCCAACATGGGTGTTGGTGTTTGAGGCACCCAACAAGGTGGTGGAGTGACGGTAGGGCCAGTGACGATGGTCTTCATGGTGGCGACTGTAGAACCAACAACAAGGTTCGGTGTGACTATGACAGAGGGGTCACTTCCCCCAAGAATAGATCCAATGACTATATGGATTGTGGTCATGGGCCTACTGCTAAAGGGCATAGAGTCGGTAACCATGTGAGCTATAGTGGTGAGAATAATCTGATGCTACCAAGAATAGTGGTTCCCGTAGGACCAACAACTGGAATGGTTGTGGTAGTGACTATAGGGCCACTGCCATGCCCACCACCAACAATCCCTCCAAAAAATGGGTCAAGATTCGTTCCATCCATAGGGATACGTGTAGGTGACTGTGTGGGTGATTATGACTAGGAAGAGTCAGAAGTGAACTCAGGTGCCTCAGGAAAATGTTCTAGAGACGGGGAAGTGCACCGAATTGGGGTCTGACGTGTGCGCTCCAAGAAACTGGACTGAGGCGACTGCCTCGAATTCTATGAGAGTACCTCGGAGGAGATATGGTGACGGTAACATGATACGAGTATAAGCTCAATGATTAATATAAAAGGCTCAAAAATCCAAATGTAGTCGAGTGTGCAAGAGGAGAGTGCAACAAAGAGGCACTCAATCCAACAAATAGGCTCAAAAAACCCATGACAACAATGTGTCATAGCAGGTGAGCTACAACAAAATGGCCACAAATCCAACAAGCAACACTACCTATTCAAAGAAAAATGACCCACTAACCTATGAGGTATGGGAATAAGCAGCCACCTAACTAAAAGATGGAAGGTCTTCTCAGATCGCTTCCTCTCTGGGGGTCTCAAGTCCCACCAAACAAAGCGAAATGGAAAACCAAATATGGCCAAGGGATATCCCCCTACCGAAGGGGATCCCATGTAAATGATCCATAGAAGAATGGAAACTAGTCTACCCCGTCCAAGGCATGTCCGGAAATGCTACCCGCATCTTCAGTCCATAGACAACGAGTAGGTGTCATTCAGTATAGAGTGGAGAGTGACATTTTGTTGTATAAAAAATATATAACATAATAAGATATATAAATATATATAAACATTAAATATCAATATTAAGTATTAATATTAATATATATTAATATTAATAAATAATAAATCATTAATAGAAATAATTAATTAATTAATTAAGAAAAGTCAAGAGACGTGCCATTTGTTGGAATATATTATATTCCTTGGAAGGTAATAATGTCTTTGTATTATGTCGGAAGTTATCCACAATCTTATGTAAAAGAGTAATACATTATATCCCATATTCATTATGGTAAAGTATACTCTTGATATCCATTGTTATATAAATAGATGTTATTATGGAGAATTATATTATCCCACATGCAATATGTGAGAGTGATTCCTCCACATCTCTTGGTATATAATAGGGTCAAGGGAGTCACTTCATATACAGTTGAAAATCCGTCATACTATCACAACACATTGTATTGTGCTCACAAGCTCTCTACTGTATTGTATCGGGGTTATTTGTAGTTGATTTCTTGTAAGATTGAAGGAGATATCTGGAGATAATATAAGAAAACCTTCCCGTGGACGTAGCCCAGTTGGGTGAACCACGTATATCTGGTGTATTCTTTTCCTTGTTCTCTTTCTGTTCTTATTTATGTTGATATGTTATTGATTGCTTAGATAGGTAAGCTAGTTTAGCTAGATCTATAACTCCGACATGGTATTAGAGCTGGTTGCTATGATCTAGCACCTTCTATAGCTTTCAATCAATAACTAGTATCATATAGGCACTGTTTATTTTTGTATATCTTCTTTCTATCTGGTAGCCATTAGGATTCTCTTCAGATCTGGGTATGATTCTACAGTTTTTTACTCATAACCCTAACATTGTTGTGTAGATTTTTGCAGAATTTTTTCAAGGGTCTCTTGATGTTTTTTCTGCAGATCTATATGTCTTTTGGATTCTCCTCAAAGAGATCTATCTTCCGATTGTCAAATATGTCATTTTTGTCCAATTTTGGTAGACTTTGTGCAAGTTTCCGTCATCGAATTAATCGGCACTGTTTTCGGCCTAAAACATGACACCCGCGACTTTTATTCGCAGACAACGTGTGTAACCACTACTTTCCCTACTGCAAACCCGAGGCTTTCAGTGTATAGACCCGTGTGTTCTACTGCATACCCGCACCTGAACTACTATAAACTTGTGTTTACTTCAATATACATGCGACCCTCATGTGCAGAACCCACGGGTGCTTCGGCATACACCGATTTCACTATGCAGAACCCACGGTTATCAGATCTAACCACGACTTCACTGTGCAAAACTCGCGAGTATCATATCTACTCGCGAGTTTACTTTGGCAGAACCGCAAGTGACTTTTCTTGGCACTTTTTTTTAGGGTTGTAAGTAAAGTCATTTTTTTTACTGTGTTTCTTCAGATCAGAACGGTAAAGTGTATCATTTTTCTGTTATTCACCTTTTTTCTCTTGTTATTTCTAGCATTTGGGTTGAATTTTCTTGTCAAAATTTCTATCATTATGACTTCAAAAGTAGCTTTTGTTCTTGAACTTGTTGGTCCTAACTATCTTGCATGGAAAAGAAAAATGATTGTTGTTCTCAAGAGTAAGAATCTATGGAGGATTGTTAATGATGAACACAAGAAATCGGTTGATGCTAAAGATGTGGCTATATGGGAATATAAATTTGATCAAGCAAGAGGGCTCATTGGTCAAACGATTTCAAATAATCTTCAGGTAAGTATTGAGGCAGAAGACAACCCGGTTGAAGTATGGAAAATTCTTGCTTCTTTATTTGATAAAACTGATTATGTTTCTGCTTATTACCTTGAAATGAATATTTTTGAGCTAGATCCTACTAACTTTGAAATAGTAGAATTATATCTTTCTGAAGTGAAAACTTTAAATGAAAAATTAAATACTTGTGGTAAAGATTACAAGAAGACAGACACCGCTCTTATAATTCTTGTAGAACAAAAATTGCCATCTTGTTTTGACGTGTTCATCCAAACTAGGAATATAGCTCTTGAATTGTCTCAAAATACCATGAAACCTACTTTTGATGAATTTTGTAAAGGGTTGATAAATGAGCAAGAAATTTTGATTGTTTCAAGACAAGTCTCACCTAATAAATCTCTTATGGCACATACTAAGAATCCTAGGAAAAGTTTTAATAATGCTAAAGGTTCTTGTTCACACACTTCAAACCATACTAATAAATTTGGTCATGCTTCTAATGCACATCATGAAAATAGTAAGAAGAAGAATGTGTATGATCCTTGTAAGCATTGTGGTAAAACTAACCATCCTGAAAAGAATTGCTTTAAAGTGAAACGTTTAATTTCTAAGGCTAAAAAGAAAGGTTATGATGAATCACAAGTAGCTTTATGTGCATCTGTTGTTTCGTCTAGTAGTTCTTCTTCTAATGTGGAATGGATAATGGATTATGGTGCTTCTAAACATATGACTGGTAATGCTTCTTTATTTACATCTTATGACAATAATAAGTACACATCTCAGAAAGTATCTATAGGTGATGGTGAACAACTTTCTGTAATTGGTTCTGGTAATGTTAATGTTGCCAATGGTCAATTGGAAGATGTTTTTCATGTTGAACACATGCCCATCAACTTGCTTTCTATTTATCGTGTATGTTAAAAATGATATAAATTTGAAGCTTGGCCAGATAAATATGTTCTTAAAGATATCAATCATAATTTTAAAGTAGTTTCTTCTAGTCCTGTTGATCATATCATTGTTTTATATAAATTTGTTGGTTTTAATTCAACTAAAAGACAACACTTTTATTCTTATGTTACTCATGCTAATGAACTAAGTAAATTGTGGCATAAAAGATTGGGTCATTTGAATTATGGTAAAATGAAAATGTTAACTAAAATGGTACATGGTTTGCCTAATATTTCATCTACTAACGGTGTTTGTGAAGGTTGTGTACTTGGTAAACATCATAGAGAAATGTTTGATAAGGTTAAAGCTTGGCGTGATAAATAACCTTTGCATTTAATTCATAGTGACATTTGTGGTACTCTTGAAGTTCCTTCTATATCTCATGCAGTCTATTTCTTACTTTTATTAATGACTTTAGTAGAAAATCATGGGTTTATTTTTTGAAAAATAAAAGTGAAACTTTTTCTAAGTTTCAAGCATTTAAATCCTCGATTGAGAATGATTCTGGTAAAAGGATTAAGACTTTGAGATCTGATAATGGGGGAGAATTTGTTAAGAAATAATTTGAATCTTTTTTTATCTAAACATGGAATTCAACATCAAAATATTGTTCCTTACACACCTCAACAAAATGGTGTTGCTGAAAGAAAAAACAAAACTTTAGTTGAAATGACTAGATGTATGCTTTATTCTAAAGGATTACACAAGAAATTTTGGGCTGAAGCCATCAGTTGTGCTAATTTTATTTTAAATTGATCTCCTACAAAAGTTGTTAATCATGTTACCCCTGAGAAAAAATGGAATGGTAGAAAACCATATATTAGTAACTTTAAGGTGTTTGGTTTTGAATGTTGGGCTCATATTCCTGATGACAAACGAAAAACGTTAGAACCCAAGTCTCACAAGTGTATATTCATTGTTTATGCTGAGGATTCCAAGGCTTACAGGTTATTTGATCCTTCTAATTAGAGTGTCATTATCCGAAGAGATGTTCAATTTACTGAAGTCTCTCCACCACCTGAGTCTGTAGAACCTCATGTTAACCTACATATTCCATTGTCTCATGTTACTCCTATATATGTTACTCCTTCCAGTACTGTGCCTATTGTTGATATTAGTTCACCCTCTTCTTCAAGTGTTCCACCTGAATGTCCCGAATCTCCTGAAGTTACTTATGTTCCTTCTAACCTTCCTGTTTGGGCCCGGAAAACTCTTGAATCTACAGGTAGTGAGATCGGTAATCCTTTCGATACTCGTAGAACTAGATCTAACTTTGCTCTTCTGACCAAATTTTTGGCCACAGACAATCCTACTTCTTATGCTCAAGCTAAGGGTACACCACATTGGGAACAAGCTATGTTTGTTGAGTATGAATCTCTTATGAAGAAAAAGACTTGGTATCTTGTTCCTCTTCCTCCAGGAAATAATTTAGTTGGTTGTAAATGGGTTTATAAAACTAAGTTTACTGCAGAAGGACAGATTGAAAAATATAAAGCTAGATTAGTTGCAAAAGGTTTTAATCAACTTGAAGGTATTGATTATAATGAAACTTTTGCTCATGTTTCTAAAATGAATATAATAAGAACCATCTTATCTCTTGTTATATTTTATAAATGGGAAATACACCAAATGGATGTTAAAAGTGTTTTTTTAAATGGTGATCTTAATGAAGACATTTATATGCAACAACCTCTTGGTTTTATTAATGATGAATCATCAAGTTTTGTATGCAAATTACACAAGTCCTTGTATGGTCTCAAACAAGCACCTAGGGCTTGGTATGATAAAATTGTACATATTTCTTGAATACTGGTTTTAAGCATTGTATATTTGATCCAAATCTATATGTTAAGAACTTTGGTGATAATATCCTCATTATTGTGTTATATGTGGATGATCTTATCATCACTGGAAACCAGCTTGCATTAATTCAATGTATGAAAAGTGAACTTCAAAAGCAGTTTGACATGACTGATTGCGGTATATTGCACTATTTCTTGGGTCTTCAAATCTGGCATATCGGAGATGGTATTTTTCTCTCTCAGCCGAAGTATGCTACAGACTTATTGGCTCGTTTCCATATGAGTGATTGTAAACTTGTTGCTACGCCATTTCAGTCCGGTGTGAAGTTAATTGTTGAGTGTACCACTTGTCTTGTTGACGCTACTCTTTATCGTCATCTCGTGGGCAGTTTGATATATTTAACTCACAGCAGACCAGATCTCTCTTTTGTCGTCAGTATGGTTTCTCGGTTCATGCAGCAACCTCATGAAAGTCATTCGCAGGAAACCAAGAGAATTCTGAGATATTTACAAGGGACATTGTACTATGGTGTCTTTTATTCGAGCAGTGCTATAGTTTCACTTTCTGGATATACAAATTCTGATTGGGCAGGTGACACTTTTGATCGAAATTCAACTACTGGTTATATATTTCAACTTGGTTTAGGTTTGATTTCTTGGTCCATCAAGAAGGTGAAGACTCTTTCTTTATCTTCATGTGAAGTAGAGTATAGAGCAGCCAAAGAAGTAGTTTGGTTACGACATGTTCTCACTAAGCTTGGTCTGGTTCCAAAATCGTCCACTTTGTTGAAATGTGACAATCAGGGTGCAATTCAGCTTGCTTATAATCCGATATATCACTCCAAGACAAAGCATATCGACCTTAATGCTCATTACATCTGAGGTCTCGTCGCAGATGGTATTATTTCTCTTGAGTATTTCCCTATCGAGCAGCAGGCAGCCGATATCTTCATCAAATACTTAACAGTAGTGAATTATGTACATCTTCGTTCCTTGCTTGGGATGAGGGAAGTTGTCTTCAAGGGGGAGCAATAATGACTCCTTCCTTCCTTAGTGTTAGTGTGGGATTTTCTCCTAGTCATTATTAAGGGGGAATGTTGAAATATATTATATTCCTTGGAAGGTAATAATATCTTTGTATTATGTCGGAAGTTATCCACAATCTTATGTAAAAGAGTAATACATTATATCTCATATTCATTATGGTAAAGTATACTCTTGATATCCATTGTTATATAAAGAGATGTTATTATGGAGAATTATGTTATCCCACATGCAATATGTGAGAGTAATTCCTCCACATCTCTTGGTATATAATAGGGTCAAGGGATTCACTTCATATACAGTTGACAATCCATCATACTATCACAACACATTGTATTGTGCTCACAAGCTCTCTACTGTATTGTATTGGGGTTATTTGTAGTTTCTCTCTTGTAAGATTGAAGGAGATATCTGGAGATAATAGAAGACAACCTTCCCGTGGACGTAGCCCAATTGGGTGAACCACATATATATGGTGTAGTCTTTTCCTTGTACTCTTGTTGTTATTATTTATGTTGATATGTTATTGATTGCTTAGATAGGTAAGATAGTTTAGCTAGATCTATAACTCTGACACCCTTGTACTTGAAAAGGTATGATAAGTCTTATATAAAGCCATATGATTTTAATTGTAAAACATCATTAATATCATATCTTATATCTTATCTCTTATTCATATATTTTACTCATGGCTTATCCGATATTCCAAATATTTTAGAAATCTTTGTGTGAGCTAACTTTTTGTTTGGCTCATTTGGTATCAGAGCTAAGTTCATGATCCAGGCCTTTGGCCATATTGTGGTTTTTAACCATTATACTAGGGCTTCCCTAAAATTGTGGTCTTTGACCAAGAAGGGAAAAAAAAAAGTAGAAAAAAAAGAAGAAAAAAAAGAAGAAGAAGAAAAGTAAAAACAAAGAAGTAAAATAAGTAAAAAGAAAAGAGAATATAGAAAGAAAAAGAAAAGAAAGAAGTAAAAGAAGTAAAAAGAAAAGAAAATATAGAAACCACACATGGTTTCTTAAAAAGAGTAGATGGTTTATTTTCCAACCATATTGGAATCATTTGTGAAAATAATATATTCAAAATCTAGAAGTGCATAAGTCTTAAGGGTGGTTTTGTGAAAGCTAATAATAAATTTAGAACATAAAGCTAGAAGTGCATAAGAAATCTTAAGGCTACCAAGAAGTAAGCGAGAATTGAACTTGGGTGGGGAAGGTAACAATCATTCCTCCCAACCACCCAATCCACACCATTTTTATTATCCTTCCTCTCTAAAAAAATTATTATAAGTATTAAAAATTATTATTATCATTAATAATTATTATTATCATAATAATTATTATATTATATTTATTAATAATATTATTACTATTAACTTTAATAATAATAATAATTATTATTATTATTATTTAATAATTGTATCTATTACAATTATTATTATCATTAATAATTATTATTATCATAATAATTATTATCATTAATAATTATTATTATCATAACAATTATTATATTATATTTATTAATAATATTATTACTTATAAATTTTAATAATTATTATTATTATTTAATAATTGTATCTATTACAATTACTATTAAAAATATATATATTGAAGGAAATCATTGAAGCTGTTATTGAAGAAGTGTGGTAAATTATGGATTCCATATATAAGTCCAAATTTTGGACTAAGTGTCCTTATTGCGAAATGGAATTCCAATATGCAACAGTTTTTAAGATTTGTAATCGCTCTTATCCAATACATGGTAAATACTTTTTTATGAAGGACAATCAAGGTCAATCACAATTGCAATAGAAAATACAGAAATTGAAAGACGAATTAGGATACTGCAAGGAAAGAAATAAAATCTACAATTTGAGATAAGTAAGCGGAGCATTCTTGATTAGTTGACAAAACAATCGAATCGTCGCTTAAAAGATCAAAATCAAAAGCTAGAAAAAGCTAATGAAGATATCGAGAAAATGTTATCTACTAAGAATGAGGAAATATCTTGATTAAAAAATCACAATCAAGATCTTGAAGACAAAATCAAAAAGTCTGAAAATAACGAAGAATCATCTTATAGAAACGATGAAAATCTTGAATTAGAAATAAAGTATTTAAACCAGCTCATCATGGACAAAGATAATAAATTGGCGCAATTCCATAGAAAGTTAGAAAGTCAAGAATCAAAGACATGTTGGCATCAACAACAAAAGAAAGAGATCCAACAGAAATATGACAACACTAAGAAGACACGCAAGTTGGAAATCTCAAAAATCAATAACACCTTATCAAGCAATACATAAGAAATATTCCAACCAAAGAATCATAAAAAAACATTAGTTACAAAGATAATAAAAAAAAATGAAAAATACTCGGAAGATAGATCATTCTAATGAAGAATTCAAAGGAAAAATACTAGAAAAGCAAGAAGAAAATCAACGCCTAAGAAATATTAATCAAGAACTAGAAGAACAAATCAAGAAGTTAACAGAGGACAAAATGTTGCAAGATGAAAAGTTCGAGAAGATTCAACATAATAACAATCTATTAGAGAACAAATCTAGAAGGAAGCATCCAAACTCTCTAAAAAACAAATTCAAGTTGAGGAAAAAGAAGCCAATTTAGTAAAAGAACAAACAACAAGAACGCCCTATCGACACCCAAATTATAAAAATCATTTTGACCAACAACAGAGTCAAAATGAACATAAACAAAAGAATTATGAATTCAGAAAATAAAGAACTCAAAATCAACAAACTAAGAGGAATACAAGAAGTTCCATCCAACAAAGCGATCAACAAACAGCTCCGATGAAGATAGATCTCAGATGGACCACTTCACAAACGATGCGACATTTTTTCTATGGAATTCGTAACTCATATCTCCTAGTTTCGTCAAGTATCAGAGTTACAAGTTTAGAAGATCATGAGAAGAAGTTACGAATAAGAACAAATGATAAGAATCTTCTATAATTATGCTTTGAGGACAAAGCATCTCTAAGAGGAAGGCAATGTCAAATAAAAATATATATAACATAATAATATATATAAACATTAAATATCAATATTAATTATTAATATGAATAATTAATCAATAATAAATATAATTAATTAAGAAAAGTCAAGAGACGTGCCCTTATAATTGAAAAGGCATGATAAGGCTTATATAAAGCCCTATCATTGTAATTGTAAAACATCATCAATATCATATCTTATCTCTTATTCTTATATTTTACTCATGGCTTATCCAATATTCCAAATATTTTGGTAATACTTGTGTGAGTTAACTTTTTGGTTGTCTCACATTCCACTCAAACCTCCAGAACCAATCTTTCCATTTTCCCTCCTAGAGGAGAGGCCCCCCCACAAATTGGTCTTAACCGTGCCAATAAATACAAGAGGATTTTGGTACCCTAATTGGACAACTGCTATGTCTCAGATGTAAGTGAGAAAAGAGAATTATTTGGATGCCTATCCCCAATTTCCTAACCTAACTACCAAATTATTTCGATCCTCAAGTGAGGTTAATGTTGGTTTAGTTAAGGTTAATTTTTAAGGCTCTACATGGGGTCAGAAACCAAGCATTTGACATTAAGGTGTGAGTTGTGAGCATAAGTGGTGTGTATAACCCAGAGAGATAGTCGATAAAAGAAATGTTGAAAGGAAATAATAAACGATCCTATGTAAAAACCAGTCTTTCATTCATCATTTCAACTAAATGCAATCACTTCTCTTCACAACTAACTACAAGTAATGATTTATTCCCATACAACTTATTGAAACAAAAAATGATACATGTCAAACAGATCTGGCTGGAACCAAGAGGTGCAGCAAAGACACATAAACAAGTTGTTCTTAACTAGTGGGCTCAACAAACACAAACCAACAAGCAGCTACAATAAGCAAAGAGGTGCAAGCAGAACACTAGGGGTACTGCAAACAGTCATGTATGGAAATATTAGAGCAGGTTGCAAGGGGGAGAGACCGGACATAGGGTCTAGGGGTGACATAATAGTACGATCTCACTTGCAGAACGGAGAGCAGTGCGATTGAAAAGGATCGATTGCGACCTTTACAAGGGAAAAGTGCGATCGAAAAGGTAGGGTCGCAATTTGCAGAGTTGGATCGCACCCACCAAGCGGGACAATCTATGTTCAAGGGTTTGGATCGCAACTTTTACCTAGAAAAAGTGTGATTGGGGAGGTAGGGTCGCAAAAGGTAAACCAAAAAACAACTCAGTCGCAATCCCATAAACAGAGTAGCCACGTTCAAAAGAGTTGGCCACAATTGATGAACAACAAACCCACGACCGAGGAGGCTCAATCGCACTGCATCTAACTAAGGGAGGTGTGATTGCATAATTGCAGATCGGGATCGGATAGACAACGACAAAAAAGATACAAAATGACCCAAAACTGTGAGATCTGATAGGGACCACTGCCTAGATCCATAGATCAGCTAAAAGCAAAGTAACCAAAGCACAATAGAAAGAAAAACAAATGGGTAAGGATGGTCAAATGGAACCATAGATCTATATAGATCGAACTCAGTGGGAGTCACTAAAACTGTGGGACTCTCCGCTGGAGTCGTCAAAAACTATTGCTAGAATTTTCTTGCTAGCATGTGCCAAAAGGAACCTACTAAGGATTATGGAATCCTTAGTAGCAGTTCAAAAATGAAAATGCTAATAAACAAAAAATAAAATAAATCAACACTAACATGCATTGAGCTAATATTAATTTAACAATGGAACATATAACATAAAATGATTTTATATTATGAGAGCACAATCTAGGACCATAAGAATACCTGGAAATGGGGGCCTTTGCAGCCTTCCAAAGTAGTGTGTCCTTGGTCTCCTAACAGCTCCACGGTCTCCAACTACACGTCACAAAAGGTGTCAAAGTTCAACATATGGGTAACGATATGCATATTTTTCCCACTAGCATTAATATATAATTTAATATTTTTCCACTTCATATTATATATAAGATATCAAACATAATATATATATATATATATATATATATATATGAATTTATGTGAAGATGTTATAAAATCACTTGTTTATTTTTTGAATTTTAAATATAAATTTATGAGTAATCTATGAATTGACCTAAATACTTTCTTATATATATATATATATATATATATATATATATATATATATTCAAAAGTAAAGTATTTTAAGAGTACTTTATTTCATGGGTACATTTGTATTATATTCAAAAGTAATTAATGGGTATTTTCTTATTATGATACTTTCCCTACAACATTACTATGATTAACTATGGGTTTTCATCAACCATTGAGATATTGACCAATAAGATTTCTTAACTCCACCAATGTCACCTCAACCAAGCAGGATGATGTCATCCTATAGAATGTGATTGGTTCTTTTAAAGTTGATTTAGATAGTACATTTTTTAAAAAAATTGAGGCCCATTTTAGACCTCAAATTCCCCTAATGTTGGAGTTCACTTTTTACATCTTTGGATTTTCTTTTTCTTCATAAAAGTTGGAAATTTAATGAGAACTGGGTGCCGCCTAGAAGTGTTTGAACGCGGCTTCCAAAGTGGCCATTGATAGCACCTTACTAAAAGAAGAGTCAAAGATTTGTGATTCCAACTTAACAAATGTTTCCTCCAATCCATCATCTACTACATTTCCATGTTGACCTACCATACCCAAGGATTGAGGTTGCCTCTCTGTTTTACTTAGTTTGATCTCATAATCTACAAGGTGTAGTTATCCCACTAAATTGTTTTTCTCTGTTGAACAATAAAAATAAAGGCAATTGAGCACACCAAAGAAACCAAGGAAACGAGGCTAATGAAGAGGCTTCAACATACCACATGTCACCAAACCACACTGTGGAGAGGAGAAAAAGTTAGGAACACATACAACATTAAGAACTAATGCTCATACAACATAACATATTGAGGATCATGGCAAGGAGATGCCACAATGGAAAATTAAGTGGCTAAGGAAAGTGAGTCCATGCAGGAGAATTATGTCGAGGAGATATTACAGGGAGTGGAGCAATATAAGGATTGTATTTATCCACTAGATGGGATAAGATCATGCAACATGGAAATACACTCCAATATCCTACAACATTCCTTTATCATAACAATAATTGAATTGATGCTCACTTCTTCTGGCCAACAAAAATTGTAAAAATATGTGCAAAGCTAAAGTGGGCACCTACATATGTAATGTGGAGGAAACCCACATAGATCGTGGTTGAAGGTTGGGATTCTGAGATTGATTGGGACTTGGAGAGCGAGCTTAGTGAACTGCAGTGTAGTCCAAAATCCTTGACATCAAAGCATGCACCTGGAGATTGGAGGAGACTTGGGAAGAATAATCATCAACAATCCAAGCAAGTCAAGAGAATCATGAGATGCTCAACAACTTTAAAGGGAGATAAACTCCTTTCAAAGAGAATGAGAAACCCTTTTATACATGTAGAAAGTTGATCCATGACAAATTGTGTCTAAGGCCTATCACCTATCCCGAATAAATAAGGGTGAAAGTAGAAGAGTTGAGGAGGGGATAATAAAAGGGAGATGTGTGGTGAAGAAGAATTTGGAGGCCCTTCCATTCTTTTTCCATTGAATCCTAAGAAAAATATATCTCAAATGTCTATCTTCAAAACTATAGTAGATAAACAGTCAAATAAGCAAGGACATGCTAGCTACAATATTGGAGAAAGAACGCGAAGTATGGAAGAGTCTGTGGAAAAATGTCTCCATATTGTTCAAGTTTTATAGTAGAAACTTTGAGGATCACTCACATTAAGACTTAGCACTCGAAATATAGATAACTAGTCTTATGTGACTTGATTCCAACTCAACCCATCAAGAATGGGAGAGCTCCTCACATGGAAAAGAGGCGAAAGTTAAAGTCAATCAATTAATTGCCAACATAAAGTGTGTCATACTTCCAACAAAGATGGAGACCTCGATGTTCTATCTTTGAACTTTGTCCCAAAATGTAAGGATGTTCTACTTTTAAACTTCCCTTTTCAACAAGTAGCGACAAGAATATCATGGAATACAACAATAATTACTTTGTTTATTAGTATAAAGTCATTCTAAAGATCAAGAGCTTCGTTATATATATATATATATATATATATATATTTTTGCTTTATAATCTCGATTATTAAATGAACATGTAAAATTAGAAGTATAAATATTTGCTAGAACCAAACCACATGGATTTATTTCCAAAAATATTCAAAATATGAATTCAATTTTTTATCACATAAATATAAAGTTTTAACCATGGTTTTTTTCCTATCAAAGTAGGGACCTTAGAATTAAGTTAAAACTCCATTTAATATTAAAAAAAATTGTAATTAATGAAAAACCTTTTTTCCTTACCAAATAAATTTTGTTGGAATCTACCTTGCTCGTGTCAAATGCTCAATTACATGTTTTTGTCCTTCATGTTCATAAAACAATAAAAAAACATGTTTGGAACCTACATGAATCATGTGGTCCGCTTGTGCATTAAGTATCGATAGGTTTAAAACTAGTACATTTGCAAACTAAATGTATCCATCTTGTAGTTGGAAATTAATAATCTTATGTTGCTATAAAAAGTTAAGGGTGGATAGAGGCTTTCGGACCTCTTCATCAAAAAATGATTAATGATTAGCGTAGTACATTATTTTTGCAAAATACTTGGGGTTTTATTCAATATATAATTTCTATTTGAACTAGTTAAGGGTGGATAGAGGCGTTGGAGCCTTTTCATAAAAAAATATTAATGATGAGCGTGGTACATTATTTTTGTAAAATACTTGGCGTTTTATTCAATATATAATTTTTATTTGAACTCTGATTCTATAAATAATATTTATATATTTATATTTGAAGTTTGTAATATATATAATAATAATAAATAAATAATAAAACAATAAATAATATTGATTATAATAATAATAACTAATGATTGATGAAAGAATACATCCTATCTAGAATACATGATTTATTGAAAAGACATGACTTACCATTGTAACTAGTCAATACTAAAGTACATTATCACATGGTCATTGTATATTATTGACATATTTTATACATTTATTATATTTGGCCTTTATGGATTATAACATGTTGTCCTACTTAAATTGGATATTCAGTAAATGAATTATTCTCTCTAAAGAAACGAATTATGTTCATCACATTGTTATGGAAAAAAAGAAAGAGGAAATATTTTTTATAAAGGTTAATTATGTTCATCACATTGTTATGGAGAAAAAGAAAGAGGGAATATCTTTTTATAAAGGTTTTATTGAAACATTTTTTAATTAAGTAATGGAGGGTGAGACCAATTTAAAAATTAAAAAAATAAAATAAAAATTAATAAAAGGGATGGAAGATTCCCTAATACTTATTCAAAATTTGTGAATACTCTATTACAAGTTAAAGGAATTATTCTAGAAATTGAGATTAGCATCCATTAGAGGAAATTTAGGATCTAAAATGGACATACTAAGGAAAATAATAATAAAAAGTCATGTCACACTATTAATATGTCATGGCACACTAAGTTAAAGGTGTTATCTAGTGAAGGTCAACCTATAATATATCATTAATTGTAGTTGACAAGTATGTTGGGTTAGTGTAGAGTTAAGAGATGATAGTGGTAAAAATTTTAAATTTATATTATGATTTATTTAATTTTTTAATAAATGTACCACTACTTTTTATATATTTAATAAATCTAAAACTTAAAAAAAAACTAAAATTACAATAATAATAAAAAATATAATTATAATAATACTAAAAATAAACAATCATTATTTTAAATACAAATCTCACATTAATTAAGATGATAGTAGACCAATTTTAAATAATAAAAACATTTATATAATTGATCTCTTATCAATAAAAATAAATAAATTTTAAAAAGTATCATAAATAAAAAAAAAAGATGAGAGATAAAATAAGCTTTCTCTATTTTTGTGATAACTTTCTTGTTCGATCTCGAAATTTGACGTTTTTGGTATCGTTGGAAAGGTCTCGACGAGAGCTACAAATTTCGTGTTTTGATTTTTTTGATATTATGTAGCTCAAAAAACTCAAAACCCTAAAGTTATAGCTCTCGTCAATACCTTTCCAACGGTACCAAAAGCATCAAATTATGAGCTCGAGGGAGAAAGTTATCGCAAAATAGCAAAAACTTATTTTTATCTCTCCTAATTTTTTTATTTATAATACATTTTTTAATTTTTTATTTTTATTTATAAGAAATTAATTATATAAATATTTTTATTATTTCAAAATTACTCCACTATCATCTTAATTAATGTGAAATTTATATTTTAAATGACTTAGAAGTAGTGATAATATAAAATACTATATATTTATTATTTCAAGTATATTTATTATTTTAAAATTACTCCACTGTCATCTTAATTAATGTAAGATTTATATTTTAAAGAACTTAAAACTAATGATAATATAAAGAAATATATATTTATTTTTTAAAATGATGGTTCACCATTTATTAGAGGGTTACATCCATCGAAAAATTTCCAACACCTGTTATTCCACAGAATCAAGGTATGGTCATTATTACAATCATTACATAGTCAAAGTCGGCTCCCGAGTAGCAAGTGTCACAAAGCAAGATTTGAAACCGAGTGGGGAGGACAACAACATTCCTCCCAACCACCCGATCTACACATTTCAAGTATATTTATCATATTTCGAGATTAACTTTTCAAAATCTTAACTAAGTTGGGGTTTATATGAAGTTACCTATTGTCAAATAAAATTATGACACAAGCATATGTTACTTCTATATATCCAACTCAACCATAATGGTTGACCAAAGTTATTGAAATTCTATTGGTTTGAGAAATCCAACTCATCCATGGCAAATTTTTTTGTAAAGCCCATTTTAGGCCCCAAAGTTCCTCTAATGGTTATTTGTCCGAGCAACAAGAGAAAGTATATTGTTAAATGTACAACATTATGAGTCATTCTCCAAGCCAATCTTGTGCATCCAGGATTGAGCCTCATGTGCCAAGGTAGGGAGCTTGAGTTGGAATCAGGAACTTGGAGTAGATTCTTGAGTTGGCCTCAAGAATGACTAAGCCTTTAGTTGTAAGAGGTTATTCCTCATGTGTTGAGGTGAATGCTTTCATGTATCAAAGTGATGATGTTGTAAAGTCTTGTTGAACAAGGCTCGGGACTTGTGTGTCAAGTTAGATTCTCATGTGGACCTCCAATTATAGAGGTAGTTGAAGCATTAATGTTGTGTGATGTATTACTAACCATGGTCACCGATTGCTATTAAGTCTCATTTAGAGACTGGCCACCTATAGAGTGAATTACTTTAACATATGATCATTTGGTTCGAGAGTAATTTAATATGATCACAGCATCTGCCAAATCTTCTAAGTATAATCTGATATGATAGATAATTAAAGTTAACACATATTGACCATGTATGTCTCAGTTAATTAAAGAACTCACAATGGTCACTACAAGTAAATCAATCAACATGATTTAAGTTAATAATAGTTGAGTAAGTGTTAATAAATGACTAGTTAACTAAAGTGTTTTGCATTGATTACACTTTAGTTAAACTAAAAGACAACGCTTAAGTTAACCAAAAGATGACACTTCAATTAATTAAGTGTTTGCATGACGACACTTGAGTTATTGCATTACGACACTGAAGTTAGCTTCCTAACAAAGTGGTCATGCAAACCGTTAGAGGGAAAGTTCACACTGGAGTCAGTTAGGCATCATTTAATGTCAAAGATGAAAGGCATTGTGCATGTGTTACGCAGGATTGAAGAAACTGATGCATAGAATAATTCTCCAAGAAAGCAATTCGCAATTTTTGCATGTGATGCACCATTACCCATGCAACCATTCGCTACAGCTTGCATGGCAGTGATTCTTGTTTGTTATTAATGTGCTTGGCACATGGCAAGTTGATTCAGTTTGTCTTTATTCTTTATTGCTTAGTATTCTCTCTTATCTAGCACCTGTGGTGCCGAAAGCAATCTGTTATTTTGTAAAAGACATTCTCTGTTATCTATCATAATTATACTCTGAAGATTTGCTCGGATTTTTCATCCTCATTGTTTTGAGGGTTTTCCCAAGATACATCTTGTGTTATGGTTGAATGTTTTATGTGATTGAATGATTCGTTGATTCAAGTATTCAATATTTCTGCACTTGAAGTTTTAAAGTTCAAAGCTCATCATATTTGCTCAAAAATTAACATATATGAGTGTTGATATCTCCAATCAATTATTGAATATAAATGAAAACACTATTGGCGAAAATAAATCTAAAGTTAAGGAGTTGCAGCTAATAATTGATGATTATACATTTACATCCAAATCCGATATTACATATATTTGATAAATATGTTGACATAATTCTCGGTTCAACTTGGCTAGAAACATTAGGTATCGTCACCTTAAATACGACATTAGAGCAAAATTGGGGTCTAAATGTGTCTCCCAAGAAAAATAAAAATAAAAAACCACATCACAATACAAATATGCCATGTCACACTAAGTTAAAGGTGTTATCTAATAAAGATCAACCTATAACATCACTATTTTTTTATATTATCACTACTTACAAGTCCTTTAAAATATAAATCTATAGCATTAATTAAAATCAAAAGGTATAATGTGTCCAAGAAAACATATTCGATCGCTTTACATCCACGTCGTCAATAAGAAAACATCTGAGGTTTCAACTAATTTCTCTCCACCCTTTCTTTTTCATGACATCTCTCTTGCATGACTAGTTCAGCGTTCATGACAATGTATGAACTTATGAAAACTATAATTGCAGATATTTGGAAAATTTCTCAATCATGAACATGTCCAGATTGGGTTTACCTTAAGGGGAATACTTGCAAAAACCAGATTTCCTTAAACCAATTGTTCTTTCGAGGCTCACCATGTCCAGAACGATAAATTCAATACAAAAAATACGAAATGCTGGATATTTGGTACTTCAAAAATTAATACATAATTGCGTAAAATGGCATTTAATATGGTCTGCCAGATAGAGTTGTCCAGACAGCCTATCGAGAACTTCTGAATGAAATCAACAAACAAAGAAAATTATCATTTATCATTAACAAAAGCCAAGAACCATAAGCCAGCATGCATAACTCTTCAAAGCACAATACTCCAAAAATAAAGTATATGCGGATGAATGGGATCGCATACTGCCTAAAGTAACTAAGAATGAAAATGGCCGTTGTTCAGCACTTATGTAGATATAACAACAATTTCCTCACAAACTGCATCAACCATGCAAGCATGCCTGCAATGATACTAAAGAGGCCAACAGTGGTTACCCAATGACTTTCTATTGGCGAAATCGATCTGCAAAAAAATAGCTTGACAGTTTAAAGACTCACTTTCTTCAATTCCCAATATGATGGTAGCATCGATCTCCAGCTTAAAGTATAGTCAAAATTGTCACTTACAATAATTCCATACTCGGGTGATTATAAAACGAAAACTTCTAGTCATAGAAACATCTACAACTCATTTATTTCACCGCTGCCTTGACAGCGTTTTCAGCAGCATCATCCAGATTTTCAGCAGTAATCAAGGTCATTCCACTTTCCTACACATTCATTAAGTAAAACATTCCACCCACTGAGCATATGTAAACAAAAGAACAGACCAGTCAAGTACATCGATGAAGTTTTAATTAATGAAGAAAATATTTAGAAAGTACACATGTAAAGGGTTGTTAAATGATCCATTACCTTAAGAATGCTTTTGCCGAGATCAACATTTGTCCCTTCCAAGCGAACCACTACAGGGACCTTTAGTTGAACCTGAGATACAAGACATAAAAGCTAAGTTTCAGTATCACGTCAAGCTATTGTAGTCAAACAAAACATATCATTGTAATCAAATAAGACAGATAAGCACTAGATGAATGAAAAGTACTGACTTAACTTATTGAAACTTGGATTTTAGCTAAGGTAAATCATTTCTCATCAACATGTGGCATTCAAACTACTAGTGTTTTGGGTGAGAATTATGTATTCAAGGGTAATTTTAACTGCTAACTTGTAAACTTCATTTGACAGGGACAACAATTAGATTAGCTAGTTAGATGTTTGTGCACCCCATGAAGCAGATTTAATATGCACGGCTACTGGAGTCCAATACAAGGCAATTGCTTAAACCAAATAAATGAAACTTAAGCCATAGTGACAAATAATAGAGGTCAAGCCCAGTCCTTTACACACTTTTTTTTCACAAAAAGTGTCATCATGCCGGGCATCATTTTCTGTTAAAGCTCCAGCAAGCATTGACAGTGTTCAAATAATTCATGCACCAAGAGCAGTACTGTGCTGGGTTACTGAGCTTCTGATTCAATAGTTATTTTTTTACTGTAATCACTGAAATATTACTGCTACGTTTGTTGACTATAAATATACCCCAAGCATACTGCTGCAATGGGGCTTACAGCTGTGCCTTCTTACAAACTATATCGTGGACAAGATTTTTTCCTGCTACAAGGGAACAAGTATAAAGGGATACATATACCTGGTGAAGAAAAGACCCTATACCTCTGCTGCAGGGGAGCAACCCCCCCCCCCCCCACTCCAGCTCCCAAAGCTTGCTCCCTTCATAAGCTCGCTCCCAAAATGCTCCCATTTTTTGGAGCATGCTCCCAAGGCGACAATGTTATGGTACCTCCCTTCTTTGCCAAGCTCTTATAAAAGTTGTTAAGGTTGATCATTAGATGACAATGTTCCAAGTTATAACTACTAGATGATTGATGTTATATGGTTTAATCCATGTTTTCTATAGCTAATTCAACATCCTACATGTCTTTTAGATATAAATCCATCAAAATATATACTATATAAAAAAAGCTCCCGAAACACTCCCGAGACGGGAGCTTTTGAAAATTCCGCTTTTCGCTCCACTCGCACTTCCCGCTCCTAACAGCATAGCCCTATACCACAAATGGTGTTGCTAACATAACCTTCTAAATGGGAGGGACCCTTACAACTTACTACTACAATTCTTTTAACAAGGTTCAATAAAGTGACCACTTTTTTAAAGGAAATTCCTATCCATGACCACTAAAATAAATAAACATAAAAATAATAATAAAAGATATCCCAAAATAACAAAACAAAAGGAAGAGTATACATCTTATTTAATTTGTTTGTAGACTAAGGTAAGAGAACAAAATTGTTAAGCCCATGGGGTAAGCTCAACCACTTTTTGTCAATGTTGGCCATTCGGCTAGTTGTACACCAGCAGGTGCCCAGTATAAACCCCCCTTGGTAAAGCGCACTAGTATACGCCAATGGGCTGACTGAGAATGCCATCCATGTATGTAGGGAAGCATCCCTTGGGTTTTCCGTGGAAAAGAAAAGAGCGAACAAAGTTTTACCTCTTACAGTGCAACATCAATGTCTTCTGATTTTGGACAAAGGCTCAATCAGGTGGTTTAACCTGTGACAACCCAGTATTGTGAAGTCACAGCACCAGCTAATAGCAGATTTAACACTTTTTAAGGCGATTTCGAGATCATGAAATCCCAGGATCAAATATCAAGTGTCCATGGACCATGCAGTGTAAGCTATGTGCAGCTTCTAAATGATGTTGCCCTACAAAGGGTTTGAGACATGCTTGCCTTTGGGATCAACCTTCTTACCCATTAACAGTTATCCACTCTCTCACATGTCAGATGTCTGCTAAATAAGTTTTTGCTTGCAAGTATGTCGGACAGCCCACTCACTTTTATCTATTTATTTATTATATAGAGACAATTGTGAACATGCATCAAAACCCTATGCTTTTGTTTTCATCCAATCTCTATTTTAGAGGTGTGTTAAACCTCACATCGTTGGACCAAAAAACGTAAGTTGACCACTAATTTATATGTGGACCCTAGCATAAAAGATCACATTAACATGTAATGAATAATAAC
The DNA here is from genome assembly GCA_027924585.1 of Larix kaempferi. Classification (NCBI taxonomy): domain Eukaryota; kingdom Viridiplantae; phylum Streptophyta; class Pinopsida; order Pinales; family Pinaceae; genus Larix; species Larix kaempferi. Next base: position 1,910,338 of record BSBM01000236.1, read on the forward strand.
TAAGATAAGATGCCAATAATATGACTAATACAAAATGCCATCCAAAACTTAAAATGACAACATGTGCAATCCAAACTTGCTCAAAGAGAGATGCTTCATCAGAAAGGGTGCTTCCAAAATTGCCATGTTGCACGAGTTTATGCAAAGCAGGAATGAAGAAAACACGGGAACAGGTGTATGGAACAGCTAGAATATCCCTCCAAATTTCCAAGAAACGGCAGATTGGGAGCGGCAAAAATATATATTAATATAAAAAAGGAATATTTTAAAAATACAAAAACAGGGAGAATACAAATATACATCAGAAATTGATTTAACCATGACACATACATACTAATACCATCCATGGTTTTCAAAGCATTTTCCTAGATGTTTCCAGTCAATAGGAGCAAGTGGCCACTATTCGACTTGGCATTTTCAATGTGGCAGAAGCATCTCACGATAATACAGAAGTCATGCTTCAGCTAAGAGGCCACGAGAGGAGGGTATCTAGTCTGCCGAAGTCACCCATGACTTGCACCTAGCCCCAACTACTATCACAAGTACTAATGTACTACTATCACTATCACAAGCACAAGCATGTTATTGGAGAGACTTGAACCATGGATGGAGCATTAACAATGCCCTGCTTTTACCAACCCGACATGCCACCATTGACAACATGATAACATCTAGAATCTATATATTCAAAGTCTAAAATAATAACATTATTTATTTATTTAATTATAAAAATGACTTAATTACAAAATGATAACACAAGTAGAGGAGCAACAAGCTTCGAAAAAGATACATTATAAATTAACCATTCCATACATTTTTGTCAAACCAAGGGAAAAAGGTCAATGAAAAACATATCTTCTTATCGCAGTATGTGATATGTTGGAAATATTAATGACAAATCTGGGCGTGTAGAAGCAATTCAGGACATATAAATGGACAGCTGTGTAGAATTGTTATGTAGCACAGACGTAAATCAGTATGGTGCTACTGCTGAACTATCTGATCAGATGCAAGCAAAATTCAGACACATTGAGGCACATCTGCTAACATGGTGAGACTTTGGGAGCTGAGCACATTATTTGACATGGAGGAAACCATTAGAGCAGTGATGGCGTTGATTTCAAGGTTTGTTGTCTGAGTCAAAGTTGATCACTTGATTTTTAAAAAGTAGTGTAAGGATCATTGAACTGTAATGCCCCGCAATTGGCATTACATGGCTAGAACTATATTATCACTTGTCCTAATACTTTATTTGCTTACTTTCTCTTTAGGTGAGCCAGACTTATGAGACACTTGGTATGTGGACATATTATTTTAGGATTATGTGTTCATAATGATGATGATAGATATTTGAGTTCATTAAACATGCAAAATAAAAGGTGGAAATTTGGTACACCGATACCAACTCAAATCTATGTTGTGAATGTATAATAGATGTGAGCCATGGTATAAATAAGCATGTGTTTCTTATTTTAACATCGATACATAATATATTGATATATGAAATTTGTTTTATATCTACATGGATATGAGTTATTGTTGAATTAACCTACATGTTGGTGAGCTATGTAATAGCCAAATGATTGTAGTAATGAGGTAAATTGAATGTCGTAGACATCATGAAAATAATGCGTACTATAAGTTTCTCTTATGATTTCAAACACTGCTATGATTTTTGGTAAGTGTGGTTTTTACAGGATGCATCGCTTGCCCAGAATGGTTGTTCACTGACGTGACTATAAGAAGAATATCTACATGGTATGGCTCAAAATAGGGCAGTGTTACAGGACTCGCAAGTCAAACCGGAAAACTTGAGAGTTTGAATCGGCTCGGCAAAAAAATGAGCTGAACCAGCTCGGGGTGAGTTATCTCAGGCTAACCAATTTCTAAGTCACAGGATCATCGTTTTCAATTTCTCTCCTCTCCGGATTGACTGTGCTCAAATGGTGGATGGTGGTCGTTTTCAAGGGTTTCAAGCTCTCTCCTCTCCTCTATCTCGGCCACAGCAGACACATATGTGTCTGTGGGGAGGCTCGTCAGTGGAATTTGTTTGCTCGACGGCGAATTTCAGAATGGCATGTCAAAACTACAATGGAACTGGCTTCCCGAGCTAAACCTCTATTTCAGCGGGTACTCAACACCAAGCATTCAGCACCGAGCATTCTTTCGGTGGGCACTCAGCATCAGGCATCACAATCAACCTACGAGGCACACTTAATATATATATATATATATGCGTGTGCGTGTGTTGATTTTGGTATGTTATATTCCTTGGTTTATTTTATGTTACTTATTTTATATATTAAATATGTTATATTTAATATATAATATATATTATATATAATATTTATGGTGGTAGGAAATCTGTGGTAGGGTTTTTGTTTCTCGACAAGTTTCGAACCTACAAGCAAGTTCATCCTCATCCTCAGGAGACTCATTGAGGCTCGCACTTCTTATTTTTGTTTCTAAAAAGGAATATAAATAGTAATCAAAAACCCTATTTTTTGTTGGTCAATGGTCGGCTAGGGTTTTATTTTTACTATTTTTCTTTTAATATTTGAATAATAGGTTTCCATGCTTCTTTTAACTTTAAACCATCATCACGGTTGAAATTTTTAGTGCATTTTTCAATCTCTATTGCCTCTCGAATTTTTCTTTTGTAGTAATTGGGAACAATTGCTAAGACTTTCGATTCTTCTAGGCATATGTGATGTTTGGTAGTGTGAGAGTGTTCCGCAATTGCTGAGTTTTTAATTATTTCATGCCGTATGTCAGCACTATGTTCTTTTAACCTAGTCTCGATTGAGCGTCTAGTCTCTCCTATGTATGCCTCACCACAGGAGCATGGAGTTTTGTAAACACTTTTTTAGGGTTTTTAGCTTTGTCAAGCATGTTTCTTAACGAGTTTGGAGGAGAAAATGCAGCACATGTTTTTCTTTTTTAGAATCTTCGCAATTTTGTTTGTAGTGCCATGGATGTAGGGAAGGGTGATCCTTGGAAGAGCAGTGTCTTCGTACTTAACTTCTGTTTTGTTTCTTTTTACTTTCCGGATGACTATTAATCTCCCCTTCTCTATACCCATTGTTCATGAGGGCTGCCTTGAGGTGTTCCAACTCCTTTTCTATGTGATCCTTATCTGAGACTCTCCATGCACGAGTGGATAAGGTATTTATTATTCCAAATTTCTGGGATGGGTGATGGTGTGAGTTAGCGTGAAGGTACCTATCCGTATAAGTTCTTTTCCTATATACTTGGTGAGAGAGAGATCCGTCATGCTTCTTTGTGATGAGTACATCTAAGAAGGGAATGGATTTAGCTTCCTCTGTTTCCAGGGTCAACTTAATGCTTTCACATTGATTATTGAGGTGGTTTAAGAACTCTTCCAATTTCTTTTCACCATGTGGCTAGTTGCTGAATACATCATCTACAAATCTTAGCCACCATCTTGGTTTATGTGGGAATGAATTAATTGCTTTTTCTTCAAAGTCCCCCATAAAAAGGTTTGCCACAATTGGTGAAAGTGGTGAGCCCATTGCAACCCCCTCAGTTTGTTCATAAATATCACCTTGAAAGTAGAAATAAGTTGACCTAAGACACATCTCAACCAAGCTAGCAATTTTGGGATTAGATACTTTTTTAATGACTTCAACCGAACCATCAATTGGAATTTTTGTGTAAAGAGAGATAACATCGAAACTGGTTAAAAGATCATTATCTTTTGTCCGCCAATCAGTCATTATTCTCACCAATTGAGAGGAGTCTTTTATAAACGAGAAAGATTTGCCAAACAAGGGTTTAAGCGTTTTTGCTAAGTATTTTGCAAGGTCATACGTAGGGGACCCGATTGTGTTGACAATGGGTTTTATTAGAATGCCTCGTTTATGGGTTTTGGGTGAGCCATATATGCGTGGCATTATTGTGTTCTTGGGCGTGAGTTTTTTCTTTAATTCTTCATTCAAAGAGGATTTTTTAATTGCCATAGTGACATCCTTTACGACCTTTTTCATGGGATCTTTGCTGATTTTTCGATAGCATCCACTGTTCAGGTGTTCACGCATTTTCTCGTGATAATCCTCCGTCTTCATGATGACAGTAGCATTCCCCTTGTCCGCCTTGAGAATCACTATGTCCTTCTTGTCCTTAAGTTCATTTAACGCAGAGAATTCATCCTTTGTGATCTTCTTTGGAGGTTTGCATTTTTTAGCACAATCGCGCATTCCTATCTTATGTCTTCTTCAGTTGTGTTTGGCATTCCTTTGATGGTGTCTTCTATTGCACATATGATATCTTCGTGTGGTATTCTGCTTGGTATATATCTTCGTGTGGTATTCTGCTTGGTATATATCTTCGTGTGGTATATGATATCTATTGCGCATATGATATCTTCGTGTGGTATATATAATATGTTAATATATAAAAAAATTATAATTTATATTTTAATAGTATTAATATAATGAATCTAATGTCGAAGAATTGATATATTTTGGGTATCTATTGATATCATTTTGAAATTTATTGATATCTTGCAGCATATGGGCATTGGCTGTTTTTAATATCTATGAAAAATATATTTTATAATTCAAAATATGTGTATATATTTAATTTTGTGTATTTGCCGATTTTTTCCCAATCCGATTCAAACTCTTCACTCTTTTGCCTCATCGATTTATTGTCAATTCTAAGCCGAAGAAAATTTCGCTCACACAAAGATTATCAAAATATTTGGAATATCGAACAAACCATAGTAAATAAATGAGTAAAATATATGAATATGAGATATGAGATATTACAACTTAAGAGTTAGATATATATATATATATATAGACCGCCCTTTATTAATGGTCATGTCTTTTTGATGAGATGACACTGATGGATCACAGGGATCCAGATCAGAGTCCAATAGAGGCAGCAGCAGGGTCTTCCAATTCTGAGGGAGCAAGGTCTTCCAATTCAAAGGGAGCAGCTGCAACAGTAGAGGACCAGGTTGATCATGGAGGAGGTGGTGTCTCCAATAGTACCTCCATCGCTAAGAGGGAGTGTTAGTTTTTGGTAGCTCGACAGGTACTTCTGTGTTGGGGGTGTTTAGCAAAGTAGAAGGGGCCAAGAGTAACTCTCTAGATAATCTTGTAAAAGTGTATTTTGTAATACTTTATGGTCCATGGTATTGTGTATCCCGTGGTACTGGGTGTCCCATGGTATTGACATAAAATGAATATTATAAAAGAGTATATAGAGAGTAAAGAGCCTATAGAGAGTTGTTTAGAAAACATAGACAAGAGTGAGTCATATCTCTTGTGTATTGGACAAGAGTGAGTTATATCTCTTGTGAGTGAAAAAAGTGAGTCATATCTTCTGTTGGGGTTTGTCTTTTCTGTTGAGGGTTTGGGCACAATGAGAGTCAGGAGTTTGAGATCCAGTGAATCATATCCGGAAGCCTGGTGTTGTATGTGTTGTTAACCAAACTGCAATAAAAGACAAAACTATGGGTTGGTTTTCCCCATTGGGGTTTCTAGGGTATTTCTTTTGTTCAGCTTTCTCTGTAATGGCTGATTATCAGTGTGTTGCATTTATCTTTTTCCATAATTGTGAGTTAATTAATTACTGGCTTAGTATAAAAAATCAAGATTGTAACTGTGATCTGGAGAGCTATAATTTTCACAATTGGTAGGGAGGTTTAATTCCATTCTAAGCATCAAAGGATGGGAAGGCTTGTTGCTGTGGGAAAACTACTAGATTCATGGACAAATTTAGCATTTAAACAAGTATTTTTCAATAGGTTAAAGATTAAATTTATGTTATACTTTGATCATTTGTTATTGTCATGGTAATAAGAATGTTTCTAATATTAATTAGTGTAGTATGGTATTTAATTAAGAAACTAAGGTGGAGAGGCCTTAGTTCATGAACAATTACAAAGGTTGATCTATAACCTGGTCAAAACTTATCAACGCATAATCACCTACCTATATATAATGCATGACCCTTCATTGTTGAGGATGATGATGAACATTATAGAAAGAACGTGTAAATGTATGTGGTTCATAGAACCAAAATTGTACATTGGTATGAGAGAACAATCTAAGTGAAAAGGGTCAATTATATAAACCTTAGGTTTTTAGCATTGTTGAGTGAGGACCTTGGTGTTGTACAACTTCAGATAGCAGATATAGAAAGATGACCATTAACCATAAGTAGCTTTACTATACGTTGCAGTTTTTCAATTAACAGACTTAGCTTTTCTACATATCTCATTGTCATGAGTTGAATGGTTATGTTATGTTTCTATCTGTATAATATTTTATAATTCATCTGAAATTACTAAATCTGTTGTAATATATATATATATATATGAAATCAAGGAGTTAGTTCAACCAGTTGTCGCCAATGTTATTGGGCATTTGGCTAGTACTGTGATAACAGGTGCCTGACTTGAATCCCCTTGGGTAACATGCACTAATCTACACCAGCAGGTTTACTAGGGATGCCATCCAAGAATGTGGGGAAGCAACCCCTGTTAAAATTTGGGTTAGGTTGGGGTTTTAAGCAGAAAATTAAAACTTTTTGTACTTTAATGCCAAAATGAATTACAAAACTAGTACTGAAAACAAAATAGTACAGCAGACAAGTTTAGATCTGATAAATTAATATAATTTTCACCTCTTTCAACTTTAACACTCCCAATGATCACTGTGTTAAAGTTCACATTTAACAATTTCGGATATATAACCACCAGAGCAGCAACAGTAGTAAGACTAATTAGATAAAAACTATAGCAGCAGTAATAGATTTAACTCACAATGCAAAAGAACAAATATGATAACCTACTTGGTGAGTTGGGACCTTCCTTATACTCAGAAATTTAACTTTCAGAACAGACTTTGCCTCTCAGAGGCAAGTCAATCAACTGGAACAAAATTGACCCTTACCTGAGGGTTTGTACATACCTGAGAGAGAGAGATAAAGTGTTGCAGAGTAGGGTTAGACAGTTACAGTATGGCAGCTTACTGTATATCCAAGATCAATACCAAGACTTTAATCAAAACGATCAACAAGTGTCCAACAAAGAAGGGTGACCACAAAACCCTTACATAGGTGGATGACTGCTTCCAAACCCACACAGTAGTTGCTGGCTGTCCCAAACAGCCTTACACAGGGCTGGGCAAATACAAAGAAAAAGGCCCTAACAAAGGGCAGCAATCTCATGAAACCCGCAACAAGCAGAGACAGTCTCAATACTCCAAGTGGCACCCACAAACTAGGTAGCAGCAACCATAAAACAGTCACAACAGACAACTGTACTCCTTAAGAGAGTCCACGGTGGTATAAGGCAACCCAACAATGGCAGCGGCCTCCACAAAACAGTCCACTGTGGCAGCAGGCAGCCCAACAATGGCAGCGGCCTCCAAAAGACAGTCCATTGTGGCAATAGGAAGCCCAACAATGGCAGTGGCCTCCACAAAAGAGTCCACTGTGGCAGCAGGCAGCCCAACAATGGCAGTGGCCTCCACAAAACAGTCCACTGTGGCACCAGGAAGCCCAACAATGGCAGCGGCCTCCTTACATGACAAATGGCAGCCCTAAAATAGTCCACATGGGCAACGGCTGCCTTAAACAGCCCATACACAGCAGCGGTCTACTTAAAAAACAAGGCACAACAAAGTAGGGCTCATACGTGTGGAGGAGGGAGAAGCAAGCAACTGGTGGAAGAGAGCGCTCTAGCAAGAGAAGACTGGAAACCCTTAATGTCACCCAAAATAAGCATGCATCAAACCCTAGACAGTCACATAAAAAATCAGATCTGAACTGCCACTTCAAGATGTACTCACAATGAAGAATTAGATTTGTATTTATAACCTCTTAAAGACTTCTAGAAGGATCCCCCTTCTAATTCTTCATTGAATTAGGGTTCCTAAAAGTTAGGTTAAGACATCATGTAAAATAAGGAGGGTTACCAAAAATAAAATATAAATTAATATTATAATGTCTTTAGGAGTGGGTACTAGGGTCAAGATAAAAGGTAGGGTGACATACTCTAGGGGGCGCTAGCACATACGACCAACAAGGAGGGGTCAACACAAGTCTAGGCTAACACAAAGATAACCACCATAAATCAAGAATGGGTAAACACCTCTCAAACCACAAGACCAAGGAGGTAACCACAAGGTGGGAAGACAACCTTTCTAACCACAAGACCAAGGGTGTAATAACAAGGTGGGGATACAACCCATTTATCTCTCTCTCAAATGTACAAGTGTTCCATACACTAACTGAAAGTTCTAACATCACCATATAAGGAAGGTCCACACTGGATGATGTGATCATGTGGTCCTCCTCACTGCTCCTGAGGTCAAGTGCTAGTGACTTCATCAAGGAGTGGCCAGTCCCTTGATGAAACAACCTAGCTCAACCATCTCGAAGACCTAGGAGAGAAGGGCATCACACATCATCATCTTGGTTAACTGATCAAGATTCACCTCGTTAACTGACCAGGTATGTACCTGTGGGAACTGCTTGGCCCCAGACCAAGAATCTGCCTAGTCCCAGACTAGGATGTCTTGTCTCAACTTGAAGGATCTGCTTGGTCCTCATGACCAAGAAACTGACTGGTCCCAGACCACAAAAACATAGAGACATATAGGGTCCCTATCCACATGCTAGGGACTTTACCATGGCTCCAACCTGCTTGGTCCTAGACCAAGAAGCCCAGTAGATTGTTGGGGGCCCTAAGGTACCTACTAGGGACTTACGGTGCCTGGTTAACTGACGAGGAACCCTAGTTAACTGACTAGGGTGCCATCCTCCCAGAGAATGGCTCTCGCAGCTACATTAACTTTAACAACCCATTGGTATATATATTATGTAATTAGGTTTATATATTATATATCATGTAATTAGGTTTATATATTATAATATATTAGGTATATATCATGCCCTCTCTTTTAAAAGATGCTTTATCCTTAAGCATGGTTAGAGTGTAGTCGTTGTCGAAAAAGCCCCATTCCATCTTGATGAGATATTCTTGATGTTGTCGTCAGTTGAGGAAATGAGATGATATGATCTTTGAAGCTCAAATAAAATTGTTGCATTTTAAAAGCACTGATCCATCTTGGTTTGATTTTTTTCAAGACCGTCTATCACTCTCACATCCATTCTATCACTCTTTCTCTCACATTCATGCTCTACATTGCTCATTTGGTGTTCTCCATTGCTAACATTCAACAATCTATAAATTGACCAAAACTAACACTAGGAAAAGGAAATCAGAGAACTTGGATGAGAGGCAGATGGTTGTAGGTGACCATAAAGGATGGGCCAATTAGGAATCATTCATCCATTCTGTGTTTGCTACTCATTAGAAGCTTGAGAGCCAAGTGTTATTTTCCAGGCTATTCCTAGAAAGCATTTGATGGATTAGACTCTTCCTACCTACATTAAGGAGCACTATAAGGGAAGAAAGCCGCCAATGGACTGTTGAGCAGAGAAAGGGAATATATTCCTTGCGTTCTGTAGGGAAGTGGAAGAGAGTACCATTGTTGTTTGATCATGATGGGTAGATGAGATGCCTGGAATGCTCTATAATGAGGAGATTGACATGAGAGCAAATGGGTTGGGTTGAGTGAACTAGAATCTTGTAGCTTAGTTCCTTCGCCCAAGTGGCCTCATTGCCTGGCTTGTTTGTGTGTGTGTGTTGGGGGGTATCTCCATTGGATGCCTATAATTGGGTGGAAAATTGTTCATACGCAACCAGTTTCTTGGATTATCTTTTGTTAAAAGGTGAGTGTTCTATCTTTGCTTATGACTATGCAAATTAATGTTGTGCATGTTGTGTGTATATTTATGTTAATTTTAATCACGGGCATCTAGTTGTCATGAATTCATGTTATTCCACACCTACATATTCTGTTGTATCTTACTATTTCGCATTATGCATGCATTTTATTTAATTTTGGTCCTCCCTAAGAGACTTTATATGTCCGTATTGTGGCTCATTTAGTGACTACTGGCTACCTATCACATGGTTGACAAAGCTTGACAAGTATGCAACAGAGCAAAGGATGGGCACTTGCACACCATAAATTGCCCAAAAGACAGAACTTCAGGGGGCAGAGATATGGCCCCCCACACCGCAAATAAAGAGCCCAAAGAGATTAAATCTTCAGAGCAAGGGTGGTGGATGGACTTTCCGTGCCTCAACATCTACCCACCCCTAAACTTTTGCATCTAAACTTTTGCATAGACTGAAAGGGGCCCTGCTCCAAGAATTTCACACGAAAATATTTTTCCACAAGGGGCTTTCCATGGATTTCAAAAACAAAACAGCAGCAACCCTTTTAATAATCTGATTTAATGGTAACATTATGGGTTTTGTTGGCATTTGTGCACGAAAACAAGGCTGTAGGTTTGAGCTAGAACAAGATGTTAGGTTATGTTTATTTCCTTGAGTCTTGTTGATTTACATCTGTGTTCATCTGCTCAATATCCAATCTGATATTATCAATCTTGTTTTGTGGTTTAAGTTATGTTCTATAATCTTTGTTGATGATTATGGTGTTTTATGAATGTAAATCTGTTCCAATAATGCTAGAAAAGGCCATTTATTTAAAATGTCATCATGTGACCAGTATATATTAGCATAGATCTATGATATTTAGTGACTGTTAGGGTTTTGGTGTTTAATATTTGTTTACAAGTGTATGTGCTTGGTTTTAAGTCATAAGGATAGGTTGGTACCATGTACTAGCCAACATTCAAGGCCATTCCACTGAACTTCACAAAAGCCTCTTTTCAACCTGGAGAAATCAACACAGGTTTAATACATCAAGTATTGGTTCTCATTGTGGAGTGCACAACATGCCTGAAGAAGGGATACAAATCTCCCAAGTACAATAAATAATCTCCACCACAGAACAAGCCAAAGAGGTAAGAAGATTTTGTTTCGTTGGTTATTAGGTGGACAAGACCATCAACATGACACCCAAGAAGACTACTAAAACCAAGAGTGTTAAGGAAAATACTACTAGAGAAACAAGACAGGGAGAAACAAAACCAAATCTAGAGAAGGTTGAAAATCAAACAATGGAACATGTGAATCCTCAATTTCACAAAAGCCTCTTTTCAACCAAGAGAGATCATATCACTAGAGATGAGGGTTAGATTGTCCTTAATTTTAAACTTCAAGATTGTTTCGAGGAGAAATCCCACTTGAAAGTCTTAAGTGAGGATCTTATCCAATGTTTAAAAACCGGAACCGGGAATCAAATCGGTCAGGGATCAACTCGGACCAGAACTGGAACCAATAATGAACCAGAGCGGTTTGATTTCAATGAACCGGACTATTAAAAAATACAAAAAAAATTACAATTTTAATCATAAAAATTATATTTAACATTCCAAGCTATATTTGAAACCATTAGACACATAATATGTAAAGTCTACTCAATGTTATCGGAACCGGACCGGTCATCGAACCGGCGAAGCCCAAATTGTGAACCGGACCGGAACCGGCAAAAAACCGGGTAAAAAACCGGCCGACTAAAAAATACATAAAATATTCATATTTTGTAAAAAAAACATATATATTCATGTGCATACATATGAATCCAAACCATTAATACACAAATATGCAAAGTTTCTCATATATATAGAAAATATGGGTGCAAATAACCAAAATAGCACCTAGTGCAATACATCTCTGAGGTTCTGAACCAAAGTACATCAACAAAGAGGCTCTAAATGGCCACTACAATCCAAAAATAAACCATAGTACTAATGAATAACAATAAAGTATAAACTGATCATATGCCACTACCCTACTAGTGTCTACTGTCTAGTAGTCTACTACTCGAACTCCTCCTCATCATCCTCCTCATCGTCATCCTCATCCTCTTCAGGAGTGGGATTCTGAGCCCCACTTGATTCCCCTGTCCCTGAAGGTGGAACCTCTAGAGGTGGGTCCAAATCCAACCAAGAAAGGTCTTCATTATCAAAAACTGGTGCTTGAGTCTCCACAACCCACTCTGATGATGGATCAAAGTCATCCAAGGTTATGTTGCCTGATGCTGGTGTCTTGTTCAACAACTGGTTACGCCTCAGTCTAAGATTGTACTGGACATAGACCATGTCATTCAACCGTTTGTGTTCCAAACGGTTTCGTTTCTTGGTGTGTATACGCTCAAATACACTCCAATTGCGTTCACATCCAGAAGCAATGCATGGCTGGCTCAATATTCGAACTGCAAAAATTTTCAAATCACTGCAGCTCCCACCAAACTGACCCCACCAATAGGCTACAATAAGAGTTGAATGCAAACAAGTTTCAGCAAATGGCTTTGGAAATTTAACTCATTCTTTACAATGGATAATATAATTTGAAAACTTTGAAAATTCTTACCTGGTGGATCCTTGGATCTGCCTCGTATGGCCATGCTCATGCCAAAGCTACCCATACTCTCATTGAATTGCAGTAGCTTACTGTGTATCTCATCTTGTATCCTGGCATCAGGAACCATGCGCTCAATGCATCTATACAATCCTTCTTTTACCTCCCCATCATCATTGGCTTCAAAGTCTTTTGTATAGTGGTACCTTCAAAAGTTCAAAGTTCAAAAGAGTCAAAGACAAAAAATATTCAAAGTTAATGTTTGAAATTAAAAGAAAACTTATAACTTTGAAATTTGAATAGGAATTTAGAGATTTCTTACCTTGGGTTTAAGTAATAGCCAGCTGCATGCAAAGGACGATGGAGTTGTCTGTTCCATCTGTCATCAATGATATTCCAAATAGGAAAATACTTATGCCTTTTATCACCATATGCTTTCTTTATTGCTTCTTTGGCCTGATCCATGGCCTCATAAATAAAACCCATAGCGGGTTTATCACCATCTACCATTCGCAACACTCTCACAAGAGGCTCACTGAATAAAACTATCTCTTCTGCCTTTTTCCAAAATGTTTTTTCAAACACTTTGTCAGCTATATCTTTCCCTTCAGCCTTTTTACTCCATTGGCATTCATTCCACTCATCGCAGGAAAACATCTTCCGCAAATTGGCTTTTTGATCAACAAGGGATTGCAACGAAAGAAAGTTTGTTGCAAATCGTGTAATGGCTGATCTAACAAGCTCTTTACCCCCAGTGTTCTTCCTCATAAGACTCAAAACCCATGAGTGGTTGTAGATGTACCTGGTTATTGATTTTTCCTGCTCCACACACTTCTTCACCCACTCAATTTTGCCAATATCCTCCAGCATGAGGTCCAAACAATGGGCTGCACATGGTGTCCACCAAATGGTGGGGTGTTTTTCCTCTAACATCCTTCTCGCTGCAACATAGTTTGAGGCATTGTCAGTGACGATCTGTACAACATTCTCTGGCCCCACCTCCATAACTACTCCATCCAAAAGATGAAATAATAATTGTGCATCCTTCACCTGATCAGAGGCATCCACAGATTTAAGAAACATGGTTCCTTTTGGGCAAGCAATCAGGAAATTGATAATAGTGCGGGATTTTCCATCACTCCATCCATCAGACATTATTGTGCACCTTGTTCTACTCCAGGACTGCTTGAACTCCATCAGATATTCATCTATTCTTTGAACTTCATTTTTTAAAAGGGGTCCTCTGATATCATGAAAACTAGGGCCTTTGAAGCCTGGACCACATGAAGCTATAGCATCTATCATAGGTTGATAATAAGAAGAATTAGTTGCATTGAAGGGTATGTCTGCATCATACCACCATCTGGCTATGCATTCCCAAGCAGCCTCCTTCTCCATCTTCTTCCATTTAGCATCAATGGTGGGCTGAGCACCAGGGGTAGTGCGGGGCACAAAGAAAGAGTCAAGCCCTCTATTGCTGGTCGGGGTAGTAATATTACGTGGCCTCTTCAGGTTCAAATTGGATGCTCTACGTCCACCTCTCCCCCTAACAGGAAAACTGGAGGATTCTTCAAAACTAGTCAAATGACCTTGAGGGGTTTCAGGATCACCACCCTCAGGATCATAGTCAATCTCATCCTCAAATGGCATTGAACTTCTCCCTATGTCTTCTTGAATTTTTTTTGACTTGGCTTTTTCTTCTTGGTAGGCTTCAATACTACTTAGCATCTCTGCTCTAAGATCATCAGACTTTCCTACAAGGTTCAACATTGCCTCTAGCACCAGCTAAGTGTTGTTTTAACCTATGGATACCCCCCCCACCTATTTTCTTCCCACAATAATTGCATACTTTTTTCCCACCCTCATCCAATTGGCAATGAACCCATGCCGCATCCTTCCTCTCTTTTGGAGCCATGGCAAAGTTGCAAACAAGAGCTGGAAATACGATTTTTAATTTATTAATAACTAATTAACTAAGCCTTAAGGAAAAAAAAATTTAAAGAGAAAAGTCTTGAGACTTGACATACCTTTGAGAAATAAGAAGAAATGAAGGAAAGCTTGAGAAATTTGTCGCTGCCAAGAGAAAAAGAAGAGACTGCTCCGCTATAACAGTCCACAAATTCTGCACAAAATGAATTCAAAACCTCCAAAACAGTCCACGTAGTAGCTCTTAATCAGCTGCAAAAAATAATGAAGGCAAGCTCCTCCAAAACCTCCCTGCAAAACACACTTTAAGCTGCCCCAACTGTAGTTGCAAACCAATGAAAAAATGCAGCTGAGAAACAATGTAAAACTGTCCTCTCAAGAATGCCAAACCGTCCTCTCAAGAATGGCAAAAGATGACCAATGAATAGTGTGAGTGATGTAGGGGGTGGGGGGGTCTTTAAATAGTGTTAGGATAGGCTTAGGGTTAGGTTAGATGCTTAGCTTAGGGTTTTTGTTTTTTTTTTTTTTTTAATTTGAAGTTCGTGGGTCCCCAGGCCGCGGCCGTACGACAGAGTACGGACTGGCCGGTTCCGTACGGAACCGGCCGGTTTTCTGGCCGGTTTGGAAATTTTTCCAGTTTTGAAATTTTTTTGCTTGAACCGGACCGGCCAAGCCTGTGAACCGGTCTGACCGGCCGGTTTTGCCGGTTCCGGTCCAGTTCCGATAACATTGAGTCTACTCATATATATAAATCGGAAATCCATAAACCATGTATGGGTCACAAAATGGCACCAAGTAAGGGCAATCATGCGTTTAGGCTTTTGCAACATAATCAAGTAATTAACACGTTTTAATCAAGTACAGGCAATCATGCGTTTAGGCGTTTGCAACATAATCATGGAATCAATTATCCATTCCAATTTATGAAAGAATAACTCTTGTCTCAGTGGCTGTCAGTATTTATAACTTTGGAAAACTCTGCACATAAGTATGGTTCAAGCTTTTAGCACAATCAATTGATCTGCACTACAATCAATTAACCACAGAAAGAACACGATTAGTTAACTACCTTAAGGCTTAACATGATTTGGATATTAAGGTTTACAACTTCGAGCATCCCCATAGCAGGTGGTTATGCTGAGTGGTAGGTGGACAAGCTAGGTTGGAAGAGATCGAAGGCCCACTGCCTTAGTGAATTCAATGACCACGCATACTCATCTAGCAAACTCCATGTTCAACTACAAGCCGCTGGTCAGCCGGTTTATTATGGACTCGGCCAGCTAGGTCCGGTTTGTTAAGGAACCGACCGGTTGATGCATCAGGTCGGTCGGTTCGTTACCAAACCAGACCCCGGTTCGAGTTAAGCACCAATTCAGATATCCACTTCCATTGGTCGGTCAAACCGGTCAGTTCTAGTTCAAACCGGACCGGTTTTCAAAACGTTGGTTTTATCACATCAAGTATTGGTTGTCGTTGTGAAGTGAACATGCATGCAAAGGGAGTCAAATCTCCCAAGTACAACAAAAAAACTCCACCACAAAATTAGCCAAAAAGGTAGGAAGATTTTGTTTCATTGGTTATCAAGAGGACAAGAACATCAACATGACACCCAAGAAGGCCACTCAAAATCAAGAGAATGCCGATGCAAATACTAATGGAGAAACGAGATAGGGAGAAACAAGACCAAATCCAAAGGAGGTTGAAAATCAAATAAATGGAACAGGTTAATCCCTATGACCTAAGGATCATGAATCCAAATTAGAATCAGTATCCTCGCATAAATCACTGAACAAATCCCATAACAATCAAAATCCATAAGAAGCATAGAGAAAGAGGCAATCAGAAAAAAGCGGTGAATCAAACCTTAACATAATTACATATAACAAGGGGAATTGGTTTTGCATTATATGTTTAGAGAGAGAGCTCCGATGATAGAGAAAATAAATAAGTAAATCTAAGCATCAAACCAAAATTTCAAAGCAACTAACATATTATGGAACAACCAATGGAGATAACCACGTGTACCGAGAAGCGCTATGGAAAGCAGCTACAGAGGATGATCTGAATAGTAAATAAACATTATTCATGGAATCAAAGAGGACCAACCTTAACTTGGTATCGAAAAGCAACCAAACCTAAACCAATCAAGGGATGGAGAGAGGCTAAGGAAAATTTGTCTGAGCCATTTAGGTATCTTAATCTCAATGATAAACCCTCAGCTTTTGCACATTTTAAGATTATCAAATAGTTAAAGGGAGAGCAAATAATCGAATACGATGCCAAAGTAAAAATGTTGATTGGACAGCTAAGGTGTGAGGCACCAAAAGAACAAAAGATAGAATGGTTTATATCGGCACTATACCCTAGCATTAGAACCAATATCTAAACAACCAAACAAAGAATAGATTTGGAGCCAAGGAAAGAAGAGATAGAAATGGGCAGTATGATTGATATCACTACAAAAGATAAAGAAAAAAGACAAGAAGAAAAGAAGATCCAAATGCTAGTAGGTAATCAAAAGAAAATGGCATAGGAAAAAAGGCATGAGCCAAAGGAATAGACGATGGGAAGCCAAGCTTACAACCATAGCAGATAAGGAAAAAGTTTCAAAAACCCAAAGAAAATTAAATTGCTTCAATTTTTTAGCACTCCATGCCAGCAAAACACAATGAACGAAAGAACAAAAAAGGAAAAAATGGTACTAAGGAAATAATAGAAAGCCTCTTGAAAATCAAGAGAAAAAACAAAGATAGCAGGAAAATTAGAATGCAATGAGTCCTAGCACAGGACAATAATAACGATATGACAATCCTATCCAAGGGGAAACATGCATGTAAATGTTTTGCATGTGGGGACATGCAACACAAAATTGTATCTTTTCCATCCTTAAAAGACATTAAATATGACCAAAAGATCCAAAGGATAGAAGGTAATTTGGAGAAAATAGCATAGGCAAAAAGGCATGAACTAAAGGAAACATGAGATGAGAATTCAAGAGAAAAACAAAACAAACAAGAAAAGAGTTTCAAAAACTCAAAGAAATTAAATCACTTCAATATTTTAGCACTCTTGGAATGAAGGCCAACAAAACCCAAGGGGAAAAGCAAAAATACGTTCACTAAGTAATAGCACTAGAGAAACAATCAAAAGCCACTCAGAAGTCAAGAGAACTAGAAAGTATTCAAAGCTAGGGATAACACATTAATAATAATCGGATAACCCTATCTAGAGGAAAAAAGGTATGCAAATATTTTGCATGCGGCATGTGGGGACACATGAAACAAAACTATGTATTTTGAATTTTCCATCCCTGTAATATTATGGTGTTCAATGTGTAGACTAGGAGAACTAAACATCATGGCCATGAAATGCGTGAGACTAAAGGAGATGTTCAAAAAGAATTGTTGATATCTTGCGACTTCACATTTTAATCTATCAACTTATCTAGTAAGGAACCTATTTCATATTGCAAATTGATCATTTTAAAGGATACCTTTAAGAGAACCCACTTTGCATTTTGTCAACTCCTTATGCAATTGTTTGCATTGTTCAAAGAATTTTCTGCAATTAATGCCATTGTTACTAAGACTTCTTTAATGGTACCCTTTTTTCCATTTTACCAATGATTTTTAAATGGTGTGACTTTAAAATTGTACCCTATCTTAAATCGAATTGAATTTTTTAATTAGTTTGGTTCCTCTTGATGAATATAACTGAATAATAAATATATAAATAACGATAATTATATTACGAAGATATATAATATAACTTAGCTTATATACTATATCTTATACAATAAAGTATAATATTTGGCCTATACCCTTATAGTTGTATCCTTCAAAACCTCAACTAAAAAGCAAATAATATTCCTTTCCATGACTCTAAATGCAATTAATGAGATTTGTTGACTATTGTACTCGTGTCTTGATGTCGATAGATTAAATTCTACCAATAAAGTCGCACCAAGTTTGGACTATGAGCAAAATATGGAGTTGACAAACTGAACGTAGTAGGGGTTTTACATCGAAACAAAGTTTTGTTGCATTATTGTTGGATACAGCATCAATCATGAGAATGGTTGGCTTATTGGCGACCAAAAGATACGTCGCTCTCAAACATGCCTACTTGACCTCCCTTGATCTTTTTCTTCTGACAACGATTCAATCTATGTAGTGAGGATTAACACCTACCTTGATGAGGTACAAAGCATTACAATCTCCCCCAACGGATTTGATGTTATAGGATTATGTTGAACTTATGCTTATACTGAGGGGAGGGGAGGGGAGGGAGAATCCATATAAAATACTTTTTACTTTGACAGAGCATTCATCAATAAAAACAGTAAGCACATATAAACTCAAATCACAATACACAGAGTTTAACGTGGAAACCCTTTCTGGAGAAAACCACAAAAGATTATCTTTATAAATTCATGTAGGCACCAACATATTGTTACAAAGTTTGTAGGTATCGACCTACAGGAGACACCAATCCCCTTAACTAAGTAACAACTCTGCAAGATGTAGGCGCCGAATTGTTGGAGACACCAATCCCCACTTTTGTTTGAAGGCACCAACCTACTGACGACACCAATCCCCACTTTTGTTTGTAGGTACCAACTTGCTGGAGACACCAATCCCCACTTATGTTTGTAGGCATCGACCTACTGGAGAAACCAATACCCACTACATTTTATTTGTAGGCACCAACATACTTTCAAGTTTAAAGTTCTTAATATAGATTTCATTCACAGGTTTGCGTGCGGCCTTTATCTTCATCAGGTTTGCTTGTGACTTCTTTTATCAGATCTGCTTGTTGCTTCTATCTTAACCGAACCTGCTTGTGACTTCTTCCTTTATTAGATCTATTTGCTACTTTTGTCTTCATTGGGCCTACTTGTGACTTCTTTCTTTATTAGATCTACTTGTTGCTTATGACTTCACAAGGCCTGCTTGTGACTTCTTCCTTTATCAAATCTACTTGTTGCTAGAACCCCATATCAAATCTTTGTTGATACTCAAACGTCTCTCCTCAAATGATATTTAATCATTACTTCTTGAATGATCTTCAATCATCACTCCTCAACCTTTTTGCAAGCAATTGTCTTACTAAGTGATTCCTCTCATATAGATGATATTAAATTTTTCATTCACACACACTTATTTCTCTCAATACTCTTCTCCTTTTATACTTTACCATTAACCTTACATGAAAAGTCATGTTCATTTGAAAACACACGGCTTTCATTAATTAAATAATTAAATCCTCTTTTTTTTAACCCTTTTTTTATGTTTATGGGCACCTCCTTTTTAAATACTATGCGCTTTCAAAACCATGGGCAAATACCACTTTCACCTTTTGTAATCCACTTTCATCTAACTTCATTTTTAATCCACCTTCACCTTTTTAATCCACTTTCACTTTTTAATCCACCTTCACCTTTTCTAATCCACTTTCGCTTTTTAATCCACTTTCACGTAACTTCATTTTTAATCCAACTTCACTTTTAAGACACCTTTTTCGCTTTTTATATCCTAAATTCACCTTACCTTTGAATACTTATATTTGAATACTTACCTTTGACATCAATGACAAAATATATTCAACAGATTCTCCTTTCCTTTGGTATGCCGTACCTTAAGATAACAATGGTTGACGGTTCTTCCATAGGTGGACTATAGACAACCTTCTTGTATACTTCTCTTATAGGTAGTTTTCAACGAGATACATGTATGTCAACATTACTTCGGAGAGATTGTCTTTTTATGTGACTTAACCTCCAAACACATCAAGAAACATAGTGGCCGCTTTTTACTCATACTTACATCTTACTTTCATTTGATTTCATTTTTATTTCCAACTGGCATTTAACTTTGTTTATGGATTTAACAATTAGGAGGGAAATATTTAAAAAACTTGACTTATTTATCTTTTGCACTAGTTAAAAGATAATTAAGTCAAATATCTGCTATGTATCACTACATCATGTACACTCAAATGTCTTCTCCTTTATTTGATAGTGGATTTAGTCAAATGGATGGTAATAGATATGAAAAAAATTATTGGTTATCAATGAATTTTTGCCAAATCACACTCTAATACCACCTTGCTACAACAGTGTAACAATATTGTGCACACCAAGCACATAAATAAATGCACACAAAGCATAGAGAGATATATATTGAAATAAATCTATTCATATTTGAATAAGAACGATTGTTTATCTTGATTGTATTTCTTGTCGTAGAAGTTATCTAGAATTTCTTATTTGGTGTGGTATTGCATTCAGCACTTTCACAACTACTTTTTCTATAGCACAATTCTTTATCTTGATTGTCTTTCTTGTTGTAGAATTTATCTAGAATTTCTATGTGGTGTTGCATTCAACACTTTCTCAAGTGACACTTTTTATGTCCATATCACAAAATTATTTATAAAAAATTATTACTTTGTAGGGATTAACAAATTTTACATTATCTGTAATGTCAACCATTGAAATTTACATTAATTAAAGGTGCACCAAGAATAATAAATTCATTCTCATGAAAGTGTGCAACTCCTTGTAGCCTCTTGTGATCCACAATCACTTAAACAATAGGGATCATTTTCCCTTACACTGTATCTATTTCAAAGTTCTTCTAGGACAACAACTCAAATTACCTACTTTCTTCAAGTCATGAGCATTGGTGTACAAACTTTACTACATCCACCTATGTAGATAGAACTAAGATCAAGCATGGCTCTTTGGCCCGCATCACCTAAGGTTTGGGTTGTGTTACATCAAAGAGACCTATGAGGACCAGAGTTGCTCAATATTCATTTCTATGTGACACCTACTCAAAGATGTATGACTAGCTTCTTTCCTTCTACCATGGGTTCCAACGAAAATTTTAGGGGCAAAATTTAGCCCATGGGCTAATTTTTTACCTTCTTTTCCAAAAAAAGAATCACCAATTTTCATTTTTTCTAAATTGATTCGCCCAAATTCTATGGGATAAAAAAAAAATTAATCCAAAAATCGCCAAAATTGTCCAAAAACTAAACGGATTCGAAGATTTTGAAGGTTAAAATTCAAAATTCGTCAAATTTCATGAAGTGTCGAATTTAATCATTGAAATTCGAAGGAATTCATAAATCCTAGCTCACCACCAGAATTGCTCATCGCCCGAGGATTTTGGCCGCCCGCGTTCTGATTCTATTGACTAACTGAAGATTGTAGTCTAGAGGTCAAAGACATCGCCATCGCTTGTTAGTGCCATCGTCGAACGCTGCCTCTACTCTACAAGTGCAAGTCTACCCATTTACCTGTCGATGCTGGCCAACTCCATTGTCGAACTCAAAACTCGAACTCAGTTTCTCGTGCGACACCCCTCGAACTGTGTATTTTGTTGCTTACGCAGTGCACCTCGCCCTCGCTCTCGAGTCTCCACTGTCGGCAATGACTCAACATTGAAATATATGTTTAATCATTAATGCTTAATGTTGGTATAGTTTCATTTTTATCATGTTTTTTATTTCATATATAAGTTTATTGCATATTGAATTTTAAAAATTTAATTTAATTGCATATATAATTTAAAATTTTCATATATTTTATATGTAATTAAATTTAATTTAATTGCATTTATTTCATACATAATTTTAATTGCATATTGAATTTTGCTAAAAAATTTCATATATATTTTTTTTATTTTCAAATTTTATACTCTCAAATTTACTGCCAAATTTTATCACCAAAACTTTCATTGCCAACTTTTTGTCGAACTTCAAGGTCATCGAACTCGAACACAAATTTGAACCAGGTGACTTAGGTTACAAGTGGTCTTGCCTCTTATTCAACCTCAAGCACACCAGAAGCAAGTTGAAGCCACCCAAGATTACTCCTTGGAGCCCATCACCCCAAACCACTCTCTAGAAAACATTATCTGGTAGGCACTTGGCATTGACATCTACACTAATGATTGTAGAAATTTCAAAATTCTTGCTTTTAATGCAATTCTAAAGTTTCACATCGCACCGAAGGTTTCCCAAATCCAAAACCCTATAATTAGATAACACAAGATAATTTTATTAATGTCCAACCGACTGTTAGGTACAAAAGTACCTCGTACAAGGTAGGGCCACCAAAACCACTCCTAAAAAAGCATATGCAATCAAATAAAATCTAGTATATGCTAAATAAGGTCTAAAGTCTAAAACTGAGCACTATAAAGCAAAATGGAACCACAAATAAATCTGCTGATCTAAAAATATAAATTACAAAGCCAAACAGCGGACAATATTTCAATTCACTTCAACCCCAATCCACTAAGCAATTCAAGAGTAAGGATACCGAACATGTGCCAAAAAGTTTAATCCCTTAGCTCACACTTACAAGCATAAAATCAGATCTGGAATCACTGCAATTTGACTTAATGCAGATTTGCATCAGTACATCTGCCCTATTATCATCTATATTAATCTTAAATCAGTTAACAATTTCAACCTTCTCTTCTGTCAAATTGGCAAGACAAACTAGTGCTGAAAATTACATAAACCAAAAGATAATGAATGCTGAAAATCAAATATGCAAGTGAGACCATTTTGGACAGCTGGAAACTTCATATATATGTATAAAGATGAAGTGTATGTACATACCATAGATTCATCCCAAGGCTAGTACATTCCTCTAGCTCTCCAAAACCCTAGCTAGGGAAAACCATGAAAAACCCTAGCTCCACCAAAGATCCTCCACAAACTAGTATCACACTAGCAAGAGTCGTTGGGTCCAAGAAAGATGTCCTTTCTCTCCTCTTCAACAAGTATCAACTAAGGTTTTATAACAAAACCCTAATATCCAAGTCCCCAAGAGATAAAACCCTAACCCTAGAATTCAAGATGCTCCAAGAAACCCTAACACCTCTAATCCAAGAGAGATAACGTACAAGGAATAAAATCCAAGAGAGCAATGAAACATCCCTCCTAGCGTTTCCTCATAAAACCCTAGTGCTCCATCTCTAAACACAAGATGAACAACAATGAGTGGATGAGTGAAAGGACTCTCCTTCCATTATATATATAAGAGGTAAGGGAGACCAACAATACACAAGTGGTTCGAAACCCTTACAAGCAACCTACTACAAACAAGTAAGCCCACACATGTGAAGTGCTACGCTCAAGGGTACACATGTTAAGCTTCAAGGTAGTGTCATACACAAGCAAGGCTCCAAAGTGATGTCACTACACAAGATGTGTCCACGCTCCTCCACCACAAGCTCACAAAGACTCCATCACTCCTAAGCCATGTGCTCCTTCAGGTCCACTCCACCTACATGATCATTGTCACAAGTTACAACCCAAGCATCACCAAGACAACTCCAAGCCTCCATGCAAGCATCCAAGCAACCCAATGCCATCTATAGCTCAACACCCCCCTCCAGAATATCCAACTTCCTCTAGTGCAAAGCATCCTCCAAGCAACAAGTCAGAAGGTCTCCAATGTTCAAATGACGAAAGCCACATAAGCATCTAATCAAGGTCTAGCAAATCAAGAGCAAGCCGCCTCCACATGTGTATGTCCATTATAGACCAACCAAGGGCTCATCCAAACACCACGTTCCTCAAAGCACATGGTCCTGCACCCAATTGGTTAGTCAACAAGCCGACTAGAGGATTATCCTCATAGGCAAGGGCACCATACCAGCACTCTAACCAAGGTCAAGCATCCACCCAAACTAAGCCATCCATGCGTCCATGCAACATAGCCAAGGGGCTATGAGACATAGCACTCTCCTAGCAAGGTGAAAACACTTTTGGAGTAACCCCAAAAGCTAACAATGATTCGGATGATGAGCAGGGCTGATTCCTTCATCCCTTTATGGGTGTTGCATCTTTGTCTAGGCTATGCTTCTTTACTGGCTATCCACCATTTTAGGGTTTAAATTCTCAATATAACCTACTTGTACATAAATGCTTCCGCCATCTCATCTCATGTTTCTCTTGTACTCATGTTCCATTTCATTTCATCTCATTTCAGGGGGTCTTTTGCACTGCTCAGTTTTCGTTCAGTTATTTTTGTTGGTTGTAGTCACTAGTCCCTTTGAACTATTTTGGCCTTCACTGGAAAGAAATTTAAATTTTCTCAAAGTTCCTCAATGGGACTGTGTATTCTTCAATATATGGGACCAAACAACAATGAATTTTTTACTGAAAGCACTTTACATGACCCTTTCCAAATATCTTAAAACATTTGCAAAATAACTTGATATTACAATACCTAGCCATCAGATTGCTTATTTTGATTTTTTAATCAAATATCTTTTCATATCTGACTTCAGATATTAGATTTGCATTATGCTGATAGGATGTCTAATGAATTACCTTGAAACATTAGTCATTCAACAAGAGCATGGAAAAGTTAGACGTGACAGAACAGTTACCTCTTTTGTAGTCATTCAACTAGAGCATGATAAAGTTACATTTGACAGAACAGTTACCTGTTTTGCAGCATTTACAATTCCACTCGCAATGACATCGCATTTCATGATGCCTCCAAAAATGTTGACTAGAATTGCTTTGACCTTATCATCAGACGTCAAAATCTTAAATGCTTCCACCACCTACATGGAAAAAACACTTAAATCTGTCACTCTTTCCAATCACACAATACAACTACTGTAATTGTTGGGATAAAATTACTAGATGTTCTAGTATAGGTGTTAGTATTGTATATCCTAGACTCCCTCTGGCAAGTACACCTGAGTTACTACTTTAAACCATCTAAGACACATTGTGGAAATCCCAAAGTACACAATTTAAATCTATCTGGTGAAAGTCTGACCACAAATGAAAAATAAATACCTGAATATCAGAAGAAACTGAATAGTAAAGGAACCAGAAAAATAAAACTTCTTAAACAACTCGTTTAATTAACTAGATAAATAATAGCAAATATACCATAGTATTCATGTTCAGAAACTACAAACTTTAGTTGATTAAGAAAGACTATAACAAAATGGCAGATAGATTATTGCAACTCTTTTGCTCTTGCTTTTTTTACGCATGTTAGAGATATCCTGAGGATACAATCATTTTCAGTTCTCATTTACCTTTTCTGCTCTCATATATTGCACATAAAATGTTGGTGATGTGGAGTACTATATAATGATGGGATCAGTTCAGGTGTACAGAATCACAGATTAAGATGAATTGAATCAATCTAGGTTAGAATCCAAACTAAGCTGAATCTATATTAAATTTCTGATTCTACAAGTATGTGTATGATTTTCAAGCGGTTAACTGCCGCACATCTCTAGAAAACAAAATGGTCTTTGATCAGCCAATGAATAAAAAGGGGTAAAAAACCATTCCCTCTTCTTTTAATGTTTTCCACAATTTTTTTGCTACTATGCAATATACATCAAACCAAAAGGATAGCAATTTTGACGATACTAGCCAAGAATTTACCTATTCTTATCTGTCTACTACATAAACCAGATTGATACTAGAAATAATATCAAGGCCTACACGCATATAGCAGTAGAACTGAAACTAACACGCACCCCAACCCCTCTTTAACATCTTCAAGGAAGTGGGGCATTTTAACCTCAAATATTCAATAAGTTTGCCAAACCTTGGTTTAACAGAAAAATAAATGGCAATAGATATAATAGATTGATACAATCTATGCAAATAATCAGAGTGCATTACAAAATTTTGCAGGAATCTCAGCCACAGATATAATCACAGCATAGAACACATGAAATATTACTTAGTTGCAATTTTGCCTGAGCTATATGAAATGGCTGGTGGAAATGATTTTCCTCGCAGCCATAGGAAATCCTTGCATGAGTGTCACCCACAAACCAAGCCTATGAACTGAAAAGGGTGTTGGGATTCACTCTCTCAGGCACATCTAAAACACGCGATAGCATTACACAAGAAAACCTGCCAGCGTGTATGCCAGAATAGCAGAGCATAACAGCTCCGGCATACACAGAGACAATATCGCAGCAATCAGTTGGGCACTTGCTAGCCTAAGCACTAGTCAAGTTACAAGTATTCCCTTTCCATCCTTCTGACTGGACAAGGGCGCCTATTCTGCCAACCTACACACTGGTCTGAACAACATAAACACCTTGTGGCCTACCTTGCTTCTGCTGTTAACTCCCATCCCTCCATCAATACAGGAAAATCTACAGAAGATGGTATATTGGCCTGCCCACTCTGCTGGGGAATAACTCAGCAGTCCTCCGTGACAATCTATTCACAAAAATCACACCCCAAGCTCCCATTCACAGAATCACTATACTCATAGGAAACAGCAACATCAGCACAGAATGTAGGTAATGTTGACAGTTGGACATAGAAATAGGGAAGAGTTAAGCTTTATAGAAGCTTTGTCAAAGTGCACCCAAATGCTACATGTTTGCTGTGTTTCTCTTAAGGCATAGATTCTCAAGCTACATATCAAATCACATGGAAGGAGTTCTATGGATATGCCACATGCCCCTCGCATTATCTCCCTCTTCCCTCTGCCACATGTCAATTCATAGCTAATCCTCATGTTCCCCCTGGCCATTATATGCTTATAGTATATAAATTTAATTTACATAATTACATTTTAGGACTCAATTCAGGTAAAAGCATGAAATATATAGTCTATGTGCTATTTACATATTCACTAGCAGGTTCTTGGCCATGAGCCCTTAATAGGAGTTTACATGACCGCATATTTCCACATGTAAAATATTTCCATCCATGGTACCCTTGACTCGGTACCAGAGCAAAACCACATATAGACATCATATTTACAATTTTACAGATGACCCATGTTGAAAGAGATAAAGGTCAGAACAGGGTATCACAGACACTATAATATCAGGCATGTCTGAAAATATATATATAATAAATAATGTCTTTAAATTCGCAAAGTTGACATCAAAAGGCAACAGAACAGACTTCATTCACTTAAAAGTTAAAACTATATAAAACCCAAAAGGTAGTTTGAGAGTTTTGAGATGGGTGACAAGAATGGGATATGGTCACTCCAATTCTAAGGATATGGTCAGATCTATGTTGTTGGGAGCATGGAGCGGGAGCGGGAAGCGGGGAGCGGGAGCGAAGCGAAAAGCGAAATTTTCAAAAGCTCCCGTTTTGGGAGCGTTTTTTATATAGTATTTTAATAAATTTTGATGGATTTATATTTAAAAAACATGTAGGATGTTCAATTAGTTATAGAAAACATCAATTAAACCATATAATATCAATCATCTTGTAGTTATAACTTATAACATTATCATCAAATGATCAACCATAACAACTTTTATAGGAGCCTGGCAAAGAAGGGAGGTACCATAACATTGTCATAAGATGATCAACCTAGTAAAGGAGCTTTTAGTATAGGAAAGGTAGGGAGCGCCTCGGGAGCGCCATGGGAGCGTGCTCCCAAAATTGGGAGCGTTTTGGGAGCGAGCTTCAGGGGTGGGAGCGAGGGGGTAGGGGGCGCTCCCACGCAACATAACCCCTTCATTCCAACAATTTCTAATGTGATTGCAAGCTCCCTTCCTTGGTACTCCTTCCTTGTGAGCCTTTTTCACCTCACACAAGGTTGGTTTCCCTAGTCCCCACCTTGGAGTAACAACCTTTCTTGAGCCTTTCACCTTGACAAATGTAGACTCACCTTTCAAGTTGCCTTTTCATATGGGCACTTCCCACATGGCCTAATCACACACAAAGACTACTATCTGAAGTTGTATGAATTTTGAAACACCTATGCAACCACCCCTTGGCACATGGACTAAGACAAACAACCAATCAATCAAAGAGTGCCACCTCAATAGCACATACTAGGAGACAAACAAGTGGACCTACCACGGGTTGCCAACTTATCACACACTCATCACCACACCTAACTCTGGCTGCCACATCATCACCAAGCAGGCCTAACTATGCCTGCCACGTCATCAACAAAAAATCCCAAAGAGAATGCAACCACAAATATCATGTATGGCATTTGAGATAAGGTCCTCGAATTCATTAATGTAATGTATAGTCCAAGGAGTGTAGGTGAAATGGGGATCCTTACTTCACCCCAATAGTGCTCTAAAAATCCTTAGTACTACCCATTTGAGTCTGGACTGCCAATAATCATCTGATAGAGGCATTCTCAATGAAATCACCAAGTCAGGAAGTCCTAGCTTTAGCCTCTTGAGTAGTGACTTCCTAGGGATTATGTCCAAGGCTTCACGAAAGTCTACAAGCAGCGCGTACTTGGAATTTGCATGTTTTTTTTCTTTTCAACGATAGGTACTAGTGTAACAATACAATCTGCAGTGGTGTCGTTCCTTCAAAAACAATGCTTCACTTTTAGCATGTAGCTTCTTGTTCTGGCAAAGAGTTTGTCCAATGTATTGCCAAACATGATAGTCATATAATTGCCTATGAATATAGCAAACTCGTCAAAAGCTACCATAGAAACCCTGCCTCAAAGAGAATCCTTGGTCAAACAAGCTGCACCATTTGACCCTCTAACACCAACCAAGCTCTAGGTTTCTTGTTTGGAAGCAGAAAAAACTAATCACGGATCTCATGTGTCTAACAGCAAGAAGCGAGGTGATCGAGCTTGTATTAACATGGAGACTCATGTTCAAATCCCTCAAGTGGATGTGGTAAAACATATGATATATTTCTCCAAATAAAAAATTGTTCCATCAATTTAGTGAAGTTCCAGTTGGACTACTTGCAAAACCATTTCTCTGGAGACCGTTTTCTCAACAGCTAAACTAGTACTTGGGTTGCCCATGTGACAATTCTCTATTGTATTACCCAATGACAAATCTATGGTGAACATTATTTTCCCTTATTGGAACTTGCAACCTTAAACAACCCACTAATATATATGCACTAATATATATGCCATAGAGTTCTATGGTTTAGAGAAATCCACAAAAGAGAGTAGGGGCTCAAGCTAAGAGCCAATGGAGTTGTGTGTAGGGAAGGGGTTGGGAATGAGTGATAGGCACTAGGAGGAAGTATTGAGGACAAGTGTAAAGGAGGTAGATCAAGGATAAGGGACGAGAAGGGCACAGGTTTGAGGAGAATATGGGAAGGTGAGAGAAGGAAGAGCCTATGGGTGAAGGTGAGTAGAATGGTGGAGTAGCCCATGGGAGACAATCCACATCAGTCACAACAAGCCATGAGCAAGAAACCACGAGTAGCAACAAACAACCAAAGGATTGATCCACAAGACACAGTGTGCATATGGTCAGAGTGGACAAGGGCAACGCACGCGAAGAGTATGAAAATAGCAAGGATCTTTTTGCCAATGGGCAAGGTTCAATTCCCCTAATCACTTTTCCTAGATCCATGGGAACAACTAGAGGTAGTGGTCTAACATGTTGTTGCACCTAGAGAGATTATATTAAATGCCCTCATGACCTATGCCCACATAGGTCCTTCAAAGACCACCCTCATGTCCTTCAATTATAAGCCCAATTGTTTCAAACAAACATTTTCAAGGCAGAGTCTTTCATGATGTCTCTAATTTTAGTTTGTCTAACGTTTGAGTCTAGCTAAGTTTTGTTAGGTTACCAACTACTTTTTAGACACACTCCTAATCTAAGTCCTAAATTCTAATACCAGATTAACATGCATCTAGTTATGATACGGTTCTAAGGTGGTTATGAAAGATGTACTATAAATGTACTTTCTGTACATATGAATCAAATGCACTTAGTATGCCTTTTCCACCATATCATTAGTTTCTTGATTTTCTTGATTTATTAAATTTAAATATGATTCTAACAGTGATATCAGAGCAATATTACGATCTTAAGGGTGTGTGTGATGGTGATGTGATCAAAGTTTCAACATGCACAAGCTTGAGATTGTAGAAGAAGAAAAATCTTTGAAGATTGATTGAAGATCTTCCATATGGCTGCCACTGTTTATTGCTATGCTGACGGGCGAGTAAACCTGCGTGACGACTCTCACTAGTGGTGTGTTATTTCCATGGGCGTGTAAACCTGCATTGAGAGAGTGAAGAAGGAAATCTGCGTGAAGACGGTTTTGAGTGGGGAATTAGTTTGTGAGAAGCCCATGGTTACTGTGTGCAGACAACTGTGTGGGTGAGAGAAGACGCAATAAATCCTTTACATGCTGAGCAGTTCGGGAAAAAGTCGGATTTACGATGTGGATGTACTCTGGAGTATAGAGTGCTATTAGCAGAAATGCGTGGAAATTATTCCATTGCGTGAAATCTTTGATCAAGGACTGAACCTAGCCGAAATCCATCCATGTTAATGAAGTCTTGCTCCTTATTTACGTTCGGATCGTGACCGAGACAAGATAAGCAAACCTGATTTTATTATAATATATATGAAAAATAAACATCATTCGCTTATAATACTTATGAAAGAAAAATAAGATGTGCCTACCCATGGCCATAGCTTCTGCAATTAACTCATCCATTACAAAATAGGGAGTATTAGTGATGTCATCTTCAATATGGTCGTTGTGTTCCTCCTTCACCTGTAAATAAACCACCTGCACCATATGGAGATATCTCGTTCCTTAGAG
This sequence comes from Larix kaempferi, assembly GCA_027924585.1. Lineage (NCBI taxonomy): Eukaryota > Viridiplantae > Streptophyta > Pinopsida > Pinales > Pinaceae > Larix > Larix kaempferi. The sequence goes on from BSBM01000236.1 coordinate 1,941,200, forward strand.
TTTCAGTAGGATCTTAAGCGAGTCATGTGTGCTCCACATCGAAAGAGCAATTATGTCATTGAGCTGAGGGTTTTCATGAGGCGGATAACCAGGAAAATCGACCACCTGTCTGAGAGCTCTCACAAGGTAGATAGCCTAGAAAGTCATGACTAGTTGGTTGAGAGATCATTGTAATCATCTTCACTTGTCAATGGTAGTCGAGAAATCAAGTGGAAGGCGTCTTATGATTTATCATCATACCAATCTTTCTTGGTAAAGCTATCAACTACTTCGAATCTGTATCACAAAAAGCAATGGTTGGAATATTTCGTAGAGTCGCTTCTATTATGGGATGATGGTCAGCCTTTGGATCAACAACTAAGGCTCAGTGTGCCTGCCAGCTATTGTGTGTTCCAGTATAATGAGAAAAACAAAGTCTACATATGAAATTAAAAGAATCAAAATCAAACCAGATGAACAGTAGGATGGTCTAAATCTATTGTAGTGTCTCCGAGATTGGATTTGGCCAACAATAGAATCAATTGTATTTTGAAATCAAACACAAGGAATTGCAATGTGTTCCAAGGATGCTCTTGTATTCAGAATGATGAAAGGATTCAACTCTTTCAATTGCCAACTAGCTAAGAAATCGATTTGATTTTGAGCGCATTGTTTGTATTGTTTGTAGATGTCAAGTGAAAAATATACGTGCCTGCAATATCCACAACCAAGATCAAATGAGGGATTCAACATTCGTAGAGTGTGCCTCAAAACCTGGACTAGTTCACTGAGTAAGCGTGATGCAACTCAACCAAGAGATCAACTATGTTCACTACTAGAGGCCATAAAGAACCATGTATGTTTGTGTCCATTGTTCCATGCATAATTGTAGCAGAGATGTTGGAACGTGCACCATTCCCCATATTAATGGAAGACAAATTTATGACGTGGAATAGCCTCAAGGCATGAAGGTAATACTTATTTTTCTCTCTCTCATGTGGATTTGTTTGATAAAGTAGTTTATGAGGTCTTTGAGAAGCATGAATGAAGGTGTTCAGATAAAGATTAAATGGTCAAAGTGATCAAGAACACCATATACATGCGTGAAATACCCTCTATTGAGGATTGATAAGGCCCTCACAAATTTGTTGTTTATAAGAAAGTTTGGATGCTTCAAAAATTTATTATGAATGGTGGTGTGATGTACCCAGGTCCCAAACTGATTGTGCAAGAAATATACCCAAATTTTTATTGATATTGTTCTTTGTATGTGTTATATGAGGATTGCATACACCCTGATCTACACACCTACTTTATCAATTAGCAGACCACAGAAATTCATTCAAAATACTTTGGAGGCACATTCTGAGAGGAAGAACATTGGCTTTATTATGAGGTGGAGAGTAACACAATAAGCTACAGGAATACTGAGCACGCAAACTATGGTTGCTACAGCAGCTATGGAATACTGAGCACAAGAGCTATGGCTGCTACAGCATCTATGAAATACTGAACACACAAGCAATGGCTGCTATAGCAACTATGAAATACTAAAGTTACCGAAACCTGGTATTGATGCCAATGTCACAATCTCTGCTCCCTTGTGGAAGAATTCGGCCCCTTGGAGACTTCTGCCTATTCCTGCTTGATGGATCCTTCTTAACTCAACCCGTCCTTATACCTGACTGTGACATACCCAAACTGCTGCAAATTTAGGTCCAGCTACGGTGGGTATTGCACCACCGAAGCTAAACAAGATATGGAGGGGTTTTGACAAACCCCAACGAAAACTCTGAGCTAACCCTCAGACAGTCTTAAGAGATCAATATCAAAACAAGCATGTTCAAAATGCATGATGAGTTCTTCTCTTTTTATTTCTTTTTTGGAACCCAAAACCATGGTCAATACCATGGGCCAGCCAAAATGCAGGAGTTCTCCTTTTATTTCTTTTTTGGAACCCAATGCCATGGTCAATACCATGGGCCACTCAATACCATCCACCATGCTGTTAGTCACTTTTCGATAGATAATCAATACCATGGAACACCCAATACCATCCACCATGCTATCAGTCACTTTTCTAGAGATAAACAACTTTTCTAGGCTAAGTGACATCAATAGTGACCCCCTTTCTTCACTAACTATACCCTCGGAAACTATCCCAACTACAGAACATGTAACCCTAGAATTGGGGACATTACAGGTTGGTAGTTTTAAGAAAAAAAAGTCACTTTAAGAGTTAAGTATAAAGGGGCCTTCCTAAGAAAATGTGGATATTTTTATGAAATGGCATTATAAAGGGGTTGTGTAATTTTTCCTTTACTTCTAAAAGTAAATGGAGTTAAAAGGTGAAGAAAATTACATGATTGTCGTTAATTTGTATGGAGTTAAAAGGTTCATAAACTTGGTAAGAAGTTATAAAGTGTAGTACTCTTTGTAACATTGCACTTAGAATTATAAGGAAACTGTTGTAAGGTGATAAGGTAGTGGTTACAGTTCTAAACTTTTAATTACCATATTGTAAAGAGCCATATTACAAACGTAAGGAGTTATAAGAGGATTTAAAGTTTCATAACTGAATTAATGCATGGTAGCGAACTCACATGCAATCATGACAATCAAGCACTTGTAATCACACAACTACAGGCATATTGACGAAATCAAGTTGTCAACTACATCAACATTCAACTTCAAAGTCGGCACTTATTCTAACTTGCAAACAGTCTTATTGTAAGTTTATTTGTATTTTGGTAATTGCAATTGTTATTTTTGTAAGTGTCAATGTAACAATCAAAGTTGAACTGCATTGTAAACAGGTGCATTTTCGGTATAAGCCAACACCCTCACTTTGTTGAGTTTGCTTTCAAGTGTTGAGTCTAATTGTTAAACGGTGGAGTTGCAAGAAACCCTCTGATTTCTAAGTCCATCTTTAAATGGCTCGAACTGCTGACTTATTAGAGTTGCTGAATACTCTAATAATACTCTCTACTATCGACAATATAGTCACAATCGATAAAGCAACACTCACTGCAGTCGTAACCTGTTTACAAGACTCACAGGACAAAATAAAATTTCTCCAGCTTGGATCATAGCTGCAACGAGATGAAATACAACAAAAGAATCAACATTCTGAACCAGTTCTTTCAAAACAAATCTCTTTTTGAATTTGATCGTGATCAGCAACCAAAACATGATCAAATCAGTAAAACTACTTCAGAAGAAGATTCAAAAAAATATGTATGTCATAAACAGGTTTCACCCATCATTAGACCTTGGGAAGAGTTGTTATTTAAAAGAAATCGATATGGCTTAGGATATGAAAAAGGATCATGATAACCATTTCCATATTCCTAATTATAGCTAAACAGTTAGAATTGTGAGCGGAGTATTTCTAGCTGATGATGATCAAAAGGAGGAACTTGAAGATAATGGTAAGAAACAAGTATAGGATGACAACGCATTTAAGGATGAACAAAATGATGATGATAATGTAGATGCAATTGATGATACTCAGTTGAACAATGAACTGATACTGTGCTGACATTATCACCGAGTTGGCCATCATGAGTCAAATTGTTTTGATCTTCACACATGTTTTTGTAGGAAGACTAATCGCATCTTTTAAAGGTGCCAGAAGAGCAAGAAGGTATAGCGGAGAAAGATACATTTTGAATGGTTAGGGACTTGGTGTTGGAGTTTGGAAGCCAAGTTATTAGTGAGATCTTATTGATGGGTTCATACACAGGTTCAACCATGTTTATGATGAGCATTTTCTACAACGGATGGTTCTCAATGTTTTGGATATGTTGATTTTAGGGAAAGACCAAGCCCTACTTCAGGTTGTCTTTTGAGCTGAAGATCAAGTCTTAATACTCTACTCAAAGATAATGTGATTACCCCTTTCTACTTTCAGGAGGGCTATATTTGATGATTTGAGGATTGATTTATTGGTCCCAAACTTCTCTCCTTTTGGTTGACAGGGGGCATAGTGATGATTTTCAAACTTCTAGTTTCGAAGTCTACCCTGATGGATTGCAGTTTATTCAAGATGATAACTGATTATGGATTCAAGAAGCATTTGGTTTGTGGTCATTAAAAAAACATCAAATTAGGAAATGTTCCAGAGGACCACTGAGCCAAAACCAGATTCAAAGCCAAGTTCTAGAAGAATTGTTGAGCCAAAACCAGAGTGAGTGCCAAGTTCCGAAGGGAACAGCTGAGCCAAAACAAAAGTCAGAGCCATGTTCCAAAGAGAATAGTTGAGCCAAAACCATTTAGTAGAAGATTTACAGCTTTTACTAGATTTTGATGTGTGGTCACTCAGAACCACCATTTCGGTCACTCAGAACCACCATAGATTTACAGCTACCAATTTGTGGTCAGCTTAAAACCACCCATGTAGTAGAATACATAAGATTCTGCTATTTTTTTGTTTTTGGTCATCCTAAAACCACCAAATTCAGAAGGCACCTTCCATTAGCAGAAGACATCAGCTTCTAGCTACATTACTTGACGAATGATCAGATTGCCAAGTAAAAAGTGTTCAACCATTGGCAGTTGTTCATTTCCAATTTCAATTCTCTGTATTTTGCTTGGCACATTAAGGATTGTCGAGCATTTTCATTGGCGGTTTTTTAGGCAGATCTTCATCAAAACTCATTAGATTTCATACAATGAGTTTCTGATTGAAGACCTATATATGTTATCAGCTTTTGCACTAATTATTGTTGCTTAGTTGATACACTTATACAAACTTATTATTAAGGGGGGGATTGTTAGACACGCTCCTAATCTAAGTCTTAATACCACCTTAACAGTGAAGTGTGAACACACATCTAGTTATGATACGATTGTAATCTGGTTATGAAAGATGTACTATAAATGTACTTCTTGTACTGAATCAATTGCATTTAGTATGCATTTTTCGCCATATTGTTAGTTTCTTGATTTTCTTGATTTATTAAATGTGACTCAAACACCACTATTGTGGCTAGCGATTGACCACCCTCAATCTAGATATTCCAAGGAGTGGGGATCCCACGAGGTTTTCATTGGAAAAATTAGGCTCAGTGAATTAGCTCAATCAATTTGTATTGGACAGTCCCTCTTCACTATTAAATTGTCACAAGATTTCTATAATGTATATAAGAATATATTGAATAATGAATAATTGATAGAATATGAGATGCTTACAATGAGCCTCATGTGGTGTAATTATATGCATTGACTAGTCACAAAGTGAAGGTCTATGTACCCTTTGACTTTTCATTCGCCTACCTTATTATTATTATTATTATTGTGTTGTTTCATTGCCACCCTCTCAAAGAATGATTTGTCCTCAAAGCATTATAAATAAAATTCTCTCTGGCTAAGAATGTTATCTTGGTGGCATCATCTTCATGATTGTCTAGTTGTAGGGGCTTGACTTGGTTCTCGCTTTGAGCACTGGCAAGGTTCCTTTGTAGGATGTGCAACATATCTTGAGATATTTGGACATGTTTGTTGAAGGTAAACCTTCTGATGCTTCTTGGGTACATACTTGACTTGCTTTTGTTGTTGCATGCATGTATGTGCTTCATGAAATTTTTTCCTTGGTGGTAGTTCACCCTTCTTGAGAGTGGACCCTTTAGTAACATAATAATGTTGACCTTGCCAGTTAAACTCCATAAATTGTTCTTTAAGATTGGTGGAATATGTGCCCAACTGTATCAACCATTCCGAACCTGTACCATATCCTTTTCATCAGGTGATAGAGCATAGAATCTTGTTTGTAGTTCCAATTATTGGATTTAAACTAGGATTTCAAGACATCTACTAACTCCTTTGACTTATATGAGGTACTTGGTGGGGTACACAAAAAGGTTTAGTTGTTTCACAACATTGATGTCTATAAAATTATGAGTACTTCCAGAATCTACAAGTATCATTACACTTCAATTTTTTACAATTACTTTAAGCTTTACAATCTCGTGTTGCAATCTTGTAGTCATGGTTGCAAGTGGAACTATATGCTTGTTTTCCCCTTTTATTGGAAATTGGATATTGTCAGTGTTTCAAATTTGAGGTAGAATATATTTTCTAGGTGGTTATTGAGTTTATTTTCTTTCGAGAAATAGTTTAATCTCATTCTTTATGTGGATGAGATTGATGCCAATGATACTTTATTTTCAATAGTCAATGTTTCGATCTTAAATTCATTGGGTTGACTTGTTCTACCTTGACTTCCTTCATGAACTGTAGTCAAAATGTTTAGACATATTAACAGCTCTTTGTAAGTAACGGATTTTATCATTGACTCATCTTGTCTTTCACATTGCGGATCAATCCTTTCTCTATGCTCATTGATTATCATTGACAATTTGTCCTTGTCAAATTTTGACTCACATAGATATCCTAGACTCAACCTCTTATCACATTCGCAACAAATATCTCTATTCTTTATTTACTCTAGCCATCGTCTTCAGGAATCTTCAATAAACTTATCGCTTTTGTTGCTCATATCTTCAATTAATTCGTCAATTTTATACCCAATTCTTCATAATAACAAACATATGCTTGTGCTTCTTCATAATCACCCATTTTGGTTTTCTTCACTTTATATCAGTGTTTTGAAAACCGGTCCGGTTCGAACCGGAACTGGCCGGTTTGACCGGCCAAGGGAAATGAAACACCAAACCGGTGGTCAACTCGGACCGGGGTCCGGTTTGGTAATGAACCGGTCCTGAACCGGCTGGTTCATTACCAAACCGGCCCTGAACCGGCCGGTTCATTACCAAACTGGCCCTGAACCGGCCGGTTCATTACCAAACCGGCCCTAACCGGCCGGTTCCATAATAACCCGGCCGGCCAGCTAAAAAACAAGGATTGTAAATCAGCAACAGACTTTGACCACCCCCATATTATGTCAAGTCACTTCCTTTCAGAATTTGAAATAGTGCAAGATAATCAGCACTTAACACAAGAAACATGTAGCATGTATCATTTAAAACCTCACCCAATTACAACAGTATTTTACATAGGTTAGCAGACAGTTTACAGCAATAATAATCAGATAATATCAGCCTTCAAATAGTGCTTCCAATTTTGAATGATGAATACAACCGTACAACAGTGAGCAGCACAAAAATCCAACACTTTTACTAGCAAATAAAGAATACGAACAGCAGACCACAATCAGCATAAAATAGTATTATGTTCAATCAGAAAGTATTACCAGTTTGTATTCCAATTATGCCAGTCATATATCACTATTAAAGTGTGGGCTTATTTTCACTATATATCATTTATGTGCCACTGTAAAAAACCAGCATTTCACAACAGTCTTGACCATTAGTCAAACACGCTGACACAGTAAACAGCTTGTAGAATGCACTGCTATGATTGAAATATAGCTTGGAATGTTAAATATATTTTTTATGATTAAAATTATAATTTTTTTGTATTTTTTAATAGTCCGGTTCATTGAAATCAAACCGCTCCGGTTCATTACCGGTTCCAGTTCCGGTCCGAGTTGACCCCTGACCGGTTTGATTCCCGGTTCCATTTTTTAAAACATTGCTTTATATTATACAACTGTCTTTTCTTTTTTTTAATAAAATATATATCTTCTCTGAGTAAAAAATTAGCATAAGGTGATAAATTTTTTGAAAAGGCTCGATTTTATAAAAAGTCACGCAAGCAAAAGAAAAGCGTACGGATTATTTAAAAAGGAAGGCGATTTGTACAAAATATGGTATGGCAATGCACATGAGAATAAAGAACCAACTAAAAAGACAGAAAATGATAGGGCTTCATACAACAACTGGCATAAGCATGTGGAATTGCATAAAGTATTGTACGAGTGATTGTACAATGAGCCATTGTGGCTCATATGATGGTTGCTTTGGATTGGAAGCTACTGGAATAGAATGGCAATTGGTACAGTAGAGGTTGTCGTACAAAAAGAGTAATGACAGTATTATGGCAATTATGTACAGAAAATGACGACGTACGGGTTTGTACTTTGATAGCAAAAGATTGATGGTTGTATGGATCGTAAGATGCAACATATGGAAAGTACAGGTGTGTGGAACTATGCTGTTGGGAGCGCAGAGCGTGAGCAGGAAGCGGGGAGAGTGAGCGGAGCGAAAAGCGAAATTTTCAAAAGCTCCCATTTTGGGAGCATTTTTTATACAGTATATATTTTAATAAATTTTGATGGATTTATATTTAAAAAACGTGTAGGATGTTCAACTAGTTATAGAAAACATGGATTAAACCATATAACATCAATCATCTAGTAGTTATAACATTATCATCAAATGATCAACCATAACAACTTTTATAGGAGCTTGGCAAAGAAGGGAGGTACCATAACATTGTCATCAGATGATCAACCTAGTAAAGGAGCTTTGAGTATAGGAGAGGTCGGGAGCCCCTTGGGAGCGTGCTCCCAAAACTGGGAGAGTTTTGGGAGCAAGCTTCGGGAGCGGGAGCGGGGGGGTAGGGGGCGCTCCCATGCAGCAGAGGTGTAGAATCTTGGCATGTATGTTGGTGGTTGCAGCTTTTAAGGATCATATGGTTGGGTTGCAAATTGTATGGTTGTTTGGTGGCGTACAGAATTGTTGTTAGTTGACAGTTGTGTACAACATTACAAAATTGCTTTTAATTGAGGGATTTTTAAACCCAAGAAATTACTTATATGCATTGATTAGTCACAAGGTGAAGGAATATCTACCTTTGAATTTTCATTAGCCGACGTTTATTATTATTATTATTATTATTATTATTATGTTTATATTTGCTTTTGTCACATAATTAGAAGAAATTATTTCAAGGCGGAGTTTGTCATGAGGCCTCTAGTTCTAGTCCCAGTGAGGTATGAGTCCTACCAAGTCCCACTGGGTTACCAACTACTAGTGCGATTAGTGATTGTCATGAGGCCTCTAGTTCTAGTCCCAGCGAGGTATGACTTATGAGTCCTACCAAGTCCCATTGGGTTACCAACTACTATTGTGATTTGTGATTGAGCCACCCTCCATCCAAATATTATATGGAAGAGAAAGGATCTCACTAGGTTTTCCTTGGAAAAGAGAATAGTCTATACTATATAGGTTTATAATATGAAATATATTCCTTATGTAATTAGGCTGTATTACATTAAATATAATATAAGTTATATTGTTTATAAATATATGTATACAATATAATAGCTAACAAGTTTATAGTATAAAGTATAAACTTATACATTTGTTTAAGATATATATTAAACATTTAGTATATATCATATACTTAGTACTCTAATATATTAATACTTATATTATCTACATATATAGGGTATTTACTATTTACTACTTATATATTTTAGAAATATTAATACTTTAATACTTTTTTCCTAGAAAAAAAATTAAAATAATTATATATATATAGAATAAAATAAATACATTCTTCAGGTAACATACATAGAATAAAATAAGTATAATAATTATATATATATAGACACATATTCATAAATATAAACATATAATAATAATAATAATAATAATAAATCAGCTTAGTCCACTATTTACCCCAAAAGACACATTGATTATTGAGTTAACATGACTACTCCCTTGAATGTATATTTATAACATCATGTACTCTTGTAAACTATCATTACATTCATCTTATATCAAATATATTATTACAGACCTGTATCTACTTTTGCATATCGTTTGTGACTGTCTCATGCTCTGATACCATATTAGAATATTAAACTACACACATTTATTGACAATGCTGGAGAGAGATATCAAAAGATATATTTTATATAAATGATGCTTGAGCCATACATCTCCCAGACACACATCATGTCTCACATTAAACATTTATAATGGCTACTGATTTGGTTAGGTGGCTCAACCACCTAACTCTTATCAACTTACATTACATTGAGCTCATGTCCAACATATAGTGTGACATAAGTATTAATGAAAAATTATAGAGTGTTATTACTCTACCAATATACACACTTAATATATTATTATATATACACTTGAGTGTTTTCAATTATTATATTCATTTATTCTTCTCTCACATTCTACATTATTTGGCAGGCACCTGGTTATGACATCTGCACTATTGATTCGGAATCCGGATGATGAGTAGGGCTGGCTCCCTCCTTCCTTCCTTCCTTAAGGCAGCAGCATCTTCATTCAGGCTATGCTTCTTTCTGTTTTTATTTACTAGCTCTCCCTCACTTTCTAGGGTTTTCCTTACTGGGGTAAACTACTTGTACACCTATATTATGTCATTTCATTTCACACTGCTCTCATACTCACTTTTATTCAATTTGTATCTTTAAGGGATGCATTTTGCACCCATCTGTTTTGCTTGGCTATTATTGCTGGTTGTAGTTCCCAATCCCTTTGACCTATTTTGGTCTTTAATGGACATTAATACAATTTCAATTTCAATGGATAGAAATCCTAAAATGTCACTGAAAGACCACTAAGTATACAAGTTTAAACATAAAGTTAAATAGACAAACTTTTTATATACTATAAGCATAAAATAGACTGTAGCCGGGTCATATCTTTCCACCAAAATAGAAATCTTAAACAAGCAATACTGCTGACATACAAAGATTCCACTTGTCACAAGATGTGATCAGAATGGACAGAACATTGTGATAGTAGTTCCACATTGCTAAAGAAGTAAATTTAAAGGTGCCATTCCAACATTTTCATGCTAAATTTTTCAAGGCCAACAATTATTTACATGTCAACAAACTCCTAATCCGTGTTCCCACTGCAAAAGACTCAGGCTGATGGAATGAAAATATCCTATAAAAAAGATTGGGCAAACAACAATAGGAAATCCAGTAGTAGAGCAATATCTTATACAGCACATACTGTTCAAAATTAGCCAGACTTTATTGGTAAAGAAAAAGACATAATAAACAAACAAAATATTAACTTTCCACAAGTTGAACAATCTGGACTCTGGCTATCTATTACTAGAATTCCTTCAACACCTAAGTCACAAGGTTCACCAATTTTGACCTTCAGGATTGGAATTTGGTGAACTTTACTCAAAAACTCAAATTCATGGAAGTTCAGTGATGAAGTCCACCACCGTTGGACCATACAGTGTGGTTTTGAAGGGGGGAAGCTTTTTTTTATTCTGGTCTTCTCACATTATTAAAAAAACAAAGTGAAAATAACACCAGACTTTCCTTGCCTGTGGTCTAGCTCGGCATGTGACCACTAAAACGTTATTCCAAGTATTCCTTTCCATCTCAACGGTAACAGGTAGATGGTGGTCGGTCAGTGACTGTGCAGCTGTGCTGCAAGTATTGCTTTCAGTGCCAGTGAGTATTCTGATGACTCTGCAACTGTGCTGGTGAGTATTCCTCTCTGTGCCAGTGAATATTCTGGTGACTGTAACTATGCCGGCAAGTACTCAGGTGACTATGTGACGGTGCTTTAATTTTTTAAATGTGATTGTTTAGATAGGTCATGACTTGTAGGATAGGTATCAGGTATATTTTATAGGATATGTATATTATATATTAAACATATAGGTTATATATTATATATACATTATGTATTAACTATATATGGTATACTGTTTTTATATATTATATATTAAATATATATTTATAATGCTATAATGTGTTGTATATATTATATTTTAAATATATATGTTCTGAAGTATTATATATATTATATATTAGATGTATCTGTTATCAAGTATAATTTATATATTACAGTGTTTATTATATGCTATTTGTTACGTATAAATATATTAAATGTCATTTTATTATATATAATATAGAAATATAGCCCCGAGGGTTAGCTCAAGTGGTCATCAGCCAGACGTGAGATCTCTCCCCCCAAAGTTGGGGAGGCCATAAGTTCCACTCTCTTGATCCCCTCGGGTTTACCCCGTAATCAGGGACGACAGTTTACCCAGTGTACTATCCATGCATACATCATGGGAAAGTACTCGAAGGGTTTTACGCGAGGTTATACCTTTGAATATATATATATATGTCAAAATGTTATTAAATATCTATATTTTGAAAATATGTATATGGATAAAGTCGGATACGGGAACGGATATGGATACGGGGAGGGAAACCGGCAAGTTTTCAAAAAAGTCAGATATGATATGGTGGGGAAACAATTACCATTCAAAAATAGCATGAGACATACATAATTCAGATTACCATTTATAAATTAGTTTTAGAGTCAGTCATGTCATTTATAACAATTGAAATTAGCAAACTCAAATATTCTTATATCTTGACTCCTGACTCTTGAGTGCCATAGGTAAGCCAACCCTTGTCAATAATTCAATCAAGAACATATCAACTACTTCTAAACATCGATTTCAAACCCTAAAACTACTCAAAGGCTGACTTCAAGTGTTAGCATCTCTAATAAAAGAATACGTTGATTACACCTCTAGAAGAAGTGTTGGAATTTGTGATTAAACACAATTTTGGAAGTAAGTCAATGACTCGATTGAAGTGTATTTGGGTTGATCCACTAACTAACTAGACAATCAACTAGGCGAGTGAGGGTCAGTTAACTGCAATATTGCACTCTATGCTATAACACTATCTCTAGACACCACTATGTTCCCTTGGATATGTTGTTTACTTTTTATGGCTTATACTGATAAAAATGCTTGAAATAAGATTAAAATATCACATGTATACTATATGGAGAATTTTCCTATTGGAAGATTATTGGAAATACGTGTTGGTTCATGTAACCCTTCATAAATGCAATAAGTCATTGTAGAGTTGAAACTGCCACTGTATTAATTTTGATATGCGAGTCGTTTTATTACATATGCAAGTCATTAGGGTTTATTTGCAACAAAGCTGAGGAAGTGGCAAAAAAGACGAGAAAAGAGACAGTAAAACAATCACTGTACTTCTACATGTGAAATTTTTATGTTTAAACCTTTGATTAACAATTTCTTTAACGTTTACTTCAGTTACAACTTGCCGATAACCATATTGTAGAACTGAACATTAAAACTAAAAATAAACTGCCTAAACAACCATATAAATGCACAGCGTAACAAAATAGCAACCACACAAGATACACAAGGATTTATCCTTGAAACCCCAGTCCTTCAGGGAAAACCAGCAATCTGCATCTTATTGCAGGATTTGTTTACAACAGCACTATAGTAATCTCTGGATAAACCCTTTGGATCTGGACCAAAACTCCTTGGAAAGACCTCTCGCCATAGCCTATGGCTTTCTGAGACCAAAACACATTGAAAGATGCCTCAAATCCTCTCTACAAATTAGATAGACAAACTCTAAATCCACCCTGGATCCAATAGACTACAAACAAGTAACTCTCCCCTAGAGAAACTGTGATCTCAAACTTAGATCTGGACTGCTCACTACAAGAGGAAACCCTTATCTTGCAACTGTGATTATGAACTCATAGTCTAAGGCTCCTTTTATAATCTCACACTCATGCAAACACCATGGGTTCTCAAATACCATGGACCCAATACCATGGGACACATAATACCATGAGACACATAATACCATTTACATGAGGTGCTATAAATCCACCTTTACAATATATGTTTAGGAACCACCTTGGCTTCTTCTATGTTGCTAGACACGCCCAATACAAAAGTACCTGCCAAGCTACAAAAATAACACTACACTAGACTATGACACCAACACTATAGTAGACAAGAATTTGATGCAATAAAATGTCCACAGATCAGTCAGTGGTTTTTTGAACCAAAAGTAAGCCCCTATCACCTTTGGAAAAATATGACATAAAAATTCACATTACCATTCATCAATTTAAGATTAGGGTTTAGATACTGATTTATAAGATTTGAGGCTTTATATTAAGTTTTGAGGCTCAATTTACGGTTAGGGTTTTAACTTGCTGCACAAATCTCCTAAAATGCCCACATACTGATCCCGGAAACTTCTGGGAAACCCCCAGGGGCCCATGAGCAGCTTGGGACCCATGGGAAGTCTAAAAAACCCCAGTTTATGGAAAATGAAAACAAATTAACCTTTAAATCGTTTCTAAACCTACCTACAAATTAACCTATCATTCTTATTTTATTATAGGATAATGTGTTATTAAAAAAAAATTATATATAAATATATATACTGTGTTTCCCCTAACGTACCCATTTTGGGGGTGTCACGTTTCCAGGTGTTTCCGTTTCCCAAAATTGTCCACGTTTCCACATTTTGTGCAACTTAGCTTTAGGATTTTTTTTTTCATCTCAAACAAACATTACTTCTTGCTGGAAACTTGCCCTGTAGAAGCTGAAATGTTTCAGAAAAAATGGAAACATTTTTGGAAACGGCTTGGAAACGTTTCAGGAAACGACTTGGAAACATATCTATTTTTTGGATATGGCTTGGAAACATTTCGGTGCTGTATCCCCTCAGTTTCAGTTTCCGAAACAGGGAACGGTGTATTCCCCCCTGGTCCTAGACGTTTCTGGTAACTTAGCGATGAACCTAATGGCGAACCTTATCTAAATCTCATCTGCAAATAAATTTGATCCGAATTTCATCCTTGCCATATTTGAACTTGAACCCAAATCATATGTGACTTTGTTCAACACAATGCAGAAAAGGGAACAATCATCAAAGCTTAAAACTGTACAGAATACAGCTGGCATATCATAAGCATTTCCAGTAAGAGGAAAAAATGGTTAACTAACCTGCCCTTCAGAAGCATTTCCTCCAACATCCAGAAAATTAGCAGGAGTTCCCCCATGTAATTTTATGATATCCATGGTAGCCATTGCCAACCCTGCACCATTAACCATGCATCCTATTTCTCCATCCAATCCAATGTAGTTCAAGTCAGCTTCAGCGGCAGAAACCTGCAAAAAAGACAATACTAATTGATATACAAATCAAGAAAAACCAGATTACTCATTTGATCTTTCACTTCTTAGAACAGTTGAAATATAAATGACTTGCGGAAAGACTAGACTCCAGGCCAATTCAGTCAAAAAAAGGTTGAAAAAACATAATCTACGAATCATACCCACTTACAGATCTATTTAAGAAACTAGCAACCTTATTTTACAATCTTGAGTAAAATAGGACCAGCCTTTTTTCCAATATTATTCTTACATGCCTATATTTATCCTTACATACCTTCATCAACACATTTACAGCTTTTCAGGAAGAAAATCTCCATACCTCTCTTGGATCCTCTTGAGATTTATCACGGAGAGCAAAGATGTCTTTCTGACGATATGCAGCATTGTCATCAAAATTCATTTTTGCATCAGCAGCCACTAATTGGCCATCAACAGTCTCGGCAATAGGATTGATCTGACATTCAAAAAAGAAGATGAAATGTTTTAGACCATGATCCCTAATTGCAAAAAGTTGAATTTAAGGTTTCCTGAGAAACTGTGGTGTTCTCCATGCTCATCATTTATCAAAACACCTGGTTAAAAGTTCATACTGGAGGGCAGCATGCCAAATTTGAAACAAAAATATCTCTGCAATTGAAATCCAATTGATGTGCCAATCATCACCTCAAGAAGTGTACAATCTGTTTCACAGAATAGACCATACAGCTTTTTAACTTGATCTATTGATGCATCCCTATCAGCAAGCTTAGGGGCCAGACCTTCTACAACTTTTGCAGCATCTTCATCTGTTATTCCTTCGAAAATATCGATAGGAACCTGCTCTCACACACAAAACCCCAATAATTTGAGTCTTACTCCAGAAAACAGATTGAATATATCTTAGCTACGTTTCCCAGGTAAAGAAACAGTTTAGCTTATCATTTCTAAATAGCAATAACATCGTTCAAGACTTGGGGAGAACACATAATAATGGAATATATGCAAACATGAGAACTATCTAAACACCTGTACACAACAGAAATGTCAATGCTTGCTAACAAAACAAAGGTAGGCTTGCTAAAAGAAATGCCAATGCTTGCTAAAAGAAATGCCAATGCTTGCTAACAAAACAAAGGTAGGCTTGCTAACAGAAATGAATCTTAGGCCCGATTAACATTTTAAACAATAATGCCAGAAATATATGAATGAGATCTTTTAGGACAACACCATGGTTTTGGGATTGCTTAAAGCAATGTCAGTTTCCCAGGCAGGGCCATACTAGAGAAAAATAAGGAAAGGAACTTTAATCTGCACCTTTATTCCAAAAAAACACAGATAACCTACTTCCCTTCATTCATCTCCTGTCTCCAATAGTTTATATAAAACCCAACTATACCTAAGGTGGGCACAACTGAAATCAACAAGTCAATAGAACAGTTAAATTGAGCCAACTAGCAACTAAGTATTACAACTTACATCCACAACACTCAGCAGAAATTAGATAACAAAATTGGACAAACCAATTGGCAGAAGTTTGTTAACTAACACTGTAGATGGTGTGTAGATTTTAAAACTCTATATGAAGAACCTTAAAAAGAACAAGGAGATGGTATAATCCACTCCATTTTTCTATGGACAGTGCCACTAAAGATTTTTACTATTAGGTTTTCCTTTAGTTTTTTATGACTTTTGACACAATAACAAGGCTGCAGAACATTAGACATACAAGCATCACACAGAAAATGCTAAATAATATTAACAGATCATTAATTTCCCATTCAAACCACAATAGCATTCATATTATGCCAAGGCAATTTACCACTAACGAGAAGTTACCTTGATTATCATGTCAGGATACTTTTCTGCAAGGTCTTCAATACTGGTGCCACCCTTGCTGCATGAAATTATAACCTGTATCGAGAAAATTCAATCAGGGTTCTAAGAATTTGTAAACCAAATGGCACAAATTCATGCAATCTAAATTTCAAGCAACCAGATAATTCAAACAATTTGAATTTTGGAGATTAAAAAAAAAATACTCAAGTCCAGATTCATAACCTTAATTTCCAATCAAAAGCATACAAAAGAGAAAGATTATTATTACACCAAGATATATTCCCATGCTAAATTGTTCTTATCAGGGGAAGCTAAGGAAAAAAAGTGGCAGTATGGGTTGGCAGGTGCGGGGGGGGGAATCCTCATTGACCACGATGGACAAGAAGTAATCAGGTTTTCTTGGGGATTGGGAATCACCACCAATAACTATGCGGAGGTGTATGCCTTGTTCCTAGAAACAGAATATGTTAAAAACGTTGGTATACAACAAATTACAATATTTGAAGACTCCTTGCATGTCGTTAAATAGGCGAGAAGCCACACTGAGAAGACTAGTAAGTTTCAGAACAAGATTTATAATAGAATTGCCTGGAACCTCTAAAGCATCAAAGCAGTAAGCTACTTGCACATCAGAAGACCTACAGCCTTGCAGATCAGTTAGCGAATATCACTGTCAAGTTTGATAAAGGGGTGCATGTTCGTTGAGGATTCTCTTTATGTGGATGGATAAAAAGTTTAAGAATTCCAAACAAAAAAAATTCTGGTGAATATTGGGGTCACTTGACACGTGGCCCCAACATGAAGGATTAAGTGACCCCAAAATGAAGGATATACTCCATCCACCCACCACCAAGACTTCATCACATTAACCTCAAGCAAGCAAGACCTCCCTCCCGTTTGCCTTCAGCTCTACATGCCCTTACTCGCACCTGTGGGTGTAGTGGAAATTATGGCTTTCCCCTCAGTTCTTTGTTGCTCAGGTGGGATAAATCAAGGCATTGTGGGTCTGTCAAACCAAGAGCTTGATGTGGGGGAGCAGGATCAGCATGAACCCTAGAAATGTATTCATGCTTGCTGGCACTGGCCCGGAACTCTCAGCTTCCTGGGTGAGGGTTTGACTATTGAAATTGTTTCTGCCTCTCAGTTGAATTTGGAACCTGTCCCTGGATTGTTTGTTTCGTTGAGCTTGTGGGGACACAGGCCCCCTACCTGACTGCTTGTACCATTTCCCTTGCAAATTAGAGTTGCGCATTTTTTAAAGGAATTGGGCTGGAACTGGCCAAACCCGCAAATTGTAGGTCAGACGAGCACGACTTTGAGTGAAATTCCAAACATAAAGAAGTTTCTGTGGAATACGAAGATCCAGGTAGACAAAAAGGAACACACCATCAAACACATCAGTACCCACACTGAACTTGAGGATCAGAGACAAGATTGCCTAGAATCCAAGGTGGAGAAGCAAGGGGATAAGCTTGAAAATCTGGCAAAAGAATCAATGTTGCACCTCAACCTAATCCTCGAATTCACTCAAGGGAGTCAGACCCATAGTCGAATCTTCAGCTTCAAAGGAGCTGTACGAGGATACAGTGCAGCAAACAACTTTGGCAAGGTTTGATGGTCTAAGTTCTCCAGTTCAGGATCACATTGATGGCAACCAATCATTGGAGGGAGGCTAATTTAGCCTGGTTCACATATAATCTAGCTACTTACATATGTATTTACGATGCATTTTACCTTTAAACCAGTTTATGAGGTAGTATAGTAGTAGTCTCTTTTTAAAAAATCAGAAAAAAGTTTGGATGTATATGTTTGAGGGAAAGTTTGACAAAACTGTCCTTATATGGCTAGAAATTTTGAACTGGAGTTATTTCTAAATTCGGGTCTACCTAGGATCCTCCCTGGCCAATTTAATATAAAATCTCATTACCCATTTCTGTTTAATAAAATAATCAAAAAACAAAAAGTTGCAGTAATGATATACAAGGAAAATCTCACAGCATTATATCTATATATGCAGTCCTAGTTTTCCACACGAGCATCTGATGCCAAGGGAAAGCAAAAGAACTTTTCCCTTGCCCATCCTGGTTCAAATCTCACTGAGGTTTGTTCCAACAAGAAAGCAGAGGGTGTTTTTAAGTCCTTTGGGGAACAGACACAAAGTGTGCATAAGGGGTATACCCCCGCCATTTATAACCGTGGGACCTAACCTTGACCTGAATGATGTCCCAATCCGGTTGATCAAGCATGACTTAGTTGTAAACATTTAAGCCCGGTGGATTTGCTCAATCAGATTGAACTGACCAGTTTCCAGGCAGAGATTGCTCAGAGGTCATAAGTTCAAGTCCAGTAGAGTCCCTCTGGGTTAGGAGAACAAAATGTACTCCAGCATCAATTACCCCTCATGCCATTCACATAATGTGAGGAATCACCTGGAGGGTTTCCTCAAGGACATTTTCCAACGAAAAAGAAGTATATGCAGTCCTAGAAAAATCCAAAGAGCCTTGCCCCATGAGATTCACTGACTTAGAGTTATAGGTACCATAAAATGTTTATACTTAATCTGATAAAGATATTACTGACAAGGCAATCCCAAATCAAAGTAATGTGTAAGGAAAGAACAATGTGATTATGTAGTTCTTCTATGAACATGAATCTATAATGATTCATCTGAAATACTATGAGGATTGATATTCTAATCGGCCTTTAACATCGAGCATGTCCTCCAAATCAATGTTTTAAAACTCAAACTTGGACTCGGAATCGGTCGAGAGTCAACTCAACTTCGAGATTCGAGGTAGTGATAAGGTCTTGAGCCTAGAACCTAGAGGAGGGGGCCACAAGGGGCTATTAATAAATAGGATCCCATTATAGGCAATGATTTTCATAAAATGTAGTTATTTGTTGTAACATAATTTTTTTTAGACTCTAGTGGCCATTTAGAGGCTCTTTGTTTATGTATTTGGGGTCAGATATGGATTTCACTCAATGCTATTTTAGTTATATGCACCCTTGCTATATACATGAGAAACTTTGGATATTTGTGTATAATGGTTTGGCTTCATATGGATGCACATGAATATATATGATTTTTTTCAAAATTTGAATATTTTATGTAATTTTTTATTGATTGGTTTTTTGGCCTGGTTTTATTACAGTTCTGGTCTTGTTCAGATTTTTGGGCTTAACAGGTTCGATGACCGGTCCGGTTTTGATAACATTGATTCTATATCTATTATTAAGAGATTTACACACACAAGCATGGACAAAAATACATATGACAGATGGACGGATCGATTCCCTTGAAATCGAAAACAGTAAGCCCTGCTCAAGGCTACAACAAAGCCACTATGAAATGCTTGCCCATTTGAATAAGATAACTGAGGTAGAAGTTGAAAATGCATCCCTCAGCAAAATATTAAATCAAGAGAAAATACAGGACATCCCTATTTTCTGGTCCCTCTTAATGAGGGCTCAGAGGACATGTTTTATGATCAGGAGATCGATCCAGCTTTAGAAGGACTTCATAGATCATCTGATGATGCTTTAGGGCCTTTTAGAGTATACGGCAAACACCTCCTACGACTTGGAGAATCCCATGAGCTTTGGATCCTTAACGACCTCCCTTGTTTCCTAGCATCTCACTCCTTTACTTGTCAACCTCATGGTGGCAATAAGAGTGTGGTGGACTACCTCCTTTCTTGTTAGATCCTACTCCCCTTCATTAATCACTTCTCAGTCACCCCCATCCCTTTGGTTGACCATGCTCTCATGTGCTTTTCCCTTCAAAATTACACCACCCTAACCTCGACCCCACCCCTCCGGGCCCACCTAACACCACTATATTTTTTTGAGGGGGACCCTGATATCTTCACTTTCACCCTCCACCAGATGCTCCCTTCTGAGCCTCGATTTGCATCCCTCGACTCTTCCCTTACCAAGTACACATCTCTCATCTACCATCTGGGAAGTTGCCCTTAAAACTTACCCCCACTCCAATCGATCCACCTCCCTTTCTCCAAAATCTCGATCCTACCCCATTAACCAATGGTATGATGAGGACTGCAAGAGCCTCAACACCCAACTTTGGCATGCCTTCACTCATGATCACCACTACTACCCCGATCTTAAAGTTTCCTACCGCCGACTCTACAAAAAGAACACCTCTTCATCTCTCAGAGAAGTTGAGAGCTAAGTACTTCCCTTATCCATTTTCCCCACAAAATTCTAGAGTAGTATCTTTCCCTGCCGCTCCCATCTCCCGCCTGATCTTAATCCAAAATCGATGTTTTCCCACACCTTCTCCCTCTATGATATCCAGAGGCAACCCCTTATCCATATCACCTCCCCCCTCCACCCTCTTGTTACTTGTTCACTCCCCATGATATCCAGGAGGTTGTCTAGGCCATGAGCTCCAACAAAGGAATTGATGAGGAGGGGCTCATGCTTTAGACTGCCTCCTAGCCAGTCTGTTTAACCACGTGATTTGCACAAGTTTTCCATTACCTTGCTCACCTCATAGTATTCACTTGATCCATAAATCCATGTTGATGATTGTAGCTCGGACAGGTACTTCTGCATAACCCAGGTGTCAGGTATGCAGGATTTGTCCATATCACCTCTCTAGGTACTTGCTTGAGAGAGCAAGTGACTATAATATTTCTTTTCTAAGCCTAACTTAGGAAAAGCACATTATTAACTTAATGTTGGCTAATGGTTAAAAAGTGAACTTAAGATTAAGTCACAGACGTTGATTTAATGTTAGCCATCGATCACTTTGGAGATCTAGGGTTAGGATTTTGGTCATTGAGATGTTATAAAAGGAAGCCTAAGGACAAGAGGAGACACGCATCAGTCACACAAAGTGAGTGAGATATCATTGATTGGTTGGAGAAGGACTTTCAACCAGTGTACGGGTGCAAGGGCAAGGTTAGAGGAAAGGAGCAAGGGGCAACAAAGAAGGTAGCAGCCAGGTGATAGGCTAGGCTATATTGTTGTTTTTGTAATTCCTCAATGGGCCATTTTCCCAGGATAAGAGCCTAGGATTTTATCTTCAATAAAATCATTTGTTGTTGGTTTTTCCCCAGTTGGCGTTTTCCAATGTAAATTTATGAGCCAAATGTGTGTGATTTCCTGTTTAATTCTGCATAGTAATTACTTAATAACTCGATGTATTTTTGTTCATATTTCTTTTAATTATTGGAATAGAAGATCATAATTGGGTAAAGTAAATTTTAACATGGTATCAGAGCCAAGGTTTTTACTCAAATCGATTTGATGAATTTACAACGAAAATTCAAAAAAAAAAGAGACGTGAGTGTTGTAAGTTGAGCTAGGACTTGATGCCATAGACCAAGCTGGGCAGAGTAGGCATAGGAAAATTGTGTTGCAAATCATGTTGCATGGGAGTTAGAGTATGAACGACGTAAGGGACAGGCGCGCATGAGAACAGCAGCATCAGGCTGCTATGATTAGCAGTCGACAACGAAAGATCTGCACACAAGCAGACGGTGGTGAAGGGTGACATGTAAGCCGTCAGAAGCGGATACAGAAGCACAAATAAGGAGTTGTGAGACACGGCAAGAAGTAGAGGTATAAGAACATGGGCATACGAGAGCAGAGCTTGAGCCAAGATCGTGGAGCACGAACGCGGGTTGACGATGAAGCTCGGTTATGACAGTTGGGCGAAGGAGGTAGTCGAAGGCAACAGCTAGGAGAAGCCTCGTGCTGCAACCCCAACAATTGCCGAAACAGGACATTCCCGATGGGGAGATTGTCCAGTTGCGGAGGCAGAGAGAAAAGGGGCTACAACAGATAGCAGGAAGACCATGGCGAAGGAGTTGCTGCAATTGTAGGCTAAAGTGACGACGATGGGTTGAAGTCGCCGCCAACAAGTAGCAATCATCGACAGGAGGTGACGATTGCAGTCGCCAGACCACTGTCGATAGAGGCCGCCAGGAGAACAAATCCGTCAAGCAGCCACCAAGCAGTCTCTAGGTAAGTCGGGCAGCCCAGGGTAGGCACAGGAAAATTCAAGTAAGCCAAAACAACCCAAAAAAAGGACAGAGCAGTGGGTAAAAAGCTTGGGCAACCCAGAAAAGGGACCAGGCAGTGCCCAAAAGAACTTGGGCATCCAAAAAAAATGGTCAAAAAGGCAGTAGGAGATCAGGCATCCCTAGACAGACCTGGGGCAGCAATTCAAGCAGCGTGCAGCAGTCTGAGCAGTAGCAGAAATCCAGGGAGCAATTGAAGATGGCTGCAGCAAGTATAAGATATGAAGATAGATTGGAGGGTGCCTCCAACTACATCCCTTGAAAGGCGAGGGTCACATTGGTTCTCATGGAGAACGAGCTATGGGCGTTAGCAAGCACAGTGTTGACCCCACGGACAAATCCTAAGGACATGGTAGCTCATGTGAAGGCCAAGAGGATTATCTTGGACACAGTGAAGAATCATTTGATCCCTCACATACCTGAGGAAGAAGTCATCCAAGGAGATGTGGGATGCTCTTACGAGCTTATATCAGAGTAATAATCACAACAGGAAGACGGTGCTGATGGAGGAGCTCAGAAGCACCAAGATGTCCAAGACTGATACTATAGCTTCTTATCTCACCAGGATCACATTGATTCGTGATAAGTTGGCAACAATTGGGGAGACAATGGGAGATCCAAAGTTGGTGAGGATTGCCCTGAATGGCTTTACTGAGCCATGGGCACCCTTGGTCAAAGGGATCGTTGCACGGGAGAAACCTCCTAACTAGGAGAGGTTATGGTATGACTTCATCCAATGAATCTCTATATGGTGACCAACAAAAAGGTGATGAGGAGGAGAATGTTGCTCTTGCCAGTTGAGTAAGGAGCAAGGACGGTATAGGTGGAAAGTCAACTTCACAGGGGGTGAAGAAGAAGGACATGAGCAAAGCCAAAAGCTTTGCATGCCACTCTCAGTGTCCAAAACGGAAGAAAGGGAAGAGAAAGTCTCAGCGGGTAGGAGCATTTGTAGAAGCTCGGGTCAAGGAGAATGTTGAGAGGTTCAAGAAGGATTTCTCATTAGTCTCTGGTATTCCTGGCACAGTTTCCAGTAGTGCCTGGTTCGTGGATAGTGGTGCTTCTCGTCACATGACATGGACACGTGAGTTGTTCACTAGTTTGTCAAGGACAAACTCAAAATTTCATGTGAAGCTTGGCACCCATGCAAAGTGTGTTGTGAAGGGATTTAAGACAATCAGATTTCAGCTAGAGTCAAGAGGATCTCTGGAGGTGACAAATGTGTTGTATGTACAAAAGCTCAAGATGAATTTGGCCTTAATATCAACATTGGAGGACAGTGGATATGTCATCTCTTTCGAGAGTGGACGAGTTCTCATTCGACTAAGGGATCTGGCATGGAATCAACACGAGTTCTTGGTGACAGAGAGAGCAAGGTATACAGGTTACAGGGAAAGCCTGTAGTTGGATTGACGTCAGTAGCAGAGGTCATGAAACAGAAGTCTTCAAAGGATGAGCAGAGTTCACAAACTTCCAATGTGGGGAGTAAACCTTCAAAGGGGAACAAGGAGTTAGCTCCTTCCAGTTCTATCAGGAGACCTAATTGGTACGAGATGACATAAATGGATGCTCAGGAGCGAGAGAAAGTTCTTAGGGGTAGAGTGAGAGAGAGCAAGTATTGACAAAGTTTTCAAACTTCTTAGCACCGATGTGTAACGTCATCGATTTTGTGACTTCCATTGATCAAGGAACAGCTGACTAGCAGAGTTTGAGGGATGCCATTGTGCAGGATGATGTATGTGACAGAGAGAGCAAGGTATACAGGTTACAGGGAAAGCCTGTAGTTAGATTGACGTCAGTAGCAGAGGTCAAGAAACAAAAGTCTTCGAAGGATGAGCAAAGTTCACAAACTTCCAATGTGGGGAGTAAACCTTCATAGGGGAACAGGGAGTTAGCTCCTTCCAGTTCTATTAGGAGACCTAGTTGGTACGAGATGACATAAATGGATGCTCAGGAGCGGGAGAAAGCTCTTAGGGGTAGAGTGAGAGAAAGCAAGTATTGACAAAGTTTTCAAACTTCTTAGCACCGATGTGTAACGTCATCGATTTTTGACTTCCATTGATCAAGGAACAGCTGACCAGCAGAGTTGGAGGGATGCAATTGTGCAGGATGATGTATGTGACAATGTGACAAGGATGGCTATTCGAGAAGTACCTTCGTCGTTGAGAGGAAGTGTTGGTGATTGTAGCTAGGACAAGTACTTTTGCATAGGCCAGGTGTTCGGCCTACAAGGGTCGTCAATATCACCTCTCTAGGTATTTGCTTGAGAGAGAAAGTAACTATTGTATCTCTTTACTAAGTCTAACTTAGGAAAAGCGCATTATTAATTTAATGTTGGCTAATGACTAAAAAGTGAACTTAAGATTAAGTCACAGTCGTTGATCTTAAGTGAGGCAGAGATCTAATCTCAGCCATCGATCACTTTGGAGATCTAGGGTTAGGGTTTCGGTCATTGAGATGTTATAAAAGGAAGCATAAGGAAGGAGGAGACACACAACAAGCACACAAAGTGATCGAGAACTCATTGATTGGTTGGAGAAGGACTTTCAACCAAGTGTGCAAGTGCAAGGGCAAGGTGAGAGGAAAGGAGCAAGGGGCAACAAAGAAGGTGGCAGCCAAGTGATAGGCAAGGTTAAGGAGCAAGGTGCAACAAATAAGGAAGCAGCCAGGTGATAGGCTAGGTTATCTTGTTGTTTTTGTAATTCCTCGATGGGCCATTTTCCCAGGACGAGAACCCAGGATTTTATCTTTAATAAAATCATTTGTTGATGGTTTTTCCCTAGTTGGGGTTTTCCATGGAAATTCATGAGTCAAATGTGTGAGATTTCTTGTTTAATTTCACTATGTAATTAGTTAATAACTCAATGCATTTTCGTTCATAATTCTATTAATTATTGGAATCGAAGATCAGATCTGGGTTAAGTAAATTAACAATCCAAGTTCCAACGCTAGTATTGATCCCAATAACTAAGGAACAATCATGGTTGTCCACACTTTCTCAAAACTATATGTTACAGTCCTCCATAGGCACCTTTCGGGGAAGCTTGAGGGAAGACAGCTCAAGCCTAGGGGACAAGTTGGATTTAGATCGACACACCAGACCATTGATCATATTCTTATGCTTTGTGCCATCATCAAGGAGGCATGCCATCGCTCTTCAAAATTTTATTGTTGCTTTGTAGACTTTCGAAAGGCATTGAACTCTGTACAGAGTGGCATTATTCTAGAGTCTCAAAGACATTGGCATTTTCAAGACCTTTCTAAATGTCATTATGAGATCATATGAGTTGGTTGTTGGTAGTCGTTGCACAACTCATGGGGTTTCAAATTTTATCAGGAGTACCATTGGGGTCAAGGAGGGGTGCCCCCCACCATATTTGGGATCTACATCGACGAGCTAGAGTCCTTCCTACATGAGCACATTTAGGATGGAGATGGATGCCTCCACCAGATCTTGATCTCTATCCTACTCTTTGTTGGTGATGTGGTCCTCTTGGCCTCATCTCCAGAGGGGTTGCAGAGGCAATTGGATGCCTAGGCCCTCTTCTGCGCTCTTCGTCGGTTGATCTCTTAAAAGACAACAAAAGGTCTTTTAAGGGACCTCAAGTCGGAGTCAACAAAAGATACAGATCCTTAACCCTTCTTGAGAGACAGTGCTTCAGACACCATTTTTAGGACATCTCATCCAAGATGTCTCTCATGGACATCTCATCCAACCCACGGTCCTTTATGGCTCAAAGGTCTGGGGGCCTTGCCTACTAGAATCTAATTAGACCTCAACTAAGAGAATGCCAATACCTCAATCCATTATAAATGCAAAGTTCGGGGCCCAACCCTTTTGGCTTGCGACAGTGTTCAATCTGGTCTCACTCCTACAAGGCCTTCGGAGCTTTGCTAACTCGATGACAGGGCGAGATCGATACCCATATTTGGCCTATCTCTCATCGCAGTCAATTGCATGGGCTACAGATCTTTTGGCATTTGTTGGTATTGTGATGGACCAGCTTCCTCCATTTAGGTATTCCCCAAACACACGTGGCAGCCTCTTACCTACTAGGCATTAGTTGAATAGAATCACCCACGACGACATTTATAGATAGTTCGTGCAGATCACATGGATCAACCCTCAAGACAAGTTACGTCCAAATATGGCATTTTATGCTAGACATTTCATGGATCTAAGTGACGATCTCATTGTTTGACCACATTACACATTTTGTCATTGGGCACATGCTCTTCATATTCCTTTGGGCCAGTTCAAAGTGAGTTCTCATCGTCTAAGGGTGGAGACAGATCACCAAATTGACCAATCAAACAGGATCTGCCAAGTATGTCACCTTCAATAGGTTGAGACTATAAGAAGCACTTCAACTTTCGATGCCCTATCTACTATGAGATTCACGGATGGTTCCATAGTCTTTTAAGGGGCCTTCTTCTCATGGAGCTTCAGACATTGACTAGTTTCTTCAGATATCTCGATCAGAGATGCCTGGCCTTAAATTTGCAGGAGGCCCTCCAGCTTCGCTCCCTCATCCTCTAGCAGCATTCGCAGTCTGGACCAGCCTCCACTCAAGGGATCACTTCCTTCTTTCTAGTGCTACCTTCCTCTATTGGCACCAAGAGAATGATAGAGGACGACACTGCTTCTGATCGTAGATCAATTAGGACATGAAGGACCACCTGCACTTTTTCCTGATACCAGCAACATGGCCAGTCTCGACCCCATCCCAATAGTTAGATGACTTTATCCAAATCACAGCAGCAGGATCCCCACTCCATGCGACAACACACTACTCATTATAGTTGCTCTTCTAATTTCTACTTCAGAAAGAGTATTATTTTGATATTCTTTAATTCGACTTCAAATGTTAGGAGAGATGTTTCCACTACTTCCATTGCACCATGATAGATTCACAAATTCCAAATCCACTTTCCTAGTACATTTTTCTCCTGTATCGACTCTCTTTGTACATTTCTTTTCTGGATTGACTCTCCATCTTTGGAGTTAGCTCTATTGTTTTTTAGGATGGAGTTTTAACTCTTGTTTTTTATAAGAGTTGCCTTCGCGCTCCGACTTTATATTGACATCATAGTGCCACACAGTCCCATTGACCATTGACCTACCTTTGTGGTCATTTGTTGTACATTAATTAAATTATCTTAACTTATTTTATCTTATCTCTTATCAAATTCTTGCACATCAAGCCTTCATGTATGCACAATTGCTTTCCTCTTAACAAATATCATTTTGTAGGAAATATTCCATCCCTACGTTGTGATCCCACAATATTGGATTTTTGCATCTTCCCCAAATCTACAGAAAATATTGGTCTTCTGCTTACATACCTCTGAACTAGAAAAACCCTAGAGTTTTGTTTCATCATCATCAACATAAGCACTCTTTTGCTCAAACGATACTACTCATTATAAACAAACTTTAGCACATGATGGTCGATATACAACACAAACACCTTTGGCACCAAATAAGATCTCCAATGCTTTAGTGCTTGTACAATCATATAAAACTCCTTGTCATGTGTCAAGTACTTCTTTCACAGCTCATTCAACATTTCACTTCAGCAAACTATCTATCTTCTTTCTTGATTGAATCCACGTGCCATCATCTACTCCATCATTGGTGCACAAAAGTTGTTGAATCCCTTGATGAACTTCCTATAAAAATTGACAAAGCATGCAAACTCCTTTCCTTTATAACATTCCTTGGTCCACTCCAGAATAGCTCTAATTTTCTCTAAATCCATACACAAATCTCCTTGACTCAAAATCAACCCAAGGCACACTAACTCATTCTTCATAAACTCACACTTCTTCATATTTAAGTGTAACTACTATTTACTCAAAGCCTCCAATACCAATCTCAGATGTTCAAAGTGTTATGCCTACTTCTACTGAAAATCAAAATATCATCCAAATCCACTATTGCATACTTACCAACGTAGAGTTACAACACCTCTGTCATCAACCACATAAATGTACTTGATGCATTGGTCATCCCAAATGCCATAACCAACTATTTGTACAATCATCCTTGGTCTTCAATCAAATATTCTACTCATCGCCTTCTCTTAACCTCATCTAATGGTGTCCATTCTACACATTAATCTTTGAGAACTATGTTTGTACAACACAAACTATCCATCAAGTTATCCATTCTCAACAATGGAAACCATCCTTGATGGTGATTTTATTCAACATTACATTATTTGTGCATATTCACCATATGCCATCCTTCTTTGGCATAATCAAAGTTGGAACTATACATGGGCTCATACTTTATCTTATCGGCCCATTCTACAACAATTTGGTTACTTGTTTGTTCAACTCCTTGCTCTCAAGTACACTCATCTTGTACACAACTTGATTCAGCCAACTCTCACTAGGAATCAAGTCCATCTCATGCATAATCTTTCTCTTGGATGGCAACTAAGTCACCTGACACGAGGACACAAAGGACACGGAAATACGATTATCTGACATGGACACAATGACCCCCGGAATCAGGGCACAGAGGACACATTATATATATATATATAGAGAGAGAGAGAGAGAGAGATCCAAAATTTTACAAATATTCAATAGAAATCAAAATCAATACACATTTGACATTAGTAATTAGTAATTACACATTCATAAATCACAATGAGACATAGATGATAGATCAAGATGTCGAAACCATATTTCTCATTAAGTCATCAAAATGTATTACAAAGATGTAGGAATGCCACTGGCAAATAGAAAATACAAAAGGGGGTAGATCAAGATGGAAGAATCTCATCTGTCAAGACTCAATAATCCTCCTCCATGCCTGAATCAACGAACTCATCAATGCTCTCTTCTCCACCCTCCTCCTCCTCCTCCTCTTTGCCCATCTCAATATCTGCATGTGCTAGTGTGGAGGATGACCTCTCCAAAGGATCGCTATCATCAAAAGTCACCGGGTCTAGCACTAGATCATTAAGATCCAGGTTGGCTAATGCCATCTCAGTACTGCAACCCAAACCCAGATCATCAGGAAAGACATCCCACATCTTTGTCTTTCGCTTCACCCACTCCTCCCTCTTCCTGTAAATAAGACAAAGGATGGTGTGCACATACACCATCTTCTCTTCTCTGGACTGCTCAAGCCTGCTCTTCTTCAAACTATACAAGTTGCCATATGTGCTCCAATTCCTCTCACAACTAGAGGATGATGTAACTTGAGAGATGATCTTCAAGGCTAACTTCTGTAGAATAGGGCATGTTGCCCCATGAGTTGCCCACCAAACATA
This sequence comes from Larix kaempferi, assembly GCA_027924585.1. NCBI lineage: Eukaryota > Viridiplantae > Streptophyta > Pinopsida > Pinales > Pinaceae > Larix > Larix kaempferi. The sequence goes on from BSBM01000236.1 coordinate 1,971,198, forward strand.
GGGTTTCTTAACCCCCTGTCTCCAACCACATCATAGCCTCCAAATCTCCCACTGGCAGTGGAAACCTCTACAAATCCCTCCTTCACCTCATCAAGTAAGTCTCTATCCTGAAATAGTCGCCTAAATGCTATCTTTCACCCCTGTGAAATCTCTCAATCCATGTGAGGAGGGACTCTGTGTGAGGGCCCCGGCCCACCATTGATCCATTCCTAACTATAGAACTTGGGGTTCAAGGAGTGGGCCAAGCAATGCAGAGGTGTGCAATTCTTATCCCACCTGGAGATAAGAATGTCCTGTATGGTGGACCATAAGTTCTTTGTCGATGTCTCATACTCAAGACACTCATTCTCCATAACAATGTTCCTCATGGACTCAATCATAGAATCCCACCCCTCGTAAACATCTGCTAGGATGGGCAAGTCTGTGTCTGCAAACTGCAACAAAGAAATGACTGGCTCCATGATCTTAATGGCAAGATCTACACTCTCCCACCAACCATCATCTAACATCGTTTCCTTTACCTTTTTTGAAGCAATCTTATCTGTCTTTCTCCAAAAAAATCAAAACTCTGAAATCACCATGGACCCAAGAGTGGTTTTGACCTCCCCCAACCTCTTGAGCATGATGAATGAGGAAGCAAATGAGTATCTGCAATCTTCAGCTATGAAAGATGTGTGTACTCTTTGTAGATTGTGAGGGCATCAGTGTAGTTTTGTACAAAGTTATGGATATGGCGTGCATCATCAATAAGGTTGTCAATCCATGTCACATCTGATGCAAGGTGCTAGATTCAAAGAATGGACAATGCAAGGTGTCCAAAATACCTGTCAGAGCAATAAAAGCAATTATAAATGATTCTACAACTAACAACTCAAATCTATAAAATGACCTTTCCCCTAGATGAATCTTGTGCTAAATTCAAAGAATGAGCAAATTAGCAATGCAAGGTGTCGAAAATTAAAATACACGTGGATATTTAGCTTCCACAATCATGCCAGCAACCTTCCCAAGAGCAGCCACCGCTTTCAAGAACACCGATCCATTTTGGGAAGACACCATGAAACTAATGAGTGGATGGCATGCTACATCCTTCCATCCATCAAAGACAATACTAACACCTGATGAGGGTCATGTTGATCTAATTGGCTCAAGAATTTTATCCACCTACTTCTTTGCCTTAACCAACAATGGTTCTAAGTTTCTCTGAACCAGGAGGCACATAACCATTTAGAGCTCGTTCAATGAGAAATCGACACATCTCAATAAACAATGGTGATTGTGCAACATTGAATGAAATAAAGTTGAGGTAGAAAAAGAATGCAATGCTAAGGTCCACTCTTCTCGCACCTCTTGTTGGAAAATCTTGTTCATTGGACCACTTAGAGTTGGCCTCTTTCTTGTTGGATGCATATCAACCTCGCTCCCATATCTGCTAAGTGGAGGCCTAGTGCTAGAGGGTTTCCTCAAGAATGGAAGAGGATCCTCATTCTTTTGTTTCTTGCTTGTTGCTACCACCTTCCCTTTCAACATGATCCTCTCTTTCCATCTCCTTTCTTTGGGTAACACTCATTGCTTTAAATGTAGCAAACCCACGAGAGAGGCCTAACAGGCCCTTAACCCGATAATAGGTGCTCTTGAACTCAGTCTTGCAAAAATTGCAAGTCCGACTCACATCACCTCCCCAAGCCCTCCTTTCCTTGTCACATACTTCCATAAAGGATATTTTTTCTCTCGGGCTTGTTGTCTTGCTAATACAGGGTCATATTGAACTTGATCTCCACTAGCAACAGATGGACCACTAGCAGGAGTAGATGAACCTAGGCTCATAGGAGGAAGAGGAGGGGAGACAACAGATGGAGCATTTCTCCCTTTCTTTTGCCCTTTAGCAGCTGCCCTATGTGATTGAGACATTCTTCTTGTTGCTTGATGGATAGCTTGCAATCCTCCCAACAAAATCCACCCTCAAAGCACTTGGAAACCCTTGCAGATCCTTCAAATGCTCTTCACCTGCAAGCAAAACCACTCTCACACCTCTCTCTTCACTTGCAAATGACCAAAAGAAAGAGAAAAATCGGGTTTAAACCCCTGCGGGCCTCTTCACGCGCTTTTTCGTGTCTTTTTTTCGGGACACGAAGTCCACAAGCCGGGACACGATCCAAACACCCCCGACACGTGTTTTGATCGTGTCCTAAAATAGGACATGACCAAAACATGTGTCGGGCACGTGTTTGGATTGTGTTAGTGTCCAACATGAAGCCCTATATCAACGTGTGGTATCTTAGGATGGCAATCATGTTGATTCTTCTTGTACAATATCTGTGAATTCCTCAAGTAGATTCTTCACTGCATTAATAATTTATGTTATAGACAAAGTTTATAATAAAAATATTTCATGGTAGAATTGTATAAAAATGAGGGTTGTATAACATTTATATGCGTATGGTGACCCTTCACGTACAATCATGTCTTCACAAGTTGTAACTTTTCATTGTTACATATGAATTACATTATACCCTAAGCTCTATGTTTGCTCCAACTCAACCGAACAATCTTCCATCAAGAGTTACTTCAAGATAAGATGGTAGGAGAGACCCACTTATTGTGAGCACTAACTTAGTGAATCACAGCTTCTCCTCACCATCATCCTCATCATGAGTAGGTGATGACACCATGGGCCTTTGGACACTCTCACTTGGCATCTTCAGTCGAATCATTCTCCCAAGCTCTCAAACTCTTGATAGGGATTCTTCTTCCCTTTCTTTCTTAGATCTATCATTATAGAAAATACACAAACACCCCAACTTGTGTATTGATTCTTATGTACCTAGCAATCCCCTTGACGTGCTTTTGGTTGCTTGTTGGACATGAATAAAATTTACTATCTTATCTATATTTATATATGTTATTTTATATTCATACTTCACTCTTCCTAGAAGTTCATGCTTCTTCATCAAACTATCATGTTGTGAGCCTCAATACCTTCATCTATACAACCACATAGCATTCCTTCGTCTCCTTTACTATGGTGACATGCTTTGATTGTCACTAACAACACTTCAATGTCTCACCATCATCCATCAATCGCAGCAATTGTATATACTTGCCATCAGTCATGATGGTGTACATGTTATTCATGCCACCATGTATTACATGCTTATCAAACTACAATGATCTTCCTAACAAGTGACAAGCATTCATGGGAATGACCATAAATGGCTTTACACCAATTACCTCACCCACACCATCTTAAATCTCCATGACCTTTGCCACAAATACATCCAATAGCATCTACATCTTCCATAGTATCTCCCTTTTCTCCAAGGCATCATCTCCTTTTTCCCGTTGTGATGCATCCTTTTGCACCGTGGCCTAGATCCTTGCAGAAATTTTTCCGGTAACATTTTGTACCAATTTCTACTCAACTCTAAACGTCCACTGATATGTGTCTTCAATAAAATGCATCTTGTGCAGAATTATCTCACCTTGAATGATGAGTTTCAAACCATTCACATACCTGGAAACTCATTGATCTTCTTCCTAGTGTCAAACTGTATAGACAATTTATAAAACTCTTCAATATACCGATGCATGCCTTGCTCTTTCTATCACAAATTCTGCATATGTCGTAACAATGTCTTCTTGTAGTCTCCTAGCAAGAATTTCTTTCACATGCAATTTCCAGACCATCTTAATCTTACTCCAAGTGCAGACCTTCTCCTTTTTTCTGGGCACTCTATTTTGTTGCAAAAGAATGTTACATGTCCTTTCAACCTCATGATTGCAAACTTTATTCTCTGCAGATCTTTATTCCTCTCCTAGCCAATCCACTAGGGATTTAACTTTTCATGATACCATCATAACAAGGACCAAGGTACATCAACTCTCACATTTCCCATTCTTCAAAAATCTTATCAACTGTAGTTCAAGATCATTCTCTTGCATGTTCTTTTCTTCAATTTCTTCCGGTTCTGACTCATAATCAACTTCTTCATTTTCACTGCTCTTTCTAGTTTCCAATTCCTCTATCCTCCTTTGCAATGCCTGCAATTCTATGATTACATTTGTTGTTTCACTTCTATGCACTGATTTTGCAGTGAAGATACAACAAACCCGATAAATTCTAAGCTTAGGAACCTCAGATACTTCCTAGAGGATTGCCTTGCTCTAAAACCAAATGGTGTTGTGGAATGTACAATGGGACACTTCTTTTATCCATGTATGAGTCAAGCCTAAGTGCTCTACAAACCCAGTTTATATATGCATCATAAACGATTAATGGATTCTTAAGCAAATGTAGAAATGCAGGAAAGACACAACTCAGACATGTAAGGACAATCAAGAAAGAGGGAACTAGTCTACTCATTCTCATTATGCAATAGTATTTACAGAAAGTACATTCTTGTGCCTTAGTGCTTTTCTTGGCCTCAAAGTTGTAAACCTTGTCTCTACAACACTGCCCTCTACCCATTGCACCAGGCCTTCTTGCTCTCTCCTTCATCTTTATTGGTAGTCCTCTAATTCTGAATTGCCAACCCAATTTCCTTCTCTTGGGTATCCCATTTATAGGATTCATTGTAGCCATCTTATCATTACCTCATCTAGAACAATCACAATGGTTTCCTTTTTGCTTACCTTCATACGTGTCACTTTAGCATCTCTACATGTCACCTTCATTTTGTTGCTCTCTTTGCATTCCTTCACACACCACACTTGCTTCATTGTCTTCTATGTTATCCATTTTCCACTCAACACAACCTCATACATTGTTGTCTAAAAGCACCATGTCTCATGCTCATAGGATTATGCAGTGTAACCTTATTGTCTATGCTCAAATCTTCACGCTATGCCTCATTCCTCTTTGTGGACTAGTTCATCTCCTCTACCTTAACATATTTTGGAAAGAACTTCTTGCAAATCTCCTTCTTCCTCGTGCACTCGTCCTATGCACTATCATTTCTTGTGCACTACTCAGCTTATGTTGTGTTGCAAAATATATTTATAATCATACCAATGTCCTTAGCACAATGAGGGTTCAAAGTAAAGGCAAAACGTTTGTCCACCCTATTGTCACTAGATTTGTCATCAAGACATGCAAGAGGATGTGCAGAATTTCAAGATTCAAGGAGAAAAATACATTTGCATTCTCCTGCCAAATGGATGGACTGACTGGAGATAGGACCTCTGATCAACTACTACCAACAACACTCTCCCCTTGATGAAGAAGAAATCTACACTTACAGCAGATTACACCTGCGCCCCAAATCAATCTTCTGCAACTCAAAGTTTACTGCTTTGATACCATGTTAGTTTTTTCTTCTAATTGCATATCTGTTTTACACATTCAGTTATTTTTATCCCCAACAATCATAAACGGTTGAAATAATAATTATAAACACACCGAAATTCTAAATCATATGCAGTGGAAATACACACCGAAAAATATCAAATTTGACACAAGTAATTACCTTGGAAAACCCCAACCTCGTGAAAAACCAACAAACGGTTTCTTTATTATTCTTTTACTACAAGAGAGATTTACTCAAAATTTACAGCAGCAAGTTTAGCTTAACTTAGCTTTGGAAATCAACTGATGGAAAGCATCAACACCCTTCCAATCAACTGAAAACCCCTGCCTTATCTTCCTCAAACAATCTTGGCAGCAATCTAACAGGCCATACAGCTGTACAGCCCTGTAGTATGGCCCTGTATGAACGTCGTATGAATCCGTACAAGTCTGTACGATCCTGCATCTACCTGCAGTCTGTACGGAATTGTGTATTGTTCGTACCATGCGGACAGATCTATACAAACACTACGAGCAGTCCTCCCTCGAATCTGTACAGCCCAACTCTACCATTTCCGATCTGTTCGGCCTGTTTTCTGCCATTTGCGGAAGATTATCTCGCTCTTGGAATAATAAAACACCTAGCTTGGGTTAATCACTAACCCAAGACTTCCTGCTTGAGATTCTCACAATCTCAAGGCTTCTTTTATCTCCCAAGATCTTTCTCTTGCTTCTCTTGAGAATAACCCCTTTCTCAAAAGCAAGAGCACTCTAGATCTGAAGAATTGCAAATGCCTCTCCTTAGATCTCCTTTTACAACTTTACAAAATGCAAATACCATGGGCTTAATAAAACAACTTTATAAAATAAATTTAATGTCTAGAGAGTATCTTTTGGACAACTTCTACATTCTAGACATATCGCCAATGTAAAAGTACATGTCCGAGCTACAAAAACTAACAAGTATATCATACGATCATATAGAAATAAGACAAAATTGCCATGGACTATTGCATGAAGTCATGAACCAAAAGAACAATGTTAGTTTTATTTATATATATATATATATATGTATCTGTCAATTGGGTCTAGCGCATGTGGTTGTGGGATGGAGTGTTATCGTCCCCACCAAGGTTCTATTCCTGTAAAGTGACATGTTGAGATTTTGTGTTTCTATATGTAGAGTCAATGTTGGGTCAATGAACAAGTTCTCGCCAAGTCACGAGTCAAGTTCAATTCATTGGATAAATCAAGTCCCAACTCAAGCCAAGTCTAGCAACTTTGATCGTGTATTTGTACATCCTAAATTTCTACAAGTCTTCAGAGCGATACCCATTCTGGAACATCTAATTGAAAATCCAAATAAAAGGAGATTGTATGAGACCAAATTCAAGAATTCTGAGGAGAGAAAACCTCATAAGAGAAGTCATCAACAGAGGAAAGTTAATTTTTTATTTTATATGGTTTTAACCTTTAGGAAAAATTGATTGAATGTTTCAAGGAATTGAGGGTTTCGAAGAGCCCACACCCATCAAGGAAAAGAATCGATGAAGAACATATCTCTAGCTTTTATGTGAGGCTCAAGTCAAACAATGACAATACTGAGGTAACAATTAAACACACAGATAGCTAACAATGCATACAGAGGCAGTAAGGACAAGGAAGGAGCACAAAGTGACTGCACACAGAGGTGAATATAGATCGAAAGCACACAAAGGAAGCTATTGAATTGCATCTGGGCTGCCAAGAAGAAAGATAAAAAAGTTGCCACTGATGTTCTGTATGTCAGATCACTGTCATGGATGTCAAATTTATAAACATTTTCAATAATCAAGGGGAACGATGTGAGGATAGATGGAAAGACAGATGTTGAATGACCACTGGAAGGATAGTTGCCACTGATGTTCTGTATGTCAGATCACTGTCATGGATGTCAAATTTATAAACATTTTCAATAATCAAGGGGAACGATGTGAGGATAGATGGAAAGACAGATGTTGAATGACCACTGGAAGGATGGCCTTTGTCAATGTTATACCTAAGGATTGAATATTGTTGGAAAGGAAGTGGGACGAAAGACAACTAGCAAGCAGCAATCTAGGAAACTAAGACTGTGAGTGCACTGAGAGAAAATGAACAAATATTAGCCAACAACCGAATAGATGACAAAAGATAAACTACAGTTACATGGTAAAGATCAGAATCCAAAATTGTCACCAGGAGTCAAAGGTCGTGAATGCATAATTTAAGGTGACTTGCTACCACTGTAACTATAAGCTTAGGAACCTCAGATTCTTCCTAGAGTAATATGGTAATCTAAATCATAATAACCACATAAGGGTAATATAAAGATGTAACGTGAGACATGATACATGGTGACAGAGATGTAGACACAACAGCATCATTAATGAAATCTATCCCTTATTTTATTTTCTCTGCACCACAATATCTCTTGTGTGCATTTATACATCCTAAAACTCCACAGCTCTCAGGAGTTCCAGTATGGTAATCCAATTTAACCAACTAATCAACACAAGCAACTAATCATTTTTTTGCATCCATTCCTTCCATTTCATATGTACTTGGGATCCCATTGATTTCCTAGATTGTGCACAATTGCTCATGGTTGAAAAACAACACAAACATACAATGGTATGCAACACAGCCTTTCATACGTTCCCCTATGAGGACATCTTAGATGCTACAAAATTATAAGCTATCAGAAAAGTTGTAAAGATAATGCCATGCACCTCAATAGGTTGCAGATATTCTGGATGCAAAGAACATGCATAGGGCTAATGGCCTCAAAAGTCAAAACAGAAGACAAAAGCAGCCTTGCCAGCACACCCTGGAAATCAGCCTCTAGAAATGATGGATGGTAGTAACAACTAAGCTAGAAGGTCCTAATATTTCAAGAATATTCTCAGTTCCAAGACAACAATACAAAAAATTACATATTGCTTAAGCAGAGAATTGCACTCAAACCGAATTGCAAGTTCAAGGCACCTCTCATAATTTAAATGACAAAATCAGAGACTTACAGGACCAGCCGACACACGGTCAAGGGTAATGGCCAAGTACATTTCATTAGCTAGAGACAACTTCTGGCATATGTACACCTGCAGGCATAAGAATGCATATTAATTCCTCCAAAATTTTGAAATATAATAAAATAAAGGCAAATAAACAATGAGAATTACTCAAATCAAATAAAATAGTAAAATGTGATCACTAGGGATGGTCACATGTAACAGACTACTGAATGCAGGGAAAAAAAATACAAAACTATTTGAAAGTCTTTATTATCATGATGTGCACATCGCATTTTTAGGCAAGACTTCTTTAAACATTAATATAGCATAAAGTACTCAACTCCTTCAGTAATATATAAATAGCTGATACATGCATATCCATTACTGATATAGACCATAGTAAATAATGTCCACAATATTATTTTAAACTTGACGTTATTCTAAGATAGTTCAACACAGATCGCATTGAATTTTTTATTGCTTATTTCTTTTTATATTAGCTTATTAATCCTCTAATGGTATTAGATTAATATTCACTATTTGTCAATAATGTAGCATATCATTGAAATAAACTTTAAAGTAACAATGTTTTGGGAAACCTTTTTATTCAGATAAAATTGGAAACAAAGTTACCTGAAACTTGGAAACAGTTTCAGTTTCCAAAACAGGTATTTATAGAAACAACACCTTCATAATTGTTGGAAACAGGAAACATGACATACATACATACATATATAAACACACACACACATATATATATACCATGAATCATGGGAAAGTACTCGGAAGGTTATGGTTTCCTGTAATTTATTCCATCGAAATATATATATATATATATATATAAAGTTTTTTTGTAAAAGGGTTCATTTAGGAGAAGATCCTTGGGTTTTTGTAAAAGGGTTTGTTTAGGAGACGATCCTTGGGTAGGTGCTGGGGAGAACTATAAGCTCTCAAGGGAAACTGTAGGACAGTTGAGAAGTCAGAGAATATTTTTATTAGCAGACGCTCAAGCCCAATTCCCTCAAGGCTAGGGCAGAGAAGGTTGGAAATCCTCTTCTGTGCTTGGGCTGAGTGGAGAAGCAGCAAGAGAGTAGAACAGATATGTAAATAAGTTGGCAACAAGTTTTATTCATCTAGAGGATGACACGACTGAGCTGGACAAAGAACAGCTCCTTGGGAGTCTATTCGGCTAAATTAGGATATCAATCCTATGTTTCCGAATCATTCAATGCCAATAAAGAATGGTGGTGGCCTGCAGTATGGAAAACTAATGGTTCATTGAAGGCGAAAATTGCACTTTGGTTGGCAATGGGGAATAAACTGTTAACTTGGGATAATCTCCTTAAGCAGGGATGGCAAGGTCCAAGCTGGTGTATTCTGTGTAGATCGAATGGTGAAACAGGGTCTCACTTATTTGCTTCTTGTTCTTATGCAGAGGCCGTATGGAGAGTGGGTGCCGTTGAATTAAAAGTTTCTTCAAATCAAACAAATGCGTCGCTGGAATCCAACTGTCAACAATGGTGGAAAGATCCGGCGGTACGTTGTTTCGACGCCTTTCCCTCTAATTTTGTATATGGAATATGGTGGGCTCGAAACACAGCAATCTTTCAAGATCGGTTTATCCCTCAGGAAGTGACTATTGCTCTGATTATGTAGTGGACAAGGGAGCATCAATCTGAGCAAAAGACTAGTAAACAGCGTATTTTAATTCCACCATCCATTAATAAAACAATTCCTTGGGCCTTCTTCGACGGCACAAGTCAAGGGAACCCTCCCTAAGGCGGCTCGGGGGGGATTCTCCTTTTATCAGAAGGGTCCAAGATAAGCATCAGATATGCTCCTGGGTTAGTTTTGTACCTTGGTCGAGTTCCCCTAGTGATTTAGCCTAAGTCACTAAGAATGGGGTGGTGGGACCCTCACATTAATTAATTAATTAATGAGACATTAAAGTCACTTTTTGTCCTATGTCATAAAGTGTGTGAGTAATTATTAGTTAAGTGATTTAATTAATGAGTCTTTTACTCACTTCTAATCTCAACCATCAGATTGAAATGAATGAGCACCGTTGGATTAGAATCTTCTTTTAGGGATGGATAAAAGGGAGGGAGGCAAATACCTAATTCATTATTGAGATTGAATGAGGAGCAGCAGAGAGAGAGAAGTCGAGTTCCAGGACAGGGCACGAGTTCCAGGACAGGGCACGAGTTTCCAGGACACCAGCGAGCTTGCCATTCCAAGGGCACGAGTTCCAGGCATGGGTTTCCTGCTGTAGCTCAGATATCGAGGCATTCATTTGAAGGCATTTATTATCAGCATTGTGGAGAGTGAGATCAGCTGTCATTCCAAGCATTAAAACCGTGGAGGTACCATACAGCAGTCTTTTACTAGCACGCAGTTAGAGGTAAGGTTTGGGCTTATATTTCATGGAAGCTTCACATTATTGAGGCTCAGATTATGTTACATTAATCCCTGACATCGTACCTGTGATCATCTGTCATGCTGGGAGGAGATAGCAGCTGCACGGTTCTGTATGTGGTGACTGGTACAGTGGTCCACACTGCAGTCACTCACAGCTACGTTTTTTAAGGTTGACACTTGCACTAATGTTATGTTACAGCAGCAGCAGTATTTAGGGGTTCTTTTGACACTAAATCTGAGGAGGATACAGCACAGGTTAATAGCAGCTATTTGCACAGAAACCAAGAATAATTTGCAGACATTTCTGGGCAGCTAATGTGCACAGAAATCGAGACATCTGGAGTGCAGACACTGTAGAGATAAGTTGTGTTTTTCCTTGTACTGCTGTCACAAGTACTTTGCTGAAGAAATAATAAATACCTCTCTCTCTCAACTGGTTTTCCCCGTGGGGGTTTTTCCAGGGCTCGATTTGGCCAAAACTACTATGTCAAATTTATGTGTGCATGTTGATAGATTAGTTTGCAGCCTGTAAATTGCTTTTAAATTGTGTGTTTACTGTTAATGAATTTTGCATTAAGTAGTTCCCAGTCTATGCATAACCGACTGGGAATGAAAACCACCAAAACTTGGCACTAAACCAGCATACAGATAAAGGCAGAAAATCTTCACTCCTGGACTTTGTTCCAACAGTAAGGCAGAATTAACAGCGATGTGGTCGGTTTTAAAGACTGCTCTTTCGAAAGGCCTTACACAGTTACAGGTGTTCGGCGATTCAAAAATGGCAATTGAGTGGGAAAACAGGAAAATCCAAATAAATGCTCCTCATCTGCAACACCTTCTAGCAGCAATTCGGGGCTTGGTTGACAGATTTGAAAACATTTCTTTTGCACATATATACCAAGAGCTTAATGATGAAGCAGACCAGCTCTCCAAAAATGCCTTGTTGCTAGAACCTGGGTTAATGGAGACAGTCGATCTCAGGAATGGGAGAACTGTTTCCAGTTATCAGATCATGTAATAGAAGATTAATGCAGAAGTTTTGGATGAGGGAAACAGTATGGGAAAATAAAAATTTGTAGCAGAAAATCACACAACAGGTTGATTGATGAGGAGTCTGGAGTTGGACAGCGTATAGTAGGAGCAGCGACTGCCAAGCGATTGAGAAAAGCAAGAGGAATTGTGAACAAACTTCTTTTTATTTTATGTTGAATGTAAGGCTCTGTGCCTAGCAGGAAGTATGCATGAATGTAATGAGGCATGTTAGAGACAGAAAGGACTTGCTTTGGAGCAATGATATAAGTCCGCTCAGGACAGTTTATGTTTATTCTATCAGAATTAACTTATAAAGTGATTTTATCTTAGGAAAAAAAAAAAATATATATATATATATATATATATATATATATATATATGGTTTTAAAAAACAAATGCAGCAATTAAATATAATAATAATATTTTAATATACTAATAATTTATATAATAATTATAGAAAAAAATAATGAATTTTAAAATACAAACATATCCCTCTTGATGATTAGTTAGAAACTCACTTTAATTGGCCATAACTTCAAACAAAATTATACTAAACTCATTAGTTTCACATTTCTCACTCTTGGCCACCCGTTTCTTTGGCCTTTTTATTGCCTTTCGTCTTTAACTTGTACCCACTTTCTTTGCCTTTGGATTTTTTATTGCCCCCTCCTTTAATTTTATTCTAATTTCATTCCTTCTATTTTAATAAATCCTACACTATCTTCTTCATTATTTTTTCTTGCTTGAATTTCTATGTTTCTTTTATGTTTCCTTTCTTTGTTTTGTCGCTCTTTGTTGCCTTCTTTCTTTTTCAATATAACTGATCCTTGGAAATAAAAATTGGAGCCGAGTCCATTAAACTAATAATTAATTTATTATTAATAAAACGAGCGATTGGAACTTCCTCTTCAAGCATTTTTGTGCTAATGATGAGCCAGTTTGAGTTGGCTTGAAGTGTTGACAGAAAAATCTGGACATGCAGTCTTTAACAAAAAGATATAGACATAGATAGGATGTTTTTTCCAGAACAAAAAGAAATATCTTATCATTTGGACTAGATCATATGTGTTGGGACCAACAGTGATGATATGCAAATTAGATAGAATGCTTTGTCTGATCAAATAAACTAAATGTAGGGTAGAAACATCACACTCAACCACATCAACATGGATGCTACTAACAAATTGGGTGTTGAATTTTTTCAATAAACAGTTTGTACCATCCTGTATCCACTCCAAAGCATATAATGATAGGGTGACAAAGTGGGCAACTCCAAAGCTTCTGCAACTTGTTCAATGATAACAGTTTTTTTAATACATTATCAATCATAAATGTAGACCTTATCCTAAAATTTCCCTCTTTCAAACTTGGAAGATGAATCATCAAAAAAAATTGACCTACCCTTGTGGACTTCCAACTTCCACATAATGATCAAAGGAAAAAACTAAGGTCCTCTTGACCAGCACGTTTGGATCTCTCTTGTTCTTGTACTCAACATTTCACTATGTATTTGCTTTAAGAAGATTACAATAACATTACTCGCATTCTTCTTTGCAAGCAAATGCATAGGACATGGGGAAGAGAATCTTTAGCAGGACAATCCTTTACAGCTTGTAGCATTTTGAATATGACCGTGTCATTATTTAGGGTGAAATTTGTTGGATTAGTCTGAAGAAGTTGAAGGCAGATTGACCTACTGAATAATAACGTCTTCTCAGTCCTCTAATCTCCATCTTTGACACCATGGTAAAATTATTATCCGACATCACAATGTTAAACAAATCCAATTCTTTACTATCACTAGGCAGTAAACCAACGAAACATTAATTGCTTGGCATTCAAATGACATTCAGGTGGAAAAACTTTCTCAGTCCATGAACTCACATAACCTATAAACAGCTATAGAGGTCAGTAAGCAATAGAACTATAGGTCAACATCAGTCAGTAAAACAAATATCCAACACATTGCCTTAAAAGTACAAATTCTTGGGAAAGCTTTGAGAGAAAAATTCTGCTATCAAATCAACAATGCAGTCGAACATAAATTTACTTTTTTGTTTACCATTTACTACTACCACACATTTACCTGCAAATATTTTACACATGGTTCTACCATGTAGATTGCGAAATTCATATAAACTGGTAATAGGATCAGGAAAAACTTCCTAGTGTCAGTACAGAAGGCTTTGAATGGAAGAAAACACCCCATCCCTTTGTGGGTCGTATCCAATAGAAATACTTGCATGAAAATCAAGGGCAACCACGAAGAGAAAAAAATAGCATCAGTCATGCTGTAAAAGCAAAATTGGATTATGTAGAAGAAAAAATAACATGTAAAGAGAGTTAAAACTTAAATGTAAACAAAATGGAAAATTCCTCTACTGACTTAAAGAGGAAAGTATAAAAAGTTAATTATAGCTTTGCCACTATCACATCAATGTTTTTTAAGTAAGTTAAATATAATGTATTCATTTCCTGTGTTATCCTCTATCAATATTAGAATATACCATATGCTATCTTCTACTGCGTATTAGAATATATGAAGCCCAAGGGGATAGCTCAACTGGTTGTTGCCAACATTGTTGGGCATTTTGCTAGTTCTGTGCCAACAGGTGCCCGGATTCAATCCAACAAGTTTACTAGGGATGCCACCCACGAATGTGGAGAAGCATCACTTGGGTTTCCCCACAAAATTTTCCTTGGAAAAAAATATATATCAGAATATATGGGATGTACATACACCTGTTCTGTGAGGATATTTTAACAGGAGCTAGTTTAAGTTCAACTTGGTCAAATGTGCTTTTAGTCTGTTTCTTGAGTGTGCTTCTGTACTTTACTAATCCGACAGTCACAATCATGTCTTACAAGAGTGAAATGAGGGTTCAACATCTCTTCGATATTGATCAAATTTTATCCATGACTTAACACCCGATGGGTCCATGATCCCTATTTAAAGAGAATTAAGGATCATTGTGTTGATGATCAAACTAAGAGATAGTCATGTAAATTATTCTTTTGCATTAAAAATTTGCCTTTAGTGTCATGGACTATATACCATCTTTGAGGGCTTTTAAATACATCAACATTGCTGTCCTAGTCTTTGATCTGTGTGCGAGTGATTGTCTCCAGTGTTCAACCTGAGTTAATATACCCCACTTTTGAACATGGTATTAAAGCACATGTCAAGCTTCACCCCTATTTTGATCAAGATCTTGGCAACCGGCAACAACTATAGAAGCAGTATTATGCGAGTCGGAATCTGACTTTGTTTGTTGCACAATTATGCCTAGTAGTTGTCATGCATGCAAGGTGCAATTATATTTGTACAACTTCTGAGCGTTTCTGAACGAACTGGACCATTCCATTCCATCCAGAATGTTGTTTCTGCCTAGAAATGCCATTCATTTCATCCAAAAAGGCTTATGTTTGCTAGCTAGATATATGTTAATTTCTCCTGATGATTCAGAGAGGCAATAAAAGAATTTGTTTATAAAGTTTTATTTTAATATTTCCCCACTTTGGCTTTGAGCTTATTTAGCATTTTTAGCAAGTTTCAAATTTCTTTAATGTTGATCTGTGTATGATTTTTGCTCTCACTTCAAGCGAACTCAGTGAATCAGAAATAGATCCAATGTTTGGGGTTTGTCTAACTACATTATTTTCGCTAAGCAAATACTAACAGTTTAGGCTTTTATTTAGTTTTCCGGCCAAATAGTTTTGTTTTCCTTTTGGGGTTTGGTTTTTTGTGTGACCTCTGTATGCAAGAATGCAGCAAGATCCTAGGTTCTGTTTTGGACTGCAAGTAATCTAACTGCTTCATGGCCCAAGCCACTATTTGGCACCTTTGTTAGCGGTCTACAAGTATTATCACTCAAACTTTGCCTTTGTGCCCCTCCTTTACTTCTATGATCTTAATCGTTGCGTGCACTAGCCATTCCTTTTTCGGTTTCCCCATTCACTATGTTGTTGGGAGCGTGGAGCGGGAGCGAAGCGAAAAGTGAAATTTTCAAAAGCTCCCATTTTGGGAGCGTTTCGAGAGCATTTTTTATATAGTATATATTTTAATAAATTTTGATGGATTTATATTTAAAAAACATGTAGGATGTTCAATTAGTTATAGAAAACATCAATTAAACCATATAATATCAATCATCTTGTAGTTATAACTTATAACATTATCATCAAATGATCAACCATAACAACTTTTATAGGAGCCTGGCAAAGAAGGGAGGTACCATAACATTGTCATAAGATGATCAACCTAGTAAAGGAGCTTTTAGTATAGGAAAGGTAGGGAGCGCCATGGGAGCGTGCTCCCAAAATTGGGAGCATTTTGGGAGCGAGCTTCGGGGGCGGGAGCGAGGGGGTAGGGGGCGCTCCCACGCAACATAACCCCTTCATTCCAACAATTTCTAATGTGATTGCAAGCTCCCTTCCTTGGTACTCCTTCCTTGTGAGCCTTTTTCACCTCACACAAGGTTGGTTTCCCTAGTCCCCACCTTGGAGTAACAACCTTTCTTGAGCCTTTCAACTTGACAAATGTAGGCTCACCTTTCAAGTTGCCTTTTCATATGGGCACTTCCCACATGGCCTAATCACACACAAAGACTACTATCTGAAGTTGTATGAATTCTGAAACACCTATGCAACCACCCCTTGGCACATGGACTAAGACAAACAACCAATCAATCAAAGAGTGCCACCTCAATAGCACATACTAGGAGACAAACAAGTAGGAGACAAACAAGTGGACCTACCACAGGTTGCCAACTTATCACACACTCATCACCACACCTAACTCTGGCTGCCACATCATCACCAAGCAGGCCTAACTATGCCTGCCACGTCATCAACATGTGTGCCTACCATTGCCTACCACATCATTTAGACAACAATGACACATCACCTCTTTGCCATGTGACCAGTACAGAGAACTTGCCACGTGGAACACTCCCAAATCACCATGTGTCATTTTGGTTGACCCCCCTCCATTGACATTTTGGTTTTTGATAACGATCTTCAAATGGGCATAACTTTGTCATTTGATCTTTTTTGTTCTCGGCTAATTTTTGGTGCTCTGTTTCTGCAAATTGTGACTTTTTTAGCTTGGTGTTTCATAGTTTTTCCAAAAACAAATCTCTATTCCCCATTTCTTTAACTTCTAGGAGGCATGCATATTTCATTCAGGCACCCTTTTGGGTGTCGTTTTTTTGTAAGTGCATAATTTTCAAGCACTTTCTATTATATAATGGATTTATTAAGAAACTCTACCCAAGTGAAACTCTACCTGCAATTCTCTTGAAAATCTAGAATAATGGATTTATTAAGAAATAAGGAACTTATTATATCACCTTGGGAACAGAAGTTGCCTCATGGATGTATTGAAGAGAGACAAATGGGACAACAAAAACAACTCACCTGCAGACTCATAGGGTTATCAATATTTAATGACTTGTAGTTTCATCTTCAAGGGGTTGATACTCCAGATGAAGATTGGAAAAAGGTTGAAGAACTGTTTGGTAAACACAACCAGATTCAAGCCCACCAACTCAAAAATCAGCTCATTTCTTTAGGTCTTAATGATATTTCTTGCATTGAAGACTTTCTCTATGTTTAAGGACCTTCAATTCTCACTTCTAGATTGTGGTATTAAGAAAGATGATAATAAAATTATCTTTTCTATTCTTGCTAAACTTGGACATGTCTATTCCATTTTTGGGTCCACTTTTCATTCTACTAGCGACGCTTTTCTTTTGAAACATTTTCTCTCAAACTTGAGAGGAAGATAAGTTTTGCATCTTGGAGTTATCAGTTCTACAATTACCTTTAACAAAGCTTTAGTGGCACAACATAAGCAAGGCCCCAAGCATTCCAAGAAGCAACATCCTTGCAACAACAAACCAAATAAGTTTTGCAAACCCATCAACCTTCTCCTGCTCCCAATGTCCAACCACATAATGGTCACTTAATCATTTAACGATATTGTGTGTTCCAAATCTCTCATGCAAACTTCAACATGTCCATCAAATCACTCAATTCTGGTGAAGGAAAAACTGTGGAGTTTTCACCCACCAAGTTGTAATTAGGGAATTGAAGGGTCCTAAGCATGCCATTGCAATAGAAACTGTCAATGACAGTACCAAGTTGTACAAGTTTGACAATTTGGGTTGCCGTCTATTCCTTTCGTTTTTATTGCTCATAGTGATGATATGAGCAAATGTTGGCACACTTTGACACCCTTACAACTCTACTTATTTTTCTAGGTTCAAGTATTTCTTAAACTTCATAGAAGACCTCCAAATGCACTTGTGTTTACTTTTTAAAACTTAAGATTGAGGATTTTAACATGTTTTTGGCCTTGTATAAAAACAATTTAGCCATCAACTTCAAAAATTGAAAACAAATAATGGCATTGAAAATGTCAACACCAAATTTAACACTCACTAAAATGGATAGGGCATTCATATGCAGCACACTATTGTGTGTACACCAAAGAAAAATGGTCTTGCAAAGAGAAAGAAACACACATTAAAAGAAATGGTTAGTTGCATGCTCCAATCCAAGGAACTAACACTTGATTTTGGTAGAAGCTATATATTGTACCAATTACATAGTTAACCACACTGTCACTAAGACTTAAAAGATATTGCACTCAAAGAAGCATGAAATAACATTAAACCAAATGTAAGCTGCCTTCATGTGTTTGGTAGTGAAGCATGGGTGCATATTCCTAATGAGAAAAGAAAAGCCCGACGGCCTAAAAGTGAGAAGTGGATTTTTATTGGTTATTTAGAGGATGTAAAAGGTTATCAATTTCGTGTATGCTATTGTGATAGAACTTATTGTTAAATGAAATGTTAACTTTCATGAAGGTCTCTTAGCCTGCGTCCCTGACTTGGCGTTTATGCCATCTTCAACACATGTCTCATCTCCTTTTACTTCTTCTTCTATGCTTATCATATTGCTTTTGTTCTAGATCATCCTTCTTCTTCAAAGGATGACAACGATGATGAAAACCCAACTCTGCCTGCTCCACCTCCTCTTTGAGATTAGTTTATTGAACATGAACCTATACCAACTCCTCAACTTCCTTGATGGATCTATTCAACTAGGTAAGTAGATGATGATCTATTCAGTAATCCTTCTAATTGACGTCAAACATGTTCATAATTCTAGCAAACCTCTTCTCTTTTAACTAAGTGCTAGAGACTCCAAATCCATAAACCTTTAAGGAAGCTTTTGGCCATCTAGAAGGAAGATGCAACAATGAATGAAGAATTTTGTTTCTTAATGGTGAATGATACTTGGGATCTAATACCTCTTTTGAAACAAAGAAAACTTGTAAGATGAAAAAGGGTTTACATGACTAAGTATGCAGCAGATGGTAGTGTTGACAAACACAAGGCCCAGTTAGTCACCAAAGGATTTCCACAAGTTGAAAGCATTGGTTGCACTAAAACCTTTGCCCCCATTGCCAAATGAATTCCATCCACCTTGCCCTAGCTCTTGCAGCTTCATATTGATGAGAGGTCCATAAAATAGGATGCAATCCACCTTTTTGCATGAGATCTACATGAAGAAATTTATATGGAACAACCTCCTAAGTTTGTTTAGAGTGGCTCCAATCTTGTCTATTGCCTTAAGAAATCACTCTATGGCCTCAAACAAGCTCCTCAAGCTTGGTATTTAACAAATGGACCAATTCATTCTTGATTCCCACTTTCCCATATGCCACCCTAACCTTAATTTATATAACAAGCAAGTAGGTGACCATCTTTGCATACTTGTACTTTATGTTGATGACCTTACACTCACAGGTAGTGGCCCCAAACTTCTAAACCATTTGAAATCAAGGCTTATGAAGAAGTTTGACACAACAAACTTAAGACCCTTCCATTATTCTCTAAACCAAAGAAGGTATTTATCTTTCCCAACATAAGTATGGATGTATTTGCCTGGACAATTGTAAACCAACCGTATCTCCATTCCAGTATGTAGAGTTAAATTCATTGCCACCTCCACCTCATCCAACGACGGAAACCTTTTATATTTAAATCATACATGCCTTAAATATTTCCTTTGTTGTTGACCTCATTGGGAAATGCATGAAAGAATCCCACAAAAGCCATTGGAGAGTAGCAAAAGAGGATACTTTAGTATATTTGAGGTGCAATGCAAATTGGTATCCAGTATAGTTTAGAAGGATCTCCTATGTTGGTTGGTTTTATAGATTTTGATAGCGTTGACAACTCTAATGATTGAAAGTCTAGTGTAGGTTATGTTTTCAACCTTAGTTCTGAAACCGTCACTTGGACTGTTGATGTTTGTAGCTCTGACATGTATTTCCATGGGTTGGTGTCTTACCCATGGATTATCATCACTATGACCTCAAGTACTTAGGAAATTCACTTTATAAATGTCATTTTATAATTAATTGGGGTTACTTTATAATTAATTGGGGTTAATTGGGAATCATCACTATAAATGTCATTTTATAAATAATTGGGGTTAATTTGGAGAAAAACCTAATTTTTGGGCTTAGTGCTTTAAGTTAATCAAATGAATCACAACCGTCGATCTCAAGTGAATGAGATCTAATCTCAGCCATTGGAGTTAGGGTTTTGGTTCATCCCAAAAGTATAAAAGGCAGCTAAGGGGAGAGGGGAAGACACATAATATTTCAAGAAAGAAATTCAAGCATTGAGTGGGAGAGAAAAAGGACTCTCTGATTTCCAGTCTCTTGGGAAAGAGAAAGAAGAAGCAGCATTCAAGGTCACATCTGCAATTGAACCAGCTCAAGGAGGAGCTGAATTTTTCTGCTGCAGGGAGCCATACGGAACCGTATGAACAGGTCGTACAGACATGTCATACGGATCCGTACAGCCGTACGGATATGACCGTGCAGATTTCCATACAGGTCGTACAGGCAGTTGTACGGATCTGTACAATCATACGGACCGTACAGGCCATACAGCAGTTTTGCAAGGGCAGAAAATTTTGGGTTTTGCTGAGGTGTTTCTAGGGCAGTTTTGCAATTTGAAGTTTGTCTTCTGTGGGGCAGAATTTGCCAAGTTTGCTGTGTAATTTCTCAAGATTGTTTTCCCAATAAAGGAGCCATTGTAAACTTGGAATATTTTAAGGAAAAGCTGATTTTGAAGGGCAGAAAATTGTGCATGTATTATTGATCTGTTTCCTACATTTTGCTTCTGGTACTATTTTCTGTTAATAGATCTTAACAATTATAAAATAATCAGTGAGCTGAAAATTAAATTTTAAACAAGGAAATCACTAGGAATTGTTTTATCTAGTGCTGGGGTTAGAAAAATCAACAGGACTTGCAAGAAAAAAAATATCATTCACTTACTTTAGCAGAAGCAGAGTTTCGAGCAATGGTTCGTGCTAATCAAGAATCTCTTTAGCTTACATAGATCTTTTCAGAGTTTAGATTTCCATAGCTACATCCAACCACTCTATGGTGCGATAGTCAAGGTGCCATTTAACTCACCAATTAGCTAGTTCAACATGAACACAACAAATACATTGAGTTACACATGCACTTCAATCAAAAGCTAATTCAGGATTGTACTCTTGAAGTGCTCCATTGTCATACAAATGATCAAGTCTTTGACATCTTCACACAAAATCCAAGTTCATAAAGCTTCAGCCTATATTAGGATTTCAAGAAAATGCCATTAAAGGGGGATAGACTCTAACGCCTCTTTACTTCTCCTTTTTCCACTTTTATAAATCCTTCAACCTTATCTCAAATTGATCTTAAGAGGGAATGTTAGCATTTTTCAACACTAAGAGCTAATTTAAGTTCAGCCTAATCTAATGTGATTTTGGCTTAAAGTTTGCTTTCAGTGTGTTTCAACTTTCTTTAGTGCACTTTTGTACTTTACTAATCCGATGATCATAATCATGTCTTACACATGAGTGATACAATGGTTCAACATCTGCTCAATATTAACAACAATTGATTTGTGGCTCAACCCTTGATTCATGCATGATCTCTATTTAAAGAGCATGAACAGTCACTTGTTAATGATCTAACTAGGAGATGTTCATGTAAATTATTTTTCTACATTAGTAAATTGCCTTCTGTAAAATGGCCTTGTTCCAACCGCCAAAGGCTTCAACATAATATTCAATGTTGTCGATTTCAGGTATTTTCAATGTAATTTCCATCATTCAAACCCCATCATTGCCAGTTAAAAAATGTCAACAGTTTGCATGGTGATTATCCACCATAGCTTTTATTGCGTTATCCAAAAGTTTAAAGGTTCTACTTGCACTGTTGCAAGCAATGAATTATTACAGGTGCAACTTTTACTAAAGGAATATGTATATCACAATGTGCAGCTCCAAATGCTGCCAATTACTGCTACAACTGATCCTTAATGAAGATGAGTAGCAACCATAGTTACCATACAACTCTCAAAATACTGGGTAATGACAGCTCTAATTGTTCCTTAATGAAGAATTGTGACTAGTGCATAAACCACTCAGAAATGCCAACAAAATAGAAATGCCAAAACCAATCAGAACAAATATCATTAGAGAAAGAGTGGGTTCAGATCCAAATATATTGCCTCTTTAGAAATCAAAGTTGGAAAAGAGAAATGCAGCATAGAATACTGCTAGAAAATGTAAATGTCTAATCTGAAAAAAAGAGGGAATCAGAAAATCAGAAAATTAGTAGTTTAGGTTTAAATATTGTAATTTCAAATTTAAAACAAAAATGTCTTTATGGGTAGAAATACGAGAGGAGGACCAAAATGAATTTTTACAGCTTTACCGCTCGCTACCTTGTATTATGTAGTTAAATTAGAAGTCAGATAAGTGTTTATCCTTTAAGAGCATATTTTTCAAGCTCTTTTGTTGTCATTTTGGTTTTAAGTGCATTGATAGGTACAGCACAAAGATAGCTGGTGTGTCCATAGTTCATACCAGTCTGGATGTCCCCAATCGGAGCATGTGCCCAAGTATGGATAACCAACACAATAAGGTAGGTGCAAGCACCATGCTACCTTGGACATTCAAACAATATTGTTCTACAGACAATTTTGCTCTTGTAGGTATACTGTATGGTGTGGTAGTTGACTTAATGTTTTGTCAATTATTTTGAGTTCAACAATTATGAATAAACAAAACCATTGGGGAAGAAAAGGAAGCAAGTAAAACATGTATTCTGCAAATGACAAAAGTCAAGATGTCCTTACAGGAGGAAATAAATACAGTACAAGATCATAAACTAAAAACAAATGTTAATGGCATACTAATCGAAAAATATGAGAAGAACTATGCTCCCCAAAGCATTAATCAAAATCTTTAAAAACATCTCATATTCCAGATGCAGATCAAGTACTTTCCAAAGAGATTATGATGTCTCATCAACAAAGTATGATCTAGAGTCAAACTGCCAGTAAGCTCTAGAGTCAAACTGCCATCATCTTTCAAAAGTTTCATATGACAGAAGACAATACGAGACTTTTCAATTTGTCAATTTCCATATCTACGAAATCGTGGCTTGCAAAAGCACACCGAAATATGCCTTTCCACTATGAATCAAAACTGGGTCAACATGAAAATCATAAAAGGGCAAATGCATATTCTGCCCACAGGTGTGTAGTCTAGCGGCAAGTTGCCAGGTGATCAACCTTTTAAGGGTGAGACGTGGGTTCAAAAGCCCCTGAGTGGGTGTGGATGAGGCCAGTTGTAAGTAGTCTGTGATTTTGATGGCATAGAAACATCCCTAGTAGTGCGGTCGCTTAGCCTAAGGACAGTTGTAAGCAGTATTCCCAGATAAAATAGAAGCATATAATATATTCCAACCTTGTTCACTGGTTTCCCTTCAGGTCCAGTCTGTTTGGTAACAAGAATTTGTCCTAGCATCTTCCCTGCATATAATACCAACAACTATGCATGTTAGTGCTAAACAATAAACTTATGCAGTAGGCAAAATGAATATTGCCCAGCATTCCTACAAACTAAATGCAAAATTGAAAGTTAAAACAGCACTAAAAAAACACTGTAGAACATATATAAACAGGTCAATCCCAAAAATTACAACTAAACATTTGTGAAGGACCAACATTGCACAACTGCAGGCACATAACCCTGAATTCTGTAATTGAGATGGATCATGATATGCACTCAATCTGTAACTGGACATGTATGTGGGCATGTTTCTACCGGTACCCATATGTTCTATCATAAGCCTGCAAAATGAAGGGAAGCAGAACTTATTCTGCCTATGATTCATGAGTTTTAAGGATGCTTTGATTTCTGATTCCTGATTTAAGACTCGTGTTGTTGTAAAGTTTAAACTTTCATGCACTGATTCCTCAATAGAATGTATGTGTGTATAACTGACCACAAAAAACGGATAAGCCTACCTATGCAACCTTGCAAGAAACTAAAATTGTGACTGTTAGGAGTTCCAAGTCAATGTATATGTGATACAAAAGTTGGTTACGGGTGAGCAATATATGCACTAGGCATGTTTGTTATGGGTGAGCAGTATATGAGGCAGGCATGTTTGGTATGGGTATAGTAACTAATAATATTAGTTACTATCAAGGTTAAGATAAGGGTGAGCGTAGCTGTAGAATCTGGATCAGATGCAGTTGTAGAAAGCTCTAGAAAATTTAGATTGTAGGATTTCTCGAAATAGGGATTATAGATTTTCTTTTGAGTTCATAGAGTATGTTCAATCATAAATTATCCATGGTTGACCGGACCCATATAGGTTTTGTCAGGGATCTTTCATCCTCAGAGGATCTAGGATTTGTTGAATTAAGTACTTCCAGAACAGGTGATTAATTTAGAAAAAAAATGTGCAGTACTGTAACCAGAGATATAATAAATAATCAAACTGAAAGTATCAACCATATAGATGCAATGGCAATGTAACCAGTATGAGCACAGTTAAATCAATCACAGTAGACACAAGAGATTACCCTGGGGAAACCCTTATCACAAGGGATAAAAACCCCAGCAACCTTTCCTTATCATAGATGATTCAATAGTACAAGTACAATGCCACCATACAGACCTTAATCACAAGGGCTTACAGTATGAAGAATAATAGTCCCAATAAACAGTAGTGTAACAGTGAATAATCTGCCCAATAACAGTGATGTGACAGCCCAGTATACAAAGATGTAACAGCTCAAATACACAGTAATGTAACAGCTCAGTTTACAGTGATATTACAGCCTAATAACCAGAGATGTTGCAGCTCAGTAAACAAGGAAAATAACAGATGTTACACTCAGCTCACAAGAGAGTACAACCAGCGAACTTCTGTGTAGGATAAATAGATACCTAAGCCACCACCAAAATTTCAGAGGTAATGTTGTTTATTGTGTGTGCCTCAAATGAGAGCAACGCTCTCATATTTATACCTTTCCTTGATGTCATATTGGAGGCCATCTTACTTTTCAAGGAGGGCCGACTTCATCATAATATTAATTTGATATTTACCTGGGCCGACTTCATCATAATAATAATTTGACATTTTGCTGGGCCGACTTGACTTCTTGGCATGCCGTCTTGTCTTCTAGGGCCGACTTGATTGTTGTCTTAATGCAAAGCTTGGGGGAATACCTCCCGAAACGTACCACCCTCGTTTCTGCTCTGAAACGCTGAAACGCGTATCAAACGCGACTGAAACGCGTTTCAGTCTGTACAGCGGCGTTCCACGTGTGTGAAACGCGTGCTGTACGGACTGAAACGCGTTTCAGTCGCGTATCACCCTCAAAACAACGCGTTTCCAAAATTAAACAGCCCGTACGGGCCCCAAAACAAACCCAAACACTTAATTGGGGTTAAAAAAACTAAGCTGGGGTTTAAATGGCGGATTAGGGTTTCGTGAACATTGCAGAACTAAATTTTTTTAATAAATTGAAGCGTTATCTGTGTTCTCTCCACACCGTACTGCCGGCTACTTCCACGACGACTGAGCGACTGCCGGTTTTGGGCCTTGGCATATGAGCGATTGCCGGCTACTTCGGGAAGGCGACAACTCGACGAGAAGGTGAGCACATTTGCAATCACGATTTGCTGTCACGATTTGTCATTGGCTGTCACGATTTGTCACGATTTGCTCGTTTTGCAGTCACGATTTGCTGTCATCTAGCTGCTACAACAATAGTTTTTTTATTTTTATACATTTTAATTTTTAATTTCTAACTTTTTTTTTCGTGTGTTTCAGTTTCATTTTGCTGGGTAAATCGGGATTCAGAATCGATTTGGCATTTTGGTAGCTCCAGTTCTGAAGTTCATTATTTAACTTTTAAATTTTAAGTGTAACTTTTAAACATTTAAATTTTTAAGTTTAACTTTTAATTTTTAAGTTTGTCATTTATGTTTCACATTTAATTTTGTAATGTCCTTCATAATTTTAAAATTTAAAATTTAAATAATATATATTATAATTTATATAATATATATATATACATATATATATATATATATATATATATATCGCGATTCCCCGTTTCCAAATTTTTGGGGTGTCATGTTTCCAATGCGTTTCCGTATCGGATACACATTTACGTTTTCCCGTATCATGCAACTTAGTTTATTAATGACCTTTACGATTAGGATTATGATAAGGCATCCTTGTATTTTGTATCTTGTATCTTGTTGTTGGAACCTTCGTCTTTTGATATTTATGGTGATTTATGTTGATTGGACAGGTACTTCTACATAGGCCAAGTGTCAGGCATGCAGGAGTTGTCTAGATTACCTCTTTACATACTTGCTTGAGAGAGCCAGTGACTTTTTTATCTCATTCCTAAGTTGGTTAATGACTAAAAAGTGAACTTAAGATTAAGTTACAGTCGTTGATCTTAAGTGAGCTTTGAGATCTAATCTCAGCCATTGATCACTTTGGAGATCTAGGGTTAGGGTTTTGCTCATTGAGATAAAAGGGAGCATAAGGTGAGAAGGAGACACACAACAATCACACAGACTGAGTGAGATCTCTCATTGATTGGTTGGAGAATGACTTTCATCCAAGTGTGCAAGTGCAGGGGCATGGTCAGAGGAAAGGAGCAAGGGGCACTAAGGAAGATAGCAGCCAACCAGCAAGATCGAAGGACTGATCTTGAGGTTCGATAGGCTAGGCTATTTACTATTTTGTAATTCCTCAGTTGGCCATTTTCCCAGGATGGAAGCCCATGATTTTAGTTAATAAAATCATTTGTTGCTGGTTTTTTCCCCAGTTGGGGTTTTCCATGGTAAACAAGTGTCAAATGTGTATGTGATTTCATGTTTTATTCACTGCATAATTAGTTAATAACTCGGTGTATTTTCGTTCATTATTCTATTAATTATTGGAATCAAAGATCAGATTTCGGTTAAGAAAATTAACATAGTATCAAAGCTCAACTAAGACTCTGAAGAGAAATCATGATTTGGTGAAATTTACCTAGAGAAAAAAAGTGGGGTGAAAGTAATAGCCATATAGGCTTTGTACAGCCATTGTCGTACGTCGTACAGCCCTTGCACGTGCGGATCCAAAAGCAGGGGTGTGGGGATGATGCCACCTGTTGCAGGAGTTGGATGGGGCGGCTAAATTAGCAAGGTCTGCAAGCTAGAGCTAGACCGAGGAGGAATCCAACAGAATAGCCGACAGTGTAGGAGCCACACGGGTTGCAGCTGGGTCGCGGACAACTATGTGGATGAAAATCCACAAGTGAGCAATAAACGTTGGTAGTGGTGATTGCAATCGAGCTACAGAGCGTGAGGAGGCAGCTACAGTCGGGCAAAAAGTTTACCACACGAGACAAAGGTAACAGGAGATGACGAGAGCCGCCATCCAGGCCACATGAACAAAAGATTGACAACTAGGTGCGGACGCAGGCTGACGACGGAGGTAGTTGGGAGCCAATGGGCGCAGCAACAAGGGAGCCACATGAACAGGGTAAGAGTCGAGAGGCAAACGCATGGGCCACCAAGTGTAGCCATCGAGGCCAACAGGACGCGGAGCATGCAGATCAAAGAGCTAGGAGTGGAGTGTGGTGAGCCGCAAGAGAAAAGGCCACCAATGAATTGCGGGTTACAACGGAGAAGTTGTCAAGCGAGAGTCGTTGAGGAGAAACCGCGCTAGAGTGAAGGAAACAAGCAGTTGTAGCCACCAGTCGGACACGGAACAGCCGCCAGCAGAGGTCACCAGTCGAATGCGAAACAGCCACCAGAAGAAAATAGTTGTCGGGTTGCCACTAGGTAAGCAGGGCAGGCCCAAAAAATTCAAGCAGCATAGTACAAACTACTGCAGAGGCTCAGGGATGTGGGCAGACCACTGGGCATCCCTATAGAGGTTTGAGCAGCGATCAAGTCTTGATGCACATACAAGCCTCGAGCAAGACCAGGAAGGTTCCGGACAACTGCAAAGAGGTCAGGGAAGCCTTGGACAGCCTAAAAC
This sequence comes from Larix kaempferi, assembly GCA_027924585.1. Taxonomy (NCBI): domain Eukaryota; kingdom Viridiplantae; phylum Streptophyta; class Pinopsida; order Pinales; family Pinaceae; genus Larix; species Larix kaempferi. Next base: position 1,999,399 of record BSBM01000236.1, read on the forward strand.
AAACCTCGAGCAGCCCAAAAAGGAGTACGGGTAGCAACAGTAGGCTGCAGATAAGGGGCAGGGGGCAACAGTTTGGGCAACAGCAGAAATCTGGGCAGCGAATCTGGGCAACAGTTTGGGTTGTAGCAGAAATTTGGGCAACGAGTCCAGGGAGCAGAAAATTTATGTGTTTGGTGGCTTGTTAAGCAATGGCAGAAGGGCGGGCATCCAGCAACGAGATCTCGGGTAGTTGAAAAAGGACGTTCACCTAAAGATCTAGGCCACAAGAGAGCACATAGCAGCAAAGAAGGATTTTTTCTCATTTGCCTAAGTACATTTCCTCAAGTACTTGAGCCATGAAGGATTGTAACTCTAGGGGATCTCAGATGGATGGAGAAGACTTTCATTCAAAGATCACGGGATCTAGTGGAAAAGTGGCTCATAAATGGAGCAAAGTACTCTTTGCATAAGATCTGTTCAATCCAAATGAGAAGAGAAGCTAACAAGGCAAGAGCAGGCAAATATCAGTAGCAGATCTGAATTGCAACATGTTGCAAGAGTTGGTTATTTCTTTTCTCAGTGGATAGAGAACATGAGGGGACACATGAGTTGTTCACCAATTGGTCAAAGACAAACTCAGATCTGTATGTTGAGCTTGGTGATGATGCCAAGTGTGATGTAGAAGGACTTGGGATAGTGAGTTTCCAGCTGAGTCGGGAGGTTTTATGGAGGTGGCAGATGTGTTGTATGTCCCAAAGTTGAGGACAAATGTGCTCTCAGTCTCGGTGATTGAGAGGAAGGGATTTGACATAGCATTCTAGAATGGACGGGCGTTGATCAAGCCCAGAAGATCTAGCTCAAACACAACAGTGATTCTTGGAGTTAGAGAGAGAACCTTGTATATGCTAAAGGGCAGGGCCAACCTAAGCGAGCAATGGAAAGCAACTCTAATATCCCAAACTGGTATTTTTCTTTTTTTTTTCTTGTTTGCTATTTGATCTTGTGTCTCACACACGAATAGATGATCACCTAATAGAAGATTGCATGCGCCCGCATGCAAACCTAATACCCAGATAATCATAAATTCTATAAAATAGGAAGAAGTTATGCATGTACGTACCAATAGATAGATCGGTTGATGAAGGTCAATATAAACCCAGCATGCATGGATTGTGCCGGTGAAATAGGGAGATAAGGCTTAACCTCCTCCAGAGAATGCGCCCTCTCCAATCTCAATATGCTCCTCGATAAATAATACTCAACAAAAGAAGCTCCAGAAAGGGTGTGTTGGGGTTATAGTGCCACTCTGATGAAGATAGAAGCAACATGCAGACATAAGGGTGGCTCAAAAGCTTAAAGCGTGAACCCCTCCTTGAGAAAGTCGCCCACATGCAGAAAGATGTCTTCTTGACGTGAGAAATGCTGATAGATAGCTTGAAACTCAAGCTCAGAAGCCCTTCTTCCAGGGGAAGGGTAATATCACTGCTCTAAGAAGAATGGGAGCAGCATGTAGAAGGTATGCTCCCTGTAGACTGAAATGTGAATAGGAATGTCCTTGGACAATGCGCCCATGCAAGGAGGACGAATCCCTCAATATAACATAAACTCGAACTCTACAGTATCTGAATAGTAGTAATACCTGATGATGAAGCAATGTTGGATCTGGATGATCCAACCTGATAATAACTAGGGCAGATAGATTTCACTGTCGAAATACACTAGTTAGCTGAGTGCATGCACTCAACCCCAACTTAGCTCGATGAGCTCTCCAATTCCAATCCACAAATCAATAATCATATAAGCAGGTCTTCTTTACTAGCTTTACCTTTCTTTTATAACATTCACCTGTCAGACCTAACTTTTGACCTAATTAGGTCACTTTATTTTCTAATTCTCAGTTGACTTGCATGCAGTGCTTTTGGAGTGTCTGGAGACTCAATCAATGCATGCATCATGAAATAATGCTCGGATGTCATGCATGCAGGTGGCCTTTAGTTCCTGTGGCCCCTATTTACCTACTGATGATATAATACCCATGCCAGAGATCTTCTTAGGGTGCATATGGCATCAATGCTCAATTGATTCCCTAAATGTCAGTGCCCGCTCGAACCTATGGGAATCAGATAGGTTAGCGGGATGGTCCTCTGTGCTTAAGCAGAAGATGACATTACAGTCCTCCCCGCTCGAAATTTCTTGTCCTCAAGCAACTGTAATGTTGGGTGTTGTAATACCTTCTCCTTCCTGAGTGGCCTCTTCTATAAGTAGATCTCTCCATTGAACCAAGTAGTCTTTGATGATCTTGTTCCTCAGTTTCCGCTCTCGCACCTCTAGGATGCGCTCCGGAATTAGAATCAATTGCCCCTCATCATCAAGGGGGGGCAGCTCGAAAGATGTAACAATTTGTTGACCTACTGCCTTCTTGAGGTTAGATACATGAAATACATTGTGAATCTTGTTCTCTGGGGGTAGTTCTAGCTCATACGCTACCTCTCTGACCTTCTGGATTATCTTGTAGTGACCATAGAAGCGAGGCTTGAGTTTCTCTGCTCCTTTCTTCTTAAGAGATCACTGTCGGTAAGGTTGTAGGCGTAAATAAACTAAGTCTCCCACCTCAAAACTGCACTCAATCCTGTGCCTCTTTGCATATATCTTTTGTTGATTCTGAGCAACCTGTATGTTTTCTCTGAGTATTTTAAGAATATCTTGACTCTCTTGAATCCACTCTTTGGCCTTGGGGGCCCTGCTGTCACCAAATATCAGGTCTTCAAAAGTTAAGGCATCATACCCGTACAGAGCTCTAAAGGAAGTCATCCCAATGGTCATATGGTGGGTGGTATTGTAGCAATGTTCACCTAAGTGTAGCCATTTGATCCATGTCCCCTGCTGACCTGCTACGTAATTTCTCAAGTATCCCTCAATCCACTTGTTAACTATCTATGCATGTTCGTCGCTCTGTGGATGATAACTTGTGCTCATAGCTAACTCGGTTCCCACTAACCTGAAAAGCTCTTGCCAAAAGGCTCTCGTGAACTTGTTGTCCCTATCACTGACAATGGTCTTAGGTAACCCGTGGAGTCTAAATACCTCTCTAAAAAATAGTTTTGCCACCTGTGCTGCTGAATAATCTGAGGGAATGGCAAAGAAATGAGCGAACTTGGTCAACCTGTCCACCACTACGTACAAGCGATGTCTTCCCTGAACCTTGGGCAACCCTGTAATGAAGTCCATGGAGATGCTTTCCCACTTCTGCTCGGGAATAGGCAATGGTCGTAGTAAATCGGTCAAGTGGGTGTGCTCTATTTTGTTCTGTTGGCACAAATTGCACTCTCTTACATGCTGCATCACATCATTCTTAAGGCCCTTCCATGAGAACCTAATCTGCCTGTAAGTCTTAAGAAATCCATGATGTCCTGCTAATGGTGAATCATGCGAGGCTTGCAGAATCTTTTTCTTAAGGGAAGACTCTAGAAATAAGTAGATTTTGTTTTTGTAGTATATGATGTCATCAAGTATCCGGTACCTATCATCCTAAATCTGTCCATCCAATAATTCGCAGGCAAATTTATCTTTGGAATACTCAACCAAAAGATGAGATCTCCGATCTGATAAGATGCTCATAAGGGATAAAGTGGTTGGTCGTCTAGAAAGTGCATCTGCTACCACATTGTTCTTTCCCTTTATGTATTCAATCTCGAAGTCATAGGCCTGAATTTTGCTCACCCATTTTTGTTGCCTCTCATTTAGCTCTTTCTGCTCTAGGAAGTATTTCAAGTCGTTGTGATATGTCTTAATCTTGAACCTGCCGCCCACTAGGTATTGCCTGAACTTGGTTAGCGCATGGAGAATGGCTAACATTTCCTTGTCGTATATCGAATAGTGGTGCTCATAGTCCTTGAGCTTCCTGCTCTCAAATGCAATGGGGTGATTGTTTTGCATCAATACTGCCCCTATTCCCTCTCCTGAGGCATCACATTCTAACACGAATGGCTGAGAAAAATCTGTTAGCGCTAGTACTAGGCATGAACTCATTACCTTCCTCATTTTGTCAAATGTCTATCGTGCTGTCTCTAGCCAACTGAATGCCCCCTTCTTGGTAAGATCGGTGAGGGGTGCGGTCATCTGTGAAAATCCACTGACATATCTCCTGTAGTAGGTGCAAAGGCCCAAAAAGCCCTTCAATTTTGTCACATTTTTGGGTGTAGGCCAATCCAGTATGGCTCGAATCTTCTCTAAGTGTACCAGTACCCCGTTGGCCCCTATCGCATGTCCCAAATATAACATCTCCTGCATGTCGAACTCACACTTGGTCATCTTAGCATATAATGATTGTTCCTGTAAAATCCCAAGTACTTCATCTAGGTGTCTCAAATGTTCTTCCCAAGTCCTACTATATATCAATATGTTGTCGAAGTATACCAAAAGATACTCCCGTATCTGAGCCTTGAAGATATTGTTCATGCATGACTTAAAAGTGGCTAGTGCATTAGTGAGCCCAAATGGCATCACTAGAAACTCATAATGTCGTAGTGACAACGGAAAGCGGTCTTTGGAACATGTTAACCAGATCGAAGGTCAATCTTGGAAAAGTACTTTGCCCCCTGTAGCTCATCCATCAACTCATCAATCCTGGGGATTGGATACCTGTTTTTTATAGTCTTCTTGTTAAGTGCCCTGTAATCGATGCACATGCATAAGGTTCCATCCTTTTTCTTTACTAGCACCACTGAGGATGCAAATCGACTAGAGCTAGGTTTAATGTACCCTAGTTTAAGCGGTTTCCTTTATTGTACTTTCTATTTCATCTTTGTATCTCTTGGGGTGTCTGTAAGGGGTAGTGATAACAGCTTGAGTCCCCTCCTTTAACTCAATAATGTGCCCAAATCCCCTATCAGGAAGTCAAGCTGCTGGAAGGTCTCTGAATACTGCTTTGTGCTTCTGCAGTAAGGCCTCTATATCTGTTGGATGTTGTGTGGCCTTATCTGGTGGTTTCCTGAAGGTAACTAAGCACTCTGCCGCCCACCCTATGTCTCCTTGTCGGAGCACTGCCTCCATCATGTGTGATGTCACCTGCTGTGGGAGGGTAGGTATTCATCCCTCTCAACACTACTTTTTGTCCCTCCGTCCCCATGAACTCCATCTCCATGGTTTGGTAGTTCGTAGAAAACTTCCCTATGGAATAAAGCCACTGAACTCCCAATACCACATTTGTGTCAAGTACGTCTACCACATCGAATGTTTGTATCACTATATAGTTCCCAAGTGTTACTTTCAATTTTGGAATCCTCTGACTACACTCCATGGTGTGGTGACCTGCTGCAACTACTGAAAATCCGTCAAAACTCTCAATCTGAATGCCTTTCTTTTTTACCCATGCAGCATCAATAAAGTTGTGGGATGCCCCACCATCTATCAACACTCCTACTCTGTTGCCCTGCATGACACCTCTGATCCGGAGAGTGTGGAATCTAGGAACCCCAGATAACGTAGCAATAGCACCTCTTGGTGACTGTGCCTCATCTGCTGTCTCGTGTGCCTCTCCCTGCTCTTGATCCTGATAATCCTCATCCTCCCCACTGTCAGAGTAGACCTCTATGTAGTGGGCGTTGCCCTTCCCTGAACATTTGTGGCCTGGTACCCATGGTTCTTGACAGGTGAAACATAATTTCTTTCTTATAAGGTCCTAGCGGGTATCATTGTCCATCCATTCTTTCTTGGCCCATTCTTTTTGGAAAGGTTTCCTCTCTTTATCTTTAATAGGGAAATTGGTTCTAGGAGGAAATCTATTCTTAGGTACTGAATCATGTAGATCTCTAGTCCGACTGATGGCATCAGATAGGGTGGTGGGTCTATAAGCCTTGACCCATCCACCTAAGAGCTAAGGGAGAGCCTCTGTAAATAACATAATCAATCTCCTCTCTGAGATGTCTGTCACCATGACTACAACCCTCTGAGACTCTAATATGAATGCATCTGGACTGCCTGTCTGTTTGAGTTGTGCTAGCTCACTGAAATGCATCTGGACTGCCTGTCTGTTTGAGTTGTGCTAGCTCACTGAAATGCACATCGGGGTCTTTTCTGTCAAAACGCTCAATGAGCCTCTTGTGTAAAATCTGAGTACGAGTTGATGGTATTGTGACCCAAGGTCACTAACCCGTGGTACCATCACTCATGAGCCTCCCCATCCAAATGCAAGGTAGCCAACTTAATGGCATCTGTCTCTATCATGGGGTTGAGTTGGAAGTATGTGTCCAACTTTTGTCCCCAATTCCGCGTTGGGCCACCCCGAGTCCCCTCAAAGGTAGGGATAGTCAGTTTCCCTACCGTGCGTTGTAACTCAAAGTTTTGGTTGAAAGGCCTGTTGAAAGCTCTTGGCTTGTTCTTACTTTTAAAGTGGCAAAAATCAGTGAAGGTCATGGCTGACTGGAAGTCATCCCCCAATGCTTTGTACTCTCTCAAATATGTCCCCATGGGCTCTTCTGGCTCTACCTGTACTATGGGCACTGCGGTTGGGCTATCTAAGAACTGTGGTAGGGTAGGTCGGGAGGACCTGTTGTAGATATGGGGGTGGATCTGCATGTTGGAATGTAACTGTGCCCCACTACTACTTGTGGATACCCTATCATTGTTGGGAAACAACGGACTGTGTGGGGTGGGCCCGTTTTTATCAAGCATCTGTTTGATGGCACTCACCATTTCTTTTTGTCCAGTAGTGAGATCCTTTATAGTCGAAATGAGACTATTGAAAGCTATTTTATCATCATCTGCCATTGTTTCTTTGCCTTTACTTTTTTAAAACTGATACTTTGTATCCCTCAGTTCTATATCCTCTAATTCTTCTTCTCTTCTATCACTGTTCCTCAACCTCCGTCTCCAGTAAGCAATGTTGTGTGGGTCCTCTGAATTCATTTACTGTTCACAATTGCATGCTCCCACAGCTAGCAAGGAACATGCTCTGATACCACTGTAATATCCCAAACTGGTATTTTTCTTTTTTTTCTTGTTTGCTATTTGATCTTATGTCTCACACAGGAATAGATGATGAACTAATCTAAGATTGCATGCACCCGCATGCAAACCTAATACCCAGATAATCAGAAATGCTATAAAATAGGAAGAAGTTATGCATGTACGTACCAATAGATAGATCGGTTGATGAAGGTCAATATAAACTCGGCATGCATGGATTGTGCCAGTGAAATAGGGATATAAGGAGTAACCTCCTCCAGAGAATGCGCCCTCTCCAATCTCAATATGCTCCTCAGTAAATAATACTCAGTAGAAGAAGCTCCAGAAAGGGTGTGTTGGGGTTATAGTGCCCCTCTGATGAAGATAGAAGCAGCATGCAGACAAAAGGGTGGCTCAGAAGCCTAAAGCGTGAACCCTCCTTGAGAAAGTCGCCCACATGCAGAAAGACGTCTTCTTGAGGTGAGAGATGATGACAGATAGCTTGAAACTCAAGGTGAGAAGACCTTCTTCCAAGGGAAGGGTAATATCATTGCTCTAAGAAGAATGGGAGCAGCATGCAGAAGGTATGCTCCCTGTAGACTGAAATGCGAATAGGAATGTCCTTGGACAATGTGCCCATGCAAGGAGGACAAATCCCTCAGAGGGAGAACCAGTTCCACGTGACACTTCGAGAAGTACCTTCCTCGCTAAGAGGGAGTGTCAATGATTGTAGCTCAAGCAAGTACTTCTTCATAGGCCAGACATGCAGGAGTCATCCATATTACCTCTCTAGGACTTGCTTTAGAGAGCAAGTGATTTTTGTATCGCATTCCTAAGTCTAACTTAATGTTGGCTAATGACTAAAAAGTGACCTTAAGATTAAGTCACAGTCTTTGATCTTAAGTGAGGCTTGAGATCTAATCCCAGCCATTGATCACTTTAGAGATCTAGGGTTAGGGTTTTGGTCATTGAGATAAAAGGGAGCATAAGTAGAGGAGGAGGGACAACACAGTCACACAGAGTGAGTGAAATAGCAGCCAGGGAGATAGCAGCCAACCAGCAAGATCGAAGGACTGATCTTGAGGTTTGATAGGCTAGGTTATTTACTGTTTTTTACTTTCTCAATGGGCCATTTTCCCAGGAGAGGATCCCTTGGGTTTTTCACCAATTGGGGTTTTCCAAGGTAAACATTTGTCAAATGTGTGTGTGATTTCCTGTGTTATTCCGCTACGTAATTAGTTAATAACACAGTGTATTTTCGTTCACAATTTTGTTAATTATTGGAATCAAAGATCAGATATGGGTTAAGAAAATTAACAATTTATTGGTTGGTAAGATTTCGATGGGATCTATATTAGTTCCTTTCTCCAACATCTCAATTTTTACATTTGATGACTTCTTTAATTCAACTATGTCAGTCATTGTTTTTATCGATCACAAGTTTTTGTTGGTAAGTTGCTCTAACTTTCCCTATGGCAACTTCTTATCATTCTTTAGCTTCTTGACTTGGGCAAGTGATTTCGATTATGATTGCTTAAACATGAAAGCTCTTCATCATTCTTTGGTCTGTCAACTTTATTCTTAAGGTATTTATTTTCCCATTGCTCATATTTTAATCTTTTGATTTGTTCAAGCAACCTTTGATTAAGCCTCTTTAGGGAAAAGAATTCTATGTCTTTCTCTAATAAGACTTTCATTTTTTTTTTCTTCTAATTCTCCATGATTTTGTTGATGATTCTAACCTGAATTCGATGAAAGAACAAGATGCTTTGAATTAATGTCTTGCAACATTATTTTCTTAGTTAGATGCTCAAATGCTATGTACTTTTTATCGACATTCACTGTAAAAGTATCGAGAGACTTCAACCCAACATTCCTTGAGATTACATCAACTTCCTTCATTTGCAAGACATAGAACTTGCATTGTTTAGAGTATTCATTGGTGTTCAATTCTAAATTAGTAATCTCATCATCATAATCTTGTGTAATAGAGTTCTTTTAACTTCCTCTTTTGCAATTTGTAATCTATTTGCCAACTTAGTATGAATATAATTTCCATTAATAGTGATGTCAATGGCAATGCTTACAGTCTCTTTCTAGATCCTCCCTAACATACACATGAAAATAATGTTTGGTTCCACATCATACTCAGAAGTTAATTGAACCTTCGTTTCCATTTCAACCTGACAAAAGTTACTACTTACCACATCAACCTTTTCTCTTGATTTAAATTTATATATATATAGTCCCTCTATGATGTTGACTTGTGACTTGAGGGTACCTTACCCTTTTATATCAATAGATATTCTAGACACTACGGAGTAAAAGGTGAACCCTTTAGATCATCATTTTTTGTGTTGAGCTTTAGAAATTACCCCTCATATCTTTTTTATTCCACTCGTTATAAATGGGTTTTCAACTGCAATTTTAATATTTCGTAAGAGCACAATAGAGGGTCCCCTAGAAAAGGTTGTTTAATATGGATGAGACCATACAAACCTTGAAAACTTCAACTTTATAAATCTTTTTAAAATTTTAATTAATACCTCATGTTGTTCCTTTACTAACTTAGACCCTTTCTAACTTTTATGGATATATGGCTATCAATCCTTCATTAGTTGTTAATATAATTTCCTTTCTTTTTTCACGAAATGTGTTATTAGTAGGGCAACTTTCTGCCATGCCTTTTAATATGAATTTGTTTCGGAATTATATTTGTTATTCTGTTGACTGATTGATTTTAAAGAATAATTTCATTATCTTCGGAGATATGTTTTCTCCTGAAGATGGACTCAACTTTGGAGTCCGAAACGCGTCGAGAACTAAAACTCTACACAGGTATCCAATCCCCTTTGAAGATAACTGCAACCTGTGAAAGCCTTAATGAAATAATTTCATTGTCGATACTTCTCCACTGTCAACGCACCAACCTGAATTGACTGATACAATTGATTTCTTGGAAGGCAGTATAAGCTTCCAATGTCCATGTTGATGCTCAGGTCACTTATATATTCCGCCCCAGATAGTGACTTTTCATTTAATTTTGTCACAAGGAATTTTGAGGGTGTTATCAGAGAAGAGTTTCAACATACTATCGATATATTTGGCTGGCAGCTATGACAACATTGGACAGAGTGGGAAAAGGAAGCGATTATGTTTTGTTGAGAACCTCGACCTTTGTTGTTGCTATAAATTAAAATACACAACTATTGTAAGCCTTTTATGGATAGTTGTGTATTTTGTGCTCCCGTGGAATGAGACTCTTGGTAGCCTCCAACTTCAAACTTGCAGAAGGATTTTATTTCTTTAGCAGAAACTATGAATTTAAAATGACCAAAGGCCTGATTTTGGTCAAAGACCTGGAGTAGAAAAACTCTAAAAAATATGGGGTTGGCAAAAGGCCAGATCAGGCAGTCTAATAAAGAAATGTGGCCAAAGGTCGAAATCAGAAACGCAGCTCTGACACCAAATAAAATGAATAATAGTTCACAACTTCACTTGCTAGCAAATATTGAAAATAAGGACAGTAGACAGATATCAATATAGGACAGTAAATATAAATGATTGAAGAAGAATAGATGATAGAAGAGGATTGAGATGATTTACAATGACCACTGTGACAGTATATAAACACATTGACTGGTCAGGTGGTTGAATAGTCATGCCCCTTCATTAAGTCATGTTTCTCTTCATTAATTATTATTATTTTTATTTGTTATATATTAATGTTCATTACAATATTCCATTTTAGTCAATGAAAGGGTTACTGGCTTACTGCATGTTGCTTCTTGCTGGTCCATGTGACTGCACCCATACCAAGGATGAACACATATCCAGAAGCAGATTTTTTATCATCCACAAAACCTGCCCAATCTGAATCTATATACCCACACAGCTTAGGGTCTTTGCTTCTGTTGTACAAAATGCTAAAGTCAAGTATCCCTTTCACTTATCTCAACACCCTGTTCATTGCAATCCAATATTCTACTTTTAAGGCTGTCATGGATCTGGAAATGAAGCTCACAGCTTAGCGCAAATCAGGTCTAGTGGTTGTAAGGTATATCAAGCTCCCCACTAGTTGTCTGTAGACTGACTAATTAATTGCCTTAGAGTCGGTCATCGTTAAAAGCTTCAGCCCTTCCTCCATAGGTGTAGACGGGATTTTGCAATCTATCATTCTGAACCTATCAAGCAAACTACTAGCATATTTTGTTTTTGAAACAAAAGTGTTGCTACTGGTTTGCAAAACTTCTACATCTAGAAAGTAATATATGATGCCTAGATCAGTCATCTCAAAAGATTTACTCATATTAGACTTGATCTGTTCAATACCACTTGCCTCACTGCCTGTAATAATGATGTCATCTATATATATGACAAATAGAATGATATTATTACCAATGCTTTTGATGTATAGATTGGAATCCGAAGGACTTCGCTAGAACACTTGTTCATCCAAGTACCTATCATCTTTAAAGTACCATGCCCTGGATATCTGCTTCAAGCCATATAGAGCTTCAATCTGCAAACAAGATGCTCCTTTCCTGGAACTTGAAAACCATGTGGTTGATACATGTCAACTTCTTCTTCCAAATCTCCATTGGGGAAGGCACTATTTCTATCGATTTGATGGACCTTCCAGCCAAACTATGTTGCCATGGCTAGAACTAATCAGATGGTGCTTATCTTTGATCTAGGAGCAAAGGTCTCCTCGCCATTGATGCCCTCTCCCTTAGAGAACTCTTGCAACCAAGCATGCCTTGAACTTGGCGAGTGTGCCATTTGTCTTGTACTTGACATTGTACACCAATTTACAACCAATGGGTCTCTTCCATAGTGGAAGATCTATGAGATCCCAAGTCTGTTTTTTCAGTTAGGCACTCTTCCTATCAATTTGATGGACCTTCCGGCCAAACTATGTTGCCATGGCTAGAACTAATCAGATGGTGCTTATCTTTGTTCTAGGAGCAAAGGTCTCCTCGTCATTGATGCCCTCTTGCTTAGAGAACTCTTGCAACCAAGCATGCCTTGAACTTGGCGAGTGTGCCATTTATCTTGTACTTGACATTGTACACCAATTTACAACCAATGGGTCTCTTCCATAGTGGAAAATCTATGAGATCCCAAGTCTGTTTTTTCAGTAGACTCTAATGGTCGATCGCCATGACCTTCTCCCATTCAATATTCCCTATTGCCTCTTCGACCACCCGTGGCTCATAAACTCCCTAAACATTGGCCATTAGAGCAAATTTGACCATGTTCAATCTCTGCTTTCTCTTGCCTCTCAATGAACATCTCCAATGGTGTTGTGCCACCACTTTGGCCTCTTCTTGGGATCTTCCTCCACCAAGTCAATATTTTCACCATGACTTGGGTTACCCATACCTATGTCAACCAAATGTTGATTCCAGTTGTCTACATCAAAAATTATCGAACACTCCTTAAGCTCAAAATCTTCCCCATATCAGGTGGAGCTACCTAAACCTTGACACCTGAATCTTTAGCCACAGCAGCATGCTCTACAGTAATTTTTATCTCTGAAGATGCCTCAAGGGACCTGCTTCTTCATCAACGACAAAATCTCTATTTAAGATCGAATGGTTGGTGCCAACATCAACCAACCTATAAGCTTTATGAGTGTCCTTGTACCCTATGATCATCAATTCCATGGTCTTAGGATCTAATTAGTTATTTTTTCTCATCTGGATTTCAAGCATAGCCAATAGAACCAAAGCCCTGAATATGATTAACTTTGGGGCTCCTTCCAGACCATGTTTCCTCTGGAATCTTCTGCTTCACCACCATCAATGGAGATCTATTCAGCATATATACTGTTGTGAACACTGCCTCAGCCCAAAACCTGTTTGCACACACCTATTCTCCATCATACACATGGCAATGTTTGTGATAGTGAGATTCCACCTTTCAACCACTCCATTCTGTTGTGGAGAGTTGGGTGTAGTTGAATGTCTTTTTTCCCAGGTTTAGCACAAAAGTTAGTGAATTCTTTTGAACAAAACCCCCCACCATTATCTTACCTAAGAGTGCTAATGTGACAACCTGGCTCTCTTTCTACTATTTCTTTGAACTTTTGAAATTCATTAAAGACTTCAAATTTTAATTTCAGAATATACAACCAAAATTTCATTATCGTAGTCATCAACAAAAAGGAGTAAATATCTGGCATCTATGACGGATGTCGTGTTCATTACTTCACAAATATCTGCATAAAGCAGACGGACTCTGTTTGCTCTCCAAGTTTGTACTTAATCAAATGGCACTCGATGCTACTTCCCTGCATGGAAAGCTCTGCAAACACCCTGTATCTGCTAGTGGATGTCAAGAAGTCCATCTAACAGAATCTCTTGACCCAAATGAGAGAGGTAGGTCACATTTAGGTGCCCATATCACTGATGCCAAAGTTTATCGATGATTAATGCACTCTTGCCTTCCATTGCATGCCCCCTGACCTGTCCAATTTCAACCAGTCTGAACAATCCATGATCCTCCACACCAAGAGCAATAGTCTTGTTGGTCTCTTTGTCAACTATGTAGCATTTGTGATTGCTAAAGTTGACATCTCTATATGGGAGCAGTGCCTTATAATCTGACTCACTGAGAGTAGATTAAGCCACATGCCAAGCACATAATACACATTGACAAAAATCAACATGTTAGCTCCAAAGGAAATTTGCAAATTCCAGTTGCCTACTACCATGAACCCTTCCCACCACCGAAGATCACTAAATCGTTAGAGGATTGAGCAATGTACTCTGCAAATTGCATACTCGATTTCTTCATGCTCACAAAATGGAAATCCAATTGCCACAAACTTAGACTCCAACTATTACTCAAAATGTTTCCACTCTGATACCATGTTGGAGAATGGAACTTGTAAATCAAGTAAGATATGCAATATACTTTATTACGTATTTAGCTATCTGACATAATAGGGTTGATACTTGATCCCCTTTATTAGGGGGATTAGGTAGTTAAGCTACACATATGACCTAACCATCTCATTTGATGATATTTAATTAACTTATCTAAAACTTTATTAGTCACTCATATAACGTGACTTCTATTATATTGTATTGGAGCATTATACTTTCACATTTTTTGCACAAAACCCTTACACTACCCATGTACCAACATCCAAAACTCACAAAAACTCGAAAACACTTTAGAAACTTCTCGGAAATGTTCTAGTGCCCATGGGCCATGAGGGGCATGAAACTCATAAGAAGTCTAAAAAGCCATAATCTAAGGAAAATGAGGAAAAATGAGGACCATAATCTTATTTCCTTGCAAGTTAATCTGTTTTTATAAAACAGCTATATATAAACACCTTAGAAACTTCTCGGAAATGTTCCAGTGCCCATGAGTGGCATGGAACTCATAGGAAGTCTAAAAAGCCATAATCTAAGGAAAATGAGCAAAAATGAGGACCATAATCTTATTTTCTTGCAAGATAATCTGGTTATTTATAAAACTATATATATACCATGTTTCCCTCATGTACCTGTTTTGGGAGGGTCATGCTTCAAAGCCTTCCCATTTCTGAAACTAGTACATATTTCCATCTGCTTAAGGGTTATTATATTTTAATGGGGCAGGATTAGTTATCATTTTCTTCTACTGTTACACAAAGTTATACGTTCATTTTAATTTCGAGGCTAAACAAGTTTACCCTGTTTCATCTTCCTTGTTTAAAAAAATTTGGTTGCCTTAGTGTTGGAATGGCCAATTTCAGAAAAGATAACTATCATCACTGAGCAGGTTACAAGCCCAATATTACAGCAATGAACATTCTAAACAAAAAAAATTTCCAATACTTCCTAAGAGGCAAAAACCTACATACAGTTCTCAAATTCTAACAACCATACTTTGCTCTGGAAAGGCCATGCCTTAAAACATTTCTAATTATGATCTTATAGCTTCATCACATAAATCATTTTCTAATAGACCATTAATTCTCCTCGTATTAACAACTTTGCATTACTTGGTGTTTTTTTATATTTGAAAATTTCTAAAAATATGAGCTTCGCCTTTCCTGTGCCCATATCTGAAAATTTTGGACAATTAGTTTGGGTTTCTCCTCCCTCCAAAATTCTGCTACTTTGCCTCTATGTTAACCTCATCTGCAAATACTTGTTTTGCCCACATATAGGTTACATTTGCACCCTTTCACTACAAAAGCATCCTTGATCTCGGGCATTATTTTTACTGCCATGTTAAAGTTCTACTCTTCATACCCACACGCTTGCCTGTATTTATCTACCTTCTTGTGATCATTTATTGTACCCTAACTTCTACCCATCGCATCTACAGCTTCCCTGGCTGTTTCTTCTATTCAAACCTTATTCCACATTTGCACAAAATACCGTATTACCGAGGCCTGTCTACACAATCTTCTTCCTTCCCATCTCTTGGGCTGCAGTCCCATTCTCTGGGTCTAACAATATGTTGGTTTGCTCCTTCTCCTCTGCAAAAAAAACCAGGTAAGTTTTTGTAGGGCATGTCAATCTGCCTCGAGGATTTTCTTCATCTCCCATTGTTGGTGATCACAACATATTGAGACACACTTTTTCTAATAGAAAATCAGACCTGCTACATACAAAAAATTGGGCCTGCGCTTTATTGTGTTTTTATGGCGTTTCTTTGTCTAAGAGTTTTGTGTGTCTGCTCTTTATTGTGTTTTTATGGTGCTTCTTTGTCTAATAGTTTTGTGGGTCTGCTCTTTATTGTGTTTTTGGGCATTTCTTTGTCTAATAGTTTTGTGGGTCTGCCATCCCATCCTCTCTACTTGACAATTTCTAGATTCCCCTGCTTTCAAGTCATCTGCAGATCCTACACCATCGTTTGATTCAAACCTGGTCATCGTAGTAAACAGAATCTTCACACCATCGTGGTTCTCTGTTATAAACTTAAATAATAATAATTATCAAATTAGGCCAATGAAAGGTCAAAGCCTAAAGGCCAAATGCCAAATGCCTCTTCATCTCATGACCAATCAATGTGTATATGTATACCATCACAAGGCTCATCGTAATCATCATCTTATCAATCATTTTCAATATATAAAATCTTTTTGCCGAAATCTTCTATCAATCATAATAAACAGGGAATATCTATTACATTTGCTATCAGAGCTAATGCTTGGCCAGATGTGCGTTAAACCTGAAAATTAGTCCAGCATTCAAGTTGCTCTAAAAACGTTATCCGTGCACAGTTCTATCAACCCATACATACAATCTAGTCATACAAGTGCTAAGTTGCCAAATCTACAATCTGTTTGTAATTGAGCCATACAATCATCCCCACACAGTTATCAGCTGCCATACAGCCACTCTGCAAATCCATCTGTATGCTGTCATTTTCTTTGCATATCTGCCCGTACAGCCACCATTATGAAAAGCCATACAATCTACAGTGCAAATCCACGGTAACCTGCAATTTGTACAGTTGTTGTTTGTTTTCCATAAGAACACCCACTATTACAGAGAAATTTTGTACCTCTTCGCCCGTACACCATATATATTTTCTCTGTAGTTTTAATTGATGTTTTCTCAGCCATCACCCACAGCAGATTCTTTAAATTTGTGTTCAATCCATAAACAGCCAAATTAACCTCCAATTTATAATTCCATATGTCTGCCCAATTTTTCCCATCGCACCACTTCAAACCATTCCTAATTTTTTATTTTCTTTGTTTACTTTGGCAATTTATACTCCAAGGTCAGCTTGGCTTACAAGTAAAGTTATTAAAAATTAAATTAAAATTAATTAATTAAGAAAAAAATTGTATACCTCATAAAATGTAATGTCCTCTTCTGCTTGAGCATAGAGGACCATCCCGCTAACCTATCTGATTCCCATAGATTCGAGCTAGCACTGACATTCAGGGAATCAACTAAGGATTGATGCCATATGCACCTTAAGAAGATCTTGGCATGGGTATTAGATCATCAGTAGGTAAACAGGGGCCACAAGAACTATATGCCACCTGCATGCATGACATCCGAGCATTATTTCATGATGCATGCACTGATTGAGTCTCCAGAAGCATTGCATGCAAGTCAACTGAGAATTCGAAGAAAAAGTGACCTAATTAGGTCAAAAGTTAGGTCCGACAGGTGAATGTTATAAAAGAAAGGTAAAGCTAGTGAAGAAGACATGCTTATATGATTATTGATTTGTGGATTCGAATTGGATAGCTCAACAAGCTAAGTTGGGGTTGAGTGCATGCACTCAGCTAACTAGTGTATTTCGACAACGAAATCTATCTGCCCAAGTCATTATCAGGTTGGATCATCCAGATTCAGCATTGCTTCATCATCAGGTATTACTACTATTCAGATACTGTAGAGTTCGAGTTTATGTTATATTGAGGGATTCGTCCTCCTTGCATGGGCACATTGTCCAAGGACATTCCTATCTACAGGGAGCATACCTTCTGCATGTTGCTCCCATTCTTCTCAGAGCAATGATATTACCCTTCCCTTGGAAGAAGGGCTTCTCACCTTGAGTTTCAAGCTATCTGTCATCATCTCTCACCTCAAGAAGACGTCTTTCTGCATGTGGGCGACTTTCTCAAGGAGGGGTTCACGCTTTAGGCTTCTGAGCCACTCTTATGTCTGCATGTTGCTTCTATCTTCATCAGAGGGGCACTATAACCCTAGTACACCTTGTCTAGAGTTTCATCTGCTGACCATTATTTATTGAGGAGCATACTGAGCTTGAAGAGGGCGCATTTATACCAAGGGCGCATTCTCTGGAGGACGTCCAGTCTTATCTCCTTATTCCACCGACGCAATCCATGCATGTCGAGTTTATCATGTCGGGTTTATATTGACCTTCATCAACTGATCTATCTACTGATACGTACATGCATCACTTCTTCCTATTTTATAGCATTTCTGATTATCCGGGTATTAGGGTTGCATGCGGCACATGCAATCTTAGATTAGTGTTAGTTTTTCATAATTTAATTCAATATTATCTAGGATCTTATCTGAGAGAATAACATGCACACCAATAAACACAAGAGACAAGAGACACAAAGATTTTCCTCGGGCAAACCATAAAGGAGAAAACCCCGCAACTTCCTCAGAGATAGAATGAGAACCAATACAATAGCAGAAAAGTAAAACCCAAATATAGAGATGGTCTTCAATAGCTTCTCTCTTCTCCACTTGTGTGAACTCCTCCTCTCTCTCACTAATGCGAATTGAGTGAGTGAGTGAATGATCCAAATGAGAGAGGCACCCTCTCTATTTATACTTTAACTTTCACTTGACCTTTACCCAACTAGGTCGGCCCCTAGTTGTACCTGATTGGGCCGACTTCTCTAGGAGAGTCTAATAACCCATTAACAACTTAACTCTGGGGTCTAATGCCCCAAATTACAATGGAGGGTTAACCTCAATGACTTTACATGACCCAAATACAATAATGACTTCCCCGACCACAGGAATAAACATCTCCGACAGAGGTACAATAATAAAATACAAATACAATATAAAATTTACAAGTGAATATCTTCCGAAGTTACAATTACATTAACACTCCCTCTTAACTAGGAAGGTATTCTCTTGACGCAGACATCAACACATATAGACACAGGTCTTCAACGCTGGATCATCATCAATGTTGGATCATCATCATCGTCATTGTTGTTGCTATCCTCACCATCTTGATCATCAAATGGTGATATCTCTCGAATCTACTCGTCATATGAAGTTCTACAGAGTTAGCCCTTTTTCATGTTGGATGTAGGCCTAGCCTCCAAGTAGGTCTTCATCATCTCTGCGAGCAAGCCATCAAGTAGGTATAGTCCAGGACTTATTACATTGCCTTGCAAAAACCTGATGCACAGCCCAGGACTTATTACATTGCATATGCCAAAAACTGACGCAACATCCCAGGACTTATTACATTGCCTCTGCAAAAACCTGAAGGAACATCCCAGGACTTACTGCATTGCCTCTACAAAAACCTGAAGGAGCATCCCAGGACTTATTACATTGCCTCTACAAAAACCTATGTTTCCTATTGTCGCCTCATCACGTCCAGATTATCTCAACATCAACGGAGCACAGCCCAAATGCACATCACACAGCACTTACATCAACAACCATGGGAAGACACACCTCAACCACACTGGAATGGCTCGGCACTTATATCAATGACCATCTCTACAAAAACCTATGTTTCCTACTGTCGCCTCATCACGTCCAGATTATCTCAACATCAACGGAGCACAACCCAAATGCACATCACACAGCACTTACATCAACAGCCATGGGAAGACACACCTCAACCACGCTGGAATGGCTCGGCACTTATATCAATGACCATGAGAAGACACACCTCAACCATGTCGGAATGGCCCCAGCCCTTACATCTGCACCATGGGAAGACACACCTCAACCATGTCGGAATGGCCCCAGCCCTTACATCTGCACCATGGGAGAACACACCTACCACCATGTGAGAATGGCTCATGTACATCTGCGTCTTCCGGACTCATCACTTACCCTTCGAAGGAACCTCGATCTGGAGTACACCAAGCTTCTCTCTGAAGTACTCAAACTTCACTCTGGCTAGCGGCATGGTCAACACATCGGCTATCTGCTCGTCCGTCGCAACATACTAGAGCTTCACTGCTCTTCTCTGCACCATATCCCTGATATAGTGATACTTGATCTCGATGTGCTTCGACTTGCCGTGGAACACTGGGTTCTCGGACAACTTCACACAACTCTGGCTGTCGCAAAATATACAAGTCGCATCCAACTGGAGATCAAACAAATCAGACAGTAGCTTCCTTAGCCATACTGCCTCACAACTAGCCGAACAAGTTGCAACATACTCTGCTTCTGTTGTACTCAGTGCCACACAGGACTGCTTCCTGCTAAACCAAGAGATCACACATGATCCCATACTGAAGCAACATCCTGAAGTGATCTTCCTATCAATGGCACTACCTGCCCAATCTGAATCAACATAACCCTCTACGTTAATCTTCGGATTCGCATCATACTTGAGCCCATAATCAACTGTACCCTTCAGGTACCTCAGAATATGCTTTGCAGTAATCAAATGAACATGTCTCGGATCCATCAGAAACTGGCTCAATGTGTTCACAACAAAGCAAATATCTGGTCTCGTATTTGTCAGGTACATCAAAGATCCAATCATCTGACGATACATCGTGGCATCAACCAACTCTAATGAAGCATCACTCAATAGCTTCAAATTCGATGCCATAGGTGTGGCCATGGCCTTGCAGTCCATCATCCTGAACCTCTTCAGGATCTCCACTGCATACTTCCCTTGTCCAAGGAAGATTCCATCCGCGCTTTGCCACACCTCCATGCCTAGAAAGTAGTGCATCATACCCAAGTCCATCTCGAACTCGGCAGCAAGCTTCCTCTTCCTGTCTGCAATCAACCCATCTTCACCTGTCACAAACAGGTCATCTACATAGAGTAGGAGTATCACTAGTAAAGGTTGGAGTTCGCTTTACTCTTGGACTCCCTCTTGATCTTTGCTTCCTTGCAGGAACTATCGGAGTGTGCTCCCTCTTGATCTTTGCTTCTTTGTTGGAGCTACTGGAGTGTGCTCCCTCTTGATCTTTGCTTCCTTTCTGGAGCTACTGGAGTCTCTAATAGTGTACTCCTTTCTTCTGCACCTTAACCAATGCTGAAAATGGATGAGAGGTTCTTTCATAGAGCATTGATATTTATTTGTTTTCCGAAGTCCAACTCTGTAGGAGCTTCTCCTACTTCTTTCACATAATACAGAAAATCATCTCTCGCTTTATCTTATGAGGTAGAACTTTCTGAATGAACCCTTGTAGTTGGTTACCTTCATTACAATACATATTCTTCATCACTTGAAGAATCATCACTTTCTTCTCTAGTTCTCTTCCTTGGAGGTTCATCATCCTCTACAGTGTGAGCATGATGTCTCTTCTTGTTGTTGTTGTTCTTCTTCTTCTTGGGACAATTTCTGGAGTAGTGTCCCCTCTCATCACAAGTATAGCATCGAATGTGAGATAGATCTCTTTTGAAGTTCCCTCTTTGATTATGGTAGTGGTGTCTTTCCTTCTTGTGATGATGATGCTCCCTCTTGGTGTTATTCTTCCTGGTGTGTGTTGTGAGAGCTTGGTCTTCATTACCCATCTTCTCTTCTCAAGCTACAAGTCGAGCTTCTTCTTGTGAGCATTCCTCCCACAGCCTATTGAATGTGATTAACTTCTTTTTAGCACAAATTCCTTGAATGAAGGAATCCCATGATCTAGGGAGACCATTCAAGGTGGTCATCACAATTTCTCCATTCTCTACGTTTTCCTCCACAACTTCAAGTTGCTCCTTGATTTGAGAGACCCCTGTAAAGTATGACTGAATGGTCTCTGCATTTTGTATCTTCACATTCTTCAACTGGTTTCGCAAGGTCATCTTTTGATTTATATTCTTTCTTTCAAATAGCTTGGTCAAGGAATCAAACATCTCTTTAGGTGTCTTTAAGGAAGACACATGTGGGATGAGGTGATCCTTAATAGAATCAGCAATGATCCTCTTGGCCTTAACCAAGTTCTTCTTGTGTAAGGCTTTAGCCTCATCTCCCTCTGGAACTGAAACTTCTTCATTTACATATGTGTCCAATTCATTCTCTTCAAGGATTAGTGTAATCCTATACTTCCATGCTCGGAAATTATCAGCCCCTTCAAGCTTATCCTCAAGCTTGGTGTGGTGAGACATCTTTCATGAGAAACTCAAATGGAAAATAGAAAAGCTTTTAAGTCTTACCACTTTGATTTGTTGAACTGGTTCTGGAGTTGGCTAGGGTTTGTCAGAGAAACCCTAAAATTTCAAACTTAGAATTTGAAACTTCTGTCTGGATGGAAAGATGCGCTTGACTAAGGCGAGCAAGCTGGTACACATGGTTTCTGAAGATTCCAAAAATTGACCCTTGAAAATTGACTTGCAAAATTTTGATCTGCAATTTATGGTCCTTCTGGTTTTCTGGTTTTCTGGTTTTTCTAGTCCAAAGTCAAACTAGGGTTTGACTTTCTCGAAGTTTCACCCACTCAAAAATTTCAATCTTGGTCTCAAAATTTCGATTTTGAAGAGGAGCACATCCCTATGTTGATTGCACTCCAAAATTCCACTTCTGTGAAAAGCCCTAATTTCCCGCAGTAGTGATAGGCCAAAAAGTGAAAATGCTCAGAATCAACTTCTGCTTCGACAGAAAGATGCGCCCTTCTTAGACGAGTTAGACTAGCCTCTTTTTGTTGATGAACTGTGGAGAGAAGTCCAAAAATTAAGAAGCCTTAGTTTCCGCAGCTACACACCATGTCACATGGTTCGGGTTCGAATTCGAGTTCGACGACCTTGAAATTCGGTTCGAATTCGAATTTTTTTTTGAAGTTCGGGATGAAGTTCGACATTAGGTTCGTCAAATATATAAATATATATATATATATATATATATATATATATATATATTTTTAAATTTAGAAAATAAAATATATCTATACATATATATTTTAAAATAAAATTTATAAATATGTTGAAAAACCCTATATAAAACATACTTTATAAAACATTAATAGAACAACAAATATATATTTTTAAATAGAATTTTTAAATATGTTGAAAAACCCTATATAAAACATACTTTATAAAACATTAATCGAACAACAAATAATACACAGTCGGGCGTCAAAAATTAAAATCGTACTTTAGAATATAATAATAATTTACAATGCATTAGAATATAATAATAATTTACAATGCAATATACTAGTCGTCGTCGTAGCCCTCGTCTTACCCCCATGACCCCGTCTACCATTTTAGGTAATCGCAGTCGCAACCAGAATGGAATGGCCCCGGCCCCCACGTGGTGGTCCTCGACTCCTTCCATCAAGTGCGCAGCCCGCAACGAGCGCCCTGGCCCTGGCAGCGTCCATCGCCAAAGAGAATGGAGTGGCCATGGGCTTGTCTCCAACATGAATGGAATCAAGTTCGACGAACTTAAAAGAATTCCAATTTTTTTTTAGGGTTCACTGAATTTCGAACTTCATCCTTGAAGTCCGGCAAACCCTGTGACATAGGCTACACATTGTCTTCTTCTCAGGTTAGCTCTAATACCATGTTAGTTTTTCATAATTTAATTCAATATTATCTAGGATCTTATTTGAGAGAATAACATGACCCAAATACAATAATGACTTCCCTGACCGGAGGAATAAACATCTCTGTCGGAGGTACAATAATAAAATAAAAATACAATATACAAGTGAATATCTTACGAAGTTACAATTACATTAACAATTAGTAAATCATACATTTCTGGGTTGAGACACAAGATCACATAGCAAACAAAGAACTAAGTAGATTACCAGTTTGGGATATTACAGTGGTATCAGAGCATGTTCCTCGCCAATTGTGGGAGCATGCAAATTTGAACAGTAAATGAATTCAAAGGATCCTTACAACATTACTTACCGGAGGCAGAGGTTTAGGAACAGTGGGAGAGAAGAAGAGGAGTTAGAGGATATAGATTTGGGGGATACAGAATTTTAGTTTGGAAAGGGGAAAAGCAAAGAAACAATGGCAGATGATGAGAAGGTAGCTTTCCATAGCCTTATATCCGCTATAAAAAACCTAACTACTAGACATAAAGAAATGGTGAGTGCCATCAAACAACTGACTAATAAATCAAGGCACACCCTACACAGTCCTTTATTTCCCAACAATGATAGAGTATCTACCAGTAGTAGTGGGGAACATTTACATACCAACATGCAGAGCCACCCCCATATATACAACAGGCCCTCCCGACCGACCATGCCTTAGTTCTTAGAGAGCCCAATCGCAGTACCCTTAGTACAGGTAGTACAGGTAGAGCCAGAAGAATCCATGAGTGCATATTTGAGAGAATACAGAGCATTGGGAGATGACTTCCAATCAGCCATGACCTTCACTGACTTTTGCCACTTTAAAAGTAAGAGCAAGCCCAAAGCATACAATAGGCCTTTCAACCAGAACTTTGAGCTACAGCGCACGGTCGGGAAACTGACTATTCCTACCTTTGAGGGGACCCGGGGTGGCCTAGCGTGGAATTGGGTACAGAAGTTGGATACATACTTCTAGCTCAACCCCATGATTGAGACAGATGCCATTAAATTGGCTACCTTGCATTTGGACGGGGAGGCCCATGAGTGGTGGTACCACGGGTTGGTGACATTGGGTCACAATACTATCACCTCATACACAGATTTTACACAAAGGCTCATTGAGCGATTTGACAGAAAGTAGAGAGCTGGCACAACTCAAGCAAACAGGTAGTCCAGATGCATTCATCTCAGAGTTTCAGAGGATAGCAGTCATGGTGACAGATATTTCAGAGAGCAAGTTGATTATGTTATTTACCGAGGCCCTCACTAAGCCCTTACGTGGATGGGTCAAGGCTTATAGACCCACCACCCTAGCTGATGCCATCAATCGGACTAGAGATTTACAGGATGCAGTCCCAAAGAATAGATTTCCTCCCAGAACTAATTTCCCTATTAAAGATAAAGAGAGGAAACCCTTCCAGAAAGAATGGCCCAAGAAAGAATGGATGGATAATGATACCCGCCAGGACCTTAGAAGAAAAAAGTTATGTTTCACTTGTCAGGAACCATGGGTACCAGGTCACAGGTGTTCAGGGAAGGGAAAGGCCCACTACATAGAGGTCTATTCCAACAGTGGGGAGGATGAGGATTATCAAGATCAGGAGCAGGGAGAGGCACATGAGACAGCAGATGAGGTACAGTCACCAAGAGGTGCCATTGCTACATTGTCGGGGGTCCCTATATTCCACACTCTCCGGATCAGAGGTGTCATACAAGGCAATAGAGTAGGAGTGTTGATAGATGGTGGGGCATCCCACAACTTTATTGATGCTACATGGGTTAAAAAGAAAGGCATTCAGACTGAGAGTTTTGACGGATTTTCAGTAGTTGCAGCAGGTCACCACACCATGGAGTGTAGTCAGAGGATTCCAAAATTGACAGTAACACTCGGGAACTATATAGTGATAGAAAGATTATATGTGGTAGACGTACCTGACACAAATGTGGTATTGGGAGTTCAGTGGCTTTATTCCATAGGGAAGTATTCTACGAACTACCAAACCATGGAGATTGAGTTCATGGGAACGGACGGCCAGAAGGTAATATTGAGAGGGATGAATACCTACCCTCCCACATCAGTGACATCAGACAAGATGGAGGCAGTACTCCGACAGAGTGATATAGATTGGGCAGCAGAGTACTTGGTTGCCTTCAAGAAACCACCAAATAAGGCCACACAACATCCAGCAAATATATAGGCCTTACTGCAAAAGCACAAAGCAGTATTCGGAGACCTTCCGACAGGTTGACCTCCCGATAGGGGATTTGAGCACATTATTGAGTTAGAGGAGGGGACTCAAGCAGTTATCACCACCCCTTACAGATACCCCAAGAGGTACAAAGATGAGATAGAAAGTACAATCAAGGAACAGCTCAAACTAGGGTATATTAAACCTAGCTCCAGTCCATTTGCATCCTCAGTAGTGCTAGTGAAGAAAAAGGATGGAACCTTACGCATGTGCATCGATCACAAGGCACTTAACAAGAAGACTATAAAAAATAGGTATCCAATCCCCAGGATTGATGAGTTGATGGATGAACTACAGGGGGCATAGTACTTTTCTAAAATTGACCTCCACTCAGGTTACCATCATATTCAAGTTAGGGAACAGGATGTTCCAAAGACCGCTTTTCGTTGCCACTATGGACACTATGAGTTTCTAGTGATTCCATTTGGGCTCACTAATGCACCAGCCACTTTCCAGTCATGCATGAACAATATCTTCAAGGCTCAGTTACGCAAGCATCTTCTGGTTTTCTTCAACAACATATTGATATACAGTAGAACTTGGGAAACATTTGAGACATCTAGATGAAGTACTTGGGATTTTACAGGGGCAATCACTATATGCCAAGATGTCCAAGTGTGAGTTCGGCATGCAAGGGATGTTATATTTGGGACATGTGATAAGGGCCAACGGGGTCCAGGTACACTTAGGGAATATTCGAGCAATATTGGATTGGCCTACACCCAAAAATGTGACAAAACTTAAAGGCTTTTTGGACCTTTGCACCTACTACAGGAGGTATGTCAATGGGTTTTCATAGATGACCGTACCCCTCACCAATCTTACCAAGAAGGGGGCATTCAATTGGTTAGAGATAGCACGACAGACATTTGAAAAAATGAAGAAAGTAATGAGTTCATGCCCAGTATTAGCTCTACCAGACTTTTCTCAGCCATTCGTGTTAGAGTGGGATGCCTCAGGAGAGGGAATAGGGGCAGTATTGATGCAGAACAATCACCCCATTGCATTTGAGAGCAGGAAGCTCAAAGACTATGAGCGCCACTATTCGATATACGATAAGGAAATGTTAGCCATTCTCCATGCGCTAACCAAGTTCAGGCAATACCTATTGGGTGGCTGATTCAAGATTAAGACAGATCACAACAGCTTGAAATACTTCCTAGAGCAGAAAGAGCTAAATGAGAGGCAACAAAAATGGGTGAGCAAAATTCAGGCCTATGACTTCGAGATTGAATACATAAATGGAAAGAACAATGCGGTGGCAGATGCACTTTCTAGACGACCAGCCACTTTATCCCTTATGAGCATCTCATCAAATTGGAGATCTCATCTTTTGGTTGAGTATTCCAAAGATAAATTTGCCTGCGAACTATTGGATGGACAGATTCAGGACGACAGCTACCGGATAATTGATGACATCATATACTACAAAAACAGAATCTACTTAGTTCCCGAGTCTTCCCTCAAGAAAAAGATTCTACAAGCCTCGCATGATTCACCATTAGCAGGACATCAGGGGTTTCACAAGACTTACAAGCAGATTAGAGAGAGGTTCTCATGGAAGGGCCTCAAGAATGATGTGATGCAACATGTGAGAGAGTGCAGCTTGTGCCAACAGAACAATATAGAGCACACCCACCCGGCTGGTTTACTACGACCATTGCTTATTCCCGAGCAGAAGTGGGAAAGCATTTCCATGGACTTCATTACAGGGTTGCCCAAGGTTCAAGGAAGAGATTGCTTGTACGTAGTGGTGGACAGGTTGACCAAGTTCGCTCACTTCTTTGCCATTCCTTCAAATTATTCAGCAGCATAGGTGACAGAATTATTTTTGAGAGAGGTATTCAGACTCCACGGGTTACCCAAGACCATTGTCAGTGATAGGAACAACAAATTCACCAGAGCCTTTTGGCATGAGCTTTTCAGGTTAGTGGGAACCGAGTTAGCTATGAGCACAAGTTATCATCCACAGAGCGATGGACAGACTGAGAAAGTTAACAAGTGGATTGAGGGATACTTGAGGAATTACGTAGCAGGTCAACAGAGGACATGGATCAGATGGCTACACTTAGGTGAGCATTACTACAATACCACCCACCATATGACCATTGGGATGACTCCCTTAAGAGCTCTGTACGAATACGATGCCTTAACTTTTGCAGACCTGATATTTGATGATAGCAAGGCCCCCAAGGCCAAAGAGTGGATTCAAGACATCCTTAGCATACTCAGAAAAAACATATAGGTTGCTCAGAATCAGCAAAAGATATATGCAAACAGGCACAGGATTGGGCGCAATTTTGAGGTGGGAGACTTAGTTTATTTACGCCTACAACCTTACCGACAGTCGTCCCTTAAGAAAAAAGGAGCAGAGAAGCTCAAGCCTCGCTTCTATGGTCCCTATAAGATAATCCGAAAGGTCGAAGAGGTAGCGTATGAGCTAGAACTACCCCCAGAGAGCAAGATTCACAATGTATTTCATGTATCTAACCTCAAGAAGGCAGTAGGTCAACAGATTGTTACATCATCCAAGATGCCCCCCCTTGATGATGAGGGGCAATTGATTCTGATTCCCGAGCACATCTTCGAGTTGCGAGAGCAGAAACTAAGGAACAAGATCTTCAGAGACTAATTGGTTCAATGGAGAGATCTGCCTATAGCAGAGGCCACTTGGGAAGGAGAACAAGTATTACAATACCAAGCATTACAGTTGCTTGAGGACAAGCAATTTCGAGCAGGGAGGACTGTAATGTCCTCTTTTGCTTAAGCACAGAGGACCATCCCGCTAACCTATCTGATTCCCATAGGTTCGAGCGGGCACTAACATTCAAGGAATCAACTGAGGATTGATGACATATGCACCTTAAGAAGATCTTGGCATGGGTATTAGATCATCAATAGGTAAATAGGGGCCACAGGAACTATAGGCCACCTGCATGTATGACATCCGAGCATTATTTCATGATGCATGCACTGCTTGAGTCTCCAGAAGCACTACATGCAAGTCAACTGAGAATTAGATGATAAAGTGACCTAATTAGGTCAAAAGTTAGCTCTAACAGGTGAATGTTATAAAAGAAAGGTAAAGCTAGTGAAGAAGACCTGCTTATATGATTATTGATTTATGGATTCGAATTAGAGAGCTCGGCGAGTTAAGTTGGGGTTGAGTGCATGCACTCAGCTAACTAGTGTATTTCGGCAGCGAAATCTATCTGCCCTAGTCACTATCAGGTTGGATCATCCAGATTCAACATTGCTTCATCATCAGGTATTACTATTATTCAGATTCTGCAGAGTTCTAGTCTATGATATATTGAGGGATTCGTCCTCCTGGATGGGCGCATTTTCCAAGGACCTTCCTATTCGCATTTCAATCTAGGGGGAGCATACCTTCTGCATGTTGCTCCCATTCTCTTCAAAGCAGTGATATTACCCTTCCCCTGGAAGAAGGGCTTCTCAACTTGAGTTTCAAGCTATCTGTCAGCATCTCTCACTTCAAGAGGAAGTCTTTCTACATGTGGGCGACTTTCTCAAAGAGGGGTTCACATTTTAGGCATCTGAGCCACCAATTGGTCTGCATGTTGCTTCTATCTTCATCAGAGGAGCACCGTAACCCTTGTACACCTTGTCTAGAGCTTCATCTGTTGACCATTATTTATTGAGGAGCATACTGAAATTGAAGAGGGCGCATTTATACCAGGGGCACATTCTCTGGAGGACGTCCAGCCTTATCTCCTTATTCCACCGGCACAATCCATGCATATCGGGTTTATATTGACCTTCATCAGTTGATCTATCTACTGGTACGTGCATGCATCACTTCTTCCTATTTTATAGCATTTATGATTATTTGGGTATTAGGGTTGCATGCGGCGCATGTAATCTTAGATTAGTACATCATACATTTCTGGGTTGAGACACAAGATCACATAGCAAACAAAGAAAATTACCAATTTGGGATATTACATAAAATGTAAAATTAAAGTGGTTCCACAAGAAGCCATCATGGAAATGGGTAATTATGACGAAGTACAGAGAGGTGTACATTGTTATGAAAACAAAGCCAATAGCGCCATGGAAATTATGGATAGGATTCTAGAGTCACAAAATAAGTTGAAAAAAAAAAAAAAAATGAGGACAAACTCGGCAAGTTAATCAAAAAACCCCAAAGACAATGGCTAGAATTAATAATCTAAGGAAATATTTGTCACAAATATGATAGGAGATGGATTGCAGGACATCGATATGAAGACAAGTCACTATATAATTCAAAAATAGTGGATGAAAATGAAGAAGGAATTTCGAACCCACCAAATGAAATTACTAATGGGTACAATTCAAAACCTAAAGCTTATGAAAATCCACCCAAAAGTATGAAATCATCGACCACAGTTCACGAAAGAGATCAAGATAGAACAAGTCAACCCAATGGATTTAAAATCAAAATAAAAATTATTGAAAATGAAGCACTACCAAAAACATCATTAACGTCAATCTCATGCACCCAACAAAATCGAAATGAAGATGTGCTTCAAATAGGAGCAATTATTCCAAAAGACCAAATACAACAACCATTTGCAAAATACATTCTGCCACATCTCAAAAAGTTTGATTAGATCAAGGTTCCAACAAAAATAGAAAGCAAGCTTATAGTTCCACTAACAACCATGATGGGGAAATCACAACCTAAGACCCTGAAGTTAAAAGGAGTCATAAAATATAGAAATGTAAGGGTAATCAGATTCTAGCAGTACTCGTAACTGTATAGAGAATGTTGTTGCTAAACAACTAAACCTCTTTGTGCACCTCACCACATACATCACACCGTTACGGTTGCTAATGGAAAAAAACTCTAAGAAGTTGGAAGATGTCATAAAGTCCCAGTTCAAATACAAGCACTAGAACTACAAACAAGACTCTACAGTCTACCACTCGAAGAAATGGATATAGTGCTAGGTTTGGACTGGTTGATGCAATTGGGAACTTATACCACAAACCTTGAAGAACAGTTCGTGGAGTTTAATTGGCAATGTCAACATAACAAATTATATGGTTCCGCTCTCAAGAAACATGAATTACAACTAATAAAAAAGAAGCAAGAAATACATTCAAACATACAACAAAAGAAGCAAGGGAAATATCTTACCAAGAAGCATAAAGGTTTCACATTAAACAACCAGTTCAAAAGACTTCAAGATATGATGCAAACAATACAGAGGAACCTCGCCAACACTCAAAGCAGGAACCCCTAAAACCAGAAAAACTAAATGCCACCACAGAAACATGCTCAGCTAGAGAGAATCCTATTTAATATACTTTTAGGACAAAGCATTTTTTAAAGGGGTCGCAATGTTATAAACATAATAATAAGAATAATAAGAATTGAATTAGGCTAAAGAAAGGTCAAAGCTAAGTCATGGATTCGGCGATTTTTTGCCTTCGAAATCGAAATTCACCGATTTTTATAGCAAGTCGATTTTATTCCATTAAATTCGTTGATTTTCTTGCCGACTTCAAGCCCGAACCGTGCATGATTTGTAGAATGAAGTAAATCAATTAAAATCGATGCGATTTTGTGGAAGTTCAGCAGTAAAATTCGTTTCTGGGTTTGGTCGGGTAAATCCTACCCTTAAATTTGCCGCCCATGAACCTGTTGCTACTCATTGTGAAGTTGGGTTTTTTGGAGTGTGAGCCCGCAGTCGCTTTGAAGTTGAGTGAGCCTGTGGCCGGTCTGAATATATACATTAGTTATATATTGTTTTCGAGATTGTGAATGCTTCGGATGTCTACAAGCCGCTCAGTCTTTGTCGGATATATTTCACGGATACCGGTTTGGAAAAAGACCTGAAATGCTTTAATTATTAATTATGTGAGAACTGATTGGATTTTTTTATGGTAATTATTTTTATGTTATAAAGTTAAAAATTAATTAAATTATGCATTTATAAATATAAAAAGATTAATTAATGTTGCTAAACTACATTCTATTGTTGAAGTAGAATAGGATTGGGTTTAGTTTTTATGAGTAATTGAAGTAGAATTTAGGGTTGGATTTAGTTTATGAATAACATATAAGTTTTCTTTTCGGTATGGTTCTTTTAGGGTTAAGAAAATAGAATTGATGGTAATTTTTTCAAAGTTATGGAGATGGAAATTTTTTATTTATAAAAAAATAGTTTAATTTATTTATTTATAAATATGAATATTTAAAAAAAGAATTTTAATATTTTAATAAACGTTAAGTTTTAAAGAATTTGAATTTTTTAATTGAATAATTAAATCAATTAATATACAAAGTAATGATTTGGCCTTATGACTATCATGTTTGATATGTTCAGTGTTCATAGAGAATAATGAATTTTATTGAAAAAATCCATATATTTTTTAATTTCCAAATTTTGTAGGAACTCGAACTTAATGCCGAATTTTATTACCAAAAATTTTCATTGCCAAATTTTTGTCGAATTTCAAGGCCTCCGAATTCGAACACAAACTCGAACCAGGTGACTTAGGGTCAAAGGGCACATGCCACTTCACCTTGTGAGCAGTCACTGTGTATCATCACGAGGCTCATGGTAATCATTTTAAATCTTATCAATATCTTATCAATCATTTTCAATATATATATTATTTTGCAGAAATCTTCTGTCAATTGTAATAAACAAGGACTATCTATTACATTCTCCTTTAATTTTTTTCATTTCTAACATTTACATGTTTCCTGAGTTTCACTTTGGGAAATTTTAAATCATTTAAAAGTGTATTTTTTCCTATTTTAATTAAAAATCAATTTACATATCTCTCCTTCAGCACTGTTTTTATTCAGGGTGTCCACTTCTATCATCATTCAAGGCCTTAGTCTCTAACTGGATTCAATCTCCTTCCTGGTGTCAAAGCCAACGTGGTCTCTGTCATGGACCCTAGACCTCTTCAATCTTCAAAAGCTCCAATACAAGTATCCGCTCTGATACCAAGTACAAACATAATTTAAGAGAATAATAAATGACACATGTATTAATGATGACATGCCAAATACATCTATGAGAGCCCAAAGTAAGCTACCCTCAATACCATATCGCTCTATTATCTAATCATCTCTCACTAAAACATTATAGAGCAACCCAAGTAGGTTATGCAGCATTAAGTTTTAAACACCTTAACCCTAACCTCAATATTATAAATTGCTCACAAGTCACTAAAAAAGTGATCATATTACACAAATATTTTATGTTTGCATGTTGTACTCTAGCAATAAACGTATCGAGCCCTTTCAAAGAAAATTGCAGGATAGAAACTCTCTACGGTTCACCAGAAATTTCATTTAATAGGGTCTTTTCCATTGTTAGTTCTAAATAGGAACACATTATCTATTTCTTTGTACAACCATTGGAAAGGGGCTAATCCATGAACATATGAAGAGAATATCTCCCCACTCAAGTGTCACCTTTCTTCTCCCCACGATTGCATAGGGTGTTCATTGACCGTAAATTCTTCGCCAAATATCATTCTTAAACAAGTAGTGGTAGAAAGTATGGTAATGGATGAAACCAATGACCTGTCATGATTGTGTTCTTCTTGATACCATTTATTTTATAGTAGTATAACTGTAAAAATTAATCTCGGTTTCAAGTTTAGTTCAGTACTTAGTTTAATGTTTTACTCCAATAGAACAATCACTGCTGCAATAGGAATATGTACTCGTAAACAATACTGAAGCTTGAAACACCATAAAAATCACAAATTTAAATGAGCAGAATGTAAATATCAGCCACACATGAAATTGTAGACTCTGGAATTTTTGGCCAATAAGCCCAGGTAAAACCCCCCAAGGGGAAAACCTGTGAGAGAGAGGAGTTTTTATTATTTCTTCAAAATAGTACAGCAGTATTTAAACTCAGTAAGCCAAACTTATCTCAACCAGATGACAACTTTTCAGCCTCGAAAACAGTGCCATAACAGACTTGAATTCTGTGCATAAACTGTCTTGATTTCTGTGCTGAACAGTACTGTACGGAACTTCTTTGAAGTTTGTGCTCCCTGTATGGTCTGGTTACCTCGGCTTTTATGCCCACTGAAACAGCAGTATTCTGCCTCGATTTCTGTGCTACCTCAGCCACAGAAATTACAGTACAGCCAGCTTAATTAATGCTGTACGGACTGCATTTAATGTGCTGAAACAGTCCCTAGAAAATCATGCTCCTGTCTGGAAAAATGTGCCTGAGTTCCCTGCTCGAACTAACTGCACCATCCTCGATTTTCCTGTTACTTACTGCTGCTGTACAATTCTGGGAATGGGTGCTGTACCTCTGTCTTGGGATTCAATCTTCTATCTCAGTCAGCTGCCTTCTCTCTCAAACTCAAACTCGACCTCTAGCTTTTCTCAAGGAAAGTCTATTTTGCTCCAACTCTCTGGGGTGAGTAAAAATGGAAGAGGGAGTGCCTTTTTATTACATTTCCCTTGTCTTTTGGTTTGCCTCACTAGGATAGCTGAATGGTCATCTAATCCAAGGGCCCACGTTGGTTTAGATCAATGGATGAGAATAAGTGCACTTTATTTCTCTCCATAAATTAATTTCACTCAACCACCACTTAAATATATCAAAAGTCACTTTATAACTCTAAAGTGAATTAATTGTTCATCTCAAGCAATTAATACAAGGGTCATGTCACTTTTCCCTCTCTTAATGACTTACGAAAAACTACTAGGGGAACACTTCCTTGGTACAAATTTCAACAATAACGAGATATCGTTGAATGCTTTGATGTTCGTACATTTGTATTCCTATTATGTCCTTAGCATAGATATGCCTCAAGCACTCATTTTGGATATTGTACATGATATATATGAAATTCCAATGTAATGCTGTTTTTGGTCACCCACAGGAATTTACATGATTTCTTTCATGATAAAACTAGCAAGAAAATCAAATAGGAAACCACCCGAAAAACAAAAGAATTCCCTATAACGAAAAATATAGTGATCACTAATGTATAGAGAGAATTTCAATAGCAAATAGTTCATGTAAGAAAGAATGCCTACCTGCGATGTCCTCTGCTTCATCACTTTTGGCAACATGAACACCCCCTTTAAACCCATTTTTAAATGTTCCCAATCCTCGACCACCAGCAAGTACTTGACTTTTCACAACAACCTGCACCAATGTTGATTATTCAGAACTAGAATCCATATGGTTATTCCGTTTCACTGGTTCCATAAATTTATAGAAACGGACAATCAAAAATGAAAGAAAACAGGCATACCAGCTCAAGTATCAAGTTTTTTGCATTGATGGGATAAACAGTACTACCCACAAAACTGTGCCTTACTAAATTATGAATGAATGAGAAACTAAATCAAAAAAGATTATTGCAATTGAAAGAATTGAGATTGAACCCCTGTAAAGTCATAAATGTAGAAGCTGAATAATGAAAAACAAACAGTAGTCTAAGTGGGTATAGTCACTAAAAGCCTTACCAAGAGTCTTTTTAGGGCATTAATCCTTTTCTAGGCATGCTTCATGTGGGAAAGAAACCTTTGAGCTAGGATAAAAAAGGAGAGGATAAAGGCATATGCAAGGACAAGATCTCAGCATGACAAAGTGATAGCAATATCTGACTACTCTGGGATAAGGCAACTTTTGAACCTGAAGCAAGGAGGTAAAAGAGTGCCCTCTATGTCAAGCAAGTTGTAGTCAAAGTAGTTAAATCAAAGCTCTTTCAGTGTTGAAACTCAGGTTTGTACCCTCCCAAAAACATATTGCTGCATTAATGCATACAACAGATCATATCACATCTAAGATCAGGTGTAAGATCCAGCCAAAGGGCCTTTTAACAACCAAAAAGAAAAAAGAAAGTGCCCTCTACCATAATTGACACAAGTCTCTCAATATGTGTAAAATATAATAGCAAATGTCTCTTTACCTATACCTATGCTGCAGCCTGCAAGCGGATGCATCCTTAAACCCCAAATGATCAGGAACAGGAACGTCCCTATCCAGGTGTGTGACTACACTTACAGCACCAAGATCATAGATGTCCATGGACCATGTGAGACTCTCCCCACACCACCCTCCCCTAACTTGTGGGGGGGCTTCAAAAGCAAAGGGGGCATTCCTTAAAAAAGGACTCTACAAATAAAATATAAAGAAAATCAAAAAAGTTAGGGAAAAAAACTAATCATACTAACCCTATGCAATGTTCTATACACATATAAGACAAAAAAACACCACTGCAAAGTTGCAAACACTTTTGTCCATCCTTGGAGGCTGAAAATTGCACGAGAAGAGAACTATTTGTGGGCACAAATTTGCCACTCTGGGTGTTAGATTTACAGTAGAGGGAACAATTTCCTGCTGTATGGAAACTAATTTCTTGTTGTGTGTAGTGATTTCATGCAGTGGCCATTGTTTTCTTTCTGTAGGCATGAATTTCTTGCTGTAATGGCAGCAATATCATGTTGTGTGAGCTCTAATTCCTTGCTAAGGACAGCAATTTCAAGTCATAGCAGCCGCCTTCTTGAAGTGGCAAATGAATTCTTGGCATGCGAGAACCAGTTTGTTAATGTGGGGAGTGAATTCTTGCTATGGGAATGAGTCCTGTCAATAGTGACATCTTTTTTGGAGAGGGCACCAATATTTTTTATGGGCAGCAACAATGGCACAAAAATTGACCCAAGACCCATTGTGCAAGTCTGCATAGTTCTTGAAGTGAAGACCAAAAGGTATTTCAATGCAATTTGTGTGAAAATGATCCATGGCTACTGGCAAGTTAGTTACTCAAAAGACAAGGTACATTTCTTGGGCCTCATTGCTTATGGTGTTACTCAATGTGGGCAGTGGTTTCTTGCTATGGGAATGTGAGTTATTTCAGTAGTGACATACCTTTTAGAATGGGCACCAATATTTTACTTGTGTGCAGCAGCAATGACACAAAAAATTTACCCCAAAAACCATTGTGCAAGTATGCATAGTCCTTGAATTGAAAGCACAAAGGTCCTTCAATGTAATTTGTGTGAAAATGCTCCATGGCAAGGAAGTTATTCAAAGGACAGGGAGCATTTCTAGGAGATCATTGCTTAAGGTGTTGCTCAAAGTGGAAAAACCAGAAAGAGGCAATCTGTTGGAGGAAATGACGGATGAACACAGTGTTGTTGAAGGGTGTACTCCTCAATCTTTTGGTGTTGGCAATGTACCTATTGCAGGTTCTGGAGATTCTTCTACTCTGCAAGCGCAAGTTTCAGCAAGAATGACCCCTCCACAAAAGGCAAGAGGTTCCTTCCATTTCTAATTTTTTACCTTCTTTGACAATGAACATATGGAGAGATTCACCTCGCAATCGCACATTTCTTCTATGCATGTTCTATTTCGCTCAATGTAGCACAAACTTTACCCCTATGAAATGGTGTGTAACATTAATGATCTAAGCAGACCAAGCGCAAAAATTTATTAAATCCTAAAATCACAGAGCAAAGCTTTGTAACTACAAGAACCCCTGAAAATTGCCCAAGTTAAAGACTCCCAAGAAACTAGTTCTAAAGGTTGCAATAAAAACTCAAAAAGTAGTTCAGGATGGAACCACAAAAGCCTTGTGCAATGTGGAAATCACCACAACTCAGGATGATGTGGGATGCAGTTATCGATTTACTACCCAACTACAATGGACAAAATGGGAAACCAAGAAACTTTGTAGGATGTTGTGGATAGTTGTTGGAAACATTGATGCCAATGAGATGATAATGGATGTCATTAAGCCAAATATTTCTCACATAAACTATTTGATTGGTGCAAATGACACAAATACATACTGTATTTGTATTTGTTATTTTTAGCAAAAGTTAGTTAGCTAATTGGGAGAGCCAATAGCTCAGATACTTCTAGAAGCTTATAATGGTAAATATTTATTATTGTATGTCGTTTTGTCCCTTGATTTTCAAGCTGCTCCTTTTACTTTGGTTATTAGAAACTTGTAGCAAATTTCATTTATTGCATAATCAAAATTTGCTTCCATGAATCTTGTGATCTTTTGGATTTTCTCCACATGACATGATTGTGTTGTTTACATCAAAAAATAGCTTCCCTGTGTGGGATCAATAAATGAGCAAACCAAATGATAAAATCCCCCAAGATATGAAAATCTCTAAAACAGTCTCCTATATGAGGATAAGTTATAAATCACTTAATCCAATAAAATCTAAGTGGGAAATGTAGGGTTGCTTCATTATCATGAATGGTTTGACAGATCAATAAAACATGCCCTTGATAAACATAATCGTTTCTTGTCCTTCAGCACTATAGTCCTTGAGGTCCTTAGATTGTTCATTGCAAGACAAAAATGTCTTGTTTCATTCATATTCTTTGTGCAGCTATACAAGGTTTAGCTCACTAATGTTGTGCAAGTGATTACAAGTGCAACTTTAATACATAATGTAGTGGGCAAGATCATTCATAAAAAGTACAAGCACATCTATTTGACACCTTGTGCTCATGCCAAGAACAATGTCATAACGGAATTACTAAAACCTAACAAACCACATCTATTTGATTTGATAGCTCCTTATTTCCAAAGGTACAAAAATACCGATGTTCATAACAAACCATCCCTAGCTCATATCCATAAATAGGTTGGACGCCAAGTTGCAATCATTAAAATCTATGAATACATGTTTTGCAACTTACCTTATTTTACTTCAGAGTTTGTTTGAGGCTTGTAGAACACTCAATTTCATCGTGATTAAAGAAATGTGTGGCGAGTGGAAGCAATGAAGTTCATGGGCTAACCAAGAGGTCACAAATTGATTCTAGATTAATAGTTTTCATTCAAGGTGAAATTCATTGTCGACAATCTTCATCCTATAGTTTAATGTTGCTGCACAATGGAATATCGTTTGAGAGTTGACAGAATCCCTTTGTCTCCGTTGCCCATACCGCCACCTTGAATCACCCATTCACTCGCGCAAATAATATTATATACAATATATTTCTTATATATCTATATATTGTAAGTTCCAATTATTGATGATAGTAACTTATAAGTTATATAATATGCTATGTTGCACGGGGACCCATCCCCCCTAAAATTTCACACATTTCCTGTGTTCCCATGTTCCGGGGACTTGGGGACTCCTCGGAAACGTCCCCAAATAGTCGGGGACTCCATCGGGGACTTGGGGACTTTTTGGACATCCCCTTCCAAATCAGGGACTTTTCGGGTACGTCCCCGGCATCCCTCGAGCAACAGGGAATGCCCAGACGTCCCTCGATCTTTGTACATGAA
Source organism: Larix kaempferi (assembly GCA_027924585.1). Lineage (NCBI taxonomy): Eukaryota > Viridiplantae > Streptophyta > Pinopsida > Pinales > Pinaceae > Larix > Larix kaempferi. Next base: position 2,038,033 of record BSBM01000236.1, read on the forward strand.
AAAATAAAAAAATAATCAAAATTAAAAATAAAAAACCTAAGGCTAAAAGTAAAACTAAAAAACTAAATTCTAATTTCTAAGTTTCTAACCTAACCCACGGCCCCCTACATTATATTTCCCCTCCATACTCCAGTGGCTACCATACTCGCACGGCTACAATACTCTTCCTACAGCGACTACCATACTCGGAGGCTAAATTTATGCTTAAATAGACCCTTCCTTAATCATCTTTAGACTTTTATGTATCACGAATGATTCATAACTCTAGACTTCTAAATTTAAATTTAAAATTTTAAGTTTTTCAGTTTTATGATAAAGTTTACGTGGAAGATATTGTGTTGCAAACACATTCTGATTTTTTATGATTGATCTCAATTAAAGGATGCAAGCATGTTTTGATGTTTTTTGATAAAGTTACATGGAAGCTATTTTAATGTTTTGCTGCAAACATGTTCTAATTTTTATGATTTCTCTCAATCAAAGTTTGTTCTGATTTTAATGTCAATGTGTTTATAATTAAAATATATATATATATATTAAATTTAATATAATTATTAATTATATATATATAATTTTTCTATTATTATAAAATTGTTGTCCCCAACCTGCCGTCCCCTGAAAAAATGGGGGTGCGCTTTAGGCGTCCCGGAAACTCGTCCCCGCGTCCCCCACATCCCCCCGTCCCCAGGGCCAGTGCAACATAGATAATATGTTTATGTCAATTGTGTCTAGCTTGAGTGGTTGTGACACGTGAGATTGGGAGCTATCCTCCCCACAGAGGTGTAAGTGACATGTTGAGCTCATAGTGAGTTGACTGTTGTAACAGCTTTCAGCCCTATTGTTGGCATGTCCTTGTGCCCTGAAGAATCTATGGTTTACCCTGGGTACCATCCTCAAAAAAAGGAAAGCACTTGGGGGTTTTCCCTAGGCGTTGTAACCCAGAAATATATATATATATATAGAGGGAGAGAGAGATAGAGATAGATAGATAGATAGATAGATTAAGATGCATATATTTATAATTTTATATAAAATATAGTTAAAATTTACTTTTTTATTATTTTATAGAAGCTGATTTAATAAAATTATATAATTTAAAAATAAATTATTTAAGCTACATCATAAGATACATGCATACATATTGCATACATATATAATATATATAGGTATTATATTAAATAAATAAATATATTTATTTATTTATTTAATAAAAAAAGATACATACATACATATATACACAAGTGAAAAATATATATATTCAAACTTAATACCAAATTTATCAAAGGCTTTTCGCTAGGTTATTATTTCTCAAACTTCATTGTTGTCAAATTTGAACAAGAACATGAACCAGGTGACTTAGATTTCCTGTAGCAGGAAATGAAGACTGCAACTTTTTTTTCTGCCAAATCTGTTTCCTGCAACAACAATCTGATCCTACAAAAGATTTTTGTTGTCAAATTCATTTTCAGCAACAGGAAACAGATCTGGTACAAAATCCAGTTCAAAACAATGATTTCCTGGATCCAATTCGCATCGGACACTGGTTTGACACCCAGGAGTGCCAACAAATCCTTCAACAACACGGAGTCAGAGAAGATGATGATGATGAGAACCTCGACTCTTTCGATTGTGAATCAGACAGCTATCCTTATTTTCCTTCATTGATGATTGTAGTATCTACCTTTTGATTTTCAACTTTGTAATGGCTCAAAGTGCTCTTTGTAAATTTTGGCTCATAAGTCATCACTGATAATTTCAATTCTAATGTTCAATAATCAAACTTCACAAACGTTCAAACTTCAATGTTCATGAACTGTAGTAATGACCTTGAATTTCAAATTTCTCTTTACACAATGCATAGTTGTGTATTCTTTTTACCACACACACACACATATTCCGTGTTGCCAAGCTCCCACCCTCCAGCCCATAGGCGAAAATGAGATGATGGTACCTTGCCAGCCCAAATCAAAAATTAGTCACAAAGAGCCCCAATAAACAATCAGCGCACGCAGAGCGAACATGTCAAAAGTGGGATTTGAACCCCCAAGTGGGGAGGATAACAACTCCTCTCTACTACTCGAGCTAGACCCAACTGACTATATATAATAATATATAAACATACTTGTACCTTGCGTACCCCATTTTTGGAGGTCTATACAACATCAGTACCAGGGACATCCTCACACCTGAGCCTTATTGACTTTCACATTTATCTTTAGGATACGAAATAAAATGGAGAGCACTCAAAAAGTAGGTCATGCTGCATTTATCCATACTAGTGACTTTCTTTGATCAAAATGAGACCATCTTTGTATTGCAAGTTCCTTCTTCATTTCCACCACATTATGTGTCTGAACCTTAAAATGAGCAATTGTGGTATTTTTGCTTGGAACTAGAGCTCATTTTTATTCAGTTCATGCAAGTTCAGATTACAATTTGGGACCTTGCTCAAATTTACACTTTAATTTGAGTGCCTGCGCAACATTGAGTACAACTAGAATACCCACATCATCCTCAATATACACATCTCAAACTGTAACTTAGCTGTCCCTGTCTTCAGTAGTCATATTTTATACTGTACCTTGGTGTCCCTTTCAATCTCAATGACCATTAAGAACCAATTCTTTCTTATGCCGTTGAAAGACCACAAAACATTTTAAGTAATCTCAACAATTATCTGCAGACTTGCAATAAGATGATATACTAGAAGAAAATCTAAACAAAAACATAAGCACAATGCAGGAACTTTGAGATGTCCCAGAAATCCTCAAACTTGCATGTTGCAATGTGCACAATCTAACATTGGAAGAGAAGTGAAGAAATTGAAAGAATAATATTAATTATGTCAAATATTAAAAGTACTTGAACAAGTTCTGTAATGAACCTAGTTAGATAACTATTAGTACTTCTTCTTATTATTAAGTAGGCCCCTAATAGTCACAATCCTTCACCATGAACAATAGACCACTTCAGGTAATGAATCTAGTTAGAAAACTATTATTAGTTATTAACTTATTATTATTATTATTATTATTACGTAGGTGCATTACAAAATCAAAAAATCTCAACTTACAAGCTATAGAACTAAGAAAAGTGGCAATGCACACCCGAGAAGAATAGATGGAAAAGCAATTCAAAGACATCACCAATATTTTCTCATGTTCTCTCTATTACTAGAATTGTTTTCAAACACTTAAAGCTTGGTAAAGAAAAGTAAGTTATTCTTATAACAAGAAAATCCCCAGTGCCTATAGTGGTGTATACACCTCCACAGGAGATGCACAACTTCTGTGACAAGAATTTGATGATTAATTTTATATTCAATACCTCTTTCTCTTCAGGAAACGCATCTCTGATGGCCTGCTTCACTTCTGCAACTGAAGATACAACAATACCTTTGGGAACATTGACTCCATATTTGCTCATCAGACTTGCACCCTGCAAACAACTTCATAAAAATTATGTCAAAGGAAGATAATGGAAAAAATTATAAGTTTGAAGTTCCCATTGATTTCATGAAGTTGAAAAGGAAATGTCATTCATATTATTTGTTGAAGATTAAAACATAAATCTATGGCACCAGATAAAAAAAATTAAATATTTGAATTGTAAGCTTAATTACTCTAGAAAATAAGCATTATAAACAATAGGAAATAGAAACAGTGACAATATGATACTTTGCTCTATTCCACAAGTAAAATAGGAACCCTCATGTATAAAATAGGAACAAACTAGTTCAAATGTATTAAATCCCTATTTTAATAGGGTTTTTCACTAACTGATTTCAAAAGCAAAGTTGATAATAGATATACACATTGAAGACATGTTTTGCTCACACAATTTTCAACTGATTTATATTTTCATTGCTACTTGTTCTTCATCTGGTAGTCCCCGTAACTTCAGCCCAAGCTACACCATTAGTGTCAGGGTCGGTAAGAGGAAATATATAAGATAGTTTACTGTATCAATGTTGTATTATCATATTCCATTTTTACCATATCGAAAATCAAAAAAAGAGATGACAACCCTATTCCAATCTATCTGGAATTTATTTGTACTTGGTACTATGACTTCCTGTGAGGTGCATATTTGATTGTTCAACAAACAATGGAGTGAATCCCAAGTTGTTTTTACTTTCTTTTTATCATGACATAAACAAAACAGTATATTTTAATAAAAATCTGTAAGCACGAAGTTTTCCTCAAAACCTATAAATTTGGAGGTCTAAAATTTGATCTTTCCAGCAGAGTTATCTCTGATAACAATAGTAACCAGTGACCACCAAAAAATCCAAATATGTTACAGACAATAATTCAGATCAACATAATCACACAGAAATTATATTTTAGCAAAAGTAATGATAAATCAACCACGACCATATACTACAAAATAACACGTTACAAAAAAATATATCAAATTCATGAAGCTGGTCTAACAAATACAAAACAAATCTACAATAAAATAGAGTTGTAAATACTTTCTCCATATAGGTGTAATGTCCCTTTTTTTATTGTTATGAAAATAGTGAAAATTTCAATTTTTCTCCCTAGTTCGACTTTTGACTAGTTATGATGTCTTGGTCTCCAAATTGCTCCAATTGCTTCCAAATCTTCTAAGCAGGTGTATGGATGAGTTTAGAACATAAATATGAGGTTCAGGGATGCTTTTGGACCTTTAAAATACTTCTGCAAATCCTCTTTTAATTATGGTCAATGTAGGGAACTTGACTAGCAATTTGGGGTGCAAATCCCCCTAGGGTAAGGGCTGAAGATGGCTCTCCAAATGGTACTGAACCCTCTCGAATTTCTGAACAGAGGCAGGGGACATCAAGGGGACATCAACAGGGTCTCATATACATCTCCATTCAATTAATTTGGTCTGCTACAACACTCTCAAAATCAGAAGCAAAATACTAGTTTCAACATTGGGGGAAATGATAGGCAAACTTCTCCAAATGCTATGAAACTGAACCAAATGACTCCAAAAGCTTAGGTATTGAACATGAAACTTGTAACACACATTATTAACAGTCCATATATCATTATTCCATCAGTGGTTCACTTATTCATTCGAAATTATCATCACAACATTGGCAAACATCGACATATTGGGGAAAAGGCACCATTTTCTCATTAATGATCAGATTTATACATTTCCACTTGGAATCTCAACCTGAAACTTTATGAAGGTGAAGAACAGAGCATTTACTTCATATTACAAAAGAAATGAGGCATTAGAAGCTCCCCCAAAGAGTACAACAGCTCACCAAGTGCGCCTTCCCTCAAGGATCATGAATATGCCAAGCAAACTGAAAATGGTTGGAGGAATGAGCTGAACCAAGAGTGACCACGAGCTGCCCTGTAGCTTACACCTGCAACAAATACTCCATTAAAGCTCTCATGAAAGGTCTGAATGACCTTTCCCACTACCAACTAGGATGGGAATCTTTCACCCTCGAAATTGGCTAAGGCAAGTAGAGAAGCACTCCACTAGCTTTGTTCACAAATGCAAATTCTGAAAATGATCAAAAGCCATTCTTCTTCTTTGTTATTGTATTTTATAAACTTCTAAGGTCCTCCTTCGATCGAATTTCCTCCAAGGGATTCATGCCAACTCAAGTTGGGAAGAGATTCCAATGTGTGCCACTTGTCCCTCCAATTCTAGCCTCCTCTTCCACCAAATTCGAATAGGTGTCTCTTTGGCTTCCCTAACTCCCTTGAGCGCCCTCATGGACGCTATTTTTAGCCCTGACATGTCATTTATGTCAGATGTCAGCATTCAGGTCTGATTTGTGTCATAGGTGTCATAGCATCTTCATCATTGTTATCATAGAGCTAGGGAATCTAGTCCAAGTGTCCCACTAGCTCCAAAATGCCTCTTCCTCTTCCATGGGAGTTACTCTTCCACTCCAATTCGACCTGGAATGAGTCCTGACAAGTATATTGACCTTCCAACTATCTAAGAACATTAGATTGCACCTTGGATTCGAATGGGTGAGAATAGAATGACATGTGGCATGAGGAATCTAGCTTTGTGTGGGTCCCACATCCTCCATGTGTCTTCATGATCAATTGCCACTTTGATTTTCTCTTGCATTTATTTATTTAGATCCTTTATTAAATATTTACTCCATTCTAATGTCCAAACACCATTTATTAGCTCCCTTATTGCAAATCCTCATGTCTCCATCCCAATGTTACAAATATCGACGCGGCGAAAAAATCGGCAGGGTCCAGGAAACATCGTTTCAGGATATCTCGACAGCACATCGGCAAAAATCGGCAATAAATCAACAAATGAAAAAATACGAAAATACAAACTTTTCCGGCCACTAACACGCCCTGTCAAAAAATCGGCAAAAATCGGGATATATCGGCAAAAAATCGGCTAAAAATCGGCTAAAAATTGGCCAAAACTTGACCAAAACTCGGCCTGTCAAAAAATCGGGAAAAATTGAGATAAATCGGCTAAAATCGGCCTGATTTTTTGGCCGATTTTTCCTTAAAAAATCGCGATTCGCCAATTTTTCGGCCGATATTTGTAACACTACTCCATCCAACCTAGGGAACTAGTAGGATTGATGGAATTTCCCTGTTATGAATTTATTTGAATGGGGACATTACAATAGGGAAGGGAAAACCCCTATAAAGGCAAATGCCTCCAATGTAAAATAAAATCCATACTACAGTTGTTGATGATTTAATATAGGAAACTATAGTATAATTAATAGCATCTTTTAAGGTCACAATACAATCAAGTTTAACTAATTATGGCTCAGCAAGGAACTTAATATAGTAACCATGAAACTATATGTACACAAGATACAGACAGGAAGGTATTTTTCATTCAACAAGGTTCAATAGATGTATTGGGAAATGCTTATGAATTTGCATTTAATTTGAAACTTGACAAAAACTAGCTTCAGTGGCATCAAACATATGACCAAGAAGCAGAGAACCACAAGATTTAATTAAAATAAATTGCATGTCTTTAGAATCATGGGAACAATTTTCATCAGTCTAGGTTGTGGTCTAGTGGTTGCGACGAGGCTTTTCAACGCTAATGACCCATGTTCAAATCCTGGTGGGCGTAGGGACCCTGCGTATAAGTTGGCCAAGTTCGCTGAGATTTTATATGAAGATTAATTCAATTTATAAAAATTAATATATAATATAGATGTGTATGTGTGTATCAATTAAAGGTGGTTTTGTGATGACTTTCTCAAGACTCCTAAAGTTTTAAGCTGGCTATTTTCAAGTTCCTTGTATCTCCCTTGATAACTTCTACCTACTCTCTGTGTTTTCAAATGATATATAAATGTCTTGCTAGTTGATTATACCACATTTTTCTAGACATTTGGCATTAAGGAAATTTTTGAATAGTATTGTGTTTCTATCCTTCCATGCCCTCGGATGCTAGGAGACATGCACACTCAGTGGTGGATGGCCCGCAGTTCTTATGTTCTGCAGACAGATCCAGTGGCCGCTGCAGCATTTTCTCTTCTGTGGCATACTTCCAGGGCTGTAGCGCTCATTGCTCCCTACAGTTCATGATCTATTTCAGCCTCTTTATCAGCACTCTCTTTTCTCAACTATCAGATTCTAGTTCTCATGTTACTGCTTCCTTTTGTCTTATTTTATAGATGCGATTATGCGCTCCCACAGTGTATTGCTATTTGCATTTCTGCAGTCCCATAGAATTTTTGTGGTCACTTGTTGGACATTAATAAAATTATCTTATCTTGTTATCTTATTTTATCTACAACCTATTCTCTATATCCCTTTTATGATCGGATATCAGAACCTAACTCTTTAGTTTTTAATCAATGATGACTTTTCATCTGTATTAACTCAAAGATCTTTTCAAACATTTTTTTGTTGGTATACAGTCCTAGGAGAGATACCTCATATATATTTGTGCGCACAATTCATTCATAATGACTACTTTGAGGCTTGAGCTTTTCATCAATGATGCTTTCTTGTATCATCTCAAAACACCCATATAACAAAGTTAACCTTGGACCTGATCCTTTTTCAATATAATCCTCCATTACTTGCCTACCTATTGGTTTAAGAAGCTTAGATAAGCTTTTGTATGGCCAAGAATTAAAGCTTGGGAAATCCCAAAGTCCAAGCAATTCAGAGACATTGCGGGGAGCTGAGATTAGAAAGATGGCACATGCAGGAATTTTGAAGGGAGATAATGTGACTAAGATCTCATGGTTTTGTCCCTACAACTAGGCCTAGCCCTGGTTGGGGCAGAATGCATTCCAACCCCCTTTTTCTACACATCAGCAAGTAAAGGGAATTTACTCCAGTGAGCCCTAGTGAAAATCAAAGTCCTTACCTGGAGCTCACAAATATTTGCTAGAGTCCATAGACACAAGCTGAAAATGGGTGCCTACTAAGTATAGGCTTCACCAAAAGTGAAGCATATCCCAACTTATATTTCATATTTGTTGAGGTTAATCTGCTTATTTTGGTGTTGTATGTAAATGACCTATTTCTTACAGGTACAAGATTGTTCATTGCAGGGTGCAAGGCAGTTATGGCAACTGAGTATGAGATCAAGGACATTGACATGATGCATTACTTCTTGAGGTTGGAAGTTTGGCAGAGACAAAGAGAGATTTTCCTTGGGCAAGATAAGTATGGAGTCGAGATCTTGAAGAGATTTCGAATGGAGGACTGCAAAACTATGGCTACACCTATGATCACTACTCTAAAGAATGTAACAACTACAAATTCAGATTTGGTGGATCCCACGGTGTACATGAAGTTGATAGACTCGTTGATGTATCTAGCCAACACTAACCTAGATATATGTTAGTTCATGGTGGAGTGGAAGCAAAAACATTGGATAGCAGCAAAACATGTGCTCAGATACCTGAGGAGCATAGTGGAGTATAGGCTGAGGTATCTTGGAGATGGCAAGGTGAAATTGCAAAGATATACAAACTCAAATTGGCAGGCAATGCATTAAATAGGAAGAGCACCTCAGGGTGTTGCTTTAGCATGGAATCAGCAATGATATCCTGGTTTTGTAAATAGCAGACTTCCCGATACTCAGCTCAATAGAGGCACAATGTGTGGGAGCCAATACTGCTAATTGTGAAGCCATTTGGCTTCACAAGATGCTTGCAAGATTATTTGATCAAGAGTTGGATCCCACAATGATTTATCGTGATAATCAAAGTTGTATCAAACTATCTGAGAATCCAGTGCTTTATGATAGGTCTAAGCACATTGAGATCAGATATCACTTCATTATAGACAAGATTCAGAAAGGAGCAGTGAAGTTCTAGTATGTACCCACTTATCAACAGGTTGATGATTAGTACTATCATGTCCCCACTTATTAACAGGTTGATGATCATGTACTATCATGATTAGTTCTAGTATAAGCCACTTACAGATTAGTACTATCATACAGATCCGTGCAGGCTGATCCATACAGTAGTATGGAACATGTCCGTGCAGTCGTACAAACAGGCCATATAGTAGGCAGCAACCAGTGGGTAGTTTTATAAGTTTTGGCAGGCAGATTTTTTTACCAATGTCCCCCCAAGGTTCTAGGACGGCAGGACATGGGAGCGGGTTACGCACATTCGGGACGCCTGGAGACCACCCCCAAATTTTAGGGAAATTCGGGGAGGACGGGGGGGATGTTAAGGTCATAAAATTCTAAAAATATAAAAAATATGAAAAATATAAATCCTAACAATAACAATTCATCTCATGCAAATTAGTAAATTACTAAATACTACATTCATCATTGTGCAATCATGCAATGTAAATCAGAATCTTATAAATTAATAATGCAAACACATTACGCGATTCATCGTGACTCAGAGGTTTATCGGAGGTTCAGAGTTTCGTGCAAGACACCAGGAAGGTTCATTGGAGGTTCGGAGTTTCGTGCGGGACACTAGGAAGTCCCCCCCAAGTTTTGTGATGAAGAAACGAGGTTTGCCACAGACCGAAACATTTCACCATGCGTTTTTCCCAAAGAGAAACGCCCAGAAACATTTCTCCTGGAGTTTTGTCGTCCCCGAGACGCAAGAAATGCATGCCCGACCTTGCGAGATGTGTCCCCATGGAACACTAATTTTTTTCCTCAGTAGGTATGAGATCTATTTCGTTTTGGGTGTAGTTTGACAATTGTGGAGGTTTCCTAGTAAGCTTTGAATTGTTAGTGAAATTTAATTTGAACGAGTAAATTATCTGTGTATTGTGTTTTTTCTTCCACTATTTATTTTCCACCTACATGTGTGATTACTGCTATGTGAAGAGTTTAATTTTTTGCAATTAAATAATAGCTTTGTTTAAAAAATTTACAATGAATAGTGGAAAAGAAGCAAAAGGCACAAGCCAGGGCAGATAGCCTTTTTCATCTATGGCTCAAGAAAAGGTTTCCAAAGAAATTATGTCTAGAAAACAATCTTCAATTATAGGGGTACCTAAAGTTAATGATCCCCCTGTCAAGAATGATCCACCTATGCTCAAATGATTTGTCTGTCCCTTAACTTTCAAGGATTGGGCAATTCTTCAAAAAAACTTGCCCTTTAAAGGTTCATGGAAAGCTACAAGCCAGACATCTTCCTGCTACAAGAAACTATGGGAGATGGAGGAGAAAATTGTATCCGAGTTGGGAAAGATGTTTGTGGGTTGGCATTTCTCTTTTGTTGATGCTTGTGGTCATTTCAGTGGGTTAATTACTAGGTGGCAAGCTTCTTCTTTATATTGCACTAATATTTTGTCTTGTGCCTCAAGTTTGGGCATGATCTTTTCTCCAAGGAGCTAGACAAGGAGATATCAATCCTAAACATCTATAGGCCATATCATGACAAGGTAGCTTTCTAGGAAAAGTTGTTTGTTGTGGAAACTCTAAATCAGGGGAATATTATTCTAGGTGGTGATTTGAATTTTTCCTTGGGCAGGGCTGGGATTTGGGACTCAGCAGCATGGGTAAATCCCTTATCTAATTTTTTCATTCAAAGATTAGATCAAAATGATTTACTTAACATAGAAGTTTAGAACCTATCAAGCTAAATCCTACATGGAGCAATAAGAGGGTTGTGGAAGATTGAATAGCAAAGAGGCTAGATAGAATTATATTGTCAAAAGGATTTATGGATGACCAGGGGTGAGTCGGATCACTTTCCAATCTTCCTGGAAATGGCCAAAGTGGGGGGCAAGCTTTCAAGTCCTTTCAAATTCAATCCTTCTTGGATGGAAGATGAGGATTTTGTTAACTTAAAAAAAGGAGAATTGAATTCCCTCAATGGGGATATAAGTGAATTTGCATCAATTCAATTTGTGGAAAAAACAGAAGGTTGTTGCTTGAGCTCGCAAAAAGTTAAAGAATTCCCAGGAAATAGAGGCTTTGGTAGCTCTATTGGATACTCTTTATAGAAAAGATTTGGCTGGCTATCCAACAGAGGATTTCAAAATGGAAGTATGCAAAATGGAGCAGAGGAAGAGAAAGTCGTTGGAAGACAGAGAGACAACTTGGAGGCTAAAAAGCAAAGCCCTGTGGCTTGAAAAGGGCAATTAATATACTAAGTTTTTCCATCAATATGAAAATCATCAGAAGAATGTACATTGTAAACACAATGTGGAAGGTTAGGAAGAATAATGGGGATATATTTACCAGCTTTGAAGACATTGCAAAATCTGGAGTGGAATCCTTTGATGAGATTTATAAAGAAGATAATAGGGTCTCCGCAGCTGAAATTGTTAAAATGGCATCTTACTTTCCTAGCTTTATCTCAAAAGAAGATAATGGTTGGCTGACAGAAAAAATACTAAGGATGAATTGGAAGGGGTTCTAAATAGTTTCAAAAAATACAGAAGTCCTGATCCTGATGGTTGGCCACTTGAATTCTTCTAAGGTTTTTATGAGATTATTGAGGTAGATTTAATCTAGGGCAAATAGAATTATGATGGCATCCTTTAATACAACATTTATTGCTCTTATCCAAAAGTTAGACATTCCACATTACTTTTGAAGAATTTAGGCCTATCTCCTTATGCAACTGCATATACAAAATTATTGCAAAGATAATAGATTTATCATTTGAGGGTGAACATTTTGTTATCAGATTCAATCTAAGTAATTTGGGTTCTTATCAGGCAAACAAATTTGTGAGGCTATTGGGGTCGCTCGGGAAGAATTACACTCCATAAACATCAAGATACCTGCTATGGAGGTAAAAGTTGACCTATTAAAAGCTCATGACATGGCTAGCTAGTTATATATGAGGCTAATATTGATTCATCTAGGCTTTTGTGTTCAGTTTGTGATTGGTTGTCTTGAGTTGTGTTATTACAATCGTCACTTTCATCTTGATAAATGGATCTGCTTCAAGGTTTCTCAGCAAAGCGCTGAAGGAGAGCTGCATGCTATCACCTTATTATTTCTTATAGTGAAGGTCTAAGCAGGGCTTTGATTGCAAAGCAAAAAGATCACAGGGCTTTGATTGTGATGCAAAAAGATCAAGTTCTGTGATGGGAATAAGGCTTGGGAGATCAATGCAATTGTCTCATTTGTTATTTGTGGATAACATTCTATTGTATTGTGATGGTTCCAGAAGGAATGCCCTTAAACATAAATACATTCAAAACTTATATTTCATAGTTATAGGAATGAAGGTTAACATTGTTAAGCCTTCTTTCTTTCACAAGGTTTAACGAGGATGATAGCAAATTTTTATTAGAGTTGTTTCCATTACATCAGATTGATCTTCAAGAAGGCTTGAAGTACTTAGGGTTTTACATCAAGCCAAATGACATGGTAAAAAAGACCGAGACTGGTTAATAGCCAGAGTGGCAAAAGGGCTCTCAGTTTGGTGCATTGTTGGTTGTCTCTTGGAGGCAAACTAATTCTAGTAAAATATGTGATTGAAGCTATTCCTATGTAGTGGATGTCATTAGTTTTTATTCCAAAGGGAGTTTTGGATAAGCTAAGGAGAATAAGCTATAGGTTTCTTTGAAAGTATGGAAAAGAGGGGCGTTCCCTTAGTCAAATGGCAAAGACTAGCAACCCCAAAGGAGATGGAAGGATAGGGTTGGAAAAACATCTATCATTTTTCAACAACCCTTTCAGCTAAAAAAGTGTAGAGGTTAATAATGGGTAAATGATTATGGAAAGTGTAGAGGTTAATAATGGGTAAATGATTATGGTCCCAGGTGCTCATGCAGAGCTATATTGAGTCAGCAACAATAGAGAATTGGTTAAGATCTCCAGTCAAATCTTGGAATAATGGATCCATTTGGAAGACAACTGTAAAAACATTTTTCCTTAAAGGTGGGTGGTTGGTATCAAAGGTAGGGGTTGGCCACATGATAAGACTGGGTGAGGATTCATGGGTTGGATGTAGGGAGAACTGTAAGCTACCAGAGAATATCAATAGGACTCTTAGGGAGAAGGGGTTATTTGCTCTATCTTAGGTAGTTGATGGTGATCTCAAAACCCCTTGGATACAGGAATGAAAACAGTTGAACAGATTGGGCTCAGTGGTGAAGATGCAGTACTATGAAAAGGATCAAATCTCGGGTCTAGCCATGCAAGAGTAGAAGAAGATGCAAATGAATCGTTACGTCAAAAAAACCAATTGCAGGTATTTAAATTCCAAAACCTAGTAACAAGGTACTCAGTTAAGGTGTTAATGGAGAGTACAGTTGAAAAAGATTTGGAACTACAAGTGCCCTTTAAAAGCTCAGGGATATATATGTGGTTGGCTCTCAATAATAAAGCTCTTACATGGGATAATTTAAAAAAGAGGAAAAATAATGGGCTTGTAGAAGCTCTTTGTTCAAGACAGAAGATGGGTCAATATATCATTTGCTGGTTACATGCTCATATTCTACTAAAGCATGGAAGGAGATAGAATCCTTAATGGGATTAAAAATTTTGGGAAGTGGCAACTCAATAGAAGAATGTATCAGGAAATGGAAGGGGATGGGGGCAGCGAAGAAATATAAAGCACTCGCTCTAATTGTTGATTTTGGGATTTGGCTGTCTGGGAATGCTAATCTGTTTGAGGACAGGTTTATGCAAAGTCTGAATATCATCAATAGCCATCTCCATCAAAAAATTGAAAATCCAAGCAGGGAAATTGCAATTGAGAGCATAGGCAAGTCGAGAGCCTAGATGTACTTTGATGGAGCAGCACAAGGGGAACCACAGGTTTGTGGAGCAAGGGGTACTGTACACCTATCAAACTCTGATTAGTGAAAGTTTAAAGCTGCGCTGGGAAAGGGAACAAATGTTTGAACATCTAGTGAGCACAATCGTGCAATTACTCCTGGTTGTCCATTCTTGAACAATTTTGTCATCCCGTCTTCATCAATGGGGGGATACTTGGCCACCCTTGAGGTCAAATCAGTCACATGGGCGCCCTTTACTATATACCAAGCTTCAACAATGGCCTATAAATACAGAGCCCCCTCATGCATTTCAAAACAACTTCTGAATGTAAGGTTATACTGAACTGAAATTGAGTTAAAGAATCTGAGGATCATTGCTCAATTATGCAGAGCTTATGGCTTTGACACTAGCCCTTATGTTAGCTTATGAAAAAGGAGCTCACAGATTACAAGTGCTTGGGGACTTCGAGGAGTGATTCAGTAAATGGTGAGTAGTTATCATGTGAAAACTTCCTCTTGCACCTTATATTTGAAGACATCCAGACTATAAGGTTAACTTTCCAATCCATTCATTTTCAACATATCTACAGAGAAGGGAATGTACAGGCCAATAGTCTATCAAAAGAAGGTATAATGATGGATGGAGGGGAACGGAATATATGGGAGGAAGTGGATGGTCATGTTTCTGAATATTTTCATACATCTTTCTTTTCAAAGGTAACATAGATTTGGCCTATAGTGTTGATGTTTCTCCATGGCTATAGCATTGGGCAACATTCTGCAGACATTCGCACAGAAAGGTCATGAGAAGTGACCAATGGTTGGTAGAGGATGGCCCTTGGTATAAAGTGAAGTGACTAAGAGTAAACAAGGCTCGAGATGCTTACTCTAAGAAAGAGTGCTCTGAAAAGGAAGCTTGAGGTTACATTGCATTCTCCGAGAAGGAGTGATCTATTCTATATTAGAGTGAGTTGACTTGTTTATTTTGATAGGGGATTTTATCCCCTTGTGAAATAAACAAAGTCTAATCTAATGTTGAATTTGACATAGGCTCTAAGAAGTGTCCGGGACTTCTTAGAGTGCGGTCAAATCAACATTAGAGCTCTATGGTAAATTTGATCTGCATGTGAGGAGATGGACATCAACAAGGATAACTTTTCTATGATGAAGAAATAACCAAGAAATCAAGTCAACCATTGAAGAAGTCCCAAACAGCATTTAAGAAGTCCCTGAAGAAAATTGAAGGCAAGAATACAAGTCGGCCTAGAAGAAAGAACAAGTCTGCCCCAGCTAAGAAGACAAGTCGGCCTAGAAGAAAGAACAAGTCTGCCCCAGCTAAGAAGACAAGTCGGCCCTATCAATTGTACAAGCCGGCCCCATTGAGGAAAAACTCAAGTGGAATGAAGAATATACATAGAGTGCTCTCACACTTCATTTTTCATCATCACAACTTCAACTCTTCTCTCTCCACTTGTACGCACCTCCAAAGAAGGCCTAGCAAAGGCAAGAAGAAGCATAATTTTTGGGTTCTCTCATTCTCTCTAGGTTCACTACCCTTGTTAGGGTTTCTTGTGAAAGAGGCAAACTTCTCATGTGCTAGGCTTCATCTTCATGAATGGTATTGTACTTGAATTGGATTGATTTCTTCTAAGAAAAGTTGGCTGGGTTTTCCCCTCTTGGGTTTCCCAGGATAAAATCTTTGTGTCTCTTGTGCATGGTTATCTTTCAATGATCCTTGTTTTATTTAAGTAAATGTTGAAATTTTCAAGTGTATAATTATGCAATGATAAAAGTGGGATGATAAGCATTAGGACATAATTATCACGATCTGAAAATTGTACTGCTAAGTTAAAATTCAACATATAGTTTGTGTTTTTTTGTTGTCTCAGAGAACTAGAGCATATTAGATGAGAAGACCTTATGTACTGTTCTTATTTTTGGACATACTCTAACAGAAGCTCTTATTTTTGTTCTGAATCTAGAGACCTCTTCCTCGGAAAAGGCAGGGTGATATTTTGATGTGAAAGTAGATATGATAAATGCTTCATTGTATATACAGAATGTAATTTCCTTTTAATAAATGAAATTACGAAAAAAAATCCATGGGTTTTAAAAAAAAATTATAATGAAAATCAACCTATAACTTATAAGTAGTAATTTAAAGCTTCTTCGACCTATAACCTATCAAATATCACATCCTACTTAACATTTTGTTCCCTATATGAAATGATCATTTTCCAAGCCTGCAAACATTATATCTAAAGTTTAAATCTTGAACACTTTCTCTAGGCCATTATTTACATTGTCTTTCATGACAAAACTCGCTACACTAAACTTTGTCCTTTTTTCTATACCCTAGCATTAATTTCACCCTTGGTCAAAATATAATAGTATTCAACTTACGCTAATATCATTAATAGTTTCTCAATATAAGATAAGATAATTTTATCAATGTCCAAAGATGACCACAAACAGGTCAATGGGACTGTTAAGTACATCAGCGTCAATATGACGTGGGAACACAAAGGCCACCCCTATAAAAGCAAGATAAACACAAATCTAATCTAGAATCTAAAATCAAAGAGCAGAACACAAAGCTATGGTGCAGATAGAAAAGTGCTACCAGTGCTAAGAACTAAAACCATAGGAAGAATCTCTCCCATGTGGGTACACAGAAGGGAACCTCAATGCCCCCCAGTGTCATCACCTGAGGATTGGGAGGAGGAGGGACAGCTTCCCTCACCTGAGCCAGGGATCTCAGTGTCTATATCTCTCCTAACATCTGAGGTCGTAGAGAGGAAACTCCTATTAGATGACTGGCAGGGATAGCTAGAATAGCTGGAAACATTGCTCTGTAGTGTGTCTTGCTATCTAGACTCTAGACAATGACCCTCTGTCAGGATCTAGAGGCAGTCAACTATCTATTGGTGTTGTGTGAACTATCTCAGGATCCGAGAATTTTTTACAAATATTTATCCCATGTTCTATTCCCCTCTTTAGGTTTGCCCCATATCACTAGTGACACTAAAGTGACCAAGGTTATCTCAAGCAACCCTTTTGATAAATTCCTCAAATCAAGGCTCTGAAGCTGAGAGTGGAACATATTCCCAAGAAGACTCAAAACCTACATAGGAACAAGCAAAAGACAACAATCAGACCGTCTAGAGGCCAAAAGGATCTCCATAACCAAACTCCAATAAGGACTCGAATCCAAAGGAGGAGCAAACATCCCATTCCACAGTGGGTAGTTTGAAATTGAATTAAGTTGTAAATAGCACAACCAGGGAGGAAAATTAACCAACGTTTAAGTTTTAACCCTATTCAAACAAGATAGAATGCAAAACCAGAGTTTGGGCAGCCAAAAGTTATCCATGCCATGCAGAGGAGTTTGGCATGTGGACAACGAAGAAATCTTAGGAGAATTCAAGGTAATGAAGTGAATGTAAAATTGTGTGAAGGAGAAAGTACAGTGACAAAAACAAACAATAGAAATACACCATAAGGCACTCAATGTCCTATCCTAAAGTTATACTCTTGTATCAATGAATCAACTAATTACAGCTTCAATTGCCAGAGATAATGAAAATGTAAAGTGGTGGCATTGTTTATACACCTACCCAACAGGGGGTGTATATTGTCTATTCACATACGATGTTGTGATGAACATAAATACCATTATATTAGTTCTAATAGTTATTATGACTTACGGTTGCAACCCTTATCCTAGAGGTGCACCTTGGGCACTATATGAGGGGTCTTCTGGACTAACTTTTATTCATTCTTGTAGCATTCATCAATCATTTATTATTTTTTCTTCTAGCATATACTTATGGGTCTTTGTGCTCTTTTGCAATGCTTGCTCAGTTTATGAACCATTTGGTTCATAACAAATGTCTATCAATACAATAATGATGAAGCCTCAATGGGATTCAATTAAGAAGGCATCTCCGAGCTGAAGATCTAGGGAGAAGTCCAGGAGCAGCTCAAGAATGTCCACAAGAAGTCAAGAAGTACATAATGTTACAACATGTATTTATACACAATATATCAGTTACATCCAGTTGAAAACCATCATTGCCACTTATCAATTGTTGGACAAACTATGACAGTGGTCACTTGGTCTTCCCAGTCAATTGTTTCATCATGAGCTGAGTCAACTATCAAGGTTGAGACTATGTCATATGTCTACTGTTGAATAGCCTTGTTGATGGAGATTTTGACTCGATGGTGTTAGCAATCATTCAGACAAATTTCATTGTGTCAAAGTCAGTATAGTCCGACCCAACAAAGTATCATGCCAAAAAGGAAGTTCCAACCTCTACTCTTATCAACCCTCATCCATGGAAAGCAAAGGGTACTCATTATTGAATCACTAAACAATTGTAGACATTGTGTCTTCACTAGGTCCAGAGTGTACCACTTGGTCTGATGTGCATATTGCCCACGTTCATGATTCAAAACATCGATATGTTTGATTTCAAGTGTTTTTGACATGTTCATCCGTGATAGGGTTGATTTATATCGGCACAAGATGTACCGGGTTGAGGCTAATTTGCTAAGATATTGTTAGAGGTTCAAGCAAAGGTGGAGGGTATGGATTCAGCGATTTGACGTTAAAGACTAGATGCAAGCCTAAGTACAAAGGTAATTCAAGTACAAAGTGCTCTCTTCTCCGGCTCAAATAATGATATTAGGTCAATAATGAAGTGGTTTGATCCTTTGATGTGGGATTTTTAATCTATCCTATAAAATATATAGCCAAAATGTACCTTTGAATTTGAACTAACATAGCATGTGATGTATGTCATATTTGTTCTTATAATCATGTTGTTGCCAAGTCAATGTGTCCTAGACCTGTAAATGTAACTTTTGGGTACTCTAAATGAATTATTTTGTGTTTTCATGTTCCATGGCTTGTTGTGGAGTTGTTGTTGAAGTATAACGAGAAGAATGTTCTATTGTCTGAATCAACTAGGACAATTGAACTGACTTCCACTCGAAGTTCTATTATAGAATCAACTAAAAGTCAAAACCTTGAAAATGAATTAATTGATTGCAATGAAAGCAATAAAAGGACTTCTCCTACACAAGAAGCTTGTTGTCCTAATTGAGTAACTAAGACGATTGAAGTTGTCGTTGTTGATCTAGGTAATGTGTCTTATTCAAGAAAGACTCAAGGCCAGAAACAACAAGGAAATGTTGCACTAATGGCACGTGTGCTAGAGGCATGTGATCTTAAGACATGCAGATGTGCATGATCAATCAAAATGGGAAAACACTATGGTTGGTGAGTATGGTCCCTTGATAAAGAATCAAACTTGGGACCTAGTTCCTCGATTGCAAGGCAAGAATGTTTTCAATGAAAGTGGATCTGCAAGACTAAGTTCATGTCAGCTAGTGTTGTTGAGAGACATAAGGCTCAACTGATAGCAAAGGGTCTTTCTCAATAAGTATATGTCAACTACACGAAGACCTTTACTCTTGTAGCATAGTTCTACCTGTTGCTTTATATGTAGATGACTTGATTATCACTACGATCTAATTATGACTGTGAAGGAGAAGCTGAAGGAGAAGCTGAAGAAGACCTTTGAGAAGGCATACTTGGGTTTGCTACATTTCTTTCTTAGCATCCAAAATATGCAATTGGATGATGGTATCTTCATTTCTCAACC
This sequence comes from Larix kaempferi, assembly GCA_027924585.1. Classification (NCBI taxonomy): domain Eukaryota; kingdom Viridiplantae; phylum Streptophyta; class Pinopsida; order Pinales; family Pinaceae; genus Larix; species Larix kaempferi. The sequence goes on from BSBM01000236.1 coordinate 2,057,855, forward strand.
TAAGTATACATTGGATCTCTTGAAGAGATTCATGATGGAAGACTGCAAGTCTTGTTCTACTCCGTTTTAGTCAAGAGTGAACCTGGCTAAGGACTACAATTCTTCAAAAGTCGATGCTACAATGTAAAGACAACTTGTTCGTGATCTTATCTATTTAACTCATAGTTGACCTGACATTTCCTTTTTTATTAGTTGAAAAGTCTAGTTCATGTAAGATTTGGAGGAGAGTCATTTGAAGATCGCAAAGAGGATTGTTAGGTATTTCAAAGGGTACATATCAGCTTGGTATTAAATAGCACAGCCAAAACTTCACTCAATTTCTAGAATATACTGATTCAAACTAGGCAAGTGATGGAGATGATAGGAAATCGACTTCCGACTATGTGTTTCATCTTGGATCTAACCCAATTAATTGGTAATACAAGAAATTGAAGGTTGTTTCCCTATCCACTATTGAAGTTGAATACAAAGACATAGTGAATGCTATGACAAAGGCTGTGTGGATTCACAACCTTATGGGGGAGCTCAAATTTCTTTCTATGGAATCTCCACTATATCATATTGTGAGTTGCGGCAATCAAAATGCAATATAAGTGGCTACTAACACTGTTGCTCACAACAACATGAAAGTTTGAAACATGTGGAGCTTCATGCACACTATATGAGATAATTAATCCAAGAGAATGTGGTGTCACTTGTCTACTAAAGCACAGATGATTTTTACAAAGCCATTGATTGAAGCTAAATTTATGAAACTTTGGTTGTTGCTTGGGATACAGTGTGTTGTCATTACAAGGGGGGTGAGAAATAACCAGCATAGGTCCATCTTAAACCCGTATCTATCAAGCACCGAGAGGGATCCAATTTCTTGAGGTGTATTTCTTTTTTAAAATTTAAACTCAAGAAATTTGGTCTCTCTTGATTGATAGATCCGGGTTTAAGTTTTAAGTTTTTATTTTATAAACGAACATCTATTTTTTAATTACTTTTTATAATATTTTATTTTATGAACCAACATGGATTTTTTTTAAATACTTTCCATAATTTAATTTATTATTTTATGAGCCGACATGAATTTTTTTAATTATTTTTGCGTCGAGAGGCGCTCTACAGCCCAGTATGAGGGAGATCTTGTAATATGTGTCGAGTGTTTGTCGAGTTTGTCGAGTAACAAAATAATACAAAGTAAACAAAAAAGAATAATACGAAGTAAAAAGTAATAAATATTATGTCGGCCATAAACAAAAAAGAATAATACAAAGTAAAAAGTAAATATGAGACTTAAACTAGATACTTCAGAGCTTAGGATTAGGTGGTAAATATTATGTCGGCCATAAACAAAAAAGAATAATTCAATGTAAAAAGTAGATATGAGACTTAAACTAGAGACTTTACTTTTTATTTTTAATACAAAGTAAAAAGTAAATATGAGACTTTAGAGTGTTTGTCGAGTAACAAAATAATACAAAGTAAACAAAAAATAATAATACAAAGTAAAAAGTAATAAATATTATGTCGGCCATAAAAAAAAAAGAATAATACAAAGTAAAAAGTAAATATGAGACATAAACTAGAGAGTTTGGAGCTTAGGATTAGGTGGCTCGGGTATTGCACTCAAGGAGCTATTCAAGGAGAGGTTTGCACCTCGGGAGATTTGATCCCTCTCGGCGCTTGATAGAGCCTAGGATTTGGATCTAGGCCGGTGTTAGTAATAAACGTTACATCACGATGTAACGTTACATCACACACGTTACAACATCTCCCCCATACTGGGCTGTACAGCACCTCGTTTCACTCGGTGCAATAATGTCACGTTCTAAATCACTGATGAGTTGTGTTGACGAGCAGAGGTTAGAAACTAGGGTTAAACCCAACTTTGGAGTCAAAGTGACTTTAGAAGGTCATTGGATAGTCGACTATATTGTTGACCAGTTGGACTTGACCAATTAAAGTGGTCCTGACCAAGTTGAGTAGCCAACTAGGCACAAAAGAAGGCCGAAAATGCAGATTTATCTAACTGGTTTGGGGCTGACATGGATGATCTAAGTTGACCATATCAACCTAGATTTAAGGAAATTGGTTAAGGGTTCAAGTATATATAGATGATCTCTTATATCAATCTATCATGCATTCAATCTTGTGATGTCACATAATCTTAATTGTGCTTCAATGATAAACAGTGTTTCTTTACACTACCTAACTCTTCTTGGATTCTCGGTTATCTACTACAATACTCATATTTTCCAACAGTAAGCCAAATTAATTAAAGTCCCCCACCCATAAAATGCTAGAAAACAAAAAATTAGAAAAGAATAATCTTGATATATAAGTATACAGCACGTGTCATGAGTCATTACTTATTATCATGTAACGATGCACTTTTGTTTTTCAACAAATAAATGATTTTATCCATTCTGCGGATCAAACGAGAAAAAGAAGAAAACAATAACCTCCTTATGTAATACTTCTCCTAGATACAAAATAGATAATGTTATTATTGGCCATTTAAAATAATTCAATACAAATGATTTCCCAATCACAACCACAAATTTCAAGAACGATCAACCAAGAATAGAAAGAGGTGGCAGAAATCAATGAAACAAATGTAGAGAAGGTAGCCACATTAGAGTAGATTCAACTAGATATGACTTCCACAACAAGAGTAGTCTCAAAAATTAAATCAAGGATCAACGCATCAGCGAAAAGGTGGATATAGATATATAAGATGGCATCAAAACACTCGAATTTCTTATCATGACCTAAAATTCAATGAGCTTGGAACTCTTTGTTTCCCTCCCATCATTTCTGATTAGTCGAAAATTTATAAAAACTAAATAACTTTATATTTTCCAGTTGGTGGGAATAAACCTTCTCTGTGGTTATGCAATTCTTTTTCCATAAGAGATAGACTAGCAGGACTTGTACAGAGGAATAGGTGTAAAGCCTGTTCTGGCTTGTCTTCCAATGCGAGTATATCCTAGTGTGTCAATGGGACATCAATTGTTGAAATATAGTAAGATGCAACATATTGCAAGCTTCTCATGGGAAGCCATTTTTACAGCAACTATATGTTTACTATAGGATCTCTATTTTTCAAGAAAATATTGTTCAAAAAGACAGGAATGTGATACTGTTATAATACAGATAGATCACACGAATCCATTTGTTTCCATTTTTTGGATTTTGAAAATAATTTGTTCCAACCCATATCTATTATAGAAATCTTTTTCAATGAAAAATACCATAAATGAAATGGCAATTAAATCCTGCAGTATGAAGAAATTTATGCTTTCACATTTGCAAAGTATATGACTCATTACACTGAAGCCTGTGTATTGTGCTGCGTATAAAAATGGTGCAACTCCTGTCAAATTGTATTCTTGAATCATGAAAAATAAGAATACCAAAATATGACAAGGTAGGAACAAGGAGAGAATACCAAAATATGACAAGGTAAGAACAAGGAGAGAATACCAAAATATGACAAGGTAAGAACAAGGAGAAGCCTACAAGCATGGTGTGTAAGATCTACTTCTACAGTCATATAAATGTATTTAAGTGTCAATGCTTATTGATTTATCTATTTCCCAGGTTGTTTGAAGATCAAGAAACTGAAAACAGATTGCATACGAGATAAACATATTACATTGAATTTGAATACAGCTGACTTTGTTATGTATTAAGCTGTACCCTGGGGTTGCTAAAAAAAGGAGAGAAAACCGTACATTTTAGCGATCTTAATTTGCCCTGCCCTAAACAGTGCTTCTTACCATTTAACGCCCATAATACCCCCCACGTCTGTTAGATTCATCATAAACTTTACATATTATGGCAAGTAGGCTGGTCAGGTATTTAGAGAACCTGCTAACAATTTGCAATAAGGCAATCCACCGCATTTTTTCCACAATAACAGTCACTGAAACGTAGTATTGGGTCATATTGCGTTTATTAAATCCTTCACAAATCTGGTTAAAGCAATTACAAGATTTATTATGAAGGGCATTTCGCTAGGGGAGGCATATATAAATTTGATTTATCGTTCCTTATTTCCTTGGCGAACTTGGGGAATGCGAAAAAACATGACCTGACCTGGTATTCATGGACATTGAGATGTCGGACTTGTTGCTGTTGCCACGATTGCCCCGATCTCACTGCTGTAACAGCCCTGGTAAGCAGCCGACTTGCCGACCCTCTCACCATTTTATTTTTCTTCTTCTTTTCTAAAACACGGATGGAATCGATCCCTCGGCCTCCGAAGGCCTCTCTGCAATGGAGTGTTAGACAGGGAAACGGGCCTAATCGAACAGTCGCCAAGAACTCCCGGTGTAAATATGGGAACCTTCTCTCCTCCCTCGTTGCTTTGTTTTGTTTAATGAAGCGGAGCTCTTAGGGGTCATTCAAAGCCCTCGGTTCCGGTTCCCTAGGTTTCGGTCTTTCCAAAAATACTATTTAGTAGGCCAAATTCCACCACTCTCGTAAACTAGACAGATTGACTTGATTGTTCAATATTGACCAATACTTTAAGATTCATGGAAGAAAAAAAAAGTTTCGGAAGTTTGTTTCATTAACCATTTTCATTATGCAGGTGAAGAAAGTACGTTTACTTTTATTTTGGAAATTAATTTAAATAGGGTAAAAATTATGCTTTTGATCTTTTAAGTTAGGGTAATGAAGAAATTACGTTTACTTTTATTTTGGAAATTAAGTTAAATAGGGTAAAAATTATGCTTTTGATCTTTTAAGTCAGGGTAATGATCTCTTTATTAGTCCCTCCTTGCCTTGGGAGGGACTTATATAGTAATCTGTTTGCATCGATGTGTGGATTTTGAGCATCTCCACACTTTTTATCATTGATATGACTTATTTGTAATTCATATGAACATTTTCATAGTTTAATATTTGAAAAAATAAAATTGTTTGCTATTTGGAGTCATCTTGTGATTTAAGATGATATTTCTTTAGCTTTTCAATTAGTTGTATTATTTATTTTGCGTAGTTTAAAAGTTCTACAATTTCAAATGGAACAAACTTGATTTTTCTGGTACTATTTTGAAAAATACTTGTTACAACTCTCAAACTTTGGAATTTTGGGTGCCCCAGGAGTTTTTTTATGGTATTGAATCCATTTCTACTATCAAAATTGTCATTAAAACACAATTAAATTCAGATTTTGCAAAATAAAAAATGTTGGATTTTGATAAAAAACCCTTGTCTAGGACAAATTGTCGAATTTTTAGACAACTGCTTATTTTTTCATCTGTTGTAGACACCATAAATTAATGTCAAAAATTTCTAAGTGAAGTTATGCCAGTGGCTTGGTGTCTGACACTTATTTAATAGCTTATTTAATAATAGCTCTAATAGCTATCTCATCAACTCTTATATGCCATGATCAAGACTTCAAATACCAAGACCTTGACTAGGTGCACCTATTACAACTTGGGCCTCACTTCCTTTTATCTTTACCTGCCAGGACCTTGACTAGGTGTATTTATCAACCTCAACCTCACCCTCACCACCATTTATCCCCATCGCTTCACTACACCTTTGATCCTATCTATCTTGAGCCATAAGCAACGGTGGGAAAGGTGACTCCAACCAAAAGCAATAATCCATAAACTTATCAGTGTTGCTTACTTTGCATTTTCTACTAGCATGGTCCAGTGGTTGTAACCTGAAGCTTACAATCTGAAATCAATCATTCGAATAGTTGTAGGGTTCATCTAGTCGATTTTGTTGAAGCTACAAGAGCAATCGTGATACTTCCGGAGCTAAATTGGGGTGAAGCAGAGTAGTGGCAAGCTGAAGCTCTTTAAGCTTCTTCCTCTAGTATGTTTGTTGCTCTCCCTTTTGTCTTTGGTGGTTGTTTTGCCCTACTAAGATATAGCATATATACAAAACAAACAGACAATATCAGGGTGGATTTTTTTAAGCTTCTTAATGCATGCTAAATGTTTCACTTGAAATTAACACTATTGAGGAGACTAGTGGCATGCCATTTTTCCCCTCGACTAGGTTCGTACCAAAACATTTTTATAGTGATATACTTGCTATTATCACTAGCAGCTTGTAAATCTCTTCAAGAGACTTTGGAATTGGGTGATTTGGATTGATGAAATGACATGAGATACGATGTTGAAAGGAATTCATGATAAGTTGGGCATGGAACGTTAATGAGGGCACACATCTTGGATTTGAAAGGTAAGATCTGAAGGTAGGATCCACAAAACATTATCTTTAGTAAAGCACTAAAAATCAGTAGAGCATGGTTCAACCTTTTACTATGAGGTACCTCCGTCAAACAACCCAACAAAACCATATTCTCGTACCTTAGACATAAAAACCCAACAATTGCGTCTTTTAGACAACGAACTACCTACTCTTACCTAATTTGTTGTAGCAGAGCCGTAGTTTCATGTTTCCCTATAAGCCTACTGAACTGCAACTCCTCTTATCATACATTCCCACAAGAAACCACTTCAATTTATAAAGCTCCCATCCAAGGATAGAACAAATACCCAATAACAGTTATCACAACAGTAGCAGAGCCCAGGTTGTATAATCCAAGCCTCCCCACCTTGAACTTTGAAAACAAATGGTGGTTTAACATGGAACTCAACAACTAGTGAATGCAGTGCCTTAGATTGTGAATCACTCTCTCACGAGGACTAAAGAGCTAGAGCATCAACTAACTAGTCAAGTATAACTTGGCCCTCAAGGGCTTTCTATGTTATACAAAGTGCAAGTCGTCTTTCAATTCTAGGATCCATTTTGCAGCATGGCCAAATAGAGTAGGTTTAGATAGTAGGTAGTGCAGTGGATCAAACTTACAAACAATGTTAGTTTTTAGGATTTTTATGAGGTACACTAGTTAGGATTGCCAAACTTTTATTGATAGTAGCAAATTTTTGAAATAGAACAGTGGCAAATTTTTAAAATAAAATAATTTATTTGATTACTCACTTGGCTCCAAAATAGATTTTGGCAAGTAAGAAGAAAATATATATTGTTCTTGAATTTGTCACGGGAGGTGAATTGATGACCAAACCACTCTACTGTAATTATTTGCCTTTCCTATATTGAGACTAACAATAATCTTCCTTTACTATATGCAGTTGTATAATAACAAACTAGAAGATGACCAAACAAGATGGTATTTCTAGTAAATTATTGATGTTGTAGGATACTGGCACAACAAGGATATTACCACATAGATTTGAAGGTATATATACATACCTAGTGAAAACTACAATACCAATGAAGTATAAAGATTCTAAGCGTTATCCATTAAGTTTGACAAAAACATTGATTGTTGAAAATGAATTGTTCAACATATAGAAATGTGGAACTTTATGAACACTGTTTATGGAAGCTAGAGTTTCCAAGAAGTGTTTGAAAGTTGTCCAGATGCTTGCTTGGACATTTACATTTTTGGCTAATTTTGATTAAAGTTGTAGATAGGTCCTTTGTGCAATGTTATTTCTCCATAGGCATCTCTCTGTCAAACTGTTAATTTATGCTTGTTCTCCTATGCGAATAAAATCTATAGAGACAAAGTGTTTACCTTGATACTGTTTGAGCTTCACTTAGTATGCTTTTAGATACACAATTACAGTTTATCCGGTATCAAAACCCAGTCCATGCTAATCATTGTAAATTCTATTGATCCTAGAGTCAACACCTCCACCACTATCTATAGAGACAACAACAATTCTTGTACCAAAGGAAGGAATAGAGCCTATTCCATAGCGAGCATTCCTTTCATATCAAACTCGAGACCCAACCCTTTGTTCATTCCCAAATCGAAACCCAAGAGACATTACTATCGAAGAGCCATGCAACAGGCCACGTAATCCCGCAACTATTTGTAGATGTAATCGGTTCAAGTACACTTTACATACTAAATATCCATTCTTTGATAGATAAGTTACCAATTCCACATCATGATTTCTATATTGAAATTTGAAACTAATAAATCAGAGGATCCTTAAAATGATGACAGCGACAACAATAGGAGGAGACAAAAGACATGTGGCTAGGTTTCGTCCAATGTACACGGCTAGTGATGTATAGTGGGAGGAGGGTTGTGGCAGTAAGAGGAGGAGGGTGGGGACGTCTGGATATTTTCCTATTAAACATAACACTGCATGTCTACACAACATAACATTTAATGTAAATCATTGGGCGTGAACAACAATAAATGGAGATCATGGTTTTTGGCACTATTTTCGTAAAGTTATCATGTCCAACTATTAGGTGATAGGGCCACCACTTGATCTATGTAATATCTAGGTGGTGTTCGTGTGCGTACCATGGTCAAGCACCTTTTTCACCATGGTATTTGGAGTGTAGTCTCCAAGATGTAGCAAAATTGTAACTAAGACCAGGACAAAAGATTTTTAGTGCAATTTGCTTTCAGTTCTTAGAAAACAATTTCCTAAATTACCAATAGCTCATAACGAGCAATTCAATACAATATATGAATACAATGTATTTAGATTGTTTGATGTACATTTATGCATTTATGCCATTCGATACAATGATTTTACTAGATGTGGAATTTAATATTATAATATTTCAGAACTTTTGAATAGATATAAGGATGTAAGAAAATTTTGAATAAATTATTTAGTGCTTGTTTTGTTTTATAGAAAAAAGATTGGATCATTACACTTCACTGTGTTAAAGTTATAACATTATGAGACATTCTCTAGGTAAATCTTGTGTGTCAAGATTGGGCCTCATGTGTCGAGGCAGTGTCTTATAGGATCCTTAGTTGGATTCAAGAAACTTTGAGAAGAATCTTGAGTTGGACTCAATAATGGTTAAGCTGCATGTGTCGAGGCAATTGTTTTGTATGTCAAAGTGATGAGGTTGTACAGTCTTTCTAGTCAAGGCTAAGGTCTTGTGTGTCAAGACAGATCCTCATGTGTTGAGGTGGTGCCTCATGTGTTGAGGTGATGCTTTGCATGTCAAAGCATGTATGGTGTGTGATGTACTACTAACCATGGCTTAGCTATTAAGTCTACTCTAGACACTGACCACCTCTAGAATGAATTACTCTAGCATATAACCACTTGGAACGATAGTAGAACAATATGAACACGTCATTAGAAAAATATCCTTAGTATATTTGATATGATAATTAAGCTTGCACATGTGGACCATGCAGATAAGACAAGAGATAAAGATAAGATGTAAGATATGAGAGAATTTGAATTGCACATAAAATAATTAATTAAGAGAGAATTCGAATTGTTAAAATTCAGTGAAGACTTCAATAAATCAAGGGAGAACTCGAATTGATCACTACAGTGATGTTAACAATAAAGAATCAATTAAGAGAGTTAATTAAGTGATAACAAAGAATATCTAGTTAACTAAGTGTTATTGCATGACAACACTTATATTAAACTAAACGACGACACTTATGTTAAATTAAAGATGACACTTGCATGATGACACTTAAGTTAGGCACCTAACTAAGTGGGCAAGCTTTCAGTTAAGTGGTGAGTTCATCCTAAAACTTAGTTCAGTAAGTTAATGCACTGCATGAGAAGTGGGGCGCACTTCTTCGTGTAAGATTGATGCATCTAGATGGAGGGCGAATTCATCCTAAAGTCAAAAGATAAAAATAGAAGCCGATGCATGTGAATAATATATAAATATGATATACAGGATTGTTTAATTCAATGTGAAGCGAATTCTCTTCTCTCTTGAAGGCAATGCACTTCTCTTTGTGTAGGATATTATTCCGAGTCTCTCTTATTTATCTTTCTCTTGCTCTATAATTGCATCAGGGTGCTTGATGTAATATACATTCTTTTCTATCTATCAATATACTAAGGAAGGTTTTCTTGGGGTTTTCTCCCTCAAGTCATAGAGGGTTTCCCTAGGGTAAATTCATGTGTCAAATGTGATTGCTTATGTGTATGGTTGTTATTTGATTTCACGTACTATTGCAACTCCGAATTAAAGATAAAAAATTAACATGGTATCAGAGCTCAGGGCGTGAAAGAGCTAAGTTTAGAAATCAAGATTGAGCCTACATAGATCTTGAGTGTTCATAGTACTTGAAGAATTATGGCTTCAATCTCAATAAGATCGGAAGATCGTCTTGAAGGAAATTCGAACTTCAATACTTGGAAGGCCGGGATTCTAAATATCTTGGAAGAGCATGATTTGGATGGATATGTATCCAGTGTTATTTAAGAGCCTACTACTAATGCAGGGCGCACCAACTTCAAGAAGAATAAAGCCAAGGCAAAAAAGATTATTTATGATTCTGTGAAAGACAACTTGATGCATGTGATTACTCCAATGAAGAACGCGAGGGAATGCTTCAACACTTTGACAAATCTTCATGAGAAGAAAGCACCCAGTCAAAAGAGGGCATTGAAGAACAAGCTTCGAAATATGAAGACGGAAAAGGATGAAGTTGTGGCTTCCTTTTTCAGAAAGATCTCTCAAGTAAGAGATCAATTCATGAGCATTCGTGTGATGATCGGTGATGATGATCTCATTCAGACTGTTGTCGATTGTCTTCCATCCTCATGGGAGACACTCTTGGCTGCTGTAAATAGTTGAGAAGTGCAACCTAACTTTGAGAGACTGTGGCATGATTGCATATAAGAAGAAGGGTGAATCCAGAGCAAGTATATTTCCTCCAAAGAAGAGAACCTCATTCTTGTGGCACGGATGAAGAGAGGTAAGAAATCTCACAAGAAATTCTCTCATCAAAAGGAGAAGGATTTCAAGAGCTTTGATAAGTCTAAAGTTAAATGTTTCAATTGCAATAAGAAGGGCCATTATGAAATACAATGTCATTCAAAGCAAAGAGGAAAAGTTCAAGGGTAGGATTCATGCTTCTATTGCTACAGAAGATGTGTCGATGTATTTGTAACTTCGGAAGATATTCACTTGTATATTGTATTTGTACTTTATTATATCTCCAACGGAGATGTATTATTCCTCCGATTGGAAGTGTCGTCAGTTGTACTTGCAAGTGTCGCAAGTTATATTGTAAGTGTCGTAACTTATACTTGATGGGTTATTAGACCACCTTGATGGGGTCGGACCTGTATGATTCATGTGGGTTAAAGGGTTATTAGACCACCCTAGTGGGGTCGGCCCAGTCAACATTATGTTAAGTGGTTAAGTTGGGGCCGACCTAGTTAGAGTTAAAAGACAAGTGAAGTAGTGTATAAATAGAGAGTGTGTCTCTCTCATTTTACACATTCTCTCATTCACTCACTTCACATTAGTGAGAGAGAGGAGGAGTGCGCACTAGTGGAGGAGGAGTAGATACTGCAGTCATCTATCTCTTGGGTTTGATCTTTGTGATCTTTGTATTGGTGCTTATTCTATCTCTAAGGAATTTGCGGGTTTTTTCACCTTCTTGGTTTTCCCCGATGAAATGTTTTGTGTCTCTTGTCTCTTTTCTCTTATGCTTGATATGTTGTACATGTTGTTCTTTCAGTTAAGATCCTAGATCATATTGAATTAAATGTTGAAAAACTAACATGGTATCAGAGCTAGCCTGAAGGAAGACATGGTATGGCATTTATGACACTTGTTGCACTTGCGACAAATTGGAAGCTAGGGCTTGGTATAGTAAAAACCAGTCATTGTGGCACTTTCACTATAAATCCATTTTGGCAAAGGTTCAGGCTCTGAAACTTCTACAGGTCAAATATGAAATGCCCATGTACCTTGTGTCCGAAGGACAGCCTCAGATTCATTTTACTTTGTGAGATATGATCCGCACAAGTTAGGATTTTTGCCTCTTCCAGAATGTAGTCCTAAACAGGTGACCTAGGAAAAAGGGTCATATCTCGAGCTAGGAAGCTCCAAATGGAATTCCGTAAAAAGTGATAGTTAGGGCACGAAATGTAGTTTCACAGGTCCGGGTTTCAGAGGCCGAAATTGAAACAGTGACACGTGGCACGTCGTACAAGTTTGCTATACTATTTCATCCCATAAACAGGTCACATTGCAACACTTGGCATAACTCTCTCTCAGAGAATCCATTTGAGGTCAGATCTGTGGCATTGGAAAGATGACAGGTCAATCTATCAGGCTGAATTTACAAACCCCGAGGATCCAAAATTTCAAAGATACATCAGAAACAATATGGCATATATTTTTGTCCAAACAGAATTGGATTTTGAGCACCTTCATTTTTGGATCATCACTGCTGTGGGAAATTAAGGTTTCGGAGAAAGTTGGAATTTTTGAAATATGAGACCACGGTTGGATGCTCCTCCTCAAAATCAAAATTTAGAGACCAAGATCGAATTTTTTGGTTGGGCAGAACCCTAGGCATCATCAAACCCTAGTTCAGGATTTTGATCAGTAAGGTGGAAAATTAAGGTTTCTGCAAAAGTTGAAATTTTTGGAATCTGTGACCACAGCTGGATGCTCCTCAGAAAAATTGAATTTTAGAGCACAAGATCGAACCTTTTGGCTGGGCAGAACCCCGGGCATTATCAAACCCTAGTTCGATATTTTGATTAGAAGATCCGAAAGTTTCAAAGGCAATTTTGAGGGGTCAAATTTTGGAGATTTCAAAATTGAAGTATACCAGCTTGATCAGCTCAGCAAGGCGCATCTTTTCATCCAATCAGAAGTTTGAAATTCAAAGTTTGAATTTTTAGGGTTTCTCTGATAAACCCTAATCCAGCTCTAGATCCAGTTTCAGCAAATCAAAGTGGATTGAGTTAATCTTAGAAGAGAATGAATTAGACACCTGCATAAGTGAAGAAGTTCCAGTTCCAGAGGGAGATGAGGCTAAGACCTTACATAAGAAGGCTACAAGCAATCCCGACAGGTATGACTTGAAGAGATCCAGGTATGTTTCCTTATATCAAGTTAGAATCCTACCTTGTGTTAGGATCTGAGATAAGTATACTTTTGTATGATTGATAATGATTATCCATGAAGTTAGAAGTTTGAGTAATCATGGGTTTATGCATATTATTCTTCTTAATGAAGAGTCCTATGGTCATATAAGAATATGCATGAGTAAAAGAATACTAACGCTTGTGATAAATTACCTGTGTATGAAATGCCCATAACCATACATGTTTAAGATTATTTAGAATCATAATGTTTTGATAGTATTGAGATTATACTAATGCATGTATGATTATGTATGAGATCTTGAGGATGCCACTAGTGCACACTTAAGCATGCATAGTGGTCCAGGATGGATATAAGTTCAAAGACAGATAATCCAGGAAGCAAAGATCAAGAGGGAGCTCACTCCAGTAGTTCCTGCAAGGAAGCAAAGATCGAGAGGGATCTCACTCCAGTAGTTCCTGCAAGGAATCAAAGATCGAGAGGGAGCTCACTCCAGTCGTTCCTGCAAGGAAGCAAAGATCAAGAGGGAGCTCACTCCAGTAGTTCCTGCAAGGAAACAAAGATTGAGAGGGAGTCCATCCAACAAGCAAACAAAGATAAGTATTTGAATTGTCATTTCTTATTACTTAAATGATGTTGTTCAGTCATGTACATGTTCCTAGATTTAGGATGTATATTATTCATTTTAGAAAAGTTGCATTAATGAACAAGATACTACTAATATGCAAGTAATGGGTAAGTGGCCTATGGTTCTGTACAACATTCCATTGCTACTTATCTAGAATGAAACCTCTTTGCTGACATGTTGGGAGTTGTGCACACTCTTAACAATGTTCTGGTAGAGATGGAAGGCATCTAGAAAGTTACGGGATATGGATAAATGCTGTATTGAAGCATTGGCTAAGATAATTGCATGATTGTATGACATATGTCTTTATGTGTAATACTTTGTTCTAAGAACTATGAGAAGTTTCTAATCATGCAATTGAATTTGACTTGTAGGAAAGATTGTGTACAATCACCTACAAAAGAAGGACTACAACATTTGTTCCAGCAACGAAGTTCAAGAAAACTATCTATTGAAGATATTGAAGAATTTGAAGTTCACAGGATCAGGGATGCAGTAATGGAAGGATGCCATGATCGGGGAATACCAATCGATCATGAAGAATGACGTTTGGGATGTGGTCCCAAGACCAAAAGGGAAGTCTGTTGTGACTTCAAAGTAGATCTACAACATCAAGCATGCTGCAGATGTGATGAAATGGAAGATACACCAGATGAATGTCAAGACAGCTTTCTTGAATGGTGTAGTCGAAGAGGAAGTGTATGTGGAGTAGCCACTTGGTTTTGAGACACATGACAGGGATTCAAATGTGTGCAAATTGAAGAAAGCCTTGTATGGATTGAAGCAAGCACCTAGGACATGGTATGGCAGGATAGACAGCTTCCTGTCCAATTTGGGCTTTACCAAGAGTAAAGCAGATTCCAACCTTTACTACAAGGTTGAGGAAGGCAATCCAGTGATACTCCTATTGTATGTGGATGACCTGTTTGTGACAGGTGAGGATAGATTGATTGCCGACACGAAGAGGAAGCTTGCTGCCGAGTTCGAGATGAAGGACTTGGGCATGATGCATTACTTTCTAGGTATGGAGGTGGCAGAGTGCAGATGGAATCTTCCTTAGACAAGGGAAGTATGCAGTAGATATCCTGAAGAGGTTCAGGATGATGGACTGCAAGGCCATGGCCACACCTATGGCATCGAACCTGAAGCTATTGAGTGATGCTTCATCATAGTCAATTAATGTCACGGTGTATCGTCAGATGATTGGTTCCTTGATGTACCTGACGAACACGAGACCAAATATTTGCTTTGCGGTGAACACCTTGAGCCAGTTTCTGACAGATCCTAGACCTGTTCACTTGATTGCTGTAAAGCATATTTTGAGGTACCTGAAGGGTACGATTGATTATGGGCTCAAGTATGATGCGAATCAAAAGTTTAACCTGGAGGGTTATGTTGATTCATATTGGGCATGCAGTGCTACAGATAGGAAGAGCACTTCGGGGTGCTGCTTCAGTATAGGATCAGGTGTGATCTCTTGGTTTAACAGGAAGTAATCCTGCGTAGCACTAAGTACAGCCGAAGCAGAGTATGTCGCGGCGTGTTCGGCTAGTTGTGTGGCAGTATGGCTAAGGAAGCTACTGTCTGATTTATTTGATATCCAGTTGAATGCTACTTGTATCTATTGTGACAACCAGAATTGTGTGAAGTTGGCTGAGAACCCAGTGTTCCATGACAGGTCGAAGCACATCGAGATCAAATATCACTATATCAGGGATATGGTGCAGAGAGGAGCAGTGAAGCTCCTGTATGTTGCGACGGACGAGTAGATTGCAGATGTATTGACCAAGGTGCTGGCCAGAGTGAAGTTTGAGTACTTCAGAGAGAGGCTTGGTGTACTTCAGATCGAGGTCCCTTCCAAGGGGAAGTGATGAGTCCAGAAGACGCAGATGCACATGGGCTTTTATGACATGGTTGTAGATGTGTTCTCCCATGGTCGTGATGTAATTGCTGAGCCATTCTCGCATGGTGGTAGATGTGTTCTCCCATGGTGTAGATGTAAGGGCTGGAGCCATTCTCACATGGTGGCAGATGTGTTCTTCCATGGTGTAGATGTAAGGGCTGAAGCCATTTTTCACATGGTGGTAGATGTGTTCTCCCATGGTGAAAAAGTAAGGGTTGGAGCCTTCCCCAAATGGTGGTAGATGTGTTCTCCCATGTCGGTGGTGTAAGTGTTGGATGATGTGCATGTGGGTTGTGCTCCGTGGACGATGGGATGATTTGAAGAGGACGATGCTCCGTTTTCTGCTATGTATGATGATTGGGATGATCATGTGTGATGAACATCAGGAAGATGATCCAGATGATATGCATCAGGATGATGTTGTGACGATGATACGGATGATCATGCAATGATGATGTGCATTAGGACGATGTACTGTATGATGATGATCAAGATGATCATGAGTATCAGGATGATACTCTGTGGCCATGGACAGATTGTGCAGGTAGCATGTAATAGCTCCCTGGGAGATCCGATAGTCTGAGCTTGGATGCTCTTGCGAGGTTTTTCTACAGGTTGGCCGTGGACAGGTTGTGCAAATAAGCATATAATAGCGCCCTGGGAGGTTTGCAGATACTCTTGCTAGGTTTTGCCTATGGCATATAATAGCTCCCTGAGAGATCTGGCAAATGCTCTTTTGAGGTTTTGCTTGGGAGGACATATAATAGCGCCCTGGGAGATTTGCATATACTCTTGCTAGGTTTTGCCTATGGCATATAATAGCTCCCTGGGAGATCTGGCAAATGCTCTTTCGAGGTTTTGTCCTATGGCATGTAATAACGCCCTGGGAGATCCGATAGGTTGAGCTATGTGCTCGTAATCAGTCTTGGGATGCTCTTTCGAGGTTTTGCCTGACCACATGTAATAGCGCCCTGGGAGATCCAATAGGTTGAGCTGTGTGCTCGTAATCAGTCCTGGGATGCTCTTTCGAGGTTTTGTGGTGATCACATGTAATAGCTCCCTGGGAGATCTTGCTGGTCATGATTAGGCACATAAAGGATCCTGGGATACTCTTTCGAGGTTTTGTTGACGCACGTAATTAGTCTTGGGATCCACAGTATGGCCAGAGATGATGAAGACCTACAGGAGGCTAGGCCTACATCCAGCATGAAAAAGGGTTGGCTCTGTAGAACTTCCTATGACGAGAAGAATTGAGAGATAGCCTAGTGATCAAGATGACGAGTACAACAACAGTGACGATGATGCTCCGTGATCCAGTGACGATGATCCAGCTCCAGAATTGAAGACTTGTGCCTATCTGTATTGATGACCTGTGTCAAGAGAATACCTTCATAGTTAAGAGGGAGTGTTGATGTATTTGTAACTTTGGAAGATATTCACTTGTATATTGTATTTGTACTTTATTGTATCCCCAACGGAGATGTATTATTCCTCTGATTGGAAGTGTCATCAGTTGTACTTGCAAGTGTCACAAGTTATATTGTAAGTGTCGTAACTTATACTTGATGGGGTCGGCCCTGTATGAGTCATGTTGGTTAAAGGGTTATTAGACCACCCTAGTGGGGTCGGCCCAGTCAACATTATGTTAAGTGGTTAAGTTGGGGCCGACCTAGTTAGAGTTAAAAGACAAGTGAAGTAGTGTATAAATAGAGAGTGTGTCTCTCTCATTTTACACATTCTCTCATTCACTCACTTCACATTAGTGAGAGATAGGAGGAGTGCGCACTAGTGGAGGAGGAGTAGCTGCTGCAATCATCTATCTCTTGGGTTTGATCTTTGTGATCTTTGTATTGGTGCTTATTCTATCTCTAAGGAATTTGCGGGGTTTTTCACCTTCTTGGTTTTCCCCGATGAAATGTTTTGTGTCTCTTGTCTCTTTTCTCTTATGCTTGATATGTTGTACATGTTGTTCTTTCACTTAAGATCCTAGATCATATTGAATTAAATGTTGAAAAACTAACAAGTTGGACCTACAAGAAAGAATTCATCCGATGATTAAGAACCTAGGAAGGAGTACTATCTTGTCTTGACCCTTTCCGGATCCATTACCACTAGTGTTGAGACATTGCTTGTAGATAGTGGTGCATTCAAGCACATGACTAGATATAGGAATGCTATCACAGATCTAAGGGAAAAGAATTTTTCCTGTAAGGTGGAGCTTGGAGATAATACCACCTATTCAATCCAAGGTATTGGATCCACTTCCTTTCAGTTGGATTTAGGAGATGTACTGCATGTGAATGAAATTATGTTTGTCCATGGATTGAAGAAGAACCTCCTGTCTATTTCGGTTCCAGAAGATAAAGTATTCATATTTATCTTTATGGACAACAAAGAGATTATGTGGCCTAATCATGAAGACTTGAACTTTGCATCAGTGATTGGAGTTAGAGAGGGAGGCCTCTACAAATTTCCTGGAAAGCTTATTCAAGCCACGATCCATGACATAGTCAGTCCGTGTGAGTTGTGGAATAAAAGGCTTGGTCATATCCATTTCAAAGCGCTACCTGGATTGCAGAAGATGGTGAAATGTATGCCCATATTTAAATATGAATTTTATAGTGTTTGTAAAGGTTGCGCTCTTAGAAAAAACATTAAGAAGAGTTTTCCAAGTAGTACCAATAGATCCAAAGGGATTATTGAATTGATTCATTCTGATCTATGTGGTCCTATGCATGCACCATCCTTGAGTGGTTACTTGTATTATGTGCTTTTCATAGATGACTTCTCTCGCAAGTCATGGGTTTGTTTTCAAAAAGCAAAGAGCGAAACTTTCAACAAGTTTCAAGAGTTTAAAGTATTGGTTGAGAATCAGTCTGGAAATCACATTCGTGCTTTGAGATATGATAATGGAGGAGAGTTTGAGTCCCATGACTTCAATTACTTCTGTCGAGATGCAGGAATAAAAAGACAACTGACTGCCCTACAACCCGCAACAAAATGGGGTTGTTGAAAGAAAGAATAGAACAATATGTGAGGCTACAAAAGCCATGATGTGTGATCAGGATCTGCCCACATCCTTATGGGCAGAAGCCTCCAGCACTGCTGTTCATATTCAGAATAGAAGCCCTCATGCTATCTTGGGAGAAAAGACTCTTGAAGAGGTTTTCACTGGTGAAAAAACAGATATTGAACACTTGAAGATTTTCGGTTGTCCTATTTACATTCTCATACCAAAAGAGAAGAGGACAAATATGGATCCATCTGGAAAGAAGGAAACATTTGTTGGATATAGTAAATCCTCCAAATCCTAAAGAATCTATGTTCCAAGACAATGAAACATTGAAGTCAGCAGATATGTAACATTTCATGAAGAGGCTGCCTTCAAGTGCTCCAAAGATATTCAGTGTAATTCAAACAAGGAGGAGCATGATACTCCTATGATGGAGGATCCAATTTCTGATTCTCCACTTTAAGATGGTGAGAGGGAGAAGCCAGAAGAGTCCATAGATCTGCTTGATCTTGAAGAACCAGAAGATTTGATAGAAATATCACTTGATCATCCTCATGTTAAGAGGATATATGCATGGTGTCGAGACATTCTACAAGAGGTAGAAAAGGATGGAGCACCTCCAGGCTTATCTAGAGAGGAAAGATATTTTCAGGATATGTAGCACGGATGAATCACATTAGTGATTCAAAACCATCTACATATGAGGAAGCCTCTAAGTAACAAGTATGGAAAGATGCCATGGCAGAAGACTACAAATCTATCACGAAGAATGATGTGTGGGAACTGATTCCTAAACCTGACAAGAAGTCAATAGGAACTTCCAAGTGGCTTTATAAAATCAAGCATGTAACTGATGGAAGTATTGAAAAGTATAAAGCAAGATTTGTGGCTCGTGGCTTCTCACAGAAAGAAGGGATAGACTATGATGAGACATTCGCTCCTGTGGCCAAGTACTCTACTATCCGAACCATAAATTCCCTTACTTTAGTTTTGGGTTGGAAACTTCAATAGATGGATGTGAAGACTGCCTTCCTCAGTGGTGAGGTTGAGGAAGAGGTTTACATATAGCAACCTGAGAGGTTTGTAGTTCATGGGAAGGAGTCCCAAGTATGCAAAATTAAGAAATCCTTGTATGGGCTTAAGCAAGCCCCGAGGGCTTGGTATTCAAGCATTGACAACTATCTTCCAAGCTTGGGCTTCTCCAAAAGCGAAGCTCACCCCAATATGTACTTCAAATTTGTGGATAACCAACCATTGATATTGGTTCTCTATGCTGATGAATTGTTCCTTAATGGAGAGGAGCAACAAATAGCTCGGTGCAAGCAGGAGCTCACTTCTGAGCTCGAAATGAAAGACTTAGGTCTCATGCACTATTTTCTTAGTCTAGAAGTTTGGCAAAGGAAATATGAGATATTTCTTTCTCAAGGAAAGTACACAGTTGATGTATTTCGTAGATTTGGTATGATGGAATTTAAGTCCATGTCTACTCCAATGTAGTCAAATCTAAAGAAGATACATGAGTCATATTCCGGATCGGATCTAGTGTATCCTACCATGTATAGACATCTCATTGGTTCCTTGATGTATTTGATACACAGTCGACCAAACATATCTTATGCAGTGAGTTTATTGAGTTAGTTAATGTCTCAGCAAAGACATAGACATTGGGTTGCTCCCAAGCATGTGCTTAGATACCTTCGAGGTACTATTGCTTATGGACTCAAATATGCTTCTAGTGGTGGAGTGATGTTACTTGGATATGCCAACTCTGAATAGGGTGGTAATATTGTGGACCAAAAGAGTACATCCGGATATTGTTTTAGCTTGGGATCAAATATGATCTCTTGGTCCAATAGGAAGTAGGGCTACATATCCCAGAGTACTACAAAAGCAAAGTATATTGCAGCTAGTACCACTTGCCGAGAATATGTGTTGCTTAGGAAGCTACTTGTTGGGTTGTTTGGTGAAGCTTGAGACTACTGCCATTCGCTCTAACAATCGGAGCCGCATAAAAGCTCTTAGAAAACCCTGTGTTTCATAATAGATCGAAAACACATTGAGATGAAGTATCACTACATCATAGACATGGTCCAGACAAGTGCCATAATACTTTAGTACATTGCTACTGGAAAGCATATAGCATATATGTTGACTAAGCCTCTATCGGTGACGAAGTATAGATACTTCCAAGACAAGCTTGGCATGGCAGAGAGTGCCTCCCTCACTGAGAGGGAGTGTTAAAGTTACAACAACACGAGTCATTCTCTAGGTCAATCTTGTGTGTCAAGATTGAGGCTCGTGTGTCGAGGTAGTACCTTATAAGAGCCTGAGTTGGATTCAAGAAACTTGGAGAAGAATCTTGAGTTGTACTAAAAAATGGTTAAGCTTCATGTGTTGAGGCAAGTGCTTTGTATGTCAAAGTGATGATGTTGTATAGTCTTGCTATTCAAGGCTAAGGTCTTGTGTGTCAAGACAGATCCTCGTGTGTTGAGGTGGTGCCTCATGTGTTGAGGTGATTATTTGCATGTCAAAGCATGTATGGTGTGTGATGTACTGCTAACCATGGTTTAGCTATTAAGTATCCTCTAGAGACTGGACACTTCTAGAGTGAAGTACTTTAGCATGTAACCAATTTGAACGATAATAGAACAATATGATCACATCATTGGGAAAATATGGTTAGTATATTTGATATGATAATTAAGCTTGCACATGTGGACCATGCAAATAAGACAAGAGATAAAGATAAGATGTAAGATATGAGAGAATTTGAATTGCACATAAAAGAATTAATTAAGAGATAATTCAAATTGTTAAACTTCAATTAAGGCTTCGATAAATCAAGGGAGAACTCGGATTGATCACTACAGTGATGTTAACAAGAAAGAATCAATTAAGAGAGTTAACTAAGTGATAAAAAATAAAATCTAGTTAACTAAGTGTATTGCATTACAACACTTATGTTAAACTAAAAGACAATAGTTGAGTTGCAACACTTACATGACGACACTTAAGCTAACCACCTAACTAAGTGGGCAAGCTTTCAGTTAAGGGGCGAGTTCATCCTAAGAATCAATTCAGTGAGTTAATGCATTGCATGAGAAGTGGGGTGCACTTCTTCATGCTGTTGGAAATAGTGCAACTTCGGATGTTATTCTTGTACCTCCTACGAGACAAGATATCAATGTATTTGATCATGTAAAACCCTTGAAAGAATTAATGTAAACCTTGGGATGAAATCACAAAGAAAAGATTCATTAATGTGGATTTTTTGTATTTCCCCAAGACAAGTCGACCCAGTGGGTAAGCTACCCCAAAACAGTGGGCAGTTTGCCCCAAATAATGGGTAGAACTGCCCTAGTCAGGTCGGCCCAGTAAGGGAAAAAGTCACCTTTTGATGTGTATAAATAGAAAGTTCGACCTCTCATTTGGTCATTCACTCAAGCAAGTTCGCTCTAACCAAGAGAGGTTCACTACTGCAGCTAGGAGACTTATTTTTGGGGTTCTCCACTATTGGAGAAGTTTCTCTCTTGTTTTCTTGGGTTTGCGCTACTACTATTTGGATGTGCATTGTTCTCTATTGGAAGGTGTGAGCTCGGGGGAGACAAATAGATTTTTCTATGGTTGGGAGATGATTGTTCTTATCATCATGGTTAAATGAGCTCCACACATTTTTGTTTATGTGCTTTACCATTCTTTTAGTGATCCCGGTTATGCTGCAAGAACATCAACATGGTATCAGAGCAGTTCTAAAAGAAGCCATTGCCAGAAACTAGGGTTTCACTTTTTAGGGCCTTCCCTTCTTAGTTTGGCTTGAAAAGTGCATTGGAAATTTTGCCCTAGGGAAGGCGCATCTTTTGGTGGAAGAAAATTTTAGTTTCGAGAATTTTAAATTTTGACCTAATTTTGCAGCTACTGTAGAAATTAGGGTTTCAATTTTTATGTTGTTCCCTCCACATATTTGGCTCGACCCTACCTTCTCTCAACTTTCCTTGATAGGGCGCATCTATCTGTGGAGTCAGTTTTGCAAGAATCCAACTTTCATTTTTGACCTAGCTCTTGCTAGGATTTATGCTTCAGATATGTAGTCAGAATGATTGGAATGAAGGTTGAAGATCGTTTGTTAATGAGAAGGTCTCAGAACTAGAAGCCGAAGAAGATAGATCCCGTTGGAGGAAGAATGATGCCAGAACAGAGGTCTCTCTTGGTTCCCACAAGAAGGCAGTGGGAGCCCACACACAAAAACAATAAGAGATAAGTATTTGGTTTTCTTGCTTACATAGATTTGTTTTGTCTTATATGTCTTCATAACCATTATATGCAGATCTATCACGAAGTGTGTTGAGCAGTTGATATAAATTACCTTTGTTGTATTTGTTATGCATATGAGCTACACAACACTTCATGAACACATGATGGAGCTAGTCTAGATGATATCTCCTTCCTGCATGCTTAGAGTAGTGCACACTCTTGATGGCATGTGGAGATAGCAGACATCTAGATAATTCCTAGATGTGTTTGGAAGACATGTTTATAATTGTTGTGCTAAAGTATTAGCCAAGATGTCTGTGTAAACTATTATCATTGCATAGAAATAGAAATTGATTAAATTTGATTATGCAATGTCACTAATCATCATACGAGATTTGACTTGTAGGGAAAAGTCCATGTGATATGGCCTACAAGAGAAGGATGATGATACTTGTTCTAAAGAACAAGTGGTGGACACATGAATCTCGTTGATGTTCAACAAGAAGCTTCTACGAGTATGACTCTCAGCCTAGAAGGATGACCTCGAAAGAAGCTTTCACAGGAGTGAAACCAGAAGTGGGCCACCTCCGAATCGTTGGTTGTCTAGTCTATATATATGTTCCCAAGGAGAAGAGAACGAAATTAGAACCTTCAAGCAAGAAGGGAACTTTCGTGGGATACAATGAGTCTTCAAAGGCGTACAAAATCTACATCCCATGATCCAGATAGATTGAAGTCAACATAGATGTGTCCTTTGAAGAAGAGATGGCTGTCAAGAAAGGCAGAGGATCAGAAATGGAGATCGATGATGAGATAAAGTGTTAGAACTAAAGGAGATGAGATCATCTCCCCCTCTAGCATTTCAGAGGGGGTTAGCAAAAGAAGATGAGCCCATCGATTCCATTGATCCAGTTGAGCCAATTGATGTTCCCAAAGATATTGCAGTAGGACGGAAGAGGCCTAGATGGGCACAACATAATTTGCATGGAGCAGATGGGAGTGGTAAAAAACACAAGGCTATATTTGTTTCCAGAGGGTTCTCTCAGAAAGAGGGAGTCGATTATGATGAGACATTTGCTCCTGTGGCTCGATATACTTCCATCAAATCGATCAATGATATTGCTTCAGCTATGGGATGGAAGTTACATCAGATGGATGTTAAAACTGCTTTCCTCAATGGAGTAATTGAGTAATAAGTCTACATCGAGCAGTCAGAGGGTTTCAAGGTTCATGGGAAGGAATCCCATATGTGCAGATTGAAGAAGGCCCTGTATGGCCTCAAGCATGCACCATAAGCATGGTATGACAGGATTGATGGATACTTGGTGAGCTTTGGATTCACCAAGGGTGAGGTAAATTCCAACCTTTACTATAAGGTTGAGGATGGCAGACCATTGATACTAGTATTGTATGTTGATGATTTGTTTCTCACAGGCGATGAGAAACTTACGGAGTGGTGCAAGAAGGTACTAGCCTTTGATTTCGAGATGAAGGATCTTGGTCCGATGCATTACTTCTTAGGTTTGGAGGTGTGTCAGAGACAGGATGAGATTTTCCTAAGCCAAGGAAAGTATTCCATTGATATCTTGAGGAGATTTGGTATGATGGACTGTAAGTCCATGAATACACCCATGGAGATAAATCTGAAGAAGTTGAGTGACTCAGCTTACGAGTCAGAGTTGAAAGATCCCACCATGTACAGACAGCTGATCGGTTCATTGATGTACCTACTTAACACTAGACCAGATATCTGCTTTGCAGTGAATGCTCTCAGTCAGTTTATGTGTGAACCGAGACAGGTACATTGAGTTGCTGTGAAGCATGTGCTAAGATATTTACATGGCACTATGGGATATGGACTGAGATATGCTTCTAGGAGTGATATGAGATTGTATGGATATAGATTATGATAGGGCAGGAAGTGTTGTGGACAGGAAGAGCACCTTCGGGTGTTACTTCAGTTTGGGTTCTGCAGTGATTTCTTGGTGCAGCAGGAAGAAACCCTCAATAGCATTGAGCACTGCAGACGCATAGTATATTGCAGAAGCAGTATGGCTTCAGAAGATCTTTGCAGGATTGTCCGGGCAGACACTTGAGCCTACCGTGATTCACTATGACATTCAAAGCTGTGTGAAGCTTTCAGTGAATCATGTATCTCATGACAGATCGAAGCATGTGGAGATCAAGTACCACTATATTAGAGATATGGTACAGAGAGGAGCAGTTCAGCTCCAGTATATCCCGACAGATGAACAGTTGCAGACATTCTCACCAAGCCTCTTTCCAAAGTGAAGTTTGTGTACTTCCGTGAAAGACTTGGAGTATTGGAGAATGCTTCCCTTAGTGAGAGGGAGTGCTCATAGTCCAGGTAGGACATATGGTCCTTATAGACTGACAATGAACTATGTTCAGGACAGGCGGTCCTTTGTAGACCGAAAATGAACTTGGTCTAGTCATGACAGGAGGTCCTTGTAGACCGATAATGAGTTTAGTCCAGTTAGAACAGGCGGTCCTCGTAGACCAACAAGGAGTTAAGTCCAGTTAGGATAGGTGGTCCCTGTAGACCATGATGAGCTTAGTCCAGTTAAGACTATTGTTCCTATGGGTAACTTTCTCCTGTGTGGAGAGGACTCTTGTATAGAGTATACTTGGATCCCCATGTGGGATGTCATCCTGTACAAATGATGTTGAGCCTTTCTGATGATGAATATGGTAACTCTACTCGTCCAGGTTCTCATCCAGGTACGTGAGGATCCCATTGGCAATAGAGACAGACAAGTAGTAGAAGGTCGTGTGAATATTATTAGGATATCTCTTGGACATCCAACTAGGATGGAGAGACCACTGCATTCTCCAGATCACTCTAGGATAGAGTGAGGAGATCTCTCGGACATCATGGGATATGATGGAGAGATTTAGTGCATTATCCATATCACTCTAAAAAGAGTGAGGAGATCTCTTAAACATCCTGAGACGAGACAGAAAGGTTAGTGCACATAGGCACGTTGTTCTTGTGCATGTTCCCTGATGGACTGGGTTGAGTTGAGGCACATTGTATTGGACTCTCTGGTAGACAATGGAGAGTTGTTGAGCTAAGGCATGAGTGAATCCCCTATGGATAGGGCAGATTCGTGGAGCTAGTGCATGTTCTCTGATTGATTGGATTGAGATGATGCATGAAGATTGATTTGTTAACACTTCTTGACAAATTGATATTGTGTTGGAAGACCTTCCTTATGATATAGAGAGGTTAGAGATAACCGTGATGTGCATATGATATCCATATGTGTTTCAGTATGATAATACTGATGATATCTCCCTGGTTGAGAGGGAGTGTTGGAGTAGTAGCTATGTGGGGCATGATGGCATCACCTCATAGGTCGACCAAAGAAAGAATAACATTAGAATACAGTGTCCGAAGAATACCTTCCTTGTTGAGAGGGAGTGTTGGAAATAGTGCAAATTCGGAAGTTATTCTTGTACCTCCTACGGGACAAGATATCAATTTATTTGATCATGTAAAACCCTAGAAAGAATCAATGTAAACCTTGGGATGAAATCACAAAGAAAAGATTCATTAATGTGGATTTTTTGTATTCCCCAAAGACAAGTCGGCCCATTGGGTAAACTGCCCCAAAACAGTGGGCAGTCTGCCCCAAACAATGGGCAAAACTGCGCTAGTCAGGTCGGCCCAAATAGGGAAAGTTAGGTCGGCCTAGTAAGGGAAAAAGTCACCTTTTGATGTGTATAAATAAAAAGTTCGACCTCTCATTTGGTCATTCACTCAAGCAAGTTCTCTCTAGCTAAGAGAGGTTCACTATTGCAGCTAGGAGATTGATTTTTTGGGTTCTCCACTATTGGAGAAGTTTCTCTCTTGTTTTCTTGGGTTTGTGCTACTACTATCTGGTGTACATCGTTCTCTATTGGAAGGTGTGAGCTCGAGGGAGACAAATAGATTTGTCTATGGTTGGGAGATGATTGTTCTTATCATCATGGTTAAACGAGCTCCACGCATTTTTGTTTATGTGCTTTGCCATTCTTTTAGTGATCTCAGTTATGCTGCCAGAACATCAACATATGCAAGATTAATGCATCCAGATGGAGAGCAAGTTCATTCTGAAGTCAGAAGATAAAAATAGATGTCGATGCATGTGAAGAATATATAAATATGATATACATGATTGTTGAATTCAATGTGAATCGAATTCTCTTCTCTCTTAAAGGTAGTGCACTTCTCTTTGTGTAGGATATTATTCCAAGCCTCTCTTATTTATCTTTATCTTACTTTGTAATTGCATAGGGGGGTGCTTGATGTAAAAGACATTCACCGCTATATATCAATATACTAAGGAAGGTTTTGCTAGCTTGTTCTTCCTCAAGTCACAGAGGGTTTCCCTAGGGTAAGTTCATTTGTCGAATGTAATTGCTTATGTGTATGATTGTTATTTGATTTCAATTATTATTGAAGCTCTGAATTAAAGATAAAAAAATTAACATGGTATCAGAGCCCAGGGCACTAAATAGCTCTATTCAGCAATCAAGCTTGAGCCTACGTAGATACTGAGTGTGCACAGTACTTGAAGAATTATGGCTTCAATCTCAGTAAGACCAAAAGACCGTCTTGAAGGAACTTCAAACTTCAATACTTGGAAGGTCAGGATTCTGAATATACTGGAAGAGAATGATTTGAATGGATATGTATCCAGTGTTGTTGAGGAGCCTACTACTAATGTAGGGCATGCCAACTTTAAGAAGAATTGAGCCAAGGAAAAGAGGCTTATTTATGATTCCGTGAAAGACAACTTGATGCCCGCGATTACTCCATTGAAGGCCGCAAACGAATGCTTCGACACTTTGACAAATATTTACATGAGGAAGGTTCCCAGTCAAAAGAGGGCATTGAAGAACAAGCTTCAAAATCTAAAGATGGAAAAGGATGAAGTTGTGGCTTCCTTCTTCACAAAGATCTCTCAAGTAAGAGATCAACTCATGACCATTGGTGTGATGATCGATGATGATGATCTCATTTAGACTGTTGTCAATGGTCATCCATCCCCATGGGAGACATTCTTGGCTGTTGTAAATGGTAGAGAAGTGCAACCTAAATTTGAGAGACTGTGGCATGATTGCTTACAAGAAGAGAACCTCGCTCTCGTGGCATGGATGAAGAGAGGTAAGAAATATCACAAGAAATTCTCTCATCAAAAGGAG
This sequence comes from Larix kaempferi, assembly GCA_027924585.1. Classification (NCBI taxonomy): domain Eukaryota; kingdom Viridiplantae; phylum Streptophyta; class Pinopsida; order Pinales; family Pinaceae; genus Larix; species Larix kaempferi. Next base: position 2,085,722 of record BSBM01000236.1, read on the forward strand.
AATGATTTCAAGAACTTTGATAAGTCTAAAGTTAAATGTTTCAATTGCAATAAAAAGGGCCATTATGCAAGAGAATGTCGTGCAAAGCAAAGAGGAAAGTTCAGGGGTAAGTTTCATGCCTCTACTGCTACAGAAGATTAACCTAAAAGAAAGAAAGAATTCAATGATCAAGAGATGAGGAATGAGTACTATCTTGTCTCGCCCCTTTCTGGATCCATTACCACTAGTGCTAAGACATGGCTCATAGATAGTGGTGCATCCAAGCACATGACTGGATATAGGAGCGCTATCACAGATCTAAAGGAAAATAAGTTTTCCTGTAAGGTGGAGCTTGGAGATAATACCACCTATTTGATCCAAGGTATTGGATCCACTTCGTTTCAGTTGGATTCAGGAGATGCATTGCATGTGGATGAAATTTTGTGTTTCCTTGGATTAAAGAAGAACCTCCTATCTGTTTTGGTTCTAGAAGATAAAGGATTAAAAATTATCTTTATGGACAACAAAGCATTTCTGTGGCCTAAGCATGAAGACTTGAACTCTGCATCAGTGATTGGAGTTAGAGAGGGAGGCCTCTGCAAAGTTCCTGGAAATCTTATTCAAGCCATGATCCATGACACATTCAGTTTGTGTGAGCCGTGGCATAGAAGACTTGCTCACCTCCATTTCAAAGTGCTAACTAGATTGCAAAAGATGGTGAAAGGTATGGCCATATTTAAATATGATTTTGATAGTATTTTTAGAGGTTGAGCTCTCGACAAAAAACATTAAGAAGAGTTTTCCAAGTAGTACCAAGAGATATAAAGTGATTCTTGACTTTATTCATTCAAATATACGTGGTCCCATGTCTGCACCCTCCTTAAGTGGTTACTTGTATTATGTGCTTTTCAAAGATGACTTCTCTCACAAGTCATGGGTTTGTTTTCTGAAAGCAAAGAGTGAAACTTTCAACAAGTTTCAAGAATTTAAAGCACTGGCTGAGAATTAGACTGGAAAGCACATTCATGCTTTGAGATCTAATAATGGAGGAGAGTTTGAGTCCCATGACTTCAATGACTTCTGCCAAGATGCAGGAATAAAATGACAACTGATTGTACCCTACCACCATAAGCAAAATGGGGTTGTTGAAAGAAAGAATATAACAATATGTGAGGATTCAAAAGCCATGATGTGTGATTAGTATCTGTCCACATCCTTACGGGCAGAAGCCTCTAGTACTGCAGTTTATATTCATAACAAAAGCCCCAATTCTATCTTGGGAGAAAAGACTCCTGAAGAGGTTTTCATTGGTGAAAAACCAGATATTGGACACTTGAAGATTTTCGGTTGTCCTGTTTACATTTTCATACCAAAAGAGAAGAGGAAAAAGATGGAGCCATTAAAAAAGAAAAGAACATTTGTTCGATATTGGGAATCCACCAAATCCTAGTGAATCTATGTTATGGGACAAAGAAATCTTGAAGTCAACGGAGATGTAACATTTCATGAAGAGGATGCCTTCAAGCGCGCCAAATAATTTTAGTGTAATTTAGACATGGAGGAGCATGATACTCCTATGATGGAGGATCCAGTTTCTAACTCTTCCCTTTCAAATGGTGAGAGGGAGAAGCTAGAAGATTCTATAGATACGCTTGATCCTGAAGAACCAAAAGATCTGATAAAAATATCACTTGATGAACCTCCTGCTAAGAGGAGATCTTCATGGTGTCAAGACATTCTGCAAGAGGCAAAAAATCATGGAGCACCTCCAGGCTCATCCAGAGAGCGAAAGAGACTTGAAATATTTTAAGGATATGTAGCATAGATGAGTCACATCAGTTATTCAAAACCCTCTACATATGAGGAAGCATCTAAGCAGTAAGTATGGAAAGATGCCATGGCAGAAGACTACAAATCTATCACGAAGAATGATGTGTGGGAAGTGGTTCCTAAACCTGACGGGAAGTCAATAGTAACTTCCAAGTGGCTTTATAAAATCATGCATGCAACTGATGGAAGTATTGAAAAGTATAAAGCAAGATTTGTGGCATGTGGCTTCTCACAAAAAGAAGGGATAGACTATGACGAGACATTCGCTCCTGTGTCCAGCTACTCTACTATCCAAACCATAATTTCCCTTGCTTTAGTTTTGGGTTGGAAACTTCACTAGATGGATGTGAAGAATGCCTTCCTCAGTGGTGAGGTTGAGGAAGAGGTTTACATACAACAACTTGAGAAGTTTGTAGTTCATGGGAAGGAGTACTTTTTATGCAAACTTAAGAAATCCTTGTATGGGATTAAGAAGGCCCCGAAGGCTTGGTATTCAAGGATTGATAGTTATCTTCTGAGCTTTAGATTCTCCAAAAGCGAAGCTTACCCCAATATGTAATGTGTGAATACCTGTAATGTCCCTTTTTTGAAATTTATTAAAATGGTGAAATTTTCAAGTTTTTCCACTAGTTCGACCTTTGACTAGTATTGGTTTCTTGACCTCCAAATGGCTCCCAATGCTCCCAAGTTGTCACAGTAGGTGTATGGATAGTTTTAGGACATAATTATGAGTTTTAGGGATGCTTTAGAGTCTTCAAAAGACTTCTAAAACTCTCCTTTAAGTTCTGGTGAAAGTAGGGAGTTTGACTAGCAATTTGGGGTTCAAATCCCCCTTGGGTAGGTGCTGAAGATGGCTCTCCAATTGCTATTGGACCCTCTCGAATTTAAGAAAAAAAGTAGGATAAATCTAGGGGACATCAATATAGTCTCATATGCATCGCCATTCAGTTTATTAAGTCCTATACAACCCTCTCCAATCAGATACAAAAAGACTAGTTTCGACCTTGGGGGAAATGATAGGCAATCTTCTCCAAATGCTATGGAAGTGAACAATATGACTCCAAAAGGTTATGAACTGAACATGAAACTTCTATAACACATTATTAACAGTCCATATATCATTAATTCATTAGTGTTTCATTTTTCCATTAAAATATATCAACATATCATTGGCATACATCAACATAGTGGGGAAATAGGCACCATTTGATCATTAATAATCAGATTTACATAGTTCCACTTGGAATATCAACTTGAAGCTATTATGAATATAACTAAAATATATTATACATCAGATGATAAAATAATGGGGCATTAGAAGCTACCCCAAAGAGTGCAATAGCTCACCAAGTGCGCAATTCCTCAAGGATCATGAATATGCTGAGAAAACTTGAAATGGTTGGAGAAACAAGCTGAACTAGAAGTGACCACGAGCTTCCCTGTAGATTGAACTTGAAACATATGACTCCATTAAATCTTAAAATGAAAGGTCCGAATGGCCTTTCCAATTACCAACTAGGATGAGAATCTTTCACCCTCGAAATTGGTGCTAAGGCAAATATAGTAGCACTCCACTAGCTCTCCTCTCAAATGCAAATTCTAAAAATGATCAAAATCCCTTCTCTTACTTGATCTATGTATTTTAAAAACATCCCTAGCCTTCTAAGGTTCCAATTCCATCCATTAACTCCAAGCCAATTCGAATGAGGGAGGGATTCAAGATTTGCCACTTGTCTCCCACTTCCTAGCCTTCCACCTTCCACCAATTCGAGTAGGAACCTCTTGAGCTTCTCTAACTCACATGAGCGCTCACTTGGATGCTATTTTTAGGCCTGACATGTCATATTGGTCAGATGTCAGCAATCAGGTCTGAAATTTGTCATAGGTGTCATAGCATCTTCATCATTGTTGTCATAGAGGTTAGGGAATTTAGCCCAAGTGTCCAAGAACCTCTAATTTGAATCTTCCTCTTCCATGGGAGTTACACTTCCATCCCAATTCGACCTATGATGCATATTTCCAGGTGTATGATCCTTCTAACTCATCCCAAGAATGTTGGGCTTCATAAGGATTCGAATTGACAAGAGGAGGTTGCCATGTGTCATAGAAAATCTAGCTTGTGTGGGTCCCACACCCTCCATGTGTCTTGATGATCAATTGCCACTTTGATTTTCTATTGTATTTATTTATTTAGCTCCTTTATTAAATATTTATGTCATTCTAATGTCTAAACACCATTTATTAGCTCCCTTATTGCAAATCCCAATGTCTCCATCCAACCTAGGGAACTAGTAGGATTGATGGAATTTTCTTGTCATGAATTTATTTGAATGGGGACATTACAGTCCTCCCCACCCAAGATTGCTTGTCCTCAAGCAATTTCAGATTTGGATGCTGCAAAATTTGTTCCTTCTCCCATGTGGCATCTTCACTTGGGAGATCCTTCCATTGGACCAAGTACTCTTTGATAGTTCTGCTCCTTAATCTTCTTCCCTAGTCTTCAAATTTTTTTATGGAACATGTATGAGCTGACCTTCATCATCCAAAGGAGGAAATTTTTATGAAATGACAATTTGGTGACCAACAGCCTTCTTGAGACATGCAACATGAAATACATTGTGGATTTTACTTCCTTCTGGAAGTTCTAACTCATATGCTACCTCCCCAACCTTCCGAACTACCTTGTATGGGCCATAATATCTTGGTTTTAGCTTCTCTACTCCCTTCTTTTTCAAAGATGTTTGTTTATATGGATGCAACCTCAAATATACCAAATCATTGATTTGAAAGGTCCTTTCTTCCCCATGTTGATCTGCATATTGTTTTTGTTGATTTTGGACAACCTCCAAGTTGTCTTTCAAAAGCTTTAAAATTTCTTGGCTCTCTTCCACCCAATCTTTAGCTTTTGGGGCTCTACTATCACCAAAGATATGATCAACAAAAGTGAGTGCTTCATAACCATATAATGATTTGAAATGAGACATTCCTATTGACATATGAAAAGTGGTCTTGTAGCAAAACTCACCCAAGTGTAGCCATTTTACCCATGCTTTTTGCTGCTCTCCCACATAGTTCCTTAGGTACCCTTCAAACCATTGATTCACTCTCTCTGTTTGTCCATCAGTTTGTGGATTATAGCTTATGCTTGGATTCAATTGAGTGCCCACCAATCTGAAAATTTCTTTTCAAAAAGCACCCATTAATATACTATCTATATCACTTACAATGCTCTTGGGGAGCCCATGCAATCTGAAGATTTCTTCAAAAAAAACATCAGCCACTTGTGCAGCACTAAAAGATGATGTAACGACAAATAAATGAGAAAAATTGGTCAGCCTATCCACTACCACATATATGTAATCCTTCCCCAAAGATTTGGGCAAACCTGTGATGAAGTCCATTGAGTTACTCTCCCATTTTTGTTCCAGAATGGGCAATGGTTGCAACAAACCAGCTAGGGAGGTGAGTTCAAATTTGTTGTGCTGACATACCTTACATTCATTTACATATTTGAGAACATCTTCCTTCATCCCTCTCCAAAAAACCCTTTGCCTTAATTGCCTATAAGTTTTGAAGATCCCTGGGTGGCCAGCTAGTGGGGAATCACGTGCTTCTTGCAAAGTCTTGTACTTGAGTTTTGAATTTTGAACCAAATAAATTCTGCCCTTATAATATATTAGCCCATTCAAAATACTGGAGTTATCATCTCCTTTGGCCCCATCTAACACATCACAAGCAAAACTATCTTTGGCATATTCAACCATTATCATGTTTTTTCAATCTTTTGCAATGTCCATGAGAGAAAATGAAGGTCTTCTAGATAATGCATCTGCTATAATGTTATTCTTCCCTTTTACATATTCAATATAAAAATCAAAAGCTTGGATCTTGCTTACCCACTTTTGTTGCCTTTCATTAAGACCCTTTTGGGTGAGGAAATGCTTTAGACTATTGTGATCAGTTTTCACCACAAACTTGTTTCCCACCATGTATTGTCTAAATTTGGCCAAGGCATGCATGATGGCCAACATTTATTTGTCATATATGGAGTAAAGCTTCTCATGTGGATGCAAATTTCTGCTCTCAAAGGCTATAGGGTGTTGATTTTGCTTTAGGACAACCCCCATCCCTTCACCTAAACCAACACATTCCAAAACAAAAGGTTTAGTAAAATCAGGTAATGCAAGTACTGGACAACTACTCATTACCTCTTTCATTTTTTGGAAGGCCTTTTTCAGCCCCTTCATCCCACTTGAAAGCATCTTTCTTTGTCAAATCAATGGGTGGAGAAGTCAATTTGGAGAACCCTTTCACAAACTTCCTATAATAGGTGCATATTCCAATGAAGCCTCTTAATTCTGTGATGTTTTTTTGGTGTTGATCATTCAAGGATATCCCTTATTTTTTCCATGTGCACTTTCACTCCTTCTTGTCCAATAATGTACCCAAGATACAAGAGTTCCTTCATCCCAAATTCACATTTAGACAACTTATCAAACAAGGACTTTTGATGCAAAATTTTCAGCACAACCTCTAAATGATGCAAATGATCTTCCCAAGTTTTGTTGTAAATGAGAATGTCATCAAAGAAAACCAAAACAAAATTTATGAGCTGCTTGCAAAAGATCCTATTCATGCATGCTTGGAATGTGGCTGGAGCATTAGTTAATCCAAAATGCATAACAAGAAACTCAAAGTGGCCATAGTGACATCTAAAAGCAATCTTTTGCACATATTCTTCCTTCATTCGAATTTGATGGTAACCTGATCTAAGATCAATTGTGGAGAAATATTTTGCCCCAAATATCTCATACTTGATCTCATCAATTCTAGGAAAATGATACTTGTTCTTGATTGTCTTCTTTTTCAAAGCTCTGAAGTCTATGCACATCCTTAAGGTTCCATCTTTTTTCTTCACCAACACTACTGAAGAGGCATAAGGGCTAGAGCTTGGTCTAATGAGTCCCAACTCTAGGAGTTCTTGGATGGTTTTTTCAATTTCATCTCTAATTTTTTTTGGATGTCTATAAGGTGGTATTTGGATGGGTGAAGTACCCTCCTCCAAAACAATGTTGTGCTCAACCACCCTATCAGGTGGTCTAACATGTGGAAGGTCTCCAATTTTTTTTTCATATTTTTGTAGGAGTTGCTCTATATCCTTTGGGTATTCAAAAACCTTTATGTTTGGCTTGTGATAGGTGATGAAACATTCAACATCCCATTCTATGTCTCCATTCCTCAATATGGATCTCATACTATGGGAGGTCACTACTTGATTCAGATAGGTGTGCTTCCCTCTCAAAACCCTTAGTATTCCTTCCGAATCTTGGAATTTCATTTCAGGAATTCGATAATTCACTGTATTCTCCCCTATACAATACAACCATTGCACTCCCAAAACCACATTAGTATCAGCAACATCAACATAAAATCTATCAGAAAAAGTGTAATTACCTATGGTCATTTGCAGCTTTGGAACCCATGTTTTGCACTCCATAGTGTGGTGACTTGGAATGATGACTGTGAAGCCATTGAATGGTTCAGTAGGTCTCTTCCTTCTCTCTACCATGTATACATCAATGAATTTATGTGTGGTTCCTCCATCTACCAATACCGAGGCCCTTTGTCCTTGTACCACTCCCTTGCATCAAATAGTGTGATAACGAGGCACTGTTGAAAGTACTGCCATCCTTGCTTTGTCAGGTGAAGGCTGATTTTCTTCTTGTTTCCCTTCTTCTACTGTATCATATCCCTCTTCTTGATCTGAAATATGTCCTTCTTCCTCCATACCCCCTTCATACTCATCATTATCAGAAAATACTTCAATGTATTGAGCTTTTCCCTTAGTACATTTATGCCCCGGTGCCTATGGTTGAAAGCATGTGTAGTATAATTTTTTTGTTCTAAGTTCTTCCCTGTTTAGTCCCTCTTTCTTATTCTTTTCAAATGCATCTCTTTGCCAAGGCTTCTTGTCAAATCTGAATTTGGAAGGGAAGTTAGGTTTGGGAGGAAACCTTGTCCTAGGTAGCACATTTTGTAGATCTCTTGTCAAGTTCATGGCATCCTTCAATGAATTTGGCTTGTGGGCATTAACTAAACCTTTTAAGGGTTCAACCAAACCTTCAATAAAGAGTAATACTAACCTCACCACAGATATATCAGCCACCTTAACTGATAGTTTTTGGAATTCCATCATATACTCAACAGGGGTCCCAACTTGCTTCAATTGGGCTAGTTCTTTGAAAGGCAATTATGGGTCTTTTTGCTCAAATCTTTCTAATACCTTGTGAACAAATTCCTCATATGTTTTAACCTTATAATGTCCCAAGGTTTTCAGACCATGGAACCACCAATCATTGGCTTCCTCTTCAAGATGCAAAATGGCCATTTTTAAAGCATCTTCTTCCACCATCGGATTCAACTGAAAATACACATCTACTTTTTGTACCCAAGTATGTGCAGAACTTTGAGATGAGACATCAAAGGTGGGAAGTGGAATTTTACTTATTGCATAATTCAATTCCCTATTTTGCAAGTCCTATTAATTTCCCTCATTTTGAGCTTGTTTAAGATAGCAAGGTATTGGTCAAATGGTAGGGTACTTTTGCAATCTGCACTAAATTTTTGCCATTCGAGTAGAATTTCTTCCACATCATTTGGAGTATTAATATTTGATTTGGAATCAAGAAATTTAGGTGTCGTAGGCCTTGGTGTTATCTGAAATTCATTTGCTCTATTATGGGGTCCCGTGCTTGAGAAAATATGCTCACCCATTGGCTTCTTTTCCTTGTAATTAGAACTGTTGCTGCCTCCTATTACTCCTTTGCTCCCAAGTTGGCTGGCCAACAATTCGAATACTTTCATCATCTGTTGGGTCAAGTCTTCAAAGAGGGGTTTCATGAGTTTCCTAAACTCCTCACTATCATCTAAGGTTCCCTTTTCATCCCTAGCCATAGTTTCCTAAAAAAATTGCTCTTCTTTTCCTACTTTTTCCTCTTCAACAAAAGCACTTTTGGTTTCAATATCTAATGGTGGTCCCTAAATTCTTGTCCTCATGAATATCAGACCAAATCAGGTGCCAAGATCATGCTCCGATACCACTTGTAATTTCGCTTTTTTGAAATTTATTAAAATGGTGAAATTTTCAATTTTTTCCACTAGTTCGAGCTTTGACCAGTATTGGTTTCTTGACCTCCAAATACTCCCAAATTGTCACATAAGGTGTATGGATAGTTTTAGGAAATAATTATGAGGTTCAGGGATGCTTTAGAGTCTTCAAAAGGCTTCTGGAACTCTCCTTTAAGTTCTGGCCAAAGTAGGGAGTTTGACTAGCAATTTTGGGTTCAAATCCCCCTTGGGTAGGTGCTGAAGATGGCTCTCCAAACGCTATTGGACCCTAAAAAATTTCAGAACCGAAGTAGGGGGGAAATCTATGGGACATCAATATAGTCTCATATGCATCACCATTCAGTTTATTAAGTCAGATACAACCCTCTCCAATCAGATACAAAAAGACTAGTTTCGACCTTGGGGGAAATGATAGGCAATCTTCTCCAAATGCTATGAAAGTGAACAATATGACTCCAAAAGCTTATGCACTGAACATGAAACTTGTATAACACATTATTAAAAGTCCATATATCATTAATTCATCAATGCTTCATTTTTCCATACGAATATATCAACATATCATTGACATACATCAACATAGTGGGGAAATAGGCACCATTTGCTCATTAATGATCAGATTTACATAGTCCACTTGGAATATCGACTTCAAGCTATTATGAATATGAATAAAAGAGCATTTAAATCATATGATAAAAGAATGGGGCGTTATAATCTCCCCCAAAGAGTGCAACAGCTCACCAAGTGCGCAATTCCTCAAGGATCATGAATATGCTGAGAAAACTTGAAATGGTTGGAGAAACAAGCTGAAATAGAAGTGACCACGAGATCCCCTGTAGCTTGAACCTGCAACATATGAATCCATTAAATCTCCAAATGAAAGGTCTAAATGGCCTTTCCAATTACCAACTAGGATGGGAATAGTTCACCCTCGAAATTGGTGCTAAGACAAGTAGAGTAGCACTCCACTAGCTCTCCTCTCAAATGCAAATTATGAAAATGATCACAATCCATTCTCTTACTTGATCTATGTATTTTATAAACATCCTTAGCCTTCTAATGTTCCAATTTGTTAACAATCAAAATAACACCCTCGTCATGTGAAGGAAGACGCATATTTTTGCCATGCACTTGCAGCAGGAAGTCATAACACAGTTTCGTCCAGAGACAAATCCTCTTTGAGACATGCATTAAGATGCATTAATTGTGATTAAATAATTCTGAATGGTGCAAAAGGGCCTAAAAACTATTCAGAAGTGGGTTTTCACTGGAAAATAATTAAAATTGAGAAAAGTGACTAATCCCACATCCACTAGAAAGACCTAAGGCTCATTTCCCAATGCTATATAATAATGGCATGGGAGGCATGGTAATAGGTGATCAAAAAAGAAAAGGCATGCTGAGGAGATTTTGGAGGAGGAAGAAGAGCTTCAAGTCTTCAAGAGAAAGGGTTAAAGAAGGGAAGCTCATGACAATGGAGGAAGGGTTCACATCAAGCTTATTGGTAATGTTGTACTTCTTCCTTGTTTCAATATGAAGTAATTCAAGTTTCTGCCATTATGATGTTTAGACATTGCTTATGTTGTGTGATTTAAACCGTTAAATGGCTGTAAATCTGAAAGTTGCTTATCTTAAATGATGAATGAATTTAGATTTCGAAATAACTTGTGTTAATTACTTCATTTATGACGTAAGATCTCACCAATCTTTAGCAAGATAGTTAAGTTTGTGTAGACACATCGCTGCACAAAATACTGTTATCAGAATGGCGACTCCGCTGAGTTGAATTTGCTTGGAAATTTCTTGACATTTTCTGCAATTTTCTTGAAATTTTATGCATTCTTCTTCATTTTTGGTGCTTATCCTCCTTCAGATCTACTCTTTTCTATCCTAAAGATCTTTAAAGAAAAACCTTAGATCTACCTAGAGAAGCTAAAAATCAGCCTCGCCATGCTTTAAAACCATTAAACCACCGTCAAATTCTATTAGATCTGAGTTTCTTGAAACTTTGCCTGGAATTTTAAAGTTTAAAACTCTGTTTTGATCTTCAAGCTGTGTTAAATATTCGGTCTCTGCATCAGCGTGAAAACCTTTTAAACTCTGGTGTGAAACCTTCAAATTCGGCGTTGAAATTCTTAAGGCTCTGCATAATTTGAAGATTCTGGCGTTAAAATTTTTAAAAGATTAAATCCCTGCGTGGTAATATCTGGCTCATATCTTTAAAGCTCTGTGTGTTTGTATCTTTAAAGCTTTGCGTGCTAATATCTAGCTTTAATCTCCTACATCGATCCAAGATCTTGAGCGTTTAAATTTCTGCAAGTTAGATTCCTTCCACCTCTGCGTAGACGAGCTTCAAGCTCTGCTTGAATCTTCAACACTCTGCATTCGAAAAACCTGTGCGTGAATTTTAAATTGGAATTCACCTTCATTTAAATTGGAATTCACGATTTGGCATGGTAGATGCATAATAGGCTAACAATACGTTGGAATGTTAATTGCTATTAAGAATTTCTTGCGTTTTGACTGTCAAAATTTCTTTTTAAAACTCTGCCCTGTCTCCATATCGCAGATTCACTTTTCTTTAAACTTTGCCAAGCTCCTACAGATCGTAAACACCTAAATGAACTGGTAAGAATTCTTGAAACCCTGCGCGAAAGCTTCAGGGGCTACGTGTTAAGCTATCCATCCTCCAGCTGGGCGTGTTTATACACCTCTGACCTCTGGTGAATGGCACTATCTTTGGGATCGAGTTTTCTTTAAGCTTTGCGTGAACCTTAAAGCCATGAGACCATCTCAGTCCTAAGATCTTGGCGTATAGTCCATCTTGGCTGTAGCATAAGAGATTCATGAGCGTTGAATGGATCCTACCAAACCAGATAGCTCTCACATCATTCCTGTAGATGCCTAGACAACATTGAAGGTTACAACTCTGCGTGAATTGGGGAAACGTCCTCCAGCTGGGTGTGTTTATGCACCTCTGCCACGATTTGCAATGTTAAACTAGCATAGTTGTACGTTGAAAAGATTTAACCCCTGCGTTGAAGGTTTGTCAAACTCTGCCTTTAACCAGAAATAGCGCTCATCTTGGCATAATCCTGCGTTTAACTTGGCGTAGATCTGTAGTAGACTGGCATAGACATGTGGATAACCAGCCTGTTCTTGAAATCCCCAACCCTAACTTTCAAATGAATAAGGTTGAAATGTGTAAAATGGTTCCCAAAAACTCATTTTAAAAGATTTTTTTATTTTTTATTTTTATGTGTGAAGTTTGTGAAACCTTCTAACTTTGGACTTAAAAGAAAAATATTAAAAAAAAAAAATTCCATAGTAAACTTTAATCCTTAAATTTTAGATTTAAAAAAGAAAATTTTAATTTTTTTGCAAAAGTTTCAAAGTTTTAAAATCTTTAATTCTGGAATTAAAAGAAAACCTTTTGCAGAAAATTTTTAAATTTTTTAAGTCTTTAATTTTAGATTAAAATGAGAAAATTTGGAATTGTTTTCTAAGCATCTTGCAAAATTTTTGATCAAGTTCAAGGTGTGGTTGGAGTGCCTTCAAAGAAACCTTTAAAAAGTCTTGATTAGCTTGGGATAAGTTTGGAGTTGAATGCATTTGACAAAACTTGAAAAGTTTGAAAAGTCTTCTTTAATTGGATTAGGTGTGAGGTATATCCCTTTCAATAAGAAGAAAACAAATTTTTGCAAAGATTAACATTTTTTACATTGTGAAAATTCTTTTGCCAATAGTATTTTTGTGAAATTCAAAAAACTTTTGCAAATATTGAAAATTTCCCCTTTGTGAAAAATATCTTTGGCAAATAGTATTTTTGTCAATGTCAAAACTTGTGCAAAAATTGTGAAAAGAATCGAAATTTTTACATCATCAAATTTTTACATTGTGAAATTTGACAAAAGGTATTTTTTGTGAATTTCAAGAAGTTTATAATCTTTTTGCAAATATTGTCATTTTGGGGACCAAAAACGAAAAAGAATTTTTTTTTGAATTTTTGGGACCAAATGGAGACATGAGCAGAGTTGTAACCAAAATTGGGGCACCCTTCACACACGCATTCGCATTGAAAAATGGAGACTTGAACATGAATCGTTGAGATATTTTGAAAAATATTTTCCCTCCAAAACTGATTGCGACCTTTAATTCTGTTAATTTCGTTTTGGTCGTTTAGTATTTTCATGAACTTTATGCACAAATAGAGAAGATTGTCGCGTCATATTTCAATTTTCTTGTCAGAAATTGTGATCCTCTTCACTCGCATCGTATGATGATCTTGTGAATGAGAAAGTGTATCTCGCGTGTAATAGTTTAGGGGTTGATTTTCAAGCATCTTATATTGAGGCACCGTATCCTCTTCACTCGCATCGTATGATGATCTTGTGAATGAGAAAGTATATCTCACGTGTAACAGAGTAGATTTAATTTTTCATACAGTTTTTTGAGGCACCGTATCCTCTTCACTCGCATCTTATGATGATCTTGTGAATGAGAAAGTGTATCTCACGTGTAACAATTTAGGATTTAATTCAAAATCATACCAAAGGGCTCTGCGTATCCTCTTCACTTGGGCTTTCGGGCGATCTTGTGAATGAGAAATAGGGATCCCCCGTGTAATAGAACTAGATTCCTGTTTACTTGAGATATCTGTTTGGATTACATTGCTCTTTACACATCGATTTTATCCATATTTCCGAAAAAATTGTGCATGAACATACAAACATCTACTAGACATTTTGCATGTTTAAAAGAAGCTCATGAACCTCTAACCCTCCTTCAGTTAGGATATTCATCGAACTGAAAGATAACATCATGAGCATTCTGCATTGTGTGGTTCATTTTTGTTTTCGAGTCGAAACACCATCAGTTTCACTTCCACTCCTGAAACTAAGCAAACTTCCACTAAAATTGGCGCTTAATCTAAAATTGACAAACTTTTGATTTTAATATCACCAACAAGATTAGGTTAGTGCCCTGGATTAGGTGTGGAGACTTAACACTCTTGGGTTGCAAAACTTTGAAACTAGCATTGATTAAAGAGAGTAAATCCATTCTCGCAAAAAACGCTTGTCGGGAAAGCGCTTCTAAAACATGCGTCAAGCACGAGGTCAATCTGAATAAGTAAGGGTGGTTCCCCCTTCTTGCTTATTTAGTGGGACATGAGCTTATCGAAGGGATTCTATGTTCAGTGACAAGTCCTCGGGGTGACATCACTGTTTCTAAAGTTTCTGGTAATAAGAGTTGTCCTCGACTTACAACTGTCCGCTCGACCGTCGATTGCAAAGTGGTAACTTTAGTGGCTATTTTTAGGGCATCACATAGGCTGTTGTGAGTGGGACACACTTGCAATACCTGAGACAGACTTTGGAACTTTTACTCCTTGGGAGGGTGAGTGGTCAGGTACCAACACTTGCACCCCTGGCGATTAAAGTTTATTGTAATTGTTTCTCACACCTTCGCTCCTATCAATTGTATGAGGACATGATATCCCTCAGCAGCTACTAGTTTCGGAAGGTCCTACAATCCAGCTTTTCATTGAGCTTCGGTTCTTTGGAAAAGTAAGTTTGCTTGCTTGAAATCTCTAGGGAATTTTTACTGTGTGGACACTTTATTTTGTTGAGTCTAGACTGCCTTAGGATTGTTTGATTCAAACTATTATTTTAAACACATCCTTTTATTAACTTCTTAGAAGTGACTACTATCCCGATCCGCCAGTCACGACGGCAACGAGGTGAGTCACCAGAACTTGAAGGCCCTACTACAGTGCATAGACAGACACAAAAACCACATTCTAATGACTTGGAAACAAAACTGATTTTCAATTCAATTAACATTACTCGAGAAGAGCAACATCAAATCAACACTGAGAATTCATCGTAACATCACAAACTGAATATAGACGTAGTTGATAACCTTACTCTAGTTGAAATTGAAACATTGAAACATCACACACATGCTCATGAAATTCCTCCTTTGATGAGTCTTTCAGAACCAGTTACACTTACTATCCGTGAGTCACTGGGTAATATCAAACCTCTTTCTGAAAGTTTGCATGACATGCACAATCCAACATAGGACCCCATGGATTTCTCAAACATTGGTTTTCCGTATGCTTTGGCTAACCAGGGTCAACACACACAAGAAGTAAACCAGAGTCCTCATGGTATACAAAACACTTGTCCAAACTCTACTTCTGGGGGCAACCCTTCACCATGGAATGGTAATATTCCTGGCGGAAGCAATGAACCAGGGAACATTTATGCCAATTGGGGCTATGCTCCTCAGATTAGTGGAAATGCCCCGGGGGGTTATCCTCTGAATTATCCTAGCATGATGCCTAGCGGCAGTCCACCTATCAACCCCATTCCGCCATGGAGTAGGGAGGTTTCGGGAAGTATCCAATCTTCTTGGGGCCCACCTTCGCAAGGAGGATATCAACCTTGGAGTGCTTATCCAAACCAAGGAAACATTCACTGGAGTCGTCCGATTCCAACTAGTAAACAATCTAATTGGGGCCCACCCCCTCAAGGGGGCAATCCACCCATGAATCCTATCCATCCATGGAATGGTAATGTTCCACCAAGTCAACAATCTCAATGGAACATAAACCCGCAAGGGGGCAATCCATACATGCAACCTAGTTCACAATGGACTGGGCAACCTTCAGAAAGTCACCAACCTTTTTGGATTCCACCTCCGCAAGGAGGCAGTCAACCTTGGAATGATTTTCAATACCAAGTTCAACCGCCATGGTAAGGTTGGGATCTAGGAAATAACCAATCTTCTTAGACCCCACCTCCGCAAGGAGGCAATCCACCCAATGGTCATGTTTCAGGAAGTTTCCAAACCTCTTGGGGTCAGTCTCCGCAAACGGGAAACCCACCTTGGAATTACTATCACACCCAAGAACCACATCAACGGAGTGGTCAGGTTCTAGAAAGCAACCAATCCTTTTTGGGCCTAGCCCCGCAAGGGGGCAATCCAACCATTAACCCCATTCCGCCATGGAGTGGTCAGGTTCTAGAAAGTAACCAATATTTTGGGAACCAACCTGCAAGACTTGCGTTTGATCCAGCTAGGCTGCCACATGAAACTCATTCCAATGGTATGATGGATTCCTTCAGCTGTCTTGAACAGATTACCCCACATTCGGGATAAATTTCTATTCAGAATTCACAACCCACAGCTGGCTAGGCAATGCAGGAACCTGCTAATCCCTCCAACACTTCTGACATCCCCACGGTCTCATCGATAGACCTTAGAGGAAAGAAGAAGAAGTATAAGAGTAAGCAAAATGCTAACTCTGGAAAGGAGGATGCACCAACTATGCTTCAATGCGGTGGGAAACAACAACCCACTATTTTGACACCGGTACCTCTGCCAGGAGGCAACCAACCAACCCGTAAGGGGGCAATGATCCTAATGCCAATGTCTTCATGTGTGATCCTGAGATGAACATTCAAACAAGACTTGATTCTTATGATGTCTCTCCTAGTACACCAGATCAGTCGAAATCACAACCAGATGGTTATCTCTACATTGAGAAACTAGCCATAAACTTAGTACCACACCCCCCCAAAGGTTTTCTACGTAGAACAATGCATAATCCTAACACGCGAGCCACTCAGAACAGTAATGTTCTTGAGGACCTAGCTCAAATACCATGTGCTATATCGGCCTTGGAGGTATTGCAATGTCGTTTTGCACCAAAAAAGGCACTATTGTCTACCATTTGTGTTGTTGATCCATCCAATGAGACTTTGATCACATCAGACATAGACCATTCGATATGTAGGAGCCTTCCCGAAGTTGCTTTTCATATTAAAGTAACGACTCATGGTAAGAACATCTATCTAACCATAGTAGATGAAGGGACCTCAGCTTGTGTAATGTCATTTCCATGTTGGAAAACATTTGGATCACCTCTATCTGTCGTCGAAGTTTCAAACCCAACTATTCAAATAACTTCGGTAGATTCGGATCAAAATCTTCCCTTGATGGAGAAATATGATTCGGTTACCTGGCCCATTTGGGCTGTGAGATCTCCCAGCTCACATGACTTCTCGGATTACATTTTATCATCAAATAAAGATATCCCTGAAGTTGTAAACATTTGGTTGTACTCACCTAAGATCATCTTTTGTGGGGCGTCTAGGAGCATACTTGATATAAATCTACCCAAGTGTAGGAGCATGATCTGCATGTTCCTCGATCTTATCTGGTATATTTGGAAACTTGCATATAGGTTTAGGCCATCCCTTTGTAAAGATGCATTTAAACCTCTTGCAACCCAAACTTACCATAGGGTTGAACCTGTTGGAAATTGGTGGGTCAACCCTTCATATCTGTATTTTCCACCATTCCGACAGTAGAGGCTACCGAACATGGGACACCCTAGTCAGCACCCCATTGCCATTTTGGTGCCCATGCTGCGTTATTCTCATAGGCACGGGAGCCCTATTAGTCCCATCATGACATGGAGTTTGAGACCACATATTTCTCTTTCATACATTTATGACCATATCCTGATGGGATCCCATTTTTCTGTCATTTTACATAAGCTTGCATTAAAATATCCACTTGAACATCCATGCAAATTGTTTCGTTGCTTATTGCTTATGTTGCTTATTTGCCTGTATAGTCACTTTCTGTTACAAGATGCCTATAAACCATTGCTTATGTATATTTGACCCATACCCATGGAGGAAACATCTGCAAGAGTGTACATAACTAGCTCAACCCTTGTTTGCAATACGGATCTTTGCCTTGGCCTGACCCATGCCCTTGACATTTAGGTGCATGCCCTTGAGACACTCGTTTCCTCTAATGTATCATAGCATGCTTTATTCTTTTTGCAAGCTAATAAATGAAAAATATTAAAAAAAATAAAATTGGAAAACACAAAAATCCAAAAAGGGAGAGACTTGAATCACTTCATATTTTAAACTTCGAAGAAAACGGCAACAGTTAGTCCTTGTCGCCCTTGAACACAGCACATAATATTGTATCCGCGGTCAGTACACCATCTGCATTTGCCTTAGGAAGCTGTACCAGTATTTTGAACAGATCTCCACCGATGGGTTATCCTTCCCGTCAACAATGGAGCTTCCGTTAATGCATCTAGCATTAGTGGTTTTCATTAAAGGTCGGTTACTCAAAGTCCTATGTTGCCAAGTGTCCATTCTGTGTCGTGTTATGTGTTCAAGGGAAGTCTAAACCAAGTCGGCCATTCCTCAAATATTCCTGACCAATCATGTCAGCCTTCCTTGGGTCAATATACAGTGTTGGATCTTGTAGTTCTACCAAATTATATCATACTATTGATCTTTTTTTCGTATCGGTTGATGTGGTATGCATCAATGCCCTCCTTCCGATGGATCTATTCCTATCGACATCAAATCATCATCTAGGACATGGATCTAGAAACCCGAGAGTACCTTGGATCTTGCAGTCATTAGTGGCAGGTTTCCTCGCAAATGACAGTGGGTATACATCAATGACCTCTGATTGTTTGATTCTACAAGTGTTCGACTTCAGAACATCTATTCACACTTGCTAGTTTGTACTCAGTGCCTTAGAGTCCATCATCATTATCAGTGGGCCTCTTCGCGTCTGTTAACGGTATATATCAATAACCGGCAATCAAATGGTGTTTCATTATGCTCGACATCAGATCACTTATTCGCCTGATGTAAACTCGTACCATCATCAGTTTGTATTGAAGACCTTGGGAAAAACAGTTGTATCACTCATCGATGCACTGCCTGAGCTGCGCAAGATTATATTGCCATGTCAGAAGCCCAAAAAGACTTTGTCATTGCACTCATCAAAGTGCACATTTACATTTTCAGAAAATTTGCTTTTGACATGGATCCACTGTGTATTGTTCGTGGCCATGCTTGTTTACTGCTGAGCATGGTGTTGGCTTGGTTTTGCAACCAAGCTTAGTGCAATGGGCACCTGCTAACTAGTAGCAGCAGTTTCAATAGAAATAAATAACAAACTACTTTAAACTACATTAATCATGGATCTAAGTGAAATAGATAAACAAACAATGGAAATATTATGGAAAGCAAAAACAATTGACAATATGTAAAAAATGATTTTGTATTAAGAATAGGGGCAAGCAAGTGCTTGCAATGGTGATACCTCCAAGTGGTGAAGATTGTTGAGCAACTTCCAAGGTGAGTAGCTCCAAACTCCAAAGGTCCCTTCTCCAAGATAGCTACAATAGTCAAAAGCTCATGAGAGATTTTAACAGCATGAGGATAGGATGATGGATGGATGGAAAGTGAGGAGCCCCTACCACCTTTTTATAGTTTTTGGTGGTGGGGAATACCATTATGGTTTTAAGGAAACCAATGGTATTGACCAACATGGTTTAGGTACCTTTTTCCTCCTTTTTCCTTTTTTGAATATTTTGAATATTTTTATTCCCTTTTTAATATTTTGGGAATTCTGGACCCTTTTTGAGGGTTTTTTTTTATGCTTTTTGAGGAAAAATATTCATTTTGAGTGGAAAGATGGGTGTATTAAGGTCTTTTGGTGACCTTTTGATGGCTTTAGAGGCTCAAATGGTGAAAAAGTGGACAAATGGGTCATGTGAATAAGGAAATGAGCTAGTGAGCACTTTTTGGGTGTTAACAGATTGCCCCCTGATGTGTGAGGGCAGGAGCTTATCGTATGGCCGATAGACATCATAGTTCTTTTGTCGTTTATCTGGGGTTTGGGGAAGAGAAGAGACCGATTGGAGACTGGATCCACGGCCCTTGGAAGCTGCAAAATAAACAATATTACATGGCCTCAATATGAATGAGGAACAATCTCTGATAAGGGACGAGGCGGGCATACCCATGCTCGTATCAAGACATATACATAACAATTAGTCCCAAGAAGGGGGACCTGAAAAATACATCAAAAATCTGCTGGTACATCGTAATGGTCCAAAGGGGACACTATTTTGGGATGTATTCATGATCATAACATGGTTGATCTCAATAACTGATACATTGGAATAAAGCATCAACCGTTCTGAATGAGGTCTCAGAAGGGTTGATGAACTGCTAAAACTGAAGGTGTCCAACATCTGTAGGGACTCAATGACTGTGAGTCATCACTGGGAAGTACTTGTAACTGTATACTCGAGGGAGTATAAAACTGGGGTACATCTGAATATTGTCGCCATGCGCAACCCGGATATCTATAGAAAAAATGTAACTGGTTGTTTCCATAAGTAGACTCTCAAATGTGGAAGAGTCAGGTGGTATCCGGGGTCTTCGACTAATAACTGAACGGACCAATACCCTGTGCGAGTCTCAACGATGCAATCAAGGTGTTGAAGTCGAGCATGTGAGAAACAACCATTTGGAGAGGCACTGAGGACTCTTCTCGAAATGATTCGTAGGCACTCATCGCAAATGGTGATGAGTCCAAGACATAGGGACCTCTAGGTCTATCCTCTAGAATAAATTTTGTTGTCGTCGACAGAGGGAGACCAGCAACTAACAAGGCAATGATGTTTCCTTGATAGGAGCGTGAGGTGTAGAACTGAATTGTGGTGGTACTGATGGTAGGACTGACATCCTTGTGGGGATGGGAAGTAACTGGGGTCATATAGTGGGTAGACTCAAACTTCCTTTGTTCAGAGCATGATGACATGCTTGACCTGGCAGCGTAGGGAACTGACTTGTAGGTGCGGGGATCATAGCTATTAGGGACTGAAGGGTATGTGTTGACTCTGGGGGATCAAGCTGATGGGTGTTGTCGAGGGATTCTTAGGGTGACATATTGCAGAATACTCTGAACAAAGGTGACCAAAATGGGGAAGCTGCCATATGAGTAGACGTGATCTGTTGTGGCGCCAAGAAGCACCATTGGCTCCTTCTTCGTAGTTTTAATGAGCTCCAAGAAAGGATAAAAGTGTGCTCTGAAATGGTACTGTCCTGTGGATTTTGTGAGCCCAGGACTGTTCGTGCTCATGAGTGCTTTCATTTTTAAGGAGTCTGAAAACGATAAGAAGACTCTGCAGTGGTTATGAGTACCGTCCTGTGGGTTTTTTACGAGCCCAGGATGGTGCTTGCTCGTGGTCGCTTTCATTTTTAGAGAGTCTGAAAGCGATAAGTGGACTCCATTGGTTTTCTTTTTCGTAAGTTAGTCTCCAAGGCCCGAAAAATCATAAAATGATGCAAATGGAGAACTCTTCTAGCTGATGTGACTAGAGTATTCCTTTTTCGTAATTAGTCTACAAGGTCTGGAAAAGGGGTAAACTTATACCAGGTAGACGCCCTTTCAGATACGTTTAGCGAGCATGAAAGGAAGCAAGGTTGCTTGACGATCTTTTCATTGTTTTAGGAGTCAGAAAAGAGCTTAACATAAACTCCCTAAGTGCCTTTTTCGTGAAAGGGATTGCTCGGCCCGAAAAAGGGGTAAAATTATACCGAACAAAAAGTGATTGATGAGAGCGAGAAAAGGTCTCAAGCGCCATCATGTGTGTGGAATACTGAATCTGGTGACATAAAGATTGTAAAAAAGGTGTAACAGCCAATGTGGCACGCACACCGAGGAAATGAGTGGCATTTGAAGAAAATGCCCAAAAATTATGGGGTGAGAGTGAGAAATGATCTTATGCATCATCACGAGCACGGAAAACTGAATCCGGCGATATAAGACTCATCAAGAACGGAGAACGGCCGATGTGGCGCGCAAATTGAGGCGATGAGGGGGTATGGAAAAAATGCCCGAAAAATCTGGGCGTGAGGGCGAGAAATGGTCTCAAGCATCATCACGAGCGCGGAAAACTGAATCTGGCGATATAAGACTCATAAAAAATGGATGACGGCCGATGTGGCACGTAAACCGAGGCGACGAGGGCATCCAAAAAATGGTCAAAAAATGGACATGATGAAAACAGGAAAAGGAAAGATCTGTCATGAAGTTCTCGCTGTGATGATTCCAATGGTACCAATGGTTTGAGGAACGGACGCCGTATGAGACCGGAATGGTTGTTTGAAAAATGGTGGAATTTCTATAAATAGGGTGTGGGGCCCATATGACGTGTCATTGTTACATGTGAGTTTGGCAGAGCAATCAGAGCTCTTTCTTGATTTCCGGGAGATTTGACCGTTGGTTTTTGATTCCGCGAGTTTCAGGTAACCCTATTCACCTTAGCCTTTTCAATTATGTCTTTTTTGGTTAGCGGCGGGGCCCCGAAGGCCGCAAAATTCCATGTTGGCCTTCCAACGTGGAATATCGCGGGTTTCGTCCCTTTTGCCGCGATGGACATCGCGGGTTTGAGGCTGACAGTCATGATGTTCATTGCGAGTTCTATTATGGATGCCGCGATGATCATAGCGGCTTTTGATGGAAAAGCCGCGATGGTATTTTTTTTTTTTTTGGTGCTAAAAGTTTCTTTGTTTTTTGGTAGGATGCTGAGGAGACCATTGACGTCGTGGCGAGAGTGAGAGATGGAGGAGGATTTGATGGTTCGGATTCAGACTGATTAGGAGGTCCGACAGGTTCTGGCTGTGAGTGGACTCCTAAAGTTTGCTCAGATTCCACCAATGCGTTTAGTAGGACCGCTACTGAACAAATTGGTGAGTTGGTGGGTTCCTGCAGAGAGTGCCTTTATTATTGGGGGTGAGAGGTTGGAGATCACCCTTACTGATGTATATTTCCTTACCGGGTTACCTCGCTTAGGGGAGGTGGGGGATCTTCTACAGAGGATCCCGGCAGGTGTGGACATGGAGGATCTCCTGGAGACCTTCTGTGTTGCTGGGGCGATTGTGCAGAACAACGCTCTGAGTTTGAGATCATTGCGGGAGTGGGACATGCGGGCTGTCGGGGCTTGTGTTTTGCGGGTGCTGGGTGCCGCGGCACCACATCGTTTGTCGGGGGGACAAACGATGATGGTGGATTCTGTGCTGAGGGGGACCTACTATGCATGGGGTCAGATGTTTTTGGCTGGTGTCCGGAGAGATCTGGACAAGGTCAGTCGGGAGGGGGGAGAGTTCTGCTATGCCTCCTTTTTGTGTTGTTTTTTCTTTGAGCGGGTACCGACTCTGCGACCACGGGTGCCAGTTCGGGATGGTTTGGTGAGCGAGCCGCGCATGGTGCGGTGGGGGCAGATGATGCCTCGCGGTGGTGGTGGTATCCGCGGGTTCTTTTCGCAGGAGATGTACGAGCCATGGGAGCAGATCCCCCTGCTGATTGAGGACTATCCATATGCTAGTATGGACTATCGAGGAGATCCGGAGATGCCTCGAGTCCAGGGACAGGCCTGGGGTTTAGATGGTATGTTTTGTGTTTTGTTCTCTACTATATCATTTTTTTGATTTATCTGTTATGATTATAGTTAGATATGTATATGATGGTTTACTTGCGTGATTGTGCAGATGTTGGTCCTGTACCACCGGCCGACTATGTGGCTCGTAGGGGATGGGCGATGGTGGTTGCTCCACCTCCTGCAGCAGTACCGCCTCCGCATGGTCGAGGATTTGGGGCTCGCGGTCAAGGAGCTGGTACTCGAGACGATGCTTTGGAGGGTGTCAGAGAGACACTGGATATGATTTTGGCGGGATTCCCAGAGGATGGGTGGAGAGATTTAGATCGGGACATCGTCGAGCGATGTTTCGATGCGCCGCGTGAGTGGCGCTTGATCCTTCTGAGGGCAGCGTTGATGGCGGCCGAGTGGAGGGATGGTGGTCAGGATGATCCGGCAGGGCCGGCGGAGAGGAGGATTCGTTTATGGGATGACCCACTGGGGCCGGAAGAGAGGAGAGTCCAGGCTCGGCATGATCCGGAGGGGCCAGCAGAGGAGGCGCCAGAGGAGCCTAGGGACCGTGATGATTAGATGATATTGTATCTGCCCCCAAATGCTGATGAGCATATGGTGAAGCACTTTTTTGTACGACTGATGTATTTTTGTATATTGGGAGCTGAGGGCACCTATGACATGTTTTGATATATATATATATGATGTTGGTATATAGTTGTGTATGCACATGGATGCATTCATTGTCTTTTTGTTCGCCCGTGGAGGCATGTTTGATTTTCTGTATGCCCGTGGAGGCACATGTATGCACGTGGATGCAACATTTTTGATTTTTTGTATATGCCCGTGGAGGCACGTGTTATGCATGTGGATGCTTTTTGTTTATGTTTATATATGCCCGTGGAGGCACATGTTATGCACGTGGATGCATTATTTGTTTATGATATGATGTGATTAGTGTGCCAGTCCAGAATGTTGTTGGCCAGATGGTCTGCTACACTATTGAGGTTTCTTGGGACATGTGTAAATGAAATGGATTCAAACTGTCGAACCATTTGTTTAGTGCGCAATTTTTTTGTTGAAAAGACAGGGATCGCGTACCTGGTAATCATTGTTGAGCTGGGAAACAAGGAGTTGTGAGTCCAAGAAAATGTTAAGGTGACGTATGCTCATTTGGAGAGCTGCGGCCAGGAGACCGGTCACGGCATCGTATTCAGCTTGGTTGTTGGTGGCAACACCTAAACACACTCCGTCGATGTGGATCAACTCATGTGCAGGGGAATATATTACCCAAGCTGCGGAGGCCAGATTGGGGACCAACGGCTTGCACCATCAGCGAAACCGACGTAGTAGAGTGGAACAAGATCCATCTCTGGTCATGCAGAAAAAATAAATATTTAGGTTTTTTGAATTTTTTGTGGAAAAAGAAAATAATACTGTACAATAATGGACGGTGGTGTCGACCAGGTTTACTATGGGTAAAATCGCTTGAGGTACAACCCGTTGCGTGGGTTGCGTAGGGGGTTGCCTTCTGAATCTGTCAGAATGTATGCCCCCTGTCCGAGGCAAGTGTGTATAATGTATGGGCCTTGCCACATGGACACAAACTTTCCTTTTCCGGTTTTATCATGAGATTGATCGTAGGCGAGGACAAGGTCCCCTTCAATGAAAGTTCTTGGGTGGACATGTTTATCATAACTCAGTTTGGATCGGTTCTTGGCTGCTTCCATGGTTTGAAGGGCTGTTCGCTGATCTTCCTCGGCCTGCTCGAGGAGTAGTAAGCGTTGCTCGATTGGGGAAGTGTCCGGTAGGAGTTCAACGGCCATTTGTAGGGTTGGGATCTGGCACTCAATGGGGAGGACGGATTCGACACCATGAACTAAGTGGAAAGGGGTAAAACCGGTGGCGGTTTTGGTTGACGTGCAGTATGCCCATAGTGCCGAGAACAGCATGTGGTGCCAATTTGACTTGTGTTTGTCTACAGTGTGCTGGAGGATGTTTTTCAAAATTTTGTTGATTGCTTCGACTTGGTCGTTTCCTTGGGGGTAGTAAGCAGAGGAGAAATGGTGTTCAAATTTCAGTAAGGTTGATAGTTCTCTCCAGATGGTGTCTTCGAAGTGAGAGCCATGGTCTGAGATGAGTTGCTTTGGCAATCCAAAACGAGCGATAACATGGTTGAGAAAAAACCGTGCTGTGGTGTCGGCCTTGCAATTGTAAGTTGGCATGGCCTCCGCCCACTTGGTGAAATAATCTACGGCCACAATGATGTGTTTGTGACCGCCGGCTGACGTGGGGTTGCAATCGAGGAAATCGATGGCCCATTTGCAGAATCGTCCGGTAGTGACGACTGGATGAAGGGGGGCGGGTGGGGTTCTTGCTTTTGGGGCAAAAAGTTGGCAGTTTTGACAATGTTTGACTGCGATGATGCAATTAGTAAATAATGAAGGCCAAAAGTAACCTGCGCGGATGATCTTTTGGGTGGTAGCCATGTTGGAGAAATGGCCTCCGCATGCACCGCTATGGCAATCATTAAGGACTTGTTCTGCCTCGATATGGGATAGGCAGCGTCGTAAGATGGTATCAACGCCGCGTCGATAAAGTACATCCCCTAACAAGAGGTATCGGGGGGTGTGGTGTCGTATACAACGGCGTCCGTCACGATCGATGTGGGGTCAAAATTTTTGTGTGCAGAGGTAAATTAAGATGTCGTCGTACCATGGGTCGTCAGACGAAATGATGAAAATGTGATCGTCAATCAGATCCGTTTGGATAGCGGGTGATGACGAAGAAGATGGGAGATCTGTGATGAGTTGAGCTAGTGCTAGGGCCTTGGTGCTCTTTGGGGTCTTGAAAGTAAGGTCATACTCTTGCAGGATAATCACCCATTTAGCTACGCGGCCTTGAAGAAGGCGACGCGTCAAGAGGTAAACCATAGGATTGGAATTAGCTACGACTGTGGTGTGGCTTAAGAGAATATAATGTCACAGTTTTTGTACTGAAAAAACGACGGCGAGGGCCATCTTTTCTTCATGTGGGTATCGGAGGGGTGGGCCGGACAAGGTCTGGCTCACATAGTAGATGACATGCTCTTGGCGAGCAGTATCTTCTTGTACAAGGACTCCAGATACAGCATGTTCGGATGCTGAAACATAGAGGATGAAATCTTTGGTGAAATCTGGAGGAGAAATCAACGGGGCGTCTGTGAGTGCTTTCTTTAAATCGGTGAAAGCTGTCTCTGCTTGTTGGTCCCATATGAAACGGGTATGCAGACGTAGTAGTCGTAGGAAACCGTGGACTGTTGTGGCATAGTTCGGGACAAAGCGGCGGAGGAAGTTGGACCTCCCTTGTAGGCTTTGTAGTTGTCTTAACGTGCGGGGTGACGGTAACTCTAGAATGGCTTGGACTTTTAAGGGGTCTACAGTGATGCCTTTTTCTGAGATAACAAACCCCAGTAGGCGACCTGATGTAACGCAGAAGACACACTTGAGGGGGTTCAAGCGGATGTTGTATTTCCGACAATGCATGAAAACTTGTCGAAGGTCGTCTAAATGGTCAGATCGCTTTTTGGATCGAGTTGTGAGGTCGTCCAGGTAAATTTTTATGATCTTGTGGAGATCGTGGAAGCAATAAGTCATGGCTCGTTGGAAGGTGGCTCCAACATTCTTGAGGCCAAAAGGCATGACGCGATAGGCGAAGGTGCCCCATGGGGTGGTGAAAGCCGTCTTATATTGATCTTCTTTACGGATTTTTATTTGGTTGTATCCGGAGAAACCATCCATAAAAGAAAGGACCTCATGTCCCGCGCATTCATCAATTAGTTGGTCAATGAAAGGTGTGGGGAAGTTGTCTTTGGGACAAGCGAGATTGAGGGCTCGGAAATCAGTACAAATGCATATAGTGCCCACTTTTTTGTTTACTGGTACTGGGTTTGAAACCCAAGTGGTGTAGGCAATAGGATATATGAATCCTGCTTTTTGGAGTTTTTCAATCTCAGCTTTAACAGCTGGGAGCTTGGACGGGTGAATGGGTCATTGTTTTTGTCGGATAGGAGTCACATTGGGCCAAGTGTCGATGTGATGTTCCACAATTTTGGGATCGAGGCCAGGCGTCTCGGTGTAAGACCAGGCAAAGACATCACGAAACTCTTTGAAGAGTTTCTTATATGCCTGAGTTTCCGCTTGAGTGCAAGATGCACCTAGCGAGATGAGCTCAGGTTTTCCAGGTGTGGTGGAAATGTCGATTTGGATAATAAGGGAAATGTTTGACATGTTCCCTTCCTCAAAGGCATCAGGGGCAGGAATAGGATCCTTAAACCAGTCGACTTTCATGGGGAGGAAATCTTTGGACTCGACCGCAAACTGGGTAGCTGTGGTGGAGGAGGACTCTTCTGGGAGGAAGTATGAACGATGGTGCATGTCTTCCCAGGGGTAATCAGGGGCAGTAAGAGCCTCTAAAATTTGCTCATCAGTATGGAAGTAATCAGACCATAAATCGACGGGTTCTGGTTTGTATGTTGTCGAAATCATATAGATGGTGTTAATCTCTCCGGATGGGGATGCTACGGGAGGGTAGATCTCCTCAATTGTGGGGGGTGCCGTCTCAAGGTCAAAATTATTCATATCGTAGAGAGCTGCTCTGTAGTCTGGGAGATCAGGACAGTGATGTGAGTAGTGGTCGTAAATACCGCATATGGCAAACGGGTGGTTGGTACGCAGTGATTTATCACGAGGCTTAGGGTTTGGATCTAGTTCGACAACCGGGATGTTGGGGTTGTCGTCAAGCATTTGCATGTGTTCCTGTAATGCAGGTAATTGTGGACATTGGTGAGTCGGATGGCCTAACTCATCACACAACGAGCATTTAGGAGGAGCACGAAACACGGGGGGAGGTTTAACTGCTTTGGGAGGAGGTACCGCAGTGTATGGTTGTGGGCCTCTACCCCCAGTGGGCTTGATAAGGGGAGGGGGATTCGTAGAAGATGAAGGGGTAGTGACACCGAGAGGTGGTTGAGTAGTAGTGACAATGGGTTGCACCGGTTGCAGGACGACATTCGGTGTCGACGGGGGAACGGGAGGCGAAATATACCACACGGGTAATCCCAAGGTTAACCCGGGGAGACTAAGGGTAGCCATAACCGGAGCGCTTACTACGCTCGAGGGAGGGAATAGAAAGGGGATTGTGTGGATGGGTGTAACACCAATGTGACTAGGGACCAATGGTGGTTTAGGTAAGAAGGGCGGTTGATTGTTGAGTGGTTGTGTATTATGGGACAGGGTACATAAGTCAGATACTTTGGGCGCTGGTGACGGGGGTGGAATGGATTGGAATGTAGAAGTCATCGGTGTGTCGGAGTAAAGTCCGGGTCCCACGGAGGAAACAAACGAGGTAGTTGCACCACAAACAGGTTGTTCAACCATGGGGAGAACATTTTCGGGTGCAGTGGGGGCCTTGGGATCGTAATAGGTGAGTTCGTCGACCTTGACCACGCGTCCGTCATGGGGGAACATCATGGTACAAAAAATGGATGAGGCAACCGCCCGCATGGCATACATGTAGCTGCAACCAAGTAAGAGGTTATAATCAAGTTGGGCATTGATGCCCTCTATGTCAATGAGCACGGTTTTACCAGCCAGCTGGATGGGGACATTAGTTAATAGACCTTGGGGTTGAGCCGAACGGCCGTCGTAGGCTCGCAATGCAGTGGTGGACTGCTGGAGAGTAGGGGATCCCAACTTCTGCCAAATGAATGTGGACATAACGCATGTAGAGGCACCTTCATCGATAATGCACCGATGGATGACAAGATTCCGAATGGAAACAGAAACTTGGAATGCTAAAGTGGAAGGTAGGCGTGGTTCGGACTGGTCCGAATCGAATGCCATCAGTTGTGAATCATTGGGGTCAATAACACCAATGGCAGAGAGTAAAGTTTTGCGCTGTGAAGGGCAGTTTTTTAAGACCTCTAAAGTAGACATGGCTGCAGGAGACTGGGCTAAGTCGTCTACAATGCTGTAATTCAACGCAGCGCGAGCGTTGGGGTTATTGTTGATGCGACGAAGTGGGAAGCGAGGTGCTTTAGAGGCACCATCGAGTGGAACCGGAGGTATACGTAACGTCTGATCAGTGGGATGAGCATTAGTGTTTTTGTCGGCGGGAGGGTCTTCAGGGGTGGATCCATATTGGTTCCGACGTGTTTGGAGGTTGACATCAGTGGATGACATCATTAACAAGTGGTGGGTACCTGAATCGAACATGGGTTGATCAGGAGCGGCATAAGTGATCTGTTGTTGTGGTGGCGCGTTGCCTTGAGGGGGAGCCAACGGCTGAGTGTTCACTACGCCTTGGGTTGGTAGGGGGTTTTGCAGCACCAAAGGTTGTTGTTGAGGGGGTGGGGGGTTCAGTGGCACCTGAGGAGTCGCGTGCCCTTGATGATGGGCATCATCAGTCCAGAGTTGCCGAGCTCGCTCTAAATGTGGGCAAGCATGTGTGTAGTGGCCATAGACCCCGCAAATAGAACAAGGATGGTTTGTTCTGAGGTTATTATTTTTGGGCTGCTTGGGATGACGATCCGGATTCTGGTTGGGAGGAGCAACGTTGTTATTATGCGGAGGATTGGGAGGTGGTGGACCTTGCTAATGTTGTTGGTTGTTGCCGCGGTTACGTCCTCTTCCACGGTTTTGTTGTCCACCCTGGTTGCGCTGGTTGTTTTGATGTTGGGGCTGATTGTGTTGTGTGTACACTTGCCCTTGAGCAGTGGGAGGATTTTGGTTTGCCGCAGGTGCGGGAGCAGGTTGCGGCGGTTAATAAGTTGGTGGGGCTGGAGGTGGTCCAGTTACCTGCCGGGGTTGTTGGTAACCCTGAGCTATTGTAGGTGTTGGGTTAGCTGTTGTAGCTTGTTGTGGGTAAGACATCGGTTGTGGCGAGAACTGAGTTGGGTTTTGGGTAGCCGGTTGGCTATAGTATGTGGGTGGGACATATGCCGATGGCGCTTGCTCATAGCAATGTTGTGGACAAGAGGGTCCATGAGTGTGGTGAGTCTGACTCATTGGAGCGTAGGAAGTTGTCGCTCCAGAATTAGATGTAGCCCTAGAGAGGTCTGGGGCATTTATGGTGCTCACCATGCTAAAAGGTTTAATTTGTGGTGTGACTTGGCCAATAATACCATCGACGGCATGTGATGCCCCCGGCGCGTCACCGCGTGAAGAATCGCCTCGTGGGGCATCTGGTATGATGGTGTAGAGATAGCCTGATTGAGCATAAATTAGGTCGAATTGCTGAGCTTTTAGGATAGCTTCTTCCTCTGACTGGGGTCGTTCAGAAGCGACGTCTTTTGCTATGAGGGGTAGGAGTGATTTAAGAAACCAGTCCAAAAATATACGGTCATCCAGTTTAATCTTACAGAGGCTACGACGCTTGCGCCACTCATGGATGTGGTCCGTGATGTGGGTAGATGTGTTTTGTCTGCAAGACAACAGTATTTCAACTCCTGCATCGTAACGTACAGGTAGTTGAAAAAAATGGAGGAAAGTGGAGGCGAGAGACGTAAAAGTATGGTGGGTGCCATGTGGTTGTTCGATGTACCACTTGGCTGCAGAGCCAGTGAACGTTCGTTGCAACAGTCTTAGACGAATGGAGTCATCCACTATGGAGTTAGATGAACACCATAGGTGAAAAGACATTATGTGGTTTTGAGGGTCCTCCCCAGGTTTTCCTTCAAACTTGGGTATGTCCGAGGGGAGCTTTGTAGGCATGGGTGGCCATGTAGGGTTGTGCCTGATAGGATCGTTGGTTAGCCTGGCTAAGTCTGGTAAGTTTAGACTAGCCATGTAAGGTAAACTAGAAGATGGGTGTGGCGTGGTGACTGGGACGTAACTATTCATGGTGGCATTATGTAGTGCTCCAGTAGCCCCTAAGGGTATGCTAGGTATTGAAGGTATGTGGCCTCCAACAGCTGTGGTTTGGTATGGGCCAGCGTTTCCAAGTGCAACATGGGTTACACTAGGGTTAGGAATAGTGCCAGGAATTCCTGGGATCTGGGTTGTGGTAATGAGAGGGGGTGTGACCCCTATGTTTGGCATACCCATAATAGGAGGTAGTCCTGTGTTGGGCATTCCTAAAGGTGGAGTGTCCCCCACATTAGGCATGCCTAGAGGGGTTGTTGTTACCATGGGTGGCACAGTAGTGGAAGGGTTTGTGGATGTATCTCCAATAGTACTGGTAAAAAGTGGGTCGTATTGTGTTCCAGCCATGAGGTTGGTTGGTAATAATTCAGTAGGGTTTTCAGATTCAGCCTCAGAATCAGATGTGAAGTGAGGAGTGTCAGAATCGGATGACTGTATGTTTGGTCGATGATGTGTCAAGTCAAGGGATAAGGCTCGACGTCGGTGACGTGGAGAGCCAAGCAGACTGAACTGTGGGGGTTCACCCTGAAGACAACGAAATCGTCTAAAATTCTCAATGGTGAGAAATATGTTTTTTAAAAATTTTCAGTGTAAGGTGGTGATGTAAAAAATTCGAAACCCTAATGCAACAAAGAGTGCAAAAAAGGGGAGTGAAAATAAAGGCTCCCAGGCCAAAAAATCAACCTCAAAAAGCACTTATTATAGCAGTTGTGCTATAATAAGTGGAGGGATGCAACAAAATTGGTCAGAATACCAACAATCAAACAGTTTCTAGAAAAAAGAGGTGCTATTAGACCAAAGGTGGGTAATGTATCATGCAAACACCTAACTAGAAGTATTGTGAGTCAACAAGCGATATCCTTTGCAAGGTGATGAAATCCAAGTCAGACGATATAGAGTGTTGAATCAACGGCTAGATCTCCCCCTACCAGGAGGGAAACCGGGTAGACAATCCTAAAGAGTGGCAACTAGGATACCCTGTTCATGACACGTTCAGAAAAGGTGAATCTGCCGTTTGGTCCTTTTACCGCAGTACCCCCATATAGGGATACCCCGAGAACTGCGAAAGGTAGCCTTCGGTTACTGAATGGATTGCGGTATTCCACTCATGCCTCCGGAACTAGTCTCGCGACTTCAACCCTCCTAGGGGAGAGGCCCTCTAATAAACTGGTTGTGACTGTGCCAAAAAATACTGGGGGATTTTGGTTCCCTAATGGACAACAACTATGTCTCAAATGTAATAACTGAGGGGTGTTATTGGAACACCTATCCCCTCAATTCTACCTAACTACAAAATTCTTTTAAGTGCTCCCCAAGTGGGGTTAAAAGTTGGTTGACTTTAAGGTAAATTTTAAGGCTCAGTTTAAATTAGTGGCAGAGTGGGTGCAAGTGTGGTATTTAAACTGAAATTGATTTGCCTCGCTTGGGCGATTTTACAAATGAAAGAAAAGACGTTTCCAGTTTTGCAAAAAATAAAGGCGTTTTTGAAATGTAAATGCTTGAAAAAACTATTCAAAAAATAATGGATCTTTGAAATAATTTAAAGGGAAGCAAATAACATAAATATTTGAAGAAAATAAATGGATCTCTTAAAAATTGCTTGGGCAAAGTATCGAGCAAATAAACAATAAAACCTTGATCTAGCTAGAATGCAGAAAAATCTCTCTTTCAATTTCTGAAAATTTTGTAAAAAGAATTTTTAAAGGAGCGTTCTAAAGAGTGAAAGATTTTGTATGGCTATAAAAATGCAGGAAATTTTATACTGTAAAATATGCTAAATGGGCAGAAAATACAGCAAAAAATATTTTTCAAAAAATTGGCCGAACTGAAAAAACGTGCATCGCGGGTTTCGGGAAAACAGCCGCGAAGTGCTGCGCAGGTTTCGACCGCGAAGTGCAGCGTGGATTCCTGTCACACAGTCGCGATGGGCAGTGCGGGTTTCAGCCGCGATGTGCAGCGCGTAAATTGGTCGCGAAGCCACGGCGAGCTGCGCGGAAAAAAGCCGAAAGGTCGCGATGAGCCGCGAGATTGTCAGGCAAAAAACCGCGAGGCGAAAGCCGAAAATGGATGCCGAAAAACGCACCTGAAAATGGAAATTTCGGGCTGTTAATGGCAATAGAATGGGCCAAGATCTAGAACAGGAATGGATATGCTGTTTAGGATGGCAGATCTATGAATTAAACTGACTAAAACTACCAAAAACTAAGATCTAAAGCAAAAAACTGAGATCTAAGTATTCGAAGCCAGCGGAGTCGCCAAAAATTGTTGGCTTAGTTTTGCAACCAAGCTTAGTGCAATGGGCACCTGCTAACTAGTAGCAGCAGTTTCAATAGAAATAAATAACAAACTACTTTAAACTACATTAATCATGGATCTATGTGAAATAGATAAACAAACAATGGAAATATTATGGAAAGCAAAAACAATTGACAATATGTAAAAAATGATTTTGTATTAAGAATAGGGCAAGCAAGTGCTTGCAATGGTGCTACCTCCAAGTGGTGAAGATTGTTGAGCAACTTCCAAGGTGAGTAGCTCCAAACTCCAAAGGTCCCTTCTCCAAGATAGCTACAATAGTCAAAAGCTCATGAGAGATTTTGACAGCATGAGGATAGGATGATGGATGGATGGAAAGTGAGGAGCCCTTACCACATTTTTATAGTTTTTGGTGGTGGAGAATACCATTATGGTTTTAAGGAAACCAATGGTATTGACCAACATGGTTTAGGTACCTTTTCCCTCCTTTTTTCCTTTTTGAATATTTTGAATATTTTTATTCCCTTTTTAATATTTTTGGGAATTCTGGACCCTTTTTGAGGGTTTTTTTTATGCTTTTTGAGGAAAAATATTCATTTTGAGTGAAAAAATGGGTGTATTAAGGTCTTTTGGTGACCTTTTGATGGCTTTAGAGGCTCAAATGGTGAAAAAGTGGACAAATGGGTCATGTGAATAAGGAAATGAGCTAGTGAGCACTTTTTGGGTGTTAACACATGGGTATGCCCGCCTCAGGAAGATATTATATATCTAAGAAATTGTTAAAGTTTGCCATGCAAGTGTGATCCTCAAATACTGCGTTCGTGAGTTTCCCTTCCCTCATCCTTGATTTGAAAGATAAAGCGTATCAGTACAAAGCGTACCAGTACAAAGAATATGAGTACAAAGAGTATCAGTATACAAAGTACAAATTTCAGTAATGTATTTCGGCCCTTAGCTTCGCTTCGGACCTCACACATTAGGGGGCATCTGTTAACAATCAAAATAACACACTCGTCATGTGAAGGAAGATGCATATTTTTGCCATGCACTTACAGCAGGAAGCATAACACAGTTTCGTCCAAAGACAAATCCTCTCTGAGACATGCATCAAGATGCATTAATTGTGATTAAATAATTCTAAATGGTGCAAAAGGGCCTAAAACTATTCAGAAGTGGGTTTTCACTGGAAAATAATTAAAATTGAGAAAAGTGACTAATCCCACATCCACTAGAAAGACCTAAGGCTCATTTCCCAATGCTATATAATAATGGCATGGGTGGCATGGTAATAGGTGATCAAAAAAGCAAAGACATGCTGAGGAGATTCTGGAGGAGGAAGAAGAGCTTCAAGTCTTCAAGAGCAAGGGTGAAAGAAGGGAAGCTCATGACAATGGAGGAAGGGTTCACATCAAGCTTATTGGTAAAGTTGTACTTCTTCCTTGTTTCAATATGAAATAATTCAATTTTCTGCCATTATGATGTTTAGACATTGCTTATGTTGTGTGATTTAAACCGTTAAATGGCTGTAAATCTGAAAGTTGCTTATCTTAAATGATGAATGAATTTAGATTTCGAAATAACTTGTGTTAATTACTTCATTTCTGACGTAAGATCTCACCAATCTTTAGCAAGATAGTTAAGTTTGTGTAGACACATCCCTGCACAAAATACTGTTATCACATTTCCATCCATTAAATCCAAGCCAATTCGAATTAGGGAGGGATTCAATATTTGCCACTTGTCTCCCACTTCCTAGCCTTCCACCTTCCACCAATTCGAGTAGGAACCTCCTGAGCTTCTCTAACTCACATGAGCGCTCACTTGGATGCTATTTTTAGGCCTGACATGTCATATGTCAACAATCAAATCTGAAATTTGTCATAGGTGTCATAGCATCTTCGTCATTGTTGTCATAGAGGTTAGGGAATCTAGCCCAAGTGTCCAAGAACCTCTCGTTTGACTTTTCCTCTTCCATGGGAGTTACACTTCCATCCCAATACGACCTATGATGCATATTTCCATGTGTATGAGCCTTCCAACTCATCCCAAGAACGTTGGGATTCTTATGTATTCGAATTGATAAGAGGAGGTTTCCATGTGGCATAGAAAATCTAGCTTGTGTGGGTCCCACACCCTCCATGTGGCATAGAAAATCTAGCTTGTGTGGGTCCCACACCCTCCATGTGTCTTCATGATCAATTTCCACTTTGACTTTCTTTTGTATTTATTTATTTACATCCTTTATTAAATATTTATGTCATTCTAATGTCTAAACATCATTTATTAGCTCCCTTATTGCAAATCCCAATGTCTCCATCCAACCTAGGGAACTAGTAGGATTGATGGAATTTTCCTGTCATGAATTTATTTGAATGAGGACATTACAATCCTCCCCACCCAAGATTGCTTGTCCTCAAGCAATTTTAGATTTGGATGCTGCAAAATTTGTTCCTACTCCCATGTGGCATCTTCACTTGGGAGATCCTTCCATTGTACCAAGTACTCTTTGATAGTTCTGCTCCTTAATCTTCTTTCCCTAGTCTTCAAAATATTTTCTGGAACATGTATGAGCTGACCTTCATCATCCAAAGGAGGAAGTTTTTCTGAAATGACAATTTGCTAACCAAAATCCTTCTTGAGACATGAAACATGAAATACATTGTGGATTTTACTTCCTTCTGGAATTTCTAACTCATATGCTACCTGCCCAACCTTCCGAACTACCTTGCATGGGCCATAGTATCTTGGTTTTAGCTGCTCTGCTCCCTTATTTTTCAAAGATGTTTGTTTATATGGCTGCAAACTCAAATATACCAAATCATTGATTTGAAAGGTCCTTTCTTCCCTATGTTGATCCCCATATTGTTTTTGCTGATTTTCGGCAACGTGCAAGTTGTCTTTCAAAAGCTTTAAAATTTCTTGGCTCTCTTCCACCCAATATTTAGCTTTTTGGGGGATCTACTATCATCAAAGATATGCTCAACAAAAGTGAGTGCTTCATAACCATATAATGCTTTGAAAGGAGACATTCCTATTGACATATGAAAAGTGGTCTTGTAGCAAAACTCACCCAAGTGTAGCCATTTTACCCATGCTTTTTGCTGCTCTCCCACATAGTTCCTTAGGTACCCTTCCAACCATTGATTCACTCTCTCTGTTTGGCCATCAATTTGTGGATGATAGCTTGTGATTGGAGTAATTGAGTGCCCACCAATCTGAAAAGTTCTTGCCAAAAAACACCCATGAATCTACTATCTCTATCACTTACAATGCTCTTGGGGAGCCCATGCAATTTGAAGATTTCTTTAAAAAAAACATCAGCCACTTGTGCAGCACTAAAAGATGATGTAACAACAAATAAATGAACAAATTTGGTTAGCTTATCCACTACCACATATATGCAACCTTCCCCAAAGATTTGGGAAAACCTGTGATGAAGTCCATTGAGATACTCTCCCATTTTTGTTTTGGAATGGGCAATGGTTGCAACAAACTAGCTGGGCATGTGAGTTCATATTTGTTTTGCTGACATACCTTACATTCATTTACATATTTGAGAACATCTTCCTTCATCCCTCTCCAAAAAAACCTTTGCCTTAATTGCCTATAAGTTTGGAAGATCCTCGGGTGGCCAACTAGTTGGGAATCATGTGCTTCTTGCAAAATCTTGTACTTGAGTTTTGAATTTTGAACCAAATAAATTCTGCCCTTATAATATATCAGCCCATTCAAAATCCTGCAGTTATCATCCTCTTTGACCCCATCTAACACATCACAAGCAAAACTATCTTTGGCATATTCAACCATTAGCATGTTTTTCCAATCTTTTGCAATGTCCATGAGAGAAAAGGAAGGTATTCTAGATAATGCATCTACTACAATGTTATTCTTCCCTTTTACATAGTCAATATCAAATCAAAATCTTGGATCTTGCTTAACCTCTTTTTTTGCCTTTCATTAAGATCATTTTGGGTGAGGAAGTGCTTTAGACTATTGTGATCAGTTTTCACCACAAACTTGTTTCCCACCAAGTATTGTCTAAAATTGGCCAAGGCATGCATGATGGCCAACATTTATTTGTCATAGATGGAATAAAGCTTCTCATGTGGCTGTAATTTTCTGCTCTCAAAGGCTATAGGGTGTTGATTTTGCTTTAGGACAACCCCTATCCCTTTACCCAAAGCATCACATTCCAAAACAAAAGGTTTAGTAAAATCAGGTAATGCAAGTATTGGACAACTACTCATTACCTCTTTCATTTTTTGGAAGGGATTTTCAGCCTCTTCATCCCACTTGAAAGAATATTTCTTTGTCAAATCAGTGATTGGAGAACCCTTTCACAAACTTCCTATAATAGTTGCATATTCCAATGAAGCCTCTTAATTCTGTGATGTTTTTTGGTGTTGGACATTCAATGATAGCCCTTATTTTTTCCATGTGCACTTTCACTCCTTCTTGTCCAATAATGTACCCAAGATACAAGAGTTCCTTCATCACAAATTCACATTTAGACAACTTATCAAACAAGGACTGTTCATGCAAAATTTTCAGCACAACCTCTAAATGATGCAAATTCTCTTCCCAAGTTTTGCTGTAAATGAGAATGTCATCAAAGAAAGCCAATACAAAATTTCTGAGCTGCTTGCAAAAGATCCTATTCATGCATGTTTGGAATGTGGCTGGAGCATTAGTTAATCCAAAAGGCATAACAAGAAACTCAAAGTGGCCATAGTGACATCTAAAAGCAGTGTTTTGCACATCTTCTTCCTTCATTCGAATTTGATGGTAACCTGATCTAAGATCAATTTTGGAGAAATATTTTGCCCCAAATAGCTCATCCATGAGCTCATCAATTCTAGGAATAGGAAACCTATTCTTGATTGTCTTCTTGTTCAAAGCTCTAAAGTCTATGCACATCCTTAAGGTTCCATCTTTTTTCTTCACCAACACTACTGAAGAGGCATAAGAGCTAGAGCTTGGTCTAATGAGTCCGAACTCTAGGAATTCTTGGCTAGCCTTTTCAATTTCATCTCTGAATTTTTTTGGATGTATATAGGGTGGTATTTGGATAGGTGAAGTACCCTCCTCCAAAACAATGTTGTGCTCAATCCCCCTATCACGTGGTCTACCATGTGGAAGGTCTGCAATTTTTTTTTCATATTTTTGTAGGAGTTGCTCTATCTCCTTCGGGTGTTCAACAACCTTTATGTTTGGCTTGTGAGAGGTGATGAAACATTCAGCAGCCCATTCTATGTCTCCATGCCTCAATATGGATCTCATACTATGGGAGGTCACCACTTGATTCAGATAGGTGTACTGCCCTCTCACAACCCTTAGTATAATTCCTTCCAAATCTTGGAATATCATTTCAGGAATTTGATAGTTCACTATATGCTCCCCTATAGAGTACAACCATTTCACTGCCAAAACCACATTAGTATCAGCAACATCAACCACATAAAAGCTATAAGAAAAAGTGTAATTACCTATGGTGATTTGCAACTTTGGAACCCATGTTTTGCACTCCATAGTGTGGTGACCTGGATTGATGACTGTGAAGCCATCGAATGGTTCAGTAGATATATTTCTTCTCTCTACCATGTTTGCATCAATGAATTTATGTGTGGCTCCTCCATCTACGAATACCGAGGCCCTTTGCCCTTGTACCACTCCCTTGCATCGAATAGTGTGATAACGAGGCACTGTTGAAAGTACTGCCATCCTTGCTTTGTTAGGTGAAGGCTGATTTTCTTCTTGTTTCCCTTCTTCTGCTGTATCATATCCCTCTTCTTGATATGAAATATGTCCTTCTTCCTCCATACCCCTTCATACTCACCATTATCAGAAAATACTTCAATGTATTGAGCTTTTCTCTTAGTACATTTATGCCCTGGTGCCCATGGTTGAAAGCATGTGTAGCATAATTTTTTTCTTCTAAGTTCTTCCTTGTTTAGTCCCTCTTTCTTATTCTTTTCAAATGCATCTCTTTTCCAAGGCTTCTTGTCAAATCTGAATTTGGAAGGGAAGTTAGTCTTGGGGGGAAACCTTGTCCTAGGTAGCACATTTTGTAGATCTCTTGTCAAGTTCATGGCATTCTTCAATGAATTTGGCTTGTGGGCCTTAATTAAAACTTTTAAGCGTTCAACCAAACCTTCAATAAAGATTAATACTAACCTCACCATATATATATCATCCACTTAACTGATAGTTTTTGGAATTCCATCATATACTCAGCAGGGGTCCCAACTTGCTTCAATTGGGCTAGTTCTTTGAAAGGCAATTATGGGTCTTTTTGCTCAAATATTTCTAATACCCTGTGAAAAAATTCCTCACATGTTTTAACCTGATCATGTCCCAAGGTTTTCAGACCATGGAAACACTAATCATTGGCTTCCGCTTCAAGATGCAAAATGGCCATTTTTAAAGCATCCTCTTCCACCATTGGATTCAGCTGAAAATACACATCTAGTTTTTGTACCCAAGTATGTGCAGAACTTTGAGATGAGCCATCAAAGGTGGGAAGTGGCATTTTACTTATTGCATAATTCAATCCCCTATTTTGAAAGGGATTCCTATTACTTTCCCTCATTTTGAGCTTGTTTGAGATAGCAAGGTATTGATGAAATGGTAGGGTACTTCTACAATCTGCACTCAATTTTTGCCATTCGAGTAGAATTTCTTCCACATCATTTGGAGTTTTAATATTTGCTTTGGAATAAATAAATTTAGGTGTAGTAGGCCTTGGTGTTCTCTGAAATTCATTTTCTCTATTATGGGGTCATGTGCTTGAGAAAATATGCTTACCCATTGGCTTCTTTTCCTCATAATGAGATTTGCTGCTGCCTCCTATTACTCCTTTGCTCCCAAGTTGGCTGGCCAACAATTCGAATCCTTTCATTATTTGTTGGGTCATGTCTTCAAAGAGGGGTTTCATGAGTTTCCTAAACTCCTCACTATCATCTGAGGTTCCCTTTTCATCCCTAGCCATAGTTTCCTCAAAAAATGGTCTTCTTTTCCTACTTTTCCTCTTCAACAAAAACACTTTTGGATGCAATATCTAATGGTCGTCCCTGACTTCTTGTCCTCATGAATATCAGACCAAATCAAGTGCCAAGATCATGCTCTGATACCACTTTTAATTTCCCTTTTTTGAAATTTATTAAAATTGTGAAATTTTCAATTTTTTCCACTAGTTCGACCTTTGACTAGTATTGGTTTCTTGACCTCCAAATGGCTCCAAATGCTCCCAAATTGTCACAGAAGGTGTATGTATAGTTTTAGGACATAATTATGAGGTTCAAGGATGATTTAGAGGCTTCAAAAGGATTTTTCAACTCTCCTTTAAGTTCTGGCCAAAGTAGGGAGGTTGACTAGCAATTTGGGGTTCAAATCCCCCTTGGGTAGGTGTTGAAGATGGATCTCCAAATGCTATTGGAACCTCTCAAATTTCAGAAAAGAAGTAGGGGACATCTAGGGGACATCAATATAGTCTCATATGCATCACAATTCAGTTTATTAATTCAGATACAACCCTCTCCAATCAGATACAAAAAGACTAGTTTCGACCTTGGGGGAAATGGTGAGCAATCTTCTCCAAATGCTATGAAAGTGAACAATATGACTCCGAAAGCTTATGCACTGAACTTGAAACTTGTAGAACACATTATTAACAGTCCATATATCATTAATTCATCAGTGGTTCATTTTTTCATTCGAATATATTAGCATATCATTGGCATACATCAACATAGTGGGGAAATAGGCACCATTTGCTCATTAATGATCAGATTTACATAGTTCCACTTGGAATATAGAATTCAAGATATTATGAATATGAATGACAGATCATTTACATCATATTATAAAAGAATGGGGCATTAGAATCTCCCCCAAAGAGTGCAACAACTCACCAAGTGCGCAATTCCTTAAGGATAATGAATATGCTAAGTAAACTTGAAATGGTTGGAGAAACAAGATGAACTAGGAGTGACCATGAGCTACCCTATATCTTGAACCTGCAACATACGAATCCATTAAATCTCCAATTTAAAGGTCTTAATGGCCTTTCCAATTACCAACTAGGATGGGAATCTTTCACCCTTGAAATTGGTGCTAAGGCAAGTAGAGTAGCACTCCACTAGCTCTCCTCTCAAATGCAAATTTTGAAAATGATCAAAAGCCCTTCTCTTACTTGATCTCTGTATTTTATAAAAATCCTTAGCCTTCTAAGGTTTCAATTCCATCCATTATTTCCAAGCCAATTCGAATTAGGGAGGGATTCAAGATTTGCCACTTGTCTCCCACTTCCTAGCCTTCCTCCTTCCACCAATTCTAGTAGGAGCCTCTTGAGCTTCTCTAACTCACATGAGCGCTCACTTGGATGCTATTTTTAGGCCTGACATGTCATATTGGTCAGATTCCAGCAACCAGGTCTGAAATTTGTCATAGGTGTCATAAAATATTCATCATTGTTGTCATAGAGGTTAGGAAATATAGCCCAAGTGTCCAAGAACCTCTCTATTGACTCTTCCTCTTCTATGGGAGTTACACTTCCATCCAAATTCTACCTATGATGCATATTTACAAGTGTATGAGCCTTCTAACTCATCCCAAGAACGTTGGGCTTCTTATGGATTCGAATTGACAAGAGGAGGCTGCCATGTGGCATAGAAAATCTAGCTTGTGTGGGTCCCACACCCTCCATGTGTCTTCATGATCAGTTGCCACTTTGATTTTATCTTGTATTTATTTATTTAGATCCTTTATTAAATATTTATGCCATTCTAATGTCTAAACATCATTTATTAGCTCCCTTATTGCAAATCCCAATGTCTCCATCTAACCTGGGGAACTAGTAGGATTGATGGAATTTTCTTGTCATGAATTTATTTGAATGGGGACATTACAATAGCCAACCATTGATATTGGTTCTCTATGTTGATGACTTGTTCCTTATTGGAGAGGAGAAACAGATATCTTCGTGCAAGAGGGAGCTCACTTCTGACTTCGATATGAAAGACTTAGGTCTGATCCGCTATTTTCTTGGTCAAGAAGTCTGGCAAAGGAAAGATGAGATGTTTGTTTCGCAAGGAAAGTACGCAG
This sequence comes from Larix kaempferi, assembly GCA_027924585.1. NCBI lineage: Eukaryota > Viridiplantae > Streptophyta > Pinopsida > Pinales > Pinaceae > Larix > Larix kaempferi. Next base: position 2,128,196 of record BSBM01000236.1, read on the forward strand.
TTGATGTATTATGAAGAATTGGTATCATGGACTATAAGTCCATGTCTATGCCAATGTTATCAAATCTAAAGAAGCTACATGAGTCAGATTCTGGATCGGATCTAGTGGATCCTACCATGTATAAACATCACATTGGTTCCTTGATGTATTTGATACATAGTAGACTAGACATATGTTATGCAGTGAGTATCTTGAGTCAGTATATGTCTGAACCAAGACATAGACATTGGGTTGCTGCCAAGCATGTGCTTAGATACCTTCGAGGTACTATTGCTTATGGACTCAAATATGCTTCCAGTGGTGGAGTGATGTTACTTGGATATGTCGAATCTGACTGGGGTGGTAGTATTATGGACCGAAAGAGTACATTCAAATCTTGTTTTAGCTTGGGATTAACTATGATCTCTTGGTCCAGCAGGAAGTAGAGCTTCGTAGCCCAGAGTACTACAGAAGCAGAGTATATTGCAGCTAGTACCACTTGCCGAGAAGATGTGTGGCTTAGGAAGCTACTTGCTGGGTTGTTTGGTGAGAAGCTTGAGACTACTATCATTAAATGTGACAATTAGAGCTACATAAAGCTCTTAGAAAACCTTGTGTTTTGTGACAGATCGAAACACATTGAGATGAAGTATCACTACATCAGAAACATGGTCTAGAGAGGTGCCATAAGACTTCAGTACATTGTTATTGGTGAGTAGATAGAAAATATGTTGACTAACCCTCTGTCAGTGATGAAGTATAGGTATTTCCAAGACAAGATTGGCATGGCAGAGAATGCCTCTCGCGCTGAGAGGGAGTGTTAAAGTTACAACATCATGAGTCATTCTCCAGGTCAATCTTGTGTGTCAACATTGAGCCTTGTGTCTCGAGGTAGTGCATTATAAGAGCCTAAGTTGGACTCAGGAAACTTAGAGAAGAATATTGAGTTGGACTCGAGAATGGTTAAGCTTCATGTGTTGAGGCAAGTGCTATGTATGTCAAAGTGATGATGTTGTACAGTCTTGCCAGTCAAGGCTAATGTCTCGTGTGTCAAGACAAATCATGATGTGTTGAGGTGATTCTTTGCATGTCGAAGCATGTATGGTGTGTGATGTACTACTAACAATGGTTTAGCTATTAAGTCTAATCTAGATACTGGCCACCTCTAGAGTGAAGTATATGTCCTACAAAGAAGAGAACCTTGCTCTTGCGACACTGATGAAGAGAGGTAAGATATCTTAAAAAAAATTCTCTCATTAAAAGGAGAACGATTTCAAGAAATTTGATAAGTCTAAAGTTAAATGTTTCAATTGCAATAAGAAGGGAAATTATGCAAGAGAATGTTGTGCAAAGCAAAGAGGAAATTTCAAGGGTAGGTTTCATGTTTCTAATGCTACAGAAGATGATCCTACAAGAAAGAATTAATTCGATGATCAAGAGACGAGGAAGGAGTATTATCTTGTCTTTCCCCTTTTTGGATCCATTACCACTAGTGCCGAGACATGGCTGGTAGACAGTGGTGCATCCCTGCACATGAATGGATATAGGAGCGTTATCACAGATCTAAAGGAAAAGAAGTTTTCCCATAAGGTGGAGATTGGAGATAATACCACCTATCCGATCCAAGGTATTGGATCCACTTCCTTTCTGTTGGAGTAAGGAGATGTACTACATGTGGATGAAATTTTTTTCGTCCCTGAATTGAAGAAGAATCTCCTGTCTATTTTGGTTCTAGAAGATAAAGGATTCATAGTTATCTTTATGGACAACAAATCGATTATGTGGCCTTAGCATGAAGACTTGAACTCTGCATCAGTTATTGGAGTTAGATAGGGAGGCCTCTATAAATTTCCTGGAAAGCTTATTCAAGCCATGATCCATGACATAGTCATTCTGTGTGAGTTGTGGCATAGAAGGCTTGGTCATCTCCATTTCAAAGCGCTACCTAGATTGCAGAAGATGGTGAAAGGCATGGCCACATTTAAATCTGATTTTGACAGTGTTTGTAGAGGTTGCGCTCTCGGTAAAAACATTAAGAAGAGTTTTCCAAGTAGTACCAATAGATCCAAAGGGATTCTTGACTTGATTCATTCCGATCTATGTATTCCTATGTCTGCACCCTCCTTGAGTGGTTACTTGTATTATGTGCTTTTCACAGATGGCTTCTCTCGCAAGCCATGGGTTTATTTGCTGAAAGCAAAGAGTTCACTTTCAACAAGTTTCAAGAGTTTAAAGCACTAGTTGAGAATCAGACTGGAAAACGCATTCATGCTTTGAGATCTAATAATGGAGGAGAGTTTGAGTCCCATGACTTCAATGAATTTTGTCAAGATGCAAGAATAAAAATACAACTAACTGTACCCTACAACCCCCGGAAAAATGGGGTTGATGAAAGAAAGAACAAAACAATACGTGAGGTTGCAAAAGCCATGATGTGTGATCAGGATCTGTCCACATCCTTATGGGAAGAAGCCCCCAACATTGCAGTTTATATTCAAAATAGAATCCTTGATGCTATCTTGGGAGAAAAGACTCCTGAAGAGGTTTTCACTGGTGAAAAACCAGATGTTGGACACTTGGAAGATTTTTGGTTGTCCTGTTCACATTCTCATACTGAAAGAGAAGAGGACATAGATGGAGCCATCCAGAAAGAATGGAACAGTTGTTGGATATAGTGAATCCTCCAAAGCCTACAAAATCTATGTTATGGGACAAAGAAACATTGAAGTCAGTAGAGATGTAACATTTCATGAAGAGGCTGCCTTAAAGTGCTCCAAATAACTTCAGTGTAATTTAGACATGGAGGAGCATGATACTCCTATGATGGAGGATCCAGTTTCTGGTTCTCCCCTTTCAGGAAGTGAGAGGGAGAAGCTAGAAGAGTTTGTAGATCCGCTTGATCCTGAAGAACCAGAATATATAATAGAAATATCACTTGACGAACCTCCTGCTAAGAGGAGATATGCATGGTGTCGAGACATTCTACAAGAGGAAGAAAAGCATGGAGCACCTCCAGGCTCATCCATAGAGTGAAAGAGACTTGAAATATTTCCAGGATATGTAGCACAGATGAGTCACATCAGTGATTCAAAACCTTCTACCTATGAGGAAGCGTCTAAGCAACAAGTATGGAAAGATGCCATGGTCGAATACTTCAAATCTATCACGAAGAATGATATGTGGGAAGTTGTTGATAGACTTGACAGGAAGTCAACAGTAACTTCCAAGTGGCTTTATAAAATTAAGCATGTAGCTGACATAAGTATTGAAAAGTATACAACAATATTTGTGGCCAGTGGCTTCTCACAAAAAGAAGGGATAGAGTATGATGAGACATTCACTCCTATGTACATGTACTCTACTATTTGAACCATAATTTCCCTTGCTTCAGTTTTGGGTTGGAAACTTCACTAGATGGATGTGGAGACTGCCTTCCTCAATGGTGAGGTTGAGGAAGAGGTTTACATACAACAAACTGAGAGGTTTGTAGTTCATAGGAAGGAGTTCCATGTATGCAAACTTAAGAAAGCCTTGTATGGGATTAAGAGGGCCCTCAGGGCTTGGTATTCAAGGATTGACAACTATGTTCTAAGCTTGGGCTTCTCCAAAAGCGACGCTAACCCCAATATGTACTTCAAGGTGTTGAAGAACCAACGATTGATCTTGGTTCTCTATGTTGATGAATTGTTCCTTACTGGAGAGGAGCAACAGATAGCTCGATGCAAGAGGGAGCTCACTTCTAAGTTTGAAATGAAAGACTTAGGTCTGATGCACTATTTTCTTGGTCTAGAAGTCTGGCAAAGGAAAATGAGATCTTTCTTTCTCAAGGAAAGTACACAGTTGATGTATTGCGGAGATTTGTAATGATGGATTGTAAGTCCATGTCTACGCCAATGGTATATAATATAAAGAAGCTACATGAGTTATATTTTGGATCGGATCCAGTCGATCCTACCATGTATAGACACCTCATTTGTTCATTGATGTATTTGATACATAGTAGACTAGACATATGTTATGTAGTGAGTATCTTGAGTCGGTTCATGTATGAGCCAAGACATAGACAACTGAGAGGTTTACATACAACAAAATGAGAGGTTTACATACAACAAACTGAGAGGTTTGTATGTTCAACAATCAATCTTGAGCCTACGTAGATCCTGAGTGTGCACAATACTTGAAGAATTATGGTTTCAATCTCAGTAAGACCATAAGATTGTCTTGAAGGAAATTCGAACTTCAATACTTAGAATGCCATGATTCTGAATATCTTGGAAGAGCATGATTTTGATGGCTATGTATCTAGTTTTATTGAAGAACCTACTACTAATGCATGGCGTAGCAACTTCAAGAAGAATTAATCCAAGGAAAAGATGATTATTTAATATTCCGTGAAATACAACTTGATGCACATGATTAATCCATTGAATACCACAAAGGAATGCTTCGACACTTTGGAAAATATTTATGAGAAGAAGGTGCCCAGTCAAAAGAGACCATTGAAGAACAAGCTTGAAAATATGAAGATGGAAAAGGACGAAGTTGTGGCTTCCTTGTTCACAAATATCTCTCAAGTAAGAGATCAACTCATGAGCATTGGTGTGATGATCAATGATGATGATCTCATTCAGAATGTTGTCAATGGTCTTCCATCCTCATGGGAGACTTTCTTGGGTGCCGTAAAAGGTTGAGAAGTGAAACCTAACTTTGATATATTGTGGCATGATTGCCTACAAGAAGAAAGGCGAATACAAAGCAATTATATTTCCTCCAAAGAAGAGAACCTCGCTCTTGCGACATAGATGAAGAGAGGTAAGAAATCTCACAAGAAATTCTCTCTTCAAAAGGAGAATTATTTCAAGAAATATGATAAGTATAAAGTTAAATGTTTCAATTGTAATAAGAAAGGCCATTTTGCAAGAGAATGCCGTGCAAAGCAAATAGGAAAGTTAAAGGGTAGGTTTCATGCTTCTACTGCAATAGAGGATAAACCTAGAAGAAAGAATTCGTCCAATGATTAAGAGACGAGGAAGGAGTACTATCTTGTCTCAACCCTTTCTGGATCCATTACCACTAGTGCTGAGACATGGCTGGTAGACAATGGTGCATCCAAGCACATGACTGGATAAAGGAGCGCTATCACAGATCTAAAGGAAAAGAAGTTTTCCTATATGCTGGAGCTTGGAGATAATACCACCTATTCACTCCAAGGTATTGGATCCACTTCCTTTCAGTTGGATTAAGAGATGTACTACATGTGGATGAAATTTTGTTTATCCCCAAATTGAAGAAGAGCCTCCTTTCTGTTTCAGTTCTAGAAGATAAAGGATTCAAAGTTAGCTTTATGCACAACGAAGCGCTTATGTGGCCTAAGCATGAAGACTTGAACTCTGCATTAGTGATTGGAGTTAGAGAGGGAGTCCTCTATAAAGTTCCTGGAAAGCTTATTCAAGCCATGATCCATGACCCATGACACAGTCAGTCTTTGTGAGATGTGGCATAGAAGGATTGGTCATATCCATTTCAAAGCACTACCTGGATTGCGAAAGATGGTGAAAGGTATGCCCATATTTAAATCTGATTTTGATAGTGTTTGTAGAGGTTGCGCTCTTGGAAAAACATTAAGAAGAGTTTTCCAAGTAGTACAAATAGATCCAAAGGGATTCTTGACTTGAATCATTCCGATCTATGTGGTACTATGTCCGCACCCTCCTTGAGTGGTTACTTGTATTATGTGCTTTTCATAGATGACTTCTCTCGCAAATCATGGGTTTATTTTCTGAAAGCAAAGAGTGAAAATTTCAACAAGTTTCAAGATTTTAAAACACTGGTTGAGAATCAGACTGGAAAACACATTCATGCTTTGCGATATAATAATGGAGGAGAGTTTGAGTCCCATGAATTCAATGACTTCTGTCGAGATGAAGGAATACAAATATAGCTGACTGTACCCTACAACCCCCATCAAAATGGGGTTGATGAAATAAAGAATAGAACAATATGTGAGGCTGCAAAAGCCTTGATGTGTGATCAGGATTTGCCCACATCTTTATGGGAAGAAGCCTCCAACACTCCAGTTTATTTTGAGAACAAAAGCCCTCATGCTATCTTGGGAGAAAAGACTCCCGAAGAGGTAATTTTTCACCGGTGAAAAACTAGATATTGTACACTTGAATATTTTTGGTTGTCATGTTTACATTCTCATACCAAAAGAGAAGAGAACAAAGATGGAGCCATCGGGAAAGAAGGGAACATTTGTTGGATATAGTGAATCCTCATAAGCCTACAGAATCTATGTTCCAGAACAAAGAAACATTGAAGTCAACATAGATGTAACATTTCATGAAGAGGTTGCCTTCAAGCGCTCCAAATATCTTTAGTGTAATTCAGACATGGAGGAGCATGATACTCATATGATGGAGGATCCAGTTTATGATTCTCCCCTTTTAGATGGTGAGAGGGAGAAGCTAGAAGATTTCATAGATCGTCCTGATCATGGAGAACCAAAAGATCTGATAGAAAGATCACTTGATGAACCTCCTGCTAAGAGGAGATCTACATGGTGTCAAGACATTTTGCAAGAGGTAGAAAAGCATGGATCACCTCCAGGCTTATCCAGAGAGTGAAAGAGACCTGAAATATTTTCAGGATATGCAGCATAGATGAGTCACATCTGTGATTCAAAACCCTCTACCTATGAGGGAGCTTGGGATCATCTATGATCTCTTGGTCCAACAGGAAGCAGGGCTCCATATCCCAAATTACTATAGAAGCAGATTATATTGCATCTAGTACCACCTGCCAAGAAGTTGTGTGGCTTAGGAAGATACTTGTTGGGTTGTTCATTGAGAAGCTTTAGACTATTGTTATTTTCTCTAACAATCAGAGCTACATAAAGCTCTCAAAAAACTCTGTGTTTCATGACAGATCGAAACACATTGAGATGAAGTATCACTACATTAGAGACATGGTCCAGAGAGGTGCCACAAGACTTCAGTACATTGCTACTGGCGTGAAGATAACATATATGTTGACTAAGCCTCTATCAATGAAGAAGTATAGGTACTTCCGAGACAAGCTTGGCATGGCAGAGAATGCCTCCCTCGCTTAGAGGGAGTGTTAAAGTTACATAATCATGAGTCATTCTCTAGGTCAATGTTGTGTGTAAATATTGAGCCTTGTGTGTCGAGGTAGTGCCTTATAGGAGCCTGAGTTGGACTCAGGAAACTCAGAGAAGAATATTGAGTTGGACTCAGGAAACTCAAAGAAGAATCTTGAGTCGGACTAAAAAATGGTTAAGCTTCATGTGTTGAGGCAAGTGCTTTGTATGTCAAAGTGATGATGTTGTACAGTCTTGCTAGTCAAGGTTAAGGTCTTGTGTGTAAAGACAAATCCTCATGTGTTGAGGTGATGCCTTGCATGTCGAAGCATGTAGGTGTGTGTTGTACTACTAACCATGGTTTAGCTATTAAGTCTCCTCCAGAGACTGGCCACCTCTAGAGTGAATTACTTTAACATATAACCACTTGGAACGATAATAGAACAATATGATCACATCATTGGGAAAATCTCATTAGTATATTTGATGTGGACCATGTAGATAAGACAAGAGATAAAGATAAGATGTAAGATATGAGAGAATTTGAATTGTACTTAAAATAATTAATTAAGAGAGAATTCGAATTGTTGAACTTCAGTGAAGACTTTAGTAAATCAAGGGATGACTCGGATTGATCACTACAGTGATGTTAACAAGAAATAATTAGTTAAGAGAGTTAACTAAGTGATAACAAAGAAGATCTAGTTAACTAAGTGTTATTGCATGACGACACTTATGCTAAACTAAAAGGTGACACTTATGTTAAACTAAAAGATGACACTTGAGTTGTGACACTTGCATGACGACACTTAAGTTAGCCACCTAACTAAGTGGACAAGATTTCAGTTAAGGGGCGAGTTCATCCTAAGAATCAGTTCAGTGAGTTAATGCACTGCATGAGAAGTGGGGCGCACTTCTTCATGTGAGATTGATGCATCCAGATGGAGGGCGAGTTCATCCTGAAGCCAGAAGATAAAAATAGAAGCCGATGCATGTGAAGAATATGTAAATATGATGTACAGGATTGTTGAATTCAATGTGTAGCAAATTCTCTTCTCTCTTGAAGGCTATGCGCTTCTCTTTGTGTAGGATATTATTCCGAGTCTCTCTTCTTTATCTTTCTCTTGCTTTGTAATTGCACCGGGGGGTTCTTGATGTAAAAGACATTCTCAATTATCTATCAATATAATAAGGAAGGTTTTGCCGTGGTTTTCTCCCTCAAGTCATAGAGGGTTTTCCCAGGTTAAATTCATGTGTCGAATGTGATTGCTTATGTGTATGATTCTTATATGATTTCAAGTATTATTGCAGCTCTAAATTAAAGATAAAAAATTACCAGACTGTACTAAAGATATGATTGGAAGTTCAATTAAGATCATTGTCCTTTGGACAATAATTTAAAACAATATCAAATTACAGGGCATGTTTAGTAGTTTAGATGTTCAGCGCTTAGATTCGCTACAGGAAACTAGATATCCAAAAGTATACATATTCATCTCTTAATTAGAATATACAAATTGATGTTAGAGATACAATTCCAATACTTGGGAGTCATATCACAAGTTTCACATAGATGAGTTTGAGGAGTGTAGTGCACAATATGCCTTGTAATTTGTGGCATGTACCATGCAAAGTAGCTATTGTTGTTATATAATAAAACTCATCATGTTTTTAGCAATGGGTGTATATATTTCTGCAACTTTTCAATATTTTTGAATGAGATCAAAGCTATATCACTTAGTTGCGATCTCCTCGGGGAGTGGCCAAATTAAGAGTAGATCATAATAGTAATGATAGTGGTAGAACATTTGTTCCTACTGAAATGGAATTGATAGGTTTTTCTTGTTGGTGTACACATATAACTTTTCAATATTTTTGAATGAGATCAAAGCTATATTAGTTAGTTGCGATCTCCTCAGGGACTGGCCAAATTAAGAGTAAATCATAATAGTAATGATAGTGGTAGAACATTTGTTCCTACTGAAATGGAATTGATAGGTTTTTCTTGTTGGTGTACACATATTGGGTGTTCTAGTTAAAGAGTTATATGCCAAGGTGTTCATGTTTTTGTTAGTTTCTTAATAATACTAAGAACATACTTAGAAAAAGGTTATCAAAGAACATGCTAGTTTTTCTACATGTTACCACCAAACACCAAACATCTAGAAATGGTAAAGGATAATCAAAACAAGTTAGAAATTGGTTGTGGCACAGCGCTGTAACTTGTACGATCATCCTTAGTTATTTGTATGATCGTGCTTGGTTTACTACGGAATGGCTTTATTTTCGAACATAAATTCAAAAGGAGAGATGAGAAACAAGTCTTAAGTCTACCTTAAAAAATAAGAATAAATAAAAGAATGCAATATAAATTTTCTATTATTATTATAATAAAATTCATTATCAATGTTTTGAGCATTGTGAACATATAATGGTTATGTAATTTATGGATATCTTTATATTTAAAGATTTTTTATAATTATTTCATAATTGAAAACATATATAATGTTTAAATTGAAATATTTTAAATAAAGTTGATGATTGTTTTGTTTATAATTGAATATATATACAATGTATAAATTGAAATAATTGACGGATTGTAATATATTTGATGAAAAAGACTAAATGTTTATAATTTTGGGTTTAGTTATAAAATTTTAACTAAAATTATATAGTTAAATTAAATCGTTATTTTTTTTGTAAAAATATGTTAGAATATTTTTCTTTTAAAATTTTAATTTTGTAAATTTAATAATTAATATTTATAATTTTATTAATATAAAATGATAATTACAAAATTTTAAATAAAATATTGTAGATTTCTTTTGTAATGCACAAGACCTTGAGGATTGATAGCCATCAATTCCATGACCATCCGCTGCGAAATGAGATTAACACCAGGGTCGTACCGGCTTTGCTGATCATCTAATAAATTTCTCTCGTGTCCAGACGAGGGACAGTAACAGATCGGCAAGCAATATCGACCCTGCAACAGAGTGTTTAATGCTCTTGCTGCGGGGTCTTACTAACGGTATGTCAGCGTGACTTAGGTAGCATAGTACAGGAGACGGGATGAACCCATTGCCGGAAAAATGGAGCCAAAAGTCGGCCGTCGACGGGGAATGATACATCATGCCTCATGCCATAGCCACCATCGCCATCTGGATCTGTGCATGGCTGCGCAAGGCTCAAGGAGATGGCAAGGAGATCGACCGTAGCCACCATCGCCATCTTGGATCCGTGCATGGCTGCGCTTGTTGGATTAGACTAACGTTGTGATCATAACAAACGCCATGTTAAATTCATGATTTTATGCTGGGTAGTATTATATATATCTGCCAATGCCATGGATGGATGATGAATCCATGGCCAAACACAATGCCCATACCATTCAAATTTGAATTTTGAATTTCTAAACGCGCCTTATTAAAATTTGAATTTCTCAACGCGCTTTAATTGCTATCTCATTTGTTGGCTTGAAATTTGAAGTTGGGTATTGCAGAGAGTCCGCATGGACGACAGAGTCTGCATGGACTATATGCCAGAGGGATGTCCACAAATGATGTTTTAATGCTGGCAAGGTGGAAGCTGGAAGTCCTCCATAGAATGGTCATGAAGATGACAATGGTGATAAAAAACTGTAAAAGTTTATTTAATGTTTGCCAAGGTTATTTGATTTTTCTCACTGCTATATTTTTGTGTTCAATGTTTACCAAGGATCGCTTATTTTGAAACAGGGTTTTGCAAATGCGATTTTGGCCATCCCTTCCATGAAAGGTATTGCATAGATTTTATAGTCAGCAGTTATTATTTCACAGAGCACAACATTGAATATAATTTGCATAGTAGCTACAATTTGCTTCCTTTAATTTTCGTCAGATTGTAAATTAACAGTGTTTTTAATGTATGACTGCATTATATGGTATGCACTAATGCACACCGTGCCATGCAGTCTGCATGGATTAAGGAGTTAACATATGAAGAAGCCTGGCCTTCTCTGGATCGAAGCTTCACCAATGTTTCATTTTGGGTTTGGCCTTACATTTCAATCCATATACACTCAATATCGCTCTCTCATGAGCATAAATCTGCACTCTCATTACCGCAATGTTTTCGAAATTAACAGATAAGTTTATAGATTCTGTTTTTATAGATCATTCTTACTATACTTTTGAAGATATATATTTTAAATCCATCTGTAGATTAAGTATGAAAGATATTTTGTTTTATGTTTTCCCAGTCTTCTGTTATGAATCCTTCCCAACCAGGATCTGGATCGATAAGCAAACAAAAAAAAATGAGGATGTTTCTTTTTGTACATATAAATTGTCCCAATTCACATTTAAAAATTTTAATTTCTTATTTTAACAATTTCTTTTTTCAATACATAATCAATTCATTTTTGTACATATAAACTCTCCCAATTCACATTTAAAAATTTTAATTTCTTATTTTAATACATAATCAATTCATTTTCTTTTTATGTAGAAAAAAGTATGCTATTTGATTTTTTTTTTAATTAACTAAGTGCAATCAATTCATTTTTTTTATGGAGAAAAAAGTACCCTATTTGATTTTTTTAATTAACTAAGTGTAATGGTTTGTGATGTGAATTTTTTTAAATGAATTAAATAATTTTTAATATTTTGAGAAAGTAAATTAAATTATTCATAAAATAAATTAAATATATAATAATTTGAGTAGGTTTAAAGCATTTTTTTCAAGATACAAATTAATAAAAATTTAGTAAGTTTTAAATAATTTCGAAGTAATTCAAAAACTATTTAAAAAAATATTTTAATAATTTTTAAAGTAATTTAAAAAAAATTAAAAATACATTTTAATATAATATGTATAATTTAAATGGCATTAACTATTAATAACATGTGTTTCCTCATTATTATTATGAACTAGATTAAGAGTGATAGTTACAAACATCTATATAAGTATTTAACTCTATAAATACTTTATTGTTCATTGTATAGAACATTGATAAAAGCAATGCTAATCATTAATTTTAATTCTAAACCTTAATATGTAATGTGTATCTATCAACAAAATGCCAAAACCTTAGTGTATAACCATTATTCCTTAATTATAATTCTAAAATCTTCATTTTATTCCTTAACCTATAACCTTAAATTTTATCCCTAAATCATTAAAACTTCGTGTATTTTAAAGCTTCTCAATACAACTTTTAAGGAAAATTTAACCATTTAAATAAAAGTATGTCTTATATTTAACTTAATCACACTAAAAAATAGTGCAAAATGGTACAGTGGTTTCTATCAAATTTTATATTGAAATAAGTCAAATGGCATTAGATCATTTTTAAGTTATTTTCCAAAACATTAGCATGGATATTCCACTAAATAATTTATCACAACAAACAACTCTTGAATGTTACTACAAACATTGTGAGGTTATCTTCTAAGACAAAACACATATTCTTAACCAAAGCACACCATCATCACATTGAACATAAAATGTACCCTGAAAAACCCAATGTGGGAAAACCCAAGAAGAAAATGACATGTCATGTTCTTTTCTTCTCATATTAAAATGCAAGATGCAAAGAAATATTATTTTACTAAGCAATGAAATAGAGAAATTGTGGTAGGTGATTCATTGCTACATGTCTGTGTCTCCTACATACCCTACCCCTACGAAATCCAAGCTTCTGCATATTTACGAAAGTTAAAATGCACATATATATACATAAGACAAAATGTGCAAATACATAAGGTTGGTTTTGTATATGTGCATATCTAGGTTTTCATCTAGAGCTAAAATGCTCTTATGAAAACCTAAAATGCACATATGCAGAAGCCCAAATACAGTAACCAATGGGTTAGTGTCCAACCTCTCCTTATGTGCATCAAGCAATGAGCTTCAGGGTTTTAATAGCATTGGTGACGAGTCCCAAATCCAGTAACCATCTAACACTTTCTTTTCACCCACCCCACTATGGAAAATGAAAGCTATCTAGCCCCAAGCCAAGATACATTAAGTCATAGAGAATCCTAATAGGCCTTTCCAATTCTAATCCTTCCATTCCTTTAGGATTTTATCCCCAAAATGATAACCCCTGACTTTGCCAACTATAGTTCTTTCAACCATGCTAATCACTGCATGCATACAAACCTCCTCTCCCAACACTAGATTGATGGGGGTCAACTTTCTCTTCACACACCTCCACCGTCGCTTTTGACTACCCATAGTATACAACACTTGTTCTCTAGTAGCATCAACCCTTGTCCTAGATCTAGTTGATTCAGATTTGGAAATGAGGAATCACCACACAATTCCACTTCTCATAAAATCTAACAAGTATTCACAAACTTGGATGAGTTGTTCACCACATCATTTTCATCACATGATGAATAATAATACAACAAATGCTCACTTCTAATTTAAGTTATTATAGTACGAAGACAAAATTCTTCATCTTCCCCATTATTATAAATGAAACTATTTATGAACTTACCTCATGTCTTCAAGAAATCACCTTGTTTCTCACTATAAATTTCCCAATTTATAGTGTTATTGCACATTTTGATTGGAAACTCCTACATATCCTCACTACTCTACCTATAATTTACAAATTTTCCCTTTGCAATCTAAATTTTGTGTTTAGCACTTTCCCAGATGCGATCCTCATTATTTATGCATCTACACATTTTTATGTTGAAAATCCATTATAACTTAATTTCTTAGGGTGGTTGATGTTTTGTGTTTTATGTCATCATTTGTTTCTCGATTATCATCATTTTCATCGTCATATATCATCATCGTCATCTGAATTCTGATGATGAATATGGCAATTTGTAAAAAAGAGTTGAAATTTTAATAATTGTTCAACTGTTGAAATTGCAATTCTTGAAATCAATTATGGAAGTTTCATTTTTTGTTAAAAAATGTGAATTCCTCCTCAACCATATATTGGGAATTTATAGCTCGGGAAATTGCAATTTTATTATTGCATTTATGAATTTGTAATCATAAAAAATTGTAATTTATTGAACTTGAAATTGCATTTTGAATAAAAATTCATGAAATTGCAATATGCAATTATTGAAATGACAATTAATTAATTGTTAGAATTACTTAAATTACAACTTATGGATGCTATCATTCTAATTTCTCATTAAAAAGTTGCAATTTTTATAATTATCTAATTGTTGAAATTGCAATTCTTGAATTCATGAAATTGCGATATGCAATTATTAAAATTGCAATCAATTAATTGTTGAAATTGCTGAAATTGCAATCTTTGAATGTTAACATTGTAATTTTTATAATTCTTCAATTTTTTAAATTGCATTTTTGTTGTTGTTGAAATTGCATTTTTTTTTTTAAAAGATTTGAATTTATTCTTAATCATATATTTGTTGAAATTGCAAATTTGTGATTTGCCAAAATTGCAGATTCTCGGTCTTTTTATTGTTGAGTTTGTAACTGCTAAAATTACAATTTCGGTTGCAATCAATTAATTCATGAAATCGTAATTTTTGGATGTTAAAATTGGAATTTTTATAATTCTCCAATTGTTGAAACAATATTTATTCATTTAAAATTGCAATCAATCAATTGTTGAATGACTCTCCTCAAATTGCAATTCCTTCTCAATCTTTTTATTGTTGAATTTGTAAATTTATAATTATTAAAGTTGCAACTTACTAAAGTTGAAATTGGAATTTTAATTGAATTTTTTTTGAAATTGCAATATGCAAATGTCAAAATTGAAAACAATCAATTGTTGAAACTGCAGTTTTTGGATGCCATAGTTCAAATTTCTCATTGAAAAGTTACAATTTGTATAATTCTCCATTTGTTGAAATTGCACTTCTTGATTGTTGAAATTACAATAACAAATTGTTGAAATTTCACTTTTCCTTAAAAAAAGTGAAGTTTTCTTGAATCATAATTTACTTGTTGAAATTCCCAAATTTTTAGTTTTTTGTGTTTGTTAGTTTGTATGTTTGTGGGATTAGCTGGTCCCAATGGCTTCTAATCCATCAAAATCCTTGGGGATAGCACTTGGCTTGGGCCACACGAACCCTTAGCATGGCTAGATTTTAAATGTCTCCTCCCAGCTAACTTGCGAGGTTCAAACTTGAGTTGCCATGTAGAACGAGGCCCTTTGAAACCAACCATGCTAGAGGGATTTGACTCCCAAATTTGTAGTTATCGAAATGTCAAAATTGCAATTTCTTGAAGTTGAAATTGCAATTGAATAAATATATTCATGCAATGGCTATCTATGGATGCTAAAATTGCAATATTTTGTAAAAAATGCATTTTCTATATTTCTCCTGTTAGAAAAACAAGATCGCAGAGAAATAACAATAAACAAGATGCAAATACAAATCACACAAACGCACTACAAGAGAGACACCAATATATCTGTTAGATTTTGAGCATAAATTCAATATGATATAGGATCTTAACTGAAAGAATAACATATACAACATATCAAGCATAAGAGACAAGAGACACAAAACATTTCACCAGGGAAAACCAAGAAGGTGAAAAACCCCGCAACTTCCTCAGAGATAGAATAAGCACCAATACAAGGATCACCATGATCAAACCCAAGAGATAGATATCTTCAACAACATGCTCCTCCTCCACTTGTGCGCACCCTTCTCTTCTCTCACTAATGCGAAGTGAGTGAACAATAGAATGTGTAAAATGAGAGAGTCACACTCTCTATTTATACACTAACTTTCACTTGACCTTTACTCAACTAGGTCAGCCTCAACTTAACCACTTAACATAATGCTGACTGGGCCGACCCCTACTAGGGTGGTCTAATAACCCTTTAACCCACATGACTCATACAGGGCCGAACCTATCAAGGTGGTCTAATAACCCATCAAGTATAAGTTACGACACTTACAACTGGAGGAACAATACATCTCCGTTGGGGATACAATAAAGTACAAATACAATATACAAGTGAATATCTTCCGAAGTTACAAATACATCAACACTCCCTCTTAACTAGGAAGGTATTCTCTTGACACAAGTCATCAATACATATAGGCACAAGTCTTCAACTTTGGAGTTGGATCATCGTCACTGGATCATGGATCATCATCATCACTACTGCTGTAATCATTATCTCGATCACTGGTGCTATCTCTCAATTTGTCTCGTCATAGGAAGTTCTACAGAGCCAACCCTTTTTCATGATGGATGTAGGCCTAGCCTCCATGTAGGTCTTCATCATCTCTGCAAGCAAGCCATCAAGTAGATACACCTCAGGACTGATTACAATGCCTCTGGAAAACCTGCAAGATCTCCCAGGACTGATCATATGCCACCACAAAACCTGCAAGAGCATCTCAGGACTGATTAGATGCCTCTGCAAAACCTGTGTACCCTACTGTCACATCATCATCTTCATATCACCTCATAGTCCACGGAGCACAACCCAGATGCACACACAGAGCACTTATATACACCGGCATGGGAGGACCTACCTACCACCATCCGGGAATGGCTCAGCACTTACATTACGACCATGGGAGGACTTACCTACCTACCACCATGTCGGAAAGGCACAACACTTACATCACGACCATGAGAGGAATTACCTACCACCATGTCACCATGGGAGGACCTACCTACCATCATGTCAGAAAGGCACGGAAATTACATCAACGACCATGAGAGGACTTACCTACCACCATGTCACCATGGGAGGACCTACCTACCATCATGTCGGAACAGCTCGGTAATTACATCAACGACCATGAGAGGACTTACCTACCACCATGTCACCATGGGAGGAGCTACCTACTATCATGTCGGAACAACCTTCCCAGCCCTTACATCTCACCATGGGAGGACCTACCTACCACCATGTGAGAATGGCCCAGCCCTTACATCTACACCATGGGAGGACCTACCTACCACCATGTGAGAATGGCCCTATCCCTTACATCTGTACCATAGGAGGACCTACCTACCACTATGTGAGAATGGCTCGTGTGCATCTGTGTCTCTGGACTCATCACTTCCCTTTGGAGGGAATCTCGATTTGAAGTACACCAAGTTTCTCTCTGAAGTATTCAAACTTCACTCTTGCTAGCGGCTTGGTCAACACATCGGCTATCTGCTTATCCGTTGTAACATATAGGAGCTTCACTGCTCCTCTCTGCACCATATACCCGATATAGTGGAACTTGATCTCAATGTGCTTCGACTTGTCATGGAACACTGGGTTCTCCGACAACTTCACACAACTCTGGTTGTCGCAATATATACAAGTAGCACTCAACTGGAGATCAAACAAATCAGACAGTAGCTTCCCAAGCCATACTTCCTCACAACTAGCCGAACAAGATGCAACATACTCTGCTTCGGTTGTACTTAGTGCCACACATGAATGCTTCCTGCTAAACCAAGAGATCATATTAGATCCCATATTGAAGTAGCACCTTGTAGTGCTCTTCCGATCAATGGCACTGCCTGCCCAATCCGAATCAACATAACCCTCCAGGTTAAACTTCTGATTCTCATCATACTTGAGCCCATAGTCAACTATACCCTTCAGGTACCTCAAAATATGCTTTGCAGCTATCAGGTGAACATGTCTCGGATCTATCAGATACTGGCTCAAGGTGTTCTCCGCAAAGCAGATGTCTGGTCTCGTGTTCGTCAAGTACATCAAGGACCCAATCATCTGACGATACACAGTGACATCAACCGACTCAGATGAAGCATCACACAGAAGCTTCAGGTTCGATGCCATAGGTGTGGCCATGGCATTGCAGTCCATCATCCTGAACTGCTTTAGGATCTCTAGTGCATACTTCCCTTGTCCAAGGAAGATTCCATCTGCACTCTGCCAGACCTCCATGCATAAAAAGTAATGCATCATACTCAAGTCCTAGGAGCTTGCTTCAAGCCATACAAGGTGTTAACACCAAAATTGACCCCCTTGGTTGTGGAGAGGGAAATTATGGGTAACCACTAACCAGTCTTTCGCTTGCGTTTCTGACCTAACACTAACAGAGAGGGCTCTCTCTTTAACTCACAGAAAGCTAGAAATCATCAAGATTGTCAATAATGAAGAAATAGACCAGCATTCAACATTTAAGATATTCAATGAAAAACAGGTGCAGAAGATCAAATTTCTATTGGAAGAAATTTTTTAAGGTCTTGGTGAGATAAATCAGGAGAGGAACATTGCGCAATGGAGTCAGAACATACATCTAAAACAAAAACAGTGCTGCTTCATGAGACATTTACACAAAGGCAAGGTAGCCACCTCATCATCATCATCATCATCTTCATCATCATCATCATCTTCATCACCATCAGAATATACACTGGTGTATATTTTAGTATATACACTGGTGTATATTCCGGTATATACACCAATCTATATATCGGAATATACACAGGTGTATATACCGGTATATAGACTAGTGTATATACCGGTATATAGACTAGTGTATATTTTGGTATATAGACTGGTGTATATACCGGTATATACACCAGTCTATATACCGGTATATACACTGGTGTATATACCGGTATACACCAGTGTATATACCAAAATCCAGTGTATATACCGGTATATACCTTGGTGTGTTGTTGGCTGCTTTTCTGGGCAGACCCGGGTTTTAATGAAGCGCAGCAACAAAACCCCTTGGCGCACTGGCCCTTTCGGCAACGAGCTGCGCAGCAGCTCGAGGTCTCACCCGAAGTGGCTATGGGGGGGTTAAGGAATCAGGTTTCCTTAACCGTGGTGACGCGGAGATTGTTCTGTATCTCTTCTTCTTCCTTTAATATCGGCGGTCGGACCTTCCCGCAGGCCGCTCGGCGCAGCTGCGTGGATTCCTTCCTTGGCAGGTCTACTGCGCAGTTTCTCCTCTCTAACGCAGCAGGCAACTATCCCTTGGGTCGACGCGCTAGACACTTCCTCGCCCTTCACATTCAGCACAGTAACGCAGTCTGCCCTCGCCGCAGCGACCGTGCGTTACTACTTCTTTAGTACTTAAGACACTTATAGTTATCAAGGGATCTTTCCAACTCGCTCAAACAGTCACAAAGATAAGACAGAAGTCTTGCATACACAAATAATGAACTCTAAATAGTGATCATTCACGCAAACATAATACAAGAAGATATAAGTGAAGCTCATCTCCTCGAGGAAAACCACGTCCCCGGGAGCGTTATATTAACCAGAAAATGATAGAGTTATACAATATGCTGCGCACACAGCTGCAGCCTTAGATCTTACAGGAAACTCCACGCACACAGCTGGGAGCCCTTCTCTTAGTCAAGTCTCCTCTCTATGGAGATTACAAAGGCACAGACGTCGACTCAGACTGTCTGGCAACTCAGGGGTTAGCTCCTCGGCTATCCGATTTCCTCTCTAGTTCTACGCACTGGGTAGAAAATACAGTGAAGGATAATCAACACATGATCTATCCTTTAGACTGGCTCTCTAACAGTCTAGTATCTAACTCTCTAATTCTCCAAAGGGAAGGAACTGAAGGAACCTCTACCCATTACAATGATTCATATATATATAGGTGGCCATGACGGTCACACCTTTACAAAACTGTGGGCCTTTCCCAACAGTGATTCCCAAAAACCCTAACCACGCACATGGCTAGGTGTACTGTAGGCGCCGCTTGCAGTCACGTCGCCGCTTCCTGCAGGCTCCATGAATTCCGGCGCAGATTGTGGGTATGGGCGATCGTCCTTCGCCTTCAATGCTCTGGTCCGTTGCTCCTCCTTGATCCGAGCAACCATAACTTCTGTACTAAGCCTTTAAATGAGGGTAACTGAGCCCTCTACTCCATCGCCTTATTTATTATGGTAGCTGAGCCACCTTCATTCTTCGATGACGTGCGCGCGAGCTCCGCAATTTCCGGTCCGTGATCTGCGCTGAGATCATCCATCTGGCACCGTACTGCGCACCGTCTCCTTCTTACCCAAACTTAGTGCTTGTCCCAAAATTAGCACTTTCCTTCCATACTCGTGCTTTTTCCCAAAATTCGCAGCTTTTACTATAGCTGCGACCCTGGCCCCAACATGTGTATACCGGTACAGGTATATACACCAGTGTATATACCGGAATACTAGTACCGGTATATACACTGGTGTATATACCGGTATACATTGGTGTATATACCGGTATGCCTATATACCGGAATATACACCAGTCTATATATCGGTATATACACTAGTCTATATAGTCTATATACCGAAATATACACCAGTCTATATACCGAAATATATGCAGGTGTATATACCGTGTACATAATCATCATCATCATCATCATCAACATCTTCGTCCTGATGCTTGTCATCAACACCATCACCCTATCGGAATATACTCATCATCATCATCCATGACATCATCATCTTCATCATGGTCATCATCATCATCATCGTCCTCATCACCATCTTCATCATCATCATCGTTGACATCGTCCTCATCACCACCACCACCATCATCATCATCTTCATCACCATCAGAAATATAGAGTAGATCATAATAGTAATGATAGTGGTAGAACATTTGTTCCTGCTGAAATGGAATTGATAGGTTTTTCTTGTTGGTGTACACATATAAATTTTCAATATTTTTGAATGAGATCAAAGCTATATTAGTTAGTTGCGATCTCCTCAGGGAGTGGCCAAATTAAGAGTAGATCATAATAGTAATGATAGTGGTAGAACATTTGTTCCTACTGAAATGGAATTGATAGGTTTTTCTTGTTGGTGTACACATATTGGGTGTTCTAGTTAAAGAGTTATATGCCAAGGTGTTCATGTTTTTGTTAGTTTCTTAATAATGCTAAGAACATACTTAGAAAAAGGTTATCAAAGAACATGCTAGTTTTTCTACATGTTATCACCAAACACCAAACATCTAGAAATGGTAAAGGATAATCAAAACAAGTTAGAAATTGGTTGTGGCACAGCTCTGTAACTTGTACGATCATCCTAACTTGTACGATCATCCTTAGTTATTTGTATGATCGTGCTTGGTTTACTACGGAATGGCTTTATTTTCGAACATAAATTCAAAAGGAGAGATGAGAAACAAGTCTCAAGTCTACCTTAAAAAATAAGAATAAATAAAAGAATTCAATATAAATTTTCTGTTATTATTATAATAAAATTCATTATCAATGTTTTGAGCATTGTGAACATATAATGATTATGTAATTTATGGATATCTTTATATTTAAAGATTTTTTATAATTATTTCATAATTGAAAACATATATAATGTTTAAATTGAAATATTTTAAATAAAGTTGATGATTGTTTTGTTTATAATTGAAAATGTATACAATGTATAAATTGAAATAATTGATGGATTGTAATATATTTGATGAAAAAGACTAAATGTTTATAATTTTGGGTTTAGTTATAAAATTATAACTAAATTTATATAGTTAAATTAAATTGTTATTTTTTTTTAAAAATATGTTAGAATATTTTTCTTTTAAAATTTTAATTTTGTAAATTTAATAATTAATAATTATAATTTTATTAATATAAAATGATAATTAAGATTTTTTTGATCTTAGAATTTGGGGTGGAGGGAAGACGAGATGTGCTCTGCAAAATACCTATCCCTTGCCCTAGCTGCCGCCGGTGCACATGGCCGCCGGGACTCTACAGGGATGGCTCTTCCGGGAGCTGCTGAGAAGGTTGGCCGTCGTCAATGGCCAGGCAGACGAGGAGACACAACAGGCCAGAAGAGCTGGGAACACTCTGCGCCAAATACATCTCAGGGTTTTTTAACTTATGGAAGGAATGGGCGCGATGGTTATTGTGAAGGCGGCGTACTCGTTATTTGCATGAAGGCCCTTTATCCCCCAATGTTCCAACCCGATCTGGAGACATTGCAGGAGCTCGCTGCACCCATCATCGATACCTGCAAATACTTTGCATCAAAGGGCTTGGATTTGGTTGTCACGGGTATGATTTGCGTGGTGATTGTACAGTCCGAATCCTCAACAAAACTGAGAATATGGTTAGAGCGGCCGTCTATATTGCCGTCAGACAAGGAATCAACAGAGACCATTCAGGATCAGCGTTTGATTTATTTTGAGCACAGAGTTAAAAAGTCGTGGTGGGAATGGCCTGTCGTCTCCTCTTCTAGACAGCTAAAAGACGCTGAGGAGCAACCACCATCGGCCCATCCACATGATGTAAAACGGTATGAATCTCAAGAACGATTATCTGTCTCTGGTTTTGGGGTAGAAGATGAAAGTTTCCAGATTTTAATAAAAACGCTTTCTGGGAAAACAGTTTTGGTGTGGGTTACTGCTAATGATACAGGGGAGACTCTAAAATCTATGATAGCGCAGAGAGAGGGATACTCTCGAATATCCTTTTACATTCGGTATGGAGGTAAAGTGCTGAATAAGGGTGATAGGCTGAAGGACTGCTGGATTTACAAGAACTCCACTTTGCATGTTATGTATCGTTTGCGGGGAGGATCGTTTGGGAAGAGAGGAACAGCAGGCCCTTCTACATACAAAGACGCAGCTCGTTCAAAGGGGCCACAGACGTCAACAGCTCCACATTCTTCACAACCCAAGCCCTATATCGTGGATAAACTGGATGATATCCCATCTTTGGAGGTCAAGAATACAGAGGTAACACAACTCTTTTGTAATCTTCAAACACATGCTCTCATTTGCCGTTTTAATGGCTTCTGGCCAAGATCTTATGATCTTCATAAGTGGATCTACTCAAATTGGACAACAAATTGTCAAATTCTTTTATGCTCCAAAGGATTTTTTGTTGTACAGTTTGAATCCGAGGAAGAATATGAGAAGATCATTGAGCAGGGTCCTTGGTTCTGGGGGCGAGCAGGGCTTTTCTTAACCCCTTGGTTTCCAGATTTTGATGCCAACACTATGGTGGTAACCAAAATGCCGGTTTGGGTGAGGCTGCCAAACCTGCCTCTTCCTTTTTGGCATCATTTAGTACTGGAAGACATTGGCAATCTGCTTGGGAAGTTCATTAAAAGGGATACTGATCGGCATGAGCAGGGAATTTTTACTTATGCACGAATATGTGTGGAGATCGACCTTAGCAAAGGTCTTCCGGATAGAATCAAGCTGATATTTGAAAAGCTCAAATGGATCCAGGAACTGGACTATGAAAACACTGCTTTTAGATGCAGATTTTGTCATCTAACAGGACATTTACAAGATTTGTGCCCACTTGCACAACGGCCTTCCAAAAAGAACCAGGGGAAGAAGACAAAGGGGAAAACATGGCAGGCAGAATATGTTCCTCCCACTGAGGATTCAGAGGGTGAGGAAAGCGAACCAGAAGAAAAACAAGAAGAGGAAGTCAATGAGGAAATAGTGCATACAGCTGACACGGTGGAGACACAACAATCAGATTCAAAAGATGCCGGTAAGGAAACACTCACGGAAAACATGCAACTAACGGCTACTTCCTTAACTGGGTCAAAGCGTGCACATGAATCAGAAAATTCAGACTCTGACAAAGAAAAAACCTCTGTTCAGCCAAGAGAGGAGCAGGCGAGTAAAGAGATGGTTGTAGTTGTACCCCAGCAGGGGGGATGGACAGAAGTGAAATCAAAGAAGCGAGAGAAGAAAGGGAAATTAGAGGATTATTATAAAATCCCAAATTCCTAGAAATTTTTTTGTAACAACAATGTTCTTTTTTTCTGTAGACCTATGGTCTTGACTCAGTTGTGCTTATGCACTTACAGAATGTAATTTTGTATCGCTTCGGCTTGAAATAAAATTACGCTTTTTTTTCTTGGAAAAAAAAATGATAATTACAAAATTTCTCTCGTGTCCAGACGAGGGACCGTAACAGATCGACCTTTCATCATGATTTTGGTGATGTGTCGCATGAGCCTGAACTCCACACACGTCGAGACCGTAATCCCCCTCGTCACTCTTACATCTGTTTCTCATCATGGGATGGCGTGACTGACAGGATCATCATCATTCAAAGACAAGACTCCATATGGGAAGCCAAACCCCTTGTCGGCTACTGCATCTGCCACATGATTGAGACCTCAGACCACGTGGAAGAATTGTTAGCTCTGAAAAGAGGCCAGGAGAAACCTAATTCTGGTCATTATTCTATGGAGAGAGATATCGTTAGGTTCTGATCTAGTTCGAGCCAAACAAATGATGTTTAGCGAGTCTCCAAGACCCAAAGCTTGGAGATTCCCAATTAGTGTGTCGTTCTTAGTCCTTGCAAAAGAGATAGCACTTCAACACCATTATTTGAGTTCGTTCCCAACCCCTCATGTGAATTCAACTATTCTTTGCCCCTCACGATCAAATAAATTCCCTTTCACTCCTGGGCCTTGTATATTTAAAAATATTTTAGAAGTATTCCTTTTTCTTAGTCTATATCTGCCAACTTAATTATCATATCAAATATACTAAGGTGATTTTCCCAATGATGTGATCATATTGTTTTACTATCGTTCCAAGTGGTTATATGCTAAAGTAATTCACTCTAGAGGTGGCTAGTCTCTAGAGGAGACTTAATAGCTCAATCATGATTAGTAGTACATCACACACCATACATTCTTCAAGATGCAAAAAGCATCACCTCAACACATGAGGATTTGTCTTGCACACAAGACCTTAGCTTTAACTAGCAAGACTGTGCAACATCATCACTTTGACATACAAAGAACTTGCCTCAACACATGAATCTTAACCATTTTTGATTCCAACTCAAGATTCTTCTCCAAGTTTCTTGAGTCCAACTCAGACTCCTATAAGACACTACCTTGACACACGAGGCTCAATATTGACACACAAGATTGACCTGGAGAATAACTCATAATGTTGTAAATTTAACATTACCTTTAACTAAATCTCCAACATTGAAATTAAGCCTATACGATTAGAAGAACCATTGGAATACGGTGATTGACATATATTTTGTCCAATAAATCAAAATTTTATAGAACCCTAGTTTGATAATTAATGCACATACTTGCTGGTTGTTTTCTGAGTAATTAGAATACAATTAAAAATCCTTTCATAAAGTTCATTAATTGTATCTTT
Source organism: Larix kaempferi (assembly GCA_027924585.1). Lineage (NCBI taxonomy): Eukaryota > Viridiplantae > Streptophyta > Pinopsida > Pinales > Pinaceae > Larix > Larix kaempferi. Next base: position 2,153,341 of record BSBM01000236.1, read on the forward strand.
TCCACAATGCAAGTTCCCATGGGCCAAAGACCCATAAGTATAACTTTGACAACGTGTTGAATATAAAATGATTTTAGAGAAAATAATTCAACTTGAAAATAAAATAGAAAATGTTTTGTAGCTACTCATTAGACAAAGCTTCGAGGATCAAGGGTTTCATAAATTATTGCACCGAGAGGCGCTTTCTACAGCGCACGTGAGTAATATGTTTCATAACTGTAACGCTAACATAACATGTGTCGACTCCAAAATAACAAATGTAATATATATATATATATATAAAACCAAGCACATGCCGACTCCAAAATCAAATTAACTACATTGTAAAACACATTTATATAAATATATATCCAATTTCAATTTCAAATTCCATTGAATCCAACTTGAACAATTTTAGACTCCACATATTTTGATATTTGGGAGAGTATTTAGGTATATGGGTGGGAAATTTAGACTCCACATATTTGAATACTAAATTGTTGAAGGTTAGTATTTTTTTATATAGATTTAATACAATTAGGTTAAAAATAGTAAATACATATCCATATTTAGAAATACATGATATGTTACAATGATTAACTATTCCACTTTCTTTATTCAAAGATAAAATCATTCAATCTTAATTGAATCCAGGGTTTTAACACAATGTCAATATATTTTACCATGAGTATAAGATACAACCATTAAGGCTTAATGACTTGCTAGATAAATTCATTGAGATTTACACAACAAACCAAATACATAGTTGGCATTTGCACATTAATTTTATCACACTGTTAAATGTATGATTTGATGCACATAGTAAAATTTTAATCTGTCTTGAATATGTGCATTTCTACTTTAAATAGAAAACAATTCATTCACTTACTGCATGCCCAGCTAATACAATCTAGCTTATTTCTCAATTGTATATTGTAAATAATGCCCAGGTTAAAGTAGCTTGAACTAACAATGTTAAATCTTAAATTGATGCTACGTAAAAAATAATGGGTGCTCATATTTAATATATTCTTAACAAAACTATCATGCATTTGGATTGTTTGAAACTCAATGTTTCAAGCCACTTGCTTCATCATCACGATAAAATAATCACCATGATGATGAAGCAAGTGGCTTGAAACGTTGAGTTTCAAACAATCCATACATGGCATTATGATAATTGTAATTTATCCCTACATAAGATAGTGGATCAGAAAATTAGCATGCTTGAAGTGATAACTTATAGTTATATTGACATTAAACATACATGCTATAATAACGCAATCAACTTCTAAGATTTTGTAACCAGCAATACGAAATAAAGGAGTTCACACATCGGTTTCAAATATTATTGAAAATTCTAATTTGAAATTTATATATTCAGCAATAATCAATTTCTTTACATATGTTTCAAGTCCCTCCAGCGCAGTTGGTTTCAAGGGGTTCCATTTGTTAGGTGGCCCGAGGTTTGAAACTCGTTGTGGTGGGAGGAAACACCTAAAAATACAACCATTCTAAGGGTTGGTGTGTCTTGGGATGGGTGCGATCCTCGGGTAATTTTGACGGCTTAGATGTCCCTGGGTCACGGTTTCTTAGACCATAGGATAGTCTTGCAAGTTACAAACACTCTAGCAAACAAACAAATTAATTTATTTACATATGTTAATTATTGAATTTCTTTAATATAACATAAATATTACATATATGACTATCCAAATAAAAATTCATTTGCACGCTATGTCTCAACAAAATCATAAAAATTATTAAAATATTAAATATCCATATTTGCATCATAAACTAATTGTACATATCCATAATTGCGTCATGATCTAATATCCCCGTAACATCCTTTAATTTGAAATCTGTGCATTGGGAAATGCAAGATGATGTAATAGTATTGTTAAGTTGCATTGATTTAAGTGATATTAAATTTTGTATGATATCATTCTTTCCAAAGCAAGTTAAGAGCTTGAATTGTGTTTGAATTTAACCTCTTTTCACATATTGAAACCCTAATCTATTCAGTTACCATAATCACCACAGTTAAATAGTCCAAACCCTAATTTGATTCAATTACTATTTTAGATACATATTGGCATCTAATATTATAATGGGGGTAGTTCAGTAATTGAAGTTTGTATATGAAATGTGACAGGGTATCTTCACCCTATACAAATTCAATAAGAATCTAAAGAACTACCTATAACTATAGATAGAATCACCATTGTTAAATAGTTTTAGCCCTAATTTAATTAACTGAAATGACACACACTAACCAAAATCTAGGAGTTCAACTAATCACCTAGTCATTATTGGAGCGAAAAAATCCACAGTTAATCCATTCATTCTGGCCAAAGCTTTCCATCTATCCATTCTATCCATTTTGTATGCTATCATTTAGTTCTCGCCATTTTTTATGATATCATTTAGTTAAATAATTGGAACCCTAATTTTATTCAGTTTCCATAATTAGGTGAATATTCAAAACCCTAAATTGATTCAGCTACATTGAGGACATGTATGATCTATTGATATGTATTTAGATAAATATTTGCACTATGATATAAAACAAACTTGTGCATTGGGAAATGTAATAATATTGTTAAGATGCATTGATTTCAGTGATATTACATTGTGTATGATGTAATTAACTGAAATGACACACACTAACAAAAATCTAGGAGTTCAACTAATCACCAAGTCATTATTGGATCCAAAAACCCCACAGTTAATCCATTCATTCTGGCCAAAGCTTTCCACCCATCCATTCTATCCATTTTGTATGTTATCATTTAGTTCTCGCTATTTTTATGTTATCATTTAGTTAAATAGTTGGGACCCTAATTTTATTCAATTTCTATAATTAGGTGAATAGTCAAAACCCTAATTTGATTCCCTTACACTAAGGGACATGTATGATCTATTGATATGTATTTAGATGCAGATTTGGATTATGATATAACACAAACATGTGCATTGGGAAATGTAATAATATTGTTAAGATGCATTGATTTCAGTGATATTACATTTTGTATGATGTAATTAACTGAAATGACACACACTAACCAAAATCTAGGAGTCCAACTAATCACCAAGTCATTATTGGATCCAAAAACCCCGCAGTTAATCCATTCATTATGGCCAAAGCTTTCCACCCATCCATTCTGTCCATTTTGTATGCTATCATTTAGTTCTCTCCATTTTATGATATCATTTACTTAAATAGTTGGAACCCTAATTTTATTCAATTTCCATAATTAGGTGAATAGTCGAAACCCTAATTTGATTTAGTTACATTGAGGGACATGTATGATCTATTGATATGTATTTAGATGAAGATTTACATTATGATCTAACACAAACCTATGCATTGGGAAATGTAATAATATTGTTAAGATGCATTGATTTCAGTGATATTACATTTTGTATGATAACATATAGATCAATAGTCTATACGCTCATCTAATTTGGCTTCCATGGCCGAGAATATAGAATCACCATTGTTAAATATTCAAAACCTTAATCTAACTCAATTTCCATAGTTATCCAATTATAAAGAATCACCACCATTAAATAGTCAAATCTCTAATCTAATTTAGTTACACTAAGGGACATATATGATCTATTGATCTACGTCTTTAGATAGAGATTTGTGTTATGATTTAATGCAATATGATCTAATAGTATTGTTAAGATGCATTAATTTCAATGATTACATTTTGCATGTTAGCATTCGATTCAATAGTCAAAACCCTAATTTGATTTAGTTACCACGATTAAGCGAGTAAATAGAATGATCACGCTTAAAAAGTAAAAACCCTATTCAATTACCATAGTTAAATGGGTACATAGAATCACCACAATTAAATAGTCAAATCCATAATCTAATTTAGTTGCTATTTTGACTATATATTGGCATCTAATATTCTATTGTGGTGAATCAAGTTTGTATATGAAATATTTTACTTGAAGTAATTGTGGTTGAGTATCTTCTCCATGTACAAATTCAGAAAGTAAATCTAAAGAAATACATACAATTGTCGATAGAATTACCACACTTAAATAATTAAACCCTAATCTAATTAACATAAATGACACTTAGCAACCAAAATCCAAGAGTAGATCGTCAAGCCATTCTTGGAGCCAAAAACCCTCTGGTTGATCCATTCATTCTGGCCAAAGCATCCCATCCATCCTTTCTGACCATTTGTATGATATATCATTCAATTCTAATAATTTTGTATGATATTATCGAGTTAAATATTTGAAACCCTAAACTATTCAGTTTCCACAGTTAGTTGATGTATTATCTATTAAAATTTATTTAGATGAAGATTTGTTATATGATCCAACATCCATCTAATTTCAAATATGTTCATTAAAAAATGCAATATGATTTAATAGTATTGTTAATATGCATTGATTTCAATGATATTACATTTAAAAACCTAATCTAATTGAGAACGATAACTCTATAATATATATGTAATTCCTCATTAAATTTCATTGCATTCTTTCACATGTATCTTCACTGAACATGATTACTTTATTACAATTTAATGTGGTAATTTTTGTTTTTAAGCACCATTGTCTTGATGTGGCCACTGTGATTAGAACCATCATAGATCCATCTTAACTATGGATTTATCAATCATCGAGAGGGATCAAATCCCTTGAGGTACAAACCTCAAGTTTAAGGATTTAAAAGGGGTTTTCACCTCAAAGGTTTTGATCCCTATCAACACATGATAGAGCCAGATTTAAGATGGATCTATGCTAAGGATATTACTTTTCTTAATATAATTGTGGAAGAGATTCAATCTATAAGGATAATTCATCCATCTACATAAATACAAACTTTGTAAACCTAATTTCCATAGAGAATCCATTCAAAAAAATGAAGATCTATTTATTTACTTATTCTAAGTTGTAACTTTATGATAAGGTTGCTTGTAAAACACTAAATCCTTCTATAAAAAAAAGGTGTCATTTATGAATTAATTTTGTGTTGAGAAAAAAATTATTGTTACTACAATTCTTGTAAATGTTTTTCATATGTTTTAATATCATAAGGAACATTCATAAAACTTGAAATGTAGAAATATTCTAGAGAAAAATTAATTTAGAGAAAAACTAGTTTAATGACATTTTTGATAAAAGTAAACTTAGAATAAAATGAGATACAAACCTTTCTCAAAATTAAAGGTGAAGAAAAAAACCATCCTTTAATTTGTAAAATTGTACACATGAAACAAAATATTATTTATGGAAGTCCAAGCCAACTCTTATAGAGTAGGTAGTACAATGAGAAGGAATTGAATGCCCTTACTAATGTTTAATTAATAAATTAGTGTTACGGGCGACGAATTGGTGGAAGTAATTTTCTCTGGCCAGTGCAGAGCCGGTTGGTACAAATTCTGTCTAGCTGGTGTGAAGACATCTCTATAATTTGGTGGACATCAGACATCCAAGTATTTTGGTGATTAACGATGTAATGCTATCATGAGAAATGGAATTGAAAAAAATAATCTAAGCTAATAATTATATGTATTGTGCAGATATATTTCCCAAAACGTAATGTTCAACCCACCCTATGTTTTTCCAATAATAAAGTAAACAATGAAATGAAATACAAAGCTTTCTCAAAATTAAACCTGGGAGTTTATGCCATTACTGAGCATGAAAAATTTGTGCAGCACATGGATTTTCCTCTACACCTTCAATGTGAAACACACCCTACAAGTTCTAGATAACTAAAGTAATATTTAAGTAAAACAAAACAAAATGCTGTTCAGAATTAAGTATAAAAACCTTTCTAAGGAACAACCCTGGGGTTTACGACATTCATGAGCAGGTCTTTTCTCTACGTCCTTAAATCCATCGTTTAACTTTTAAATATGTACATCTGAAACACAATGATCTGTATTGCACAAAATATTTGTGTACAAAGCCAAAGTAATGTTAACCAACCCTGCAATTTTTCAGGAACTGATGCAAACTTGAAATGAAATGAAATACTTTAAAGAAAGAACCGATGCAAACTTGAAATGAAATGCATTTAACCTTTCACAGGAACACCATTGCTGATCATGAAACAACGATTACAATAGCGTGTAAGTGTATGCAAAGAGAGTCCATGACCTCATTTACCATATCAAGATAATTATAATAACTTCATTACCTTGTGATCGACCTCCATTATCTTGTGATTGAACTCTATCATGTCTTGTGATCGTCCTCCATTATCCCCCATCTCTCTTTGTGTCTTCTGCCCATCCAAAATAGAAAAAGAAAATGCCATGGGAAAAAATGCATCCAGAAGCACTGGAGAAAAGAAAGTAAGAGACAAAATAACACAAGCAAATGACAGAGAAGCAGAGGAAGCATTGTAACTTTACATACATCATGGATCGTTATATAGATATATAGATCTCAAACGGTCACAAACATCATCATCTTTCTCTGCTTTTTTATTTAATTTGTGTGCACTCTGTGTGTTTTAATTTTTGCTTTTATTACAAATCCCCAATAGATTTTTTTACAAATTTCCTGTAGTATCCTGTATGTCCCAATGTAGTGCACAATTGTTTGACTGAGTTGGGCACAGGCAAGTTAGCAATGATGGAAACCTTCGCCGGATCCATCATGAGTCCTTGTCTGCATACAATGTGACCCAACAAAATACCAAAAGGAGCACAAAAGTTACATTTTTTCAAGTTAAGGGAAATCTGATACTGTCTACATTTTTCTAACATCATCCTTAGATTCCCTATATGGTTCTTTAGTAAACCAAACACAGTCCAGTCATCAAAATAGACTTCTAGAAACTTATGAATGAATTCTTTGAAAACAGCAACAACAACTCGAGAGAAAATAGCAGGAGCGTTTTTAAGACCAAAGGGCATTACCGTATACTGGAATGAGCCCCATTCAGTCGCAAAAGTGGTCTTATGGCGGTCCTCTGGATGTATTCTGATCTGATGGTATCCTGAAAAGCCATCAGTGAAGGAGTAAGCCTCTTGTCCTCCAACATTGTCAAGCACTTCGTCTGTAAAGGGCGTAGGAAATGGATCATGCGCTGATGCATCATTGAGCTTGCGCAGGTCCACGCAGATTCTTATTTTGCCTTTTGTCTTTTTATCTTGCACCACCATAGGACTAATCCAATCACTTTCCTCTACTGGCTCAATGATACCAGCTGCGAGCATCTTATCAATTTCTTCTCTGACCTTTTATTTATATCGCGGGTTCAAACGATACGGGCGCTGTTTTACTGGCTTAGCGTCTGCTTTCAAAGGTATGCGCATAACTCCTAAATCTCCTAGGATGCCTTTCATTTCTGTAAACTTGGTAGGAAAGATATCTTGGTACTCATGTAGTAAATCTACAATATGGCCAACAGTTTCATCATCCCAATAATCTCCTATAGAGGCAACCTTGGGTTCGGCTTCTGTCCCAATGTTAATCTTCTTGAGTTTGATGTGTTCTGTAATAGCAGGGATATCAAGCTGAGGGCCTTCGACTTTGCGTGTCCCTTCTGACTCTGGAATATTGATGTTGCGAGGATCATCATCCTCTTCTCCAGCGACGAAATTATAGCATTCCAGGGCATGTTCCATCTGGACAGCCCAATCTGGTTGAGAGTACTCTGGTAAAGGACATTGTCCAAATACCTTCTTTCTAATACACTTTAAAGCCTGATCGATGCTTGGATGTTCTGACTCAAAGCTGAAAGTGAGTTGAAAACTTTCAATCATGAGAGGCCAAGTGATAGTGCCTCTGCGCAATTCTGTTTCAGTGTACTAGTTCCTTGGAACTATATCCAACGTGTGGACGAATAGGTGAACCCACTCATCCTCTGGAATATCTGACCATTGCTGAATACATGCTTCAACGTGTGATCTGGGGTCACTCTGTCCATCATATTTGCGCAAAACTCCTGCTGTTGTAGTCTCCTGAAATCTGCGCAGTATCAACCTGCGACAGTCTTGCCATGTGTCAATATTTTCTTTATGCGCACCCCACCATCTTGCGGGTGTAGCGCGCAATGCTACATCCAATGCTTGTATGCGCTGCTCATCTGGGATTTCTTGTTCATATGCATGTATGAATTCACTTAATCCAGTTAAACCATCAAAGATCGGAGTGTTATTCAATTCTGTGCCAATCCATCGAATGGATTTAGTGATCATGGCGCAACGCCTTGCAAAAACCTCGTGTAAGCGATTCTGCCAGTTTTCCAGTCCTGCTTCCGAATCTGATGTGCACGAGCTATCGCATCGCTAGCTGATATGGCCGTCCGCTGTGGGATTGACATAATCATTATGACTAGCAGTCATCTGATACAAACTTTCCATGTGGCGCACTTCTTCTTCTGCTCGAATGGGTTCAATATACCTTGGTCCTTGAAGGGGATCAAGTGGTGCAATGACCCTAATCTGGTCATCCTCAAAAGTCATCTGTCTTTTCTTCAAATTAATGACAGCCAAATTATCAAATACCCAGTCTATGCCTAAAAGTGCTGGGTAAGGTCTACTGTCATCCAGGATTTTGATTACTTCGAAGTCTGCAGAACTTCTTACTCCCTCAATATCAATGGGTACATTGGATAATCTGCCCAATGGAGAAACTCGTTGCTGATTTGCTAGTCTTAGATGGATAGGAGATCTGATAAGCTGAGGGCTACCCATCTGTTCCCATGTCTGCATGGTGAGAACATTAACTTCTGAGCCTAAGTCCAAAATGACTTCGTCCATTTCAAATGCTCCAATCTGTGCGGTGAGTCTCATCTCTCTTCCTGTTCGAGCATGACTTCTAATCTGATGGATAGCATGCTGCGGTGTATTCATCGAAGCAGACTGTTGACACTGATCCAACAGGTGTTGGAGTTCCATAGTTGCTTTTTCATTGTGCAACAACTTTAAGCAGCTTCTCAGGAAAGCATGAACACTGCCTAGTGTATCCTCCTCATCAGGCCTTCCAGATGTAGTGGCCTGCTCTCGTACCAGGTTCTCTTGTCGTGGAACATGCGGTCTGACATCATTGTGCGGTAATGCGACAGAACTTGAAGCTCTCGGATCTGATAAATACTCTTGAGCTTGTTTGAATGCTTCTTTTTGCTTATGTAGGTCAAGCGGGGATGGTTTAATATTAGCACGGCGCACCCATTGTGTTGCTGGCTTTCCAGTTCCCGACTCTGGCACACCAGTGGTTGCTCCACTGCGCGTGACTTACTAACTGTAGGGTCCGGTTCTATTTTTTCTGCTGCAATCAACTGAATATTCTGGTTAACCTGTGGCTTCTTTTCCTGCATCTTGGCCATCAACTGAGGGCATTCTTCAATGACATGATCATAAGATTTACAGTATCTGCAGATGGTTGTAGGGTTTTGGCAATCCCTTGCATAATGGCCTTGAGCTCCGCAGTTATAGAAAGTGATCTGTCCTCTTCCACGACCAAAACCTGCTGCGGTCCGTGGCCCCTGTAATTTCCTCCCCGGCCTTCACGAGCTGGGTCATACTGCGGACCTGCTGTGGGTCCCTGTGGTTCTGACTGTACTCTATAAACATCATGTTTTCTTTCTATCATAAGCTCATATGCTCTACAATTGTTCTCATCATGGCCTACTGATTTACAGAAAGTGCAATATAGATTCTTTAGAGTTTGTACATATTTCTGTAACAAGTGACACTCTTGTGGTCTGTGGCCTCTAGTTCTACATATTTCACACCAAGGCCCCTGAGCCTGTGGTAAAGGGTTAGGTGCTCCACTTGCAATATAATCTATGAAAACAGGACAATGGTCCTTTGAATGTCCTTGTGCTCTACACTTTGTACACCAAATTTATTCTTTAACATCCTTTCCTTTCTTAATATCATGCACCTGCAGGGTTAGGTTTGCTATCTGGTTCTGCAACTGCGCAACATCGTTGCTTGTTCCAGCAATTGGTGAAGCTTCTAGTTTCATAGCCATCTCTAGAGCTTGTTCTTGAGTAGTGAGATTCTGTTGCATAAGAGGAAGTCTAATATGAGGAAGCAGCGCAACAATGAACCATTCCTTATGCTGCTGCGGTGCAAACTCAAAGCTTACTTGATCTATTAAGGCTTTGAACTTCTGTTCAAAGTCCCATACTGATTCTGTAGGTAACTATTTTATGTCTTTGAGTTCTGTTATGCACTGTGATTCTGATTTAGGCTTCTTGAATTATTTAATCATAGCACTTCTTACGTCAGCAAGCGTCCTATTCTGTGCTGCTGAGTATTTCATAAACCAGGTTAAGGCTCTCTCTCTTAGTGTGGTTGCTAACTGAACCAGCTTAACATCATCATCATTTATTTGCTTAATCGTCCAAATGGCTTCACATAGAAACCAGTGCTGCTCAGGGTCTTCTAGCCCTGTTCCTCTAAAGGTTGGTAGCTTCATGTCATCACCCATCCTTCTTGCGCTAGGTTGAGGTGGAGGTGCTGTGGCACTGCCTCCGGGATGGTTAAACAAAGGTGGGGCTGAGGTACTAGAAGTACCGTGCGGGCTACTAGAGGGTGTTACTGCGGGGTTATGTTGAGCCCCGTCTGGCTTTTGTGGTGTAAAAGGGTGATAATGAATATGAGTACTCCCTTGTCTCTCTATATGGCTCGCTCTACGAGCTCGACTATCTTCTGGGCTAGAATCACAAGAATGCTGGTCAAGGCCTACTTTATACCGTTTTCCACTACGAGTGCAACCAATAGCTTCAAGATCACTATCAGAATCTGCGGACATTACTTGTCTATGCTATTCATCAGAAGCTATGCATAGTTTTCCTTTTTCATATAAGAGCATTTTAATCCACAAGTTCAGAGAATTTAAGAACTTACCCCTGTATGCTTTGAAGAAGCTCCTTTCAGCCTCGCTGAATCTCTTTCTCGTATCTACTGCAAATTCGGTGATGAAGCCTTCCAGCAGATTGTTCAACCAAAAGTCTACTGCGCGGGACACAGGATTATCTACCCGCTTCAGAATGCTAACTAGCTCAGGCATCCAAACGATAGGTTGATCAACATGCACAGTGGGTCCAGTATGTGCTAGCTTGGATACCCACTCATGCAACTCGAGTGCAAATGTTACAAAGAAGATTTCGTGAAGGTCAGTATAAATATGCTTTTGCAACCAGTCTTCTGTCTGAAGCCTAGGGCTTCTATTTTCACGTTCAGCAAACTCTCTAGCCTTTGAATCAAACCAGTCTTGAATTTCTTTAGCTGTAGGATTCCAGCACCACATTGCCTTCAAAATAATAGGGTTAAAGTCGACAATGGAATCATTTGTTGACTCCCTTTTTCTCTAGGTTGTGCATCAATCTCGTACATCGCCAGAATAACAAGTCTCAAGGAAACGGAACCATTTGTTGGCTGCTTTTTGGACAGACCCGGGTTTTCAGGATTCGCAGCAACAAACACCCCTTTGGTGCACTGGCCCTCTCGGCAACGAGCTGCGTAGCAGCTCGAAGTCTCACCCGAAGTGGCTATAGGGGGGCTAAGGAATCAGGTTTCCTTAACCTAGGCGATGTGGAGACGACGGTCTTCTCCCTTCCCTTCTTAACAAAGCGTCTGGCTCTTTCACAGGTCTCACAACGCTACAACGCTGAAACTCACTCTTCCCAGCCTAGCTGCGCGGTAGCTCCGCGCCTGCGCACAAAGTGTTTACCCGCTACGTTCGATACACTATGTATCGCCTTTGAGAGCCCCTGCGTCCCAGCGCAGCAACACACACTTTAAGCGCTATGGCGACAATGTTCTCAGACTCCTTCAAGTATGCACAAGTACGCTTCTAAGGGAGCTTCGAGGATTTACTCTACATACTCATTCATAAAGATAGCGAAACATTCATAGAAACATAGAAAGTAGAGCAAAGAATTGCAATCACATAAAACATAACCACGACAACTAGAATTAGGTAGTACGCCTCCAGGAGGGAAATCACGTCCACATGGCTATCTTATATTATCTTTAGATGGGGATAACACAGTTCTGCTGCGCACACAGCTGCAGCCTTAGATATTTCTGGGAAACTCCACGCACACAGCTGGGAGCCCTTCTCTTAGATCTATTCTCTTCTTCTACAGGTATTACAATAACAAAGACATACAATTACATTCCCCTCTCAGTCCTCTTGCGACTGGTCGTTACATACAATGGCCTTTACGCCAACCGGTCTCCTGCGAGATCGCGACCTACTTACATACATACAATGATCCTTAACAGCTTTACAAAATACAGCAATACAAAAGGCTCAGACATCAGCTTAGACTATCTGGGTAACCTTCTCACCTTCTCAATTACACATATATATAGGTGGCCCTGAGGGTCGCACCCTTACAAAACTGTGGGCCTTTCCCAACAGTGATCCCCAAAAACCCTAACCACTGACACGTCTAGGTGTACTGTAGGCGCCTCTTGCAGTCACGTCGCAGCTTCCTGCAGACTTCGTGATTTCCGGTGCAGATTGCGGGTATGGGCGCTGCTTCATCGTTCTTTGCTCCTTGTCCTTCGCCTTCAATGCTTCGTCCCGTTGCTCTTCCTTGGTCCAAGCAACCATAATTTCTGTACTTTGCCTTAATGAGGGTAGCTGAGCCCTCTTCCGTCGTTTCATTTATTGTGGTGGTTGAGTTTTCTACTCGGCCACCTTATTTACTCTTTCCCTTGACGTGCACGCGAGCTCCGCGATTTCCAGCCCGTAATCTGCGGTGAGCTCGTCCATCTAGCGCCGTACCGCACACTGTTCATTTCTGCCAAAAATGGTGCTTTTCCTCAAAATTGGCAGCTTTGCCATAGCTGCGGCCTATGCTCCAACAGGTTTCATAAATTATTGCACTGAGAGGCGCTTTCTACAGCGCACGTGAGTAATATGTTTCATATCTGTAACGCTAACATAACATGTTTCGACTCCAAAATAACAAATGCAATATATATATATTTCAATTTCAAATTCCATTGAATCCAACTTGAATAATTTTAGACTCCACATATTTTGATATCTGGGAGAGTATTTAGGTATATGGGTGGGAAATTTAGACTCTACATATTTGAATACTACATTGTTGAAGGTTAGTATTTTTTTATATAGCTTTAATACAATTAGGTTAAAAATAGTAAATACATATCCATATTTAGAAATACATGACATGTTACAATGATTAACTATTCCACATTCTTTATTCAAAGATAAAATCATTCAATCTTAATTGAATCCAGGGTTTTAACACAATGTCAATATATTTTACCATGAGTATAAGATACAACCATTAAGGCTTAATGACTTGCTAGATAAATTCATTGAGATGTACAAAACAAACCAAATACATAGTTGGCATTTGCACATTAATTTTATCACACTGTTAAATGTATGATTTGATGCACATAGTAAAATTTTAATCTGTCTTGAATATGTGCATTTCTACTTTAAATAGAAAAAAATTCATTCACTTACTGCATGCCCAGCCAATACAATCTAGCTTATTTCTCAATTGTATATTATAAATAATGCCCAGGTTAAAGTAGCTTGAACTAACAATGTTAAATCTTAAATTGATGCTACGTAAAAAATAATGGGTGCTCATATTTAATATATTCTTAACAAAACTATCATGCATTTGGATTGTTTGAAACTCAATGTTTCAAGCCACCTGCTTCATCATCACGATAAAATAATCACCATGATGATGAAGCAAGTGGCTTGAAACGTTGAGTTTCAAACAATCCATACATGGCATTATGCTAATTGTAATTTATCCCTACATAAGATAATGGATCAGAAAATTAGCATGCTTGAAGTGATAACTTATAGTTATATTGACATTAAACATACATGCTATAATAACGCAATCAACTTCTAAGATTTTGTAACCAGCAATACGAAATAAAGGAGTTCACACCTATTGCTGGTTACAAGGGGTTCCATTTGTTAGGTTACAAAAATATTTGTTAGGTTCAACTTCTAAGATTTTGTAACCTCCAATGCGGTTGGTTTCAAGGGGTTCCATTTGTTAGGTGGCCCGGGGTTTGAAACTTGTTGTGGTGGGAGGAGACACCTAAAAATACAACCATTGTAAGGGTTGGTGTGTCTTGGGATGGGTGCGATCCTCGAGTAATTTTGACAGCTTAGATGTCCCTGGGTCACGGTTTCTTAGACCATAGGATAGTCTTGCAAGTTACAAACACTCTAGCAAACAAAAAAATTAATTTATTTACATATGTTAATTATTGAATTTCTTCAATATAACATAAATATTGCATATATGACTATCCAAATAAAAATTCATATGCACGCTATATCTCAACAAAATCATAAAAATTATTAAAATATTAAATATCCATATTTGCATCATAAACTAATTGTACATATCCATAATTGCGTCATGATCTAATATCCCCGTAACATCCTTTAATTTGAAATCTGTGCATTGGGAAATGCAAGATGATGTAATAGTATTGTTAAGTTGCATTGATTTAAGTGATATTAAATTTTGTATGATATCATTCTTTCCAAAGCAAGTTAAGAGCTTGAATTGTGTTTGAATTTAACCTCTTTTCACATATTGAAACCCTAATCTATTCAGTTACCATAGTTATCCGAGTAGATAGAATCACCACAGTTAAATAGTCCAAACACTAATTTGATTCAATTACTATTTTAGATATATATTGGCATCTAATATTATAATGGGGGTAGTTCAGTAATTGAAGTTTGTATATGAAATGTGACAGGGTATCTTCACCCTGTACAAATTCAAAAAGAATCTAAAGAACTACCTATAACTATAGATAGAATCACCATTGTTAAATAGTTTAAGCCCTAATTTAATTAACTGAAATGACACACACTAACCAAAATCTAGGAGTTCAACTAATCACCTAGTCATTATTGGAGCGAAAAACTCCAGAGTTAATCCATTCATTCTGGCCAAAGCTTTCCACCTATCCATTCTATCCATTTTGTATGCTATCATTTAGTTCTCACCATTTTTTATGATATCATTTAGTTAAATAGTTGGAACCCTAATTTTATCCAGTTTCCATAATTAGGTGAATATTCAAAACCCTAAATTGATTCAGCTACATTGAGGACATGTATGATCTATTGATATGTATGAAAAACTCCACAGTTAATCCATTCATTATGGCCAAAGCTTTCCACCCATCCATTCTATCCATTTTGTATGTTATCATTTAGTTCTCGCTATTTTTTATGTTATCATTTAGTTAAATAGTTGGGACCCTAATTTTATTCAATTTCCATAATTAGGTGAATAGTCAAAACCCTAATTTGATTCCCTTACATTAAGGGACATGTATGATCTATTGATATGTATTTAGATGAAGATTTGGATTATGATATAACACAAACATGTGCATTGGGAAATGTAATAATATTGTTAAGATGCATTGATTTCAGTGATATTACATTTTGTATGATGTAATTAACTGAAATGACACACACTAACCAAAATCTAGGAGTTCAACTAATCACCAAGTCATTATTGGATCCAAAAACCCCGTAGTTAATCCATTCATTATGGCCAAAGCTTTCCACCCATCCATTCTGTCCATTTTGTATGCTATCATTTAGTTCACTCCATTTTTATGATATGATTTACTTAAATAGTTGGAACCCTAATTTTATTCAATTTCCATAATTAGGTGAATAGTCGAAACCCTAATTTGATTTAGTTACATTGAGGGACATGTATGATCTATTGATATGTATTTAGATGAAGATTTACATTATGATCTAACTGGGAAATGTAATAATATTGTTAAGATGCATTGATTTCAGTGATATTACATTTTGTATGATAACATATAGATCAATAGTCTATACGCTCATCTAATTTGGCTTCCATGGCCGAGAATATAGAATCACCATTGTTAAATATTCAAAACCTTAATCTAACTCAATTTCCATAGTTATCCAATTATAAAGAATCACCACCATTAAATAGTCAAATCTCTAATCTAATTTAGTTACACTAAGGGACATATATGATCTATTGATCTACGTCTTTAGATAGAGATTTGTGTTATGATTTAATGCAATATGATCTAATAGTATTGTTAAGATGCATTAATTTCAATGATTACATTTTGTATGTTAGCATTCGATTCAATAGTCAAAACCCTAATTTGATTTAGTTACCACAATTAAGCGAGTAAATAGAATGATCACTCTTAAAAAGTAAAAACCCTATTCAATTACCATAGTTAAACAGGTACATAGAATCACCACAATTAAATAGTCAAATCCATAATCTAATTTAGTTGCTATTTTGACTATATATTGGCATCTAATATTCTATTGTGGTGAATCAAGTTTGTATATGAAATATTTTACTTGAAGTAATTGTGGTTGAGTATCTTCTCCATGTACAAATTCAGAAAGTAAATCTAAAGAAATACATACAATTGTCGATAGAATTACCACAATTAAATAATTAAACCCTAATCTAATTAACATAAATGACACTTAGCAACCAAAATCCAAGAGTAGATCCTCAAGCCATTCTTGGAGCCAAAAACTGTGTGGTTGATCCATTCATTCTGGCCAAAGCCTCCCATCCATCCTTTCTGACCATTTGTATGATATATCATTCAATTCTAATAATTTTGTATGATATTATCGAGTTAAATATTTGAAACCCTAAACTATTCAGTTTCCACAGTTAGTTGATGTATTATCTATTAAAATTTATTTAGATGAAGATTTGTTATATGATCCAACATCCATCTAATTTCAAATATGTTCATTCAAAAATGCAATATGATTTAATAGTATTGTTAAGATGCATTGATTTCAATGGTATTACATTTAAAAACCTAATCTAATTGAGAACGATAACTCTATAATATATATGTAATTCCTCATTAAATTTCATTGCATTCTTTCACATGTATCTTCACTGAACATGATTACTTTATTACAATTCAATGTGGTAATTTTTGTTTTTAAGCACCATTGTCTTGATGTGGCCACTGTGATTAGAACCATCATAGATCCATCTTAACTATGCCTTTGTCAATCATCGAGAGGGATCAAATCCCTTGAGGTACAAACCTCAAGTTTAAGGATTTAAAAGGGGTTTTCACCTCAAAGGTTTTGATCCCTATCAACACATGATAGAGCCAGATTTAAGATGGATCTATGCTAAGGATATTACTTTTCTTAATATAATTGTGGAAGAGATTCAATCTATAAGGATAATTCATCCATCTACATAAATACAAACTTTGTAAACCTAATTTCCATAGAGAATCCATTCAAAAAAATGAAGATCTATTTATTTACTTATTCTAAGTTGTAACTTTATGATAAGGTTGTTTGTAAAACACTAAATCCTTCTATAAAAAAAAGGTGTCATTTATGAATTAATTTTGTGTTGAGAAAAAAATTATTGTTACTACAATTCTTGTAAATGTTTTTCATATGTTTTAAAATCATAAGGAACATTCATAAAACTTGAAATGGAGAAATATTTTAGAGAAAAAATAGTTTTATGACATTTTTGATAAAAGTAAACTTAGAATAAAATGAGATACAAACCTTTCTCAAAATTAAAGGTGAAGAAAAAAACCATCCTTTAATTTGTAAAATTGTACACATGGAACAAAATATTATTTACGGAAGTCCAAGCCAACTCTTGTAGAGCAGGTAGTACAATGAGAAGGAATTGAATGCCCTTACTAATGTTTAATTAATAAATTAGTGTTACGGGCGAAGAATTAATTGGTGGAAGTAATTTTCTCTGACCAGTGTAGACCCGGTTGGTACAAATTCTGTCTAGCTGGTGTGAAGACATCTCTATAATTTGGTGGACACCGGACATCCAAGTATTTTGGTGATTAACGATGTAATGCTATCATGAGAAATGGAATTGAAAAAAAAATGTAAGCTAATAATTATATGTATCGTGCAGATATATTTCCCAAAACGTAATGTTCAACCCACCCTATGTTTTTCCAATAATAAAGTAAACAATGAAATGAAATACAAAGCTTTCTCAAAATTAAACCTGGGAGTTTATGCCATTAGTGAGCATGAAAAATCTGTGCAGCACATGGATTTTCCTCTACACCTTCAATGTGAAACACACCCTACAAGTTCTAGATAACTAAAGTAATATTTAAGTAAAACAAAACAAAATGCTGTTCAGAATTAAGTACAAAAACCTTTCTAAGGAACAACCCTGGGGTTTACGACATTCATGAGCAGGTCTTTTCTCTACATCCTTAAATCCATCCTTTAATTTTTAAATATGTACATCTGAAACACAATGATCTGTATTGCACAAAATATTTGTGTACAAAGCCAAAGTAATGTTAACCAACCCTGCAATTTTTCAGGAACTGATGCAAACTTGAAATGAAATGAAATACTTTAAAGAAAGAACCGATGCAAACTTGAAATGAAATGCATTTAACCTTTCACAGGAACACCATTGCTGATCATGATAGCGTGAAAGTGTATGCAAAGAGAGTCCATGATCTCATTTACCATATCAAGATAATTATAATAACTTCATTACCTTGTGATCGACCTCCATTATCTTGTGATTGAACTCTATCATGTCTTGTGATCGACCTCCATTATCCCCCATCTCTCTTTGTGTCTTCTGCCCATCCAAAATAGAAAAAGAAAACGCCATGGGAAAAAATGCATCCAGAAGCACTGAAGAAAAGAAAATAAGAGACAAAATAACGCAAGCAAATGACAGAGAAGCAGAGGAAGCATTGTAACTTTACAGACATCATGGATCGTTATATAGATATATGGATCTCAAACGGTCACAAACATCATCATCATCTTTCTCTGCTTTTTTATTTAATTTGTGTGCACTCTGTGTGTTTTAAAAACATTTTTGCTTTTATTACAAATGCCCAATAGCTTTTTTTACAAATATCCACTATCCAAACTTTTTGGCCAAGCAATTGTGTACATGTATCTCTGTAACTTTTTTCTCCCAAGCTACCGAGGCAATTAGCATAGGGAGGGCATCTCGAAGACAACACCCCAAAAACTATTGTTCATGAAACCATTGGGCACGAGCGTGACCTTGAAAGCGGTTTTCCCTTGTGATGTGTGGGGCCTGGGGTGATGTTGAAAGGTAGTGTAACTGTACTATGCTTATTCATCTAAATGAATTTTGGTAGTGATATCAAGAAAGCTAAAGATTTATTTGACTTGCTTAAAAATTTTGTTTTTTAATATTTTTAAAAGAAATATTTATAAATAGTAGCTTTGATGAGTTAAAAGGTTAAGATTTTAGGTATTATATCACAAATATTTTTGAATTGAAATTTAATGTGGGTGTATACAATATATTTTCAACCTTCTTAGGGTAACAAAGATGACAATTTTTTTTGATCCACTAGGTTTCAGGAATTGTCTAAAGGCCAAAAGTGCATTTGTATTTTATCAATGTTGATTTTATTCTTTACTCTAGTTAAACAAAGACATACTTTTGATATTCTAGATTGTGATTGCTCACCTACTTATAGTATTTATAGTATGTCCCTTTTCTTTTTCTTTTTTATCTATATCTCCAGGCTTTTTCCTTAAAATTAGATGGAATAATATTTTTAGTGTCATTGTGGCCTCTTCCGTGATTCCCAATGGTTTAACCAAGACTAGGTACCTTTTTGCTAACCCAACTTTGAGTGGTTTTGATTGGAGTTTGAATGTGTGTGTGTGTGTGAAGTGCATATATAGATTTTTTGTAGTGTAGAATTTTCTTAAATATATTAGCATATATTATGGGGGGTGGAGGCCTCTCATACCATGCTCCTATCCTTGTACAAATGGACAAATGAGACTCAAAACCTCCTAGTCCTTCAAATTCAATGCATTTACAATGATGACTTCAAAGAACTAATTCTCAAGAGTGGAGGGAATGTGAGGGAGGACAATGATTCTTATGCCATGCAATAACCTTTATACAACTTACACATAATTAAGATGGTCACCATTAAAGGGGAAAAGGAAATGTACAAAGATTCACAAAAATATCTTATAGAGGTTGATGGCAAAATTTCAAGTTTTATCAATCTAACCATTCATGGGTTTTCATTGGAGAGGACTTAGTTAAGAAAAGACAAAATACAATCTAGGAGACTTAAGATAGAAATGGGGGAGTGGCTTAAGATGTGGAGGAAAATTGAAATGCGAGAGTTCATCATTTTCACAACTTTTTCATGATCCCAATAGGGAAAACATTGTTGAGGAAATTGAGTTTTCTTCCTACTTCCATTTCTAATTAGTAAGGCACTAGTCTAATTTGCATTTGTATTTAGTTTCCATTTCTCAAATTTGTATTTGGACGAAACCCTCAGAGGAATCTATTCGCTCCTCTAGGATTGAGTTGTTAAACCATCTAAATATCAAACCCGAAGGGGATATTTGCTAAGAACCTAATCGAATTACCTTTTAAAAATAAAGCTTTCCTTGGTGTGAAATTTGTTTAAATACTAACCCTAGGTAACCATTGTTTAATTTCATTGTTTGTTTGCAAGTCTTTGCTTATCTATCTTTCCTCTGTAATAATTAATTCAGATTTGATTTACATTAGTAGTTTTATTGGTCACATTATTAGGAAGTAGCATTTATTATTATGCACTAGTCTAGACTCATTTAGCACTAGTTTCATGCTTACTATGGAGAATATAGAGCAATGAACCAACAATTTTGTCATGTTTTAATTCCTTGGAATCATCATTTTCATCTTGGTTATTCGTTGCCCTAATTAGATCTGTAATTTAGTGTTTGGATTTGCAAATTATTCAATTTTTGATCTCTCATTTGTAGTCCCTAAGGACTCCTATTCTCTCCACTAGATTGTAGGCCTCTTTTGTGATTTATTGAGCTTCAAATTGAACTTTAATTTGTTGATGTTAACACATCCCATTAGCTCATTAAATTAGAGCTTGTGTCTTGTGTAGATATCTATTTTTTGAGATCACTTGCTTGGATTTGAGGTTATGCTCCGGTTGTGAGGCCCTGACTTTGAGAAAATGTTTTCACCAACTGTCTTTTTTTCCTCGGAATGAGAACTACTGGTGCCTCCTATTTCCAATTTGCTTCCCATTTGACTTTCTATCAATTCGAAACCTTTCATTATCTTCCTTGACATGTCCTCAAAAAATGGTTTCATGAATTCCCTAAACTTCTCTTGATCCTCCATCTCTGAGGTTTCTTTTTCATCCTTAGCCATAGTGCCAGCAAAGTGCACCTCTTCTCCTGCTTCTTCCTCTTCACCAAAGGTACTTTCAGTTTCAGTTTCTAGGGGTGGGGGATGAATTATTGACTCATCAATGTTCACCCAAATCAGGTGCAAGTACCATGCTCCGATACCACTGTAATATCCCTCCAAAGAAAATTGCTTAGGTTCACCTTATTTCGACTCTAGGGATGTAGTTTACAACTGGTTCCAAACAAATCCAAATGATTTCAAATTTTGGGAGGAAGGTATTGATGGGTTATAGGACACGTTAACACATCTATCAGACACCCAAACACCTGATGTACCCATCCATGTTCTGTAATTTGCAAGGAGAGAAGTTTCGGGACAACACTAGTCAATTTGAGTAGTGGAAATCCCCCCTAGGTTTGCCCCTAATTTCCCTTCCAAACATTATACGACCTTCACTAATTCTTGATATTAGACTTGGATATGGTATATGGAATCAATTACAATATATGTGCAACATTAGATCTAGTTTTAGGGTCGAATAGGTATCCCAATGAACAATAGCTTCTAGAGTCTAGAATTTGGGTTGAAAATGGTGGACAAGGATTCTTGAATTTGGTCATAAACTATAGTGACACTTTAGGGGTCTGAAAAAATCATTTGGACCATCAAATTAAATTCATATACATCTCATAACAAGAAAAAATATCTCAAAAAAATCTGATATATAATAGATAGAACACCATCTCAGAATCATTATGAAAATGTTATGAGGAAAATGGATCGAATCTCAGTTTTGATTGAAAATATCACTTGAAGTAGATGGTATTTCGAGTTGTGGCTCTCATGATATGTATATTACAGAGTATTCAACAGCTAACATGTCCAAGAAGTCGAAATAAAAATAATCCACTATCTATATGCAACAAGAAGTGCACCCTTGCACATTTACACGACATTGAGAGAAAGATAGTAGAATAAGAATATAGGATAATGAGAGAAGACGAAATCGAACTCAGATGGGGTCTGAAACTGCATAAAAAAAATCCATGAATATATTTTGATAGGTATGAAGGGCCTCTCCATCAACCAACTTGGATGGGAATCTTGCACCCTCGAAATTGGTTCTAAGGCAGGGAGGATGAACATCCGTCGTGCAAGGACAAGCTAAGCTCTCCCAATGTGCCAAATGAGAACTGATAAAAATATGGTCTCCTTCTTTCTTCTTGTCTTTTATTAACCTCCCAAGGCCTCCATAGCTCAAATTCTCTCCAAGATCCCGATCCCAACTTGAATTAGGGAGATATTCCCATGAATATCTAACACTTCCTAGCCTTCCTCTTCCATCAATTCGAATGGGGGAATATTGGCTGCCATAAATCCCCTTGTGCACCCTCTTGGAGAATATTTTTATCCCTCACATGTCATATATGTCACATGTCAGCAATCAGTTATGAACTTTGTCATAAGTGTCATAGAATCTTCATCATTGGTGTCATAGAAGTTAGGGAATCTAGCTCCAAGTGTCACAATTATATGATGCTTCTTCCTCTTCCATGGGAGTTAGTATTCCACTTTAATTAAACCCTCCTAGATTCATGCCATGAATAATTCCTCTCCAACTCCCCCAATAATGTTAGACTCCACATTGGATTCGAATGGGTGAGAATAGGATGCCATTTGGCATGGAGAATCTTGCCTTGTGTGGGTCCCACACCACCTATGCTCCCTCATGAGTGCCACCTTATTTTCCTATTATAATTATTTATTCATCCCATTTAATATATATTTGTCAATCTAATTTCCATTTGGGGTCTTACAGCTCCCTTATTCCAAGTCTAAATGCTTCCACCCCAACCTAGGGAACTAGTAGATTGGTGGAAATTTCCCTTCATGAGATTTATTTGGATGGGGACATTACAGTCCTCCCCACCCAAGATTGCTTCTCCCAAAGCAATTTCAAATTTGGGTGCTGCAAATTTTTTTCCTCTTCCCATGTGGCATCCTCACTTGGAAAATCTTTCCATTGTACCAAATATTATTTTATGGTTCTGCTCCTCAATTTCCTTTTTCTTGTTTTCAATTTTTTTTTTTTTGGAATGAGTATGAGTTTTCCTTCATCATCTAATGGAGTAAGTGTTTCTGAAATATAAATTTGTTGGCCAATATCCTTCTTAAGGCATGAAACATGAAACACATTGTGGATTTTACTACCTTCCAGAAGTTCTATCTCATAAGCTACCTTCCCAACCTTTCGAATTATCTTATATGGGCCATAAAACCTTAGTTTAAGATTTTATGATCCTTTTTCTTTTAAGGTGGTTTGATTATATGGTTTCAGCCTCAAATAAACCAAATCATTCACTTGAAATTTATTTCCTTCCTATGTTGATCCACATACTATTTTTCTTGATTTTGGGAAACCTGCAAATTGTCTTTTAAAAGCTTCAAAATCTCTTGACTTTCCTCAATCCAATATTTAGATTTTGGGGCTCTAACATCACCAAAAATGTGATCAACAAAGGTGAGTGCTTCATAACGATATAGGGCTTTGAAAGGAGACATGCCAATGGACATATGAAAAGTAGTATTGTAGCAAAAATCACCCAAATGTAGCCATTTAAACCATGCTTTTTGTTGCTCACCAACATAGTTTCTCAAGTACCCCTCCAACCATTGGTTCACCCTTTCTATTTGGCTATCAGTTTGAGGATGATATCTTGTTCTAGGATTCAATTGAGTTCCCACCAAATTGAATATTTCTTTCCAAATAGCACTCATAAATCTGCTATCCCCATCACTCACAATATTTTTGGGAAGTCCATGCAATATGAAAACATCTCTAAAGAATAGCTCAGCTACTTGTGTGGCATTAAAAGATGGTGTAATAGCAAATAAATGAGCAAATTTGGTGATTCTATCCACCACAACATAAATACAATCCTTACCAAAATCCTTGGGCAAACCTGTGATGAAATCCATGGAGATGCTTTCCCACTTTTGTTCTCGAATAGGAAATGGTTGTAAGAGACCAACAGGGAGGGTGTGTTCAACTTTGTTTTCCTGAAATATATTGCATGCATTCACATACTTTAAAATATCTTCCTTAAACCATTTCCAAGAGAACCTTTGTCTTAATTGCCTATATGTTTTAAAGAAACCAAGTTGGCCTACTAAAGGATAATCATGAGCTTCCTTCAAGATTTTGTGCTTTAAGTTCGAACCATGAACTAAGTATATTCAGTATTTATAGTAGATTAGGACATTCAATATATTGTACCTATCATCTCCCTTGACCCCATATAACAATTCACAAGCAAATCTATCTTTGGAATACTCTACTATTAGCACATATTTCCAATCTTTTGAGATGTCCATAAGGGAAAATGAAGGTCTCCTAGACAATGCATCTGCTACAATATTATTCTTCCCTTTTACATATTCAATGTCAAAATCAAAGGCTTGAATCTTACTCACCCATTTTTGTTGCCTTTCATTGAGATATTTTTGTGTCAGTAAGTGCTTTACACTGTTATGATCAGTTTTGACTACAAATTTATTCCCCACTAGATATTGTCTAAACTTGGTCAAGGCATGCATGATGCCTAGCATTTCCTTATCATATATGGAGTAGAGCCTTTCATGTGGTTGAAATTTTCTGCTCTCAAGAGCTATGGGGTGTTGATTTTTCTTTAGTACCGCCCCTATGCTTTCCCCTGATGAATCACATTCCAAAACAAATGGTTTAGAAAAATACGGTAATGCAAGTACTGGACAACTACTCAATACCTATTTCATTCTTTGGAAAGCCTTTTCAGCCTCTTCATCCCATTGGAAAGCATCCTTCTTGGTCAAATCAGTAAAAGGAGCAGTCAATTTGGAAAACCCATTCACAAACTTCCTATAGTAAGTGAAGATCCCAATAAAGCCTCTTAATTCAGTGATGTTGTTGGGTGATGGCCATTCAATAATAGCCCTTATTTTATCCAAGTACACCTTTACCCCATCTTTCCCAATGATTTTCCCAAGATACAAATTTCTATCAACCCAAACTTAGACTTGGACAACTTAGAAAACAAAGACTGTTCATTCAAGATTTTCAATACAACTTCTAAATGATGCAAATTTTTCTCCCATGTCTTACTGTAAATTAAAATATCATAGAATAAAACCAAAAAAAACTTACAGAGATGCTTGCAAAATATTTTTTTCATGCATGATTAGAAGGTTGCTAGAGCATTGGTCAAACCAAACGGCATGACAAGAAATTCGAAATGACCATAGTGACATCTGAAATCAGTTTTCTGCACATCCTCCTCCTTCATTTGAATATGATGGTAACCAGATCTAAGATCAATTTTGGAATTTAACTTTGCTCCAAATAGTTCATCCATGAGCCCATCTATCTGAGGGATGGTATATCTATTCTTTATTGTCTTCTTGTTTAATGCTCTAAAATCAATGCACATCCTTAAGGTTCCATCCTTTTTCTTCACCAAGACAAATGAAGAAGCATAGGGACTTGAGCTTGGTCTAATGAGCCCCAATTCCAATAGTTCTTTAATAACCTTCTCAATATCATCTCTGAACCTTTTTGGGTGTCTATATGGGGGTATTTGGATAGGTGAAGTACCTACCTCCAAAACAATGGTATGTTCAACTCCTCTATCAGGTGGTCTTCCAGGGGGAAGGTCTCCAAAAACCCTCTCATACTTGTGTAGTAGCTGCCTTATCTCCCTTGGATGTTCTGAAACCTTTATGCTTGGTTTGGGGAGAGTGATTAAACAGTATACATCCCATTCAATGTCCCCATGTCTCAATATGGACCTCATACTGTGGGAAGACACCACTTGGTTAGGATAGGTGTGCATTCCTCTCACTAACATTTGTTTTCCTTCTTAATATTTGAACTTCATTTCAGGTATTCGGTAGTTCACTGTATGTTCTCCTATTGAGTACAACCATTGTACTCCAAAAAACCACATTTGTATCAACAACATTCAACACATAAAAGCTATCAGAAAATGTGTAATTTCCTATGGTAAGTTGTAGCTTTGGAATCCATGTGTTGCATTCCATAGAATTGTTACCTGGAATGATGACTGTGAACCCTTCAAATGCTTCAGTAGGTAACTTTCTCCTCTCCACCAAGGTTGCATCAATGAAGTTATGAGTTTCTCCTCCATCTACCAATACCAAAACCTTATGCCCTTGTAGCACTCCCTTGCATCAGATGGTGTGAAAACGAGGCACTCCTGAGAGCACTTCCATCCTCCCTTTTTTGGGTGATGGGTGATATTCTTCTGTTGTGTCATATCCCTCTTCTCAGGCTGAAATTTGTTCTTATTCCTCCATGTCCCCTTCATCATCAGAAAATACTTCAATGAAGTGTTCTTTCCCCTTAACACAATTATGCCCTGGTGCCCATGGTTGATGACATGTGAAACATAGTTTATTTCTTTTGAGTTCTTCCTTGCTTGGTCCCTCTTTCTTTTCCTTCCCAAATGAATCTTTTTTCCATGGTCTCTTTTCAAATCTAAACTTGGGAGCAAAATTGGGATTAGGAGGATACTTTGTCTTGGGTAGCACATTTTGCAGATCTCTTGCCAAATTCATGGCATCTTTTAATGAAGTAGGTTTGTGAGATTTAACTAAACCTTTCAAAGGTTCATCCAATCCTTCAATAAATAGAAATACCAATCAAACCATAGATACACCATTCATTATAACTGATAGTTTTTGGAATTCCAACATGTACTCCTTAGGGGTTCCATTTTGCTTCAACTGTGCTAGTTCCTTGAAAGGAATTTCAGGGTATTTGTTTATCAAATATTTCCACTAACTTGTTAACAAACTCTTCATGTGATGTGATCTAATCATGTCCCGAGGTTTTAAGTCTACGGAACCACCAATCATTTTCTTCTCCCTCAATATGCAGAATAGCCATTTTTAAAGCATCCTCTTCAACCATTGGATTTAGCTGAAAATATACATCTAACTTTTGTACCCAAGTATTTGTAGAAATTTGGGATGAGCCATCAAAGGTGGGAAGGGACATTTTGCCTATGGCATAATTCAATTCTTTATTTTGAAAAGGGGTAATGTTACCTCCTCTCATTTTGAGCTTGTTTGAGACAGTAAAGAATTGATCAAATGGTAAGGTCCTCCTACAATATTCACTCAACTACAGCCTTTTTTGCTAGAAATTCATGCATTCCACATTGGGTGTTAGGATCCTCTTTGGGCTCAAGAAAATTGGGTGTGGTGGATCTTGTTGAGCTCAGGAATTCAATGGGTAGGTTGTGAGGCCCTGTCTTTGAGAAAATGTTTTCACTAACCGTCTTTTTCTCCTCGAAATGAGAACTACTGGTGCCTCCTATTTACAATTTTCTTCCCATTTTCATCGTCACCAATTCGAACCCTTTAATTATATTGCTTTACATGTCCTCAAAAAATGGTTTCATGAATTCCCTAAACTTCTCTTGATTCTCCATCTCTGAGGTTTCTTTTTCATCCTTAGCCATAGTGCCAACAGAGTGCACCTATTCTCCTGCTTCTTCCTCTTCACCAAAGGTACTTTCAATTCCGATTTCTAGGGGTGGGGGATGACTTCTTGGCCTCATCAATGGTCACCCAAATCAGGTGCAAGGATCATGCTCTGATACCATTGTAATATCCCTCCAAAGAAAAGTGCTTAGGTTCACCTTATTTCGACTCTAGGGATGTAGTTTACAACTGGTTCCAAACACCTCCAAATGATTTCGAATTTGGGGAGGAATGTCTTGATGTGGTATAGGACACATTAAAACATATATAAGACACCCAAACCCAAACACCTAATATACCCATCCATGGTATGCAATTTGCAAGGAGAGAATTTTCAGGACAAGACTAGTCAATTTGAGTAGTGGAAATCCCCTCGAGGTCTGCCCCTAATTTCCCTTCCAAAAATTGTATGGATTCACTAATTCTTGATTTGATACTTGGCTCTGTTATAGGAAATCAAAGAAAATATATTTGCAGCATTATATCTGGTTTTAGGGTCGAATAGTTATTCCAATGAACAACAACTTCTAGAGTTTAGAATTTGGGGTGAAAATGGTGGACAAGGAGTCTCGAATTTGGTCATAAACTATAGTGACACTTTAGGGTTCTAAAAAAATCATTTGGACCATAAAATTAACTTCATATAAATCTCATAACATGAACAAATATCTCATAAAACTCTTAAATAGAACATATACAACATCATCACAAAATCACTATGAAAATGCTACGAGGAAAATGGCTTGAATCTCAGTTTTGATTGAAAATATCACTAGAAGTACATGGTATTTTGAGTTGTGGCTCTCATGATACGTCTATTAGAAATTGTGTAGAAACTAAAATATCCAAGAAGTTGAAAAAAAAATCCTCCACTAGCTATATGAAACAATAAGTGCGCCCTTGCACATTTACATGACATTGAGAGAAAGATAGTAGAATAAGAATATAGGAGAATGATAGAAGATGAAATTGAACTCAGTTGGGGTTTGAAACTACATCAAAAAATCTCCATGAAGCTCTGTTGATAGGTCTAAATGTCCTCTCCATCAACCAAATTGGATGGGAATCTTTCACCCTCGAAATTGGTTCTAAGGAAGGGAGGATGAACGTCCACCGTGCAAAGACAAGCTAAGCTCTCCAAATGTTCCAAATGAGAAATGAACAAAAGCTGGTATCCTTCTTTCTTCTTGTATTTTATTAACCTCTCAATGCCTCCATAGCTCAAATTCCCTCCAAGAGCCTCATACCAACTTGAATTAGGGAGAGATTCCCATGAATTCCACTTGTCTAGCACTTCATAACCTTCCTCTTCCATCAATTCGAATGGGGGAATATTGGCTGCCATAACTCCCCTTGTGTGCCATGTTGGAGTCTATTTTTAGGCCTGAAATGTAATATATGGCATATGTCAGAAATCAAGTTTGAAATTTGTCATAAGTGTCATAGAATATTCATCATTGTTGTCATAGAAGTTAGGGAATCTAGCTCCAAGTGTCACAACTCTTCTATGATGCATCTTCCTCTTCCATGGGAGTTACTCTTCCACTCTAATTCGACCCTCCTAGATTCATGCCTTGAATAATTCCTCTCCAACTCCCCAAAGAACGTTAGACTCCACCTTGGAATCGAATGGGTGAGAATAGGATGCCATGTGGCATGGAGAATCTTGCATTGTGTGGGTCCCACACCACCTATGCGCCCTCATGACCAAGTGTCACCTTATTTTCTTATTATAATTATTTATTCATCCCATTTAATATATATTTTTCAATCTAATGTCCATTTGGGGTATTGTAGCTCTCTTATTCCAAGTCTAAATGTTTCCACCCCAACCTAGGGAACTAGTAGATTGGTGGAAATTTCACTTCATGAGATTTATTTAGATGGGGACATTACACATAACCTCTCTTAGAATCCCTTTGAAGGTTGGATTGTTGAAGAAGTATCCTTTTTGAATCCCTTGGGGTTGAATATGAGTTGACATGGTGGAAATTTTTGGTAGACTACCCTTAGAGAAAGCCATCGAAGGATAGAGTTGGTTGGCATGTCAAAAAATTCTTGTTTTGAAGACCCTTGGGGAAGCTTCCATTTGGGAATTACTTATTGGGTCATCCACGTTTGAAGGGGCCTTTAGAGGTTTTTGGAAGATTTAAAAATTTCTATGTGGACATACCTTGTGGGGGTGTGCTTCTTTGAGACCCTTTAAAGTTTGTATGTGGACATAACTGGCCTTTGAACCTATCCTACTTGTGAATCAATCCCTCTTGGATGGTTATTAAGTGGACACATTTGAGTTGGCTTGGTTTCCTTATGGATTACATTTGAAGGGGCCTTTTGAGGCTTGAAGTGGGCATCATGTGGTTGAAGGCCACATCACATGGTTTTCTCCCTTTCTTGATGGAGACATTCCCTTGTTCTAGGGGCTTGCGTATCTTAAGTAATGTACATGTGGCCTTTACCACTTTATTTTATTGTTTATTGGGATTTTGTTAGAAGCAAGAGGGGATTTTGTATTATTTCACCCTATTACACCCTAAACTCTCTACAACATACCCTACTATATGTGCCAAGGAGTGGGGTCCTTTTGCTATTGTAAAAGGCCATGTTGGGGCTATTTTAGTTAAAAGTCTTGGTATACCAGTGACCCAGACCCCTTGTTCATTCATGGCAAGTCCTCTTGCTCCTCATTTCAAGGTGTACTAGTATCATGGCCCTACTAACTACCCCTTAATGGGTGGTAACTCCCTGTCATGTTGGGAATTTATGCCTTGGGTAGGTATTGGTCCATCTTTGGGTGACTCCATTAAGACACATGATTTGCGGATCCCCTAGCCAAACTTGTGATTTTATGCTTTGTAAAGGTGATTGTGCTTGTAAGGATTGTCACACACGCTTTAGCACACCTCTTTTATGCCCATTTTTACCTCATTGTGTTGTATTACCCCTCCTCTTGGTTATATTGGTCAAAGAAGTGAAGACATCCACATTAAAAGAGATCCTTGAAGGTCGTACCTTGCAAAAGAGCGAGGTCATTGAGGGAAAATACACATTGTTGGGGTTAGTTGGGGCATGATGTCCTCCTTCTAGGCTCAAATTTCCATCTTGGTTGAATCCTCTTGTTTATTTGTCATTATTTTATGTCTTTTGGGCTTAGTCCCCAACTTTTGTGGGTGACAAGTGACAAATTTAAGTTATATGTCATTTTGTTAGGTCTGCACAAGAATAAAAAGAGGAGTCCGCTTAGTATAAATAAAGCACCTCTCCTTCTCATTTTGTAAACAAGAACAAGGGTTCAAATATGATTCTTATCTTTTTTCTCTTGGTATACATGAGATTTATGGGATAGCGCACTTCTCTCTTGGCATGTTTCTCTTGATGTGTAGGACGAATTGTGGTTTTCAAGGGTTTTGCTAATATTTCAAGGTTGCTCCAAAGAATGGTTATTGGTAACTTGTGGTAAGGAAAGGATTTTAGGGTAATTGGTAACGAATGGTTTATTCTCTTCTCTTTTCCTTCATTTGTG
Source organism: Larix kaempferi (assembly GCA_027924585.1). Classification (NCBI taxonomy): domain Eukaryota; kingdom Viridiplantae; phylum Streptophyta; class Pinopsida; order Pinales; family Pinaceae; genus Larix; species Larix kaempferi. Next base: position 2,184,597 of record BSBM01000236.1, read on the forward strand.
TGGGGTAACATTTTATAATATCTTGTCAATATTTTTTCTTAATGCACCTTAACAAGATCAATTAGGGTTTTATTCTATACTTTGTTAACCTTGTTAGTGGAGACTTTCCTCTTGAAGGAGCTCTCCTTGTGGGCCTTGGAATTCATATTTGTCCCTAATTAGGTCAAGGATAACTCTAACCTCATGGTTGCTAATGTTTTCCCTAATTTATAAATATTGAATTGTCAATTTGAGAAGGGGACATTAAACTTGATCTCTTGTTTCTCTAGAAATAAGACTAAGGTCTAATTCCCATTCTTCTTCAAAATATATCAAATTCTATATCTATATTTAAAAAAATACAAAAAAAAAAATATAAAAAATCCCTAAAATTCAAATATATAAAAAAATCCCTAAAAAATCAAATAATAGAACAATATAAAAAATAAATCATTTGTGAAGAATCTAATCCATCAAAAGTGATTCTATGCCTTTGTTTTGTGGCTAATCCTCAAGGGTGTCTCCTCTTGGTTGTTAGTTTGGTTTATCTATCATTTTTTCAAGTGTTGGTGTGTTTTCATATCTTATTTTAACAGGCATAGCCATCCAAATCCAAGTTCAAAGGGATATACAAGCTAATAGCAAGGCCTACTACTAGCCCGAGTCAGTTGGGCCTCCATCTAGTGGCTTGAATTGGTGTTCTTGTGATTTTTGGGGGTCAGTTAGGGCATAAAACAGATCAAGAGTGTCAATTACAACCATCATTTGACTCAATTTTCAACATCTACAAGCAGCTGGGAATCATCTCCATTGTGCCAAGTGTCCCAAAACATCATTGGTATCCCTCTTACACTGTTAACAACATTGTTGGGGTTGTTACTTTCCCTCAATCAGATTCGGTATGTCATTTCCATATTTGCTTCAATCCTTTTTTTGGCTGCCCTAAAGGTATGTCGATATTTACTCATGTTAGTTTAGCACACATTCCTATGGTAAGTTGGGCTTGTCTTAAGTGATCTTCATCTATTTTTAACACATTTTGTTGATTGTCCTCTCATAACAACAACAAGCCATTTATCATATGCTTTAGTTGTGTGCATTTATTATTCTAACTCATGTCCCCTTAAGAATGCTTAAGAGTACTTGGGAAATACCTCAAGCCCCTATATTCATCGCTTTGACTCCATAAGACACTGATCATTGTTCTTAATAGGTTTCTCATGAGTTATTCTTGTATTACCTAACAAGTTTTGCATGTCTATTTCACCTACATTAGGGACTCCCCCTTGGTCTCTAGGATTTGTGTTGTGGTGACATTGGGCACAATTACTATTGTGCTTACCCTCACAACACCGAGATTCGAGACTTTCATCAGGGCGATAATTTGAGTAGGAACACACCCCACCCTAGACTAGATCCAAGGAATAAATGAATATTTTATTGTAAGGAAGTTTGAGCTACTCCTATATTGAAGAGATCCACTTCCTTATTTGAAGGCATGGTTAGATTTTGAATATCTCTCTCTGTCTCTCTCTCCCTCTCTCTCTCTCTCTCTCTCTCTCTCTCTTCGAGATTAATTGATCGATACATCTTTTTTTGAAGCAATTTTTTTTCTGATAATTTATCTCTTGTGAATGTGTGGCATTTATCTTGCTATTGTTCTTATCTATTCGAGATCATATTTGCTAGAATTTTCCATGTTACTTCTCGAGTCATTTTAGGGGCAATATTGTCTAAGTGGATTGGATCTTGGATAAGGATCCATTTGAATTTCTTGGATAGAGGGACATTTTTTTTGTACTAATCCTCATCAAAATTTTGCAAATCTAACCCCTTCTATTGTAGGGTTTCACTCAAGGAAGGATGTGACAAAGGGAATTGTCCTTCCCTTTGTGATTGCAATTTGATCCCCCCAATAATTCTATGAAGGATTGGAGGCCTAGAGCACTTACTCTTTCTAGATGATATTTGAATCAAGTATCTCTATGTTAGTGACCTATTGACTCCATTTTCCATAGGTTGGATTGGCACTAGTCCTTTAAAGTGTGTTCCCTTATCCTCCCATCACCCATTGTATATTTCTATACTAAAAACCTTTCCTATGGAAACCCTTTGGAAATCACCTTGCTCCTCATTTCCTTTTCCCTATTAAACCTTAACCATAGGGAATAATCCCCCTTGAGTTGGAGAAGATCCAACCTAAAGTGGGAGGGGATAGGTGTGGTGACATTGGCCTATTTCCCTTGGTTCCGATCAGGCTAGTGTGCATCTTTGGGACTTTAATTGCACATGCTAGTTTGGCAAGTAACACCACCAATTGTAATACAGGACAAACACATTTGGAAAATCACATTTAGGACTTGAAAAGGGATGTGAAGTGATTGTTGATGCCAATCGGTTTATGATGTGCTCTCACAACATCTATAAGAATGATGAATGAGGCATCACATCTATAGTTGGTTCTATCCACCATTTTTATCTTGATGATATTCTACATTCAAAAAGGCACAAGAGGAATATTTGCAACATTTAGAAACAATGCTAGTCATAAAGGAAGCACCATATTCAAGTTGATTTAAGAAATATTAGTTCATTATGAAGTCTATGTATACATGGGATTTCTAATTAGAAATGATGAGATCTAGCTTGACCCTTATAAAGTAGAGGCCATATTGGATTCGATAACCCCAAAGGATCTCACTATGTTGAGGGCCGTGATAGTTTATGGTTCAAGAAAACTATCTAGAACAGTTTGTGGGGATTCTCCCAAGAATAATAAGACCACTTGATTAATTGACATGAGGCAACATAGTGTTTGAGTGGACAAAATATACAAAAATTGATGCATTGGCGTTATCCAATTATAGTTACCATTTAAAGTTGAAGTTAGTGCTTCAAGACATGCCCTAGGAGTTGTGGTAATGCAAGTTCGTCCAATGGCTTATCATTCATAGACATTTTCTGTAGCCATTAAAATATCTAATAAATGACAAGGATCTTATGGAATTATGCACATTAATTAAGCTTCAATAGCATTACTTGTGAGGCAAAGAGTGGAATATTTATTCAAACTATAGGCCGATGCGTTTAAGCATTATAGTAGGTTTTTGTGAGGCAAGGATATGAACATTTATTCAAAGTTCAAACCATAACCCTATGCAATTCCTATATCCCTAATTTAAAATCAAACAAAGGAGACATTTGAAATGGATGTCATATCTCAAGCTCTAACATGGTTATCAATTGCAAAAAATGCAAAAAAATGCTGGTTCTCTTATTACATAGTTGTAGTTCATGTAGTTGTTGATGACAAGTTTAGGGAGGCATATACTACTGACATGCATTTTAGCAATGTTATAAAAACATTGTAGAAGCCAAAGTTGTATAACGTTTAAAATACAAAACAATATAAATTTGAAATGGAAGTTAAATATATATGTCTAGTTTAACGTGGTTATCATGTACAAAAATAATACAAAAGCAAAATTGTTGATTCACTTATTAAATAGTTGAAATGAATGTATTTTCATGAAAAATTCAACGGTGCATATATTGTTGACAACGATATTATGTTAGGTTAAACTAGATTCTTTTACCGAGTCTAGTTTAACCTAACATTCCACAAATTAAACATGAATTGGGGTAATCACCAACCCCCTTCAATGTTTTAACTAACGAGAATCTAGCATGCCCCCCTATCACCTAGGTATACATATGGACTTTACCGATGAGTTACGGGGGGTATGCATGACTAACCAAAACTTATAGTTGTATTCCCATTTACATTCTGATCAAATTTCAATTCCATAAAATCTTACAATATAGTGAGTCGATCACTTCTTCATCCACATATTTCATGTTCTCATCCTCAATTTCACCATGCCTCTCTAGCTGTAATTTACCATTGTTCACATAGCCTTGAACCATCTCAATGGAAGCAACCATATCTTCTAAGACACTTTCATTTTCCTTCAACCTCGCTCTGATACCAATTGTTAGGAAAAAATAAAATGCGAAATAATTATAATAAGCAAGCACAGGGAATGAAGAAGAATATTTTACCATGGAAACCCAAAACTGGGAAAACCACCAACAATAGATCTATTACCCTTGCTAAGGCATGGCCAATCTGGCCATCCCCATGCACTTTAGGCCAACATTGGCCTCCTTGGGTAATTTACAATGGAGTCACTCAAGCCCTTAAGTAGGCTTCATCACATGCAATACCATGGAAAAATACCACGGGACACCCAAAACCATGGGCTCGTAAACCCCCAACAATAAACCCATTTTGACTCTTTTACCAAATCTAGTTTAACCTAACATATTATAACATTGTAGAGACAAAGTTGTCCATAGGGTTAGTGTCCTTAAATATTTACATATGGAAGATGTAATTCCATGGATTTGTTCAACAACATTTATGTCATTCAAGGGAGGTACAAACTTCCAAATTTTTTGGTCACTTATGATTGAATAAGGATTTAACCAATTTGAAGAGGCATTTTTATTGATCGAAAATCCAAAATTATATGCTCAAAACCTATTTGAGAAGTTGTGCATTTTGTATCATTTTAAATAAGACAAATAAAAATCATGTTTGTATATCCCTTTGCTCATTCCTTCATGGACATGGGAGAGTATTGTGTTATGGATGTTGTTGGAAAACTTCCAATGACCACCAATGTGACTTGATTATGTGTATGTGGTCATGGGATATCTAGATGTCAATGTTTATGCCATGTTGCAATACAATGATAACACAATGATAGTGAAGCGATCAAAGAAATTGTCTTCCAACCATTTCTACATTCACTTAAGTTCACCTACTTCTGTTGGATTAGATAGAGATAATGTATTTTTAAATTATTTATAGACTAAGCTATAATGGAGCACAATGTTTTATCCACAAAAGAATGGTAAATCTAAGGTGGTTGATTAGAGACTAGTCCAATTTTTGATATTGTATAACTACAAACATCCCAAGAGTTGGTTCAAAACCCTACCATTAATATTGTATCGTTATAATTGGATGGCACACAATTCAACAGAACTGTCTCCATTCGAAACTTTTCTAGGAATTTTCCTTATGCGTCATTTAAGGGGGGGACTTGAAGAGTACTAGAGTCTGTGGCCAAGAAGCATCACGAAGAGTAGATGCCTCATGAAGTTCTTGGAGTGGATGACAAAGATCCATAAGAAGGTAAATATTGAAATACCACTTTAAAGCTTGATAACTTAGCTAAAAATAGGTCTAAATAGCAGAATCAAATGATAAAGTTCATTAATTGTAGCTTTTCCACAATGCAAGTTCCCATGGGCCAAAGATCCACAAGTATAACTTTGACAAGGTGTTGAACATAAAATGATTTCATAGAAAATAATCCAACTCAAAAAATAAAATAGAAAATGTTTTGTAGCCACTCATTAGACAAAGCTTCAAGGATCAAGGGTTTCATAAATGATTGCACCAAGAGGCACTTTCTACAACGCAAGTGAGTAAGACGTGTCACATCTGTAATGCTCACATAGCATGTGTAGACTCCAAAATAACAAATGTAAATTTTTTTTATATAAAACCAAGCACATGTCGATTCCAAAATTAAATTATCTACAATGTAAAACACAATTATATAAATATATATCCAATTTCAATTTCAAATTCCATTGAATTCAAACTTGAGCAATTTCAAACTCCACATATTTTAATAATTGGGAGTATTTAGATATATGGTTGAGCCGTTTAGACTCCACATATTTGAGAGAGTATTTAGATATATGGGTGAGTAATTTAGACTCCACATATTTGGATACTACATTGTTGATGGTTGATATTTTTATATATAGATATATGTACAATTAAGTTAAAAATAGTAAATACATATCCATATTTAGAAATGCATGATTATGTTACAATGATTAAGTATTCTACTGTCTTTATTCAAATATAAAATCATTCAATCTTTAATTGAATCTAGGGTTTTAATATAATTTCAATATCTTTTACAATAAGTATAAGATACAACCAGTGAGGCTTAATGACTTGCTACATAGATTCATTGATATTTTTCATAGTAAAAGAAATACATAGTTGATGTTTGCACTTTAATTTTACCACATTGTTAAATGCATGCCAATATATGATTTGATGCGCATAGTAGACTTTTAATCTAGCTTGAATATGTGTATTTCTAATTTAAATAGAAAAAAATTCCAGTCACTTACCGCATGGCCAGCCAATACAATCTAGATTAAATTTGTTAATTGTATATTATAAATAATGCCCAGGTTAAAGTAGCTTGAACTAACAGTGTTAAATCTTAAATAGATGCTACATGAAAAATAATGAGTGCTCATATTTAACATATTCTTAACAAAATTAGCATGCATTTGGATTGTTTGAAACTCAACGTTTCAAGCCACCTGTTTCATCATCAGGTGGACGGGCTCATCATCAGGAGAAAAGAATCCACCTGATGATGAAGCAGGTGGCTTGAAACGTTGAGTTTCAAACCGTATCCACACGCAACATTATGAGAATTCTAATTTATCCCTACATAAAGACAATGAGTCATAAAATTAGTATGCTTCAAGTGATAGTTGATAATTATATTAACATTAAACATGCATGCTATAATAACACAATCAAATTCTAAGATTTTGTAACCAACGATACGAAATAAAGGAGTTCACACATCAATTTCAAATATTATTGAAAATTCTAATTTGAAATTTAAATATTAAACAATAATGAATTTATTTAGATATGTGTCAAGTCCCGCCAGCATGGTTGGTTTCGAGGGGTTCCATTTTTTAGGTGGCCCAGAGTTTGAAACTCATTGTGGTGGGAGGAGACACCTACAAATCCAGCCATAATAAGGGTCGGTGTGGCTTAAGCTAGGTGCGATTCCTGGGTAATTTTAACGGCTTAGATGCCCCTAGGTCATGACTTCTTAGACCACAGGCTAGTCCTGCAAGTTACGAACACTCTAGCAAACAAAAATAATAATTTAGTTACATGTGTTAATTATTGAATTTCTTTAATTTAACATAACTATTGCATATATGACTATATAAAAAAAAATCATATGCATGCTATATCTCACCAAAATCATAATTTTTTTTAAAATGTTAAATATCCATATTTGTGTTATAAACTAATTGTATATATCCATATTTGTGTCATGATCTAATATCCCTTTAACGTCCCTCTAATTTGAAATCTATGCATTGGGAAATGCAAGATGATCTAATAGTATTGTTAAGTTGCATTGATTTAAGTGATATTACATTTTGTATGATATCATTCTTTCCAAAGCAAGTTAAGAGCTTGAATGGTGTTTGAATTGAACCTCCTTTCACATATCCAAACCCTAATATGATTCAATTACTATTTTAGATATATATTGGCATCTAATATTATAATGGGGGTAGTTCAGTAATTGAAGTTTGTACATGAAATGTTTTACTTGAAGTAACTATGGATGGGTATCTTCACTCTGTACAAATTCAAAAAGAATCTAAACTACCTATAACTATAGATAGAATCACCACAGTTAAATAGCTTAAACTCTAATTTAATTAAATGAAATGGCACTTAGTAACCAAAATCTAGGAGTTCAGCTAATCACCAAGTCATTATTGGAGCCAAAAACTCCGCAATTAATCCATTCATTATGGCCAAAGCTTTCCACCCATCCATTCTATCCATTTTGTATGTTGTATGCTATCATTTAGTTCTCACAATTTTTTATGATATCATTTAGTTAAATAGTTGGAACCCTAATTTAATTTAGTTTCCACAATTAGGTGAGTAGTCAAAACCCTAATTTGATTACGTTACATTGGGTGACATCTTTTTCCATGAACATTGACCTATGATCTATGATATGTATTTAGATGAATATTTACATTATGATCTAACGCAAACATGTGCATTGGGGAATGCAGTATGGTCTAATAGTATTGTTAAGATGTATTGATTTCAGTGATTACATTTTGCATGATATCATATAGATCAATATTCGATACCCTAATGTAATTTGGTTTCCACGGTTAGCCGAGTAGATAGAATCATCATAGTTAAATATTCAAAACCCTAATCTAATTCAATTTCTATAGTTATCCAATTAGAAAGAATCACCACCATTAAATAGCCAAATCCTTATTCTAATTCAAATACATTGAGGGACATATATGATCTATTGATCTACGTCTTTAAATAGAGATTTCTGTTATGATTTAATGCAAATTTGTGCATTGGGAAATACAATATGATTTGATAGTATTGTTAAGATGCATTGATTTCAATGATTACATTTTGTATGCTACCATTCAGTTAAATAGTCGAAACCCTAATTTGATTGCGTTAGCCAAGTAGATAGAATCACCACAATGATGTAATATGATCTAATAGTATTGTTAAGATGCATTGATTTCAATGATATTACATTTTATATAACATCATTTAGTTAAATAATGGAAACCCCAATATGATTTAGTTACCACAGTTAGCAAGTAGATAGAATCACCATAGTTAAATAGTCAAAACCCTAATTTGATTTAGTTTCCACAATTAGGCAAGTAGATAGAATGACCACTTAAAAAATATACACCCTAATATGATTCAATTACCACAATTAGAAGGGTAGATAGAATCACCACAATTAAATAGTTGAAACCCTAATATAATTTATTTATTATTTTGACTATATATTGACATCTAATATTCTAACGTGTTGATTCAGTAATCAAAGTTTGTAGAAAACCTATGGTTGATCCATTCATTGTGTTGGAGTTTGTATGACATATCATTCAATTATGATAATTTTGTATGATATTATTCAGTTAGATATTTGAAACCCTAAACTGATTCAATTTCCATAGTTATTTGAGTAGATAGAATCACCACCATTAAATAGTTGAAACCCTAATATGATTTAGTTACACTAAGGGACATGTATGATATATTAAAATGTCTTTAGATGAAGATTTGCGCTATGAAATATGTGCATTGAGAAACACAATATGATTTAATTTAGTATTATTAAGATGCATTGATTTCAATGATATTACATTTTTTATGATGTCATTAAGTTAAATAGTCAAAACCTTAATCTAATTGAGAATGATAACTCTGTAATATATATGTAAATACTCATTAAATTTCAATGCATTCTTTCACATGTATCTTCACTAAACATGATTTTTTTATTACAATTCAATGTGGTAATTTTTGTTTTTAAGCACCATTGTCTTGATGTGGCCATTGTGATTAGAACCATCATAGATTCTTCTTAACTCTTCCAGTTTAAGACTTTGAAAGGGGTTTGCACCTCAAGGGATTTGATCCCTATCGACACTTGATAGAGACATAGTTAAGATGAATCTATGGCTAAGGATATTACTTTTCTTAAGAGAATTGTGGAAAAGATTCAATCTACAAGGAGAATTCATCCAAACTTTGTAAACCTAATTTCCGTAGAGAATCCATTAAAAAAAAAGGAGATTGATTTATTTACTTATTCAAAGTTGTAACTTTATGATAAGGTAGCTTGTAAAACACTAAGTCCTTATATGAAAAAAAGGTGTCATTCATGAATTAATTTTGTGTTGAGAAGAAAATTCTTGTTAGTACAACTCTAGTACATGTTTTTCATATGTGACACATTCATGAAACTTGACATGGAGAAAGATTCTAGCTCACTTGAATGGGTTTCTTAATGGTAGTAACAATAAAAATGTATTAAGAAATAATTGGCAATCACTAAAAGTTAAAACCATTGTTTTTGCTAGTCCACACAAATATGCTCAATTTGTTAAGTTAGATTGAGACCCTCCTATAAATTTAAATCATACAAAGGTATAACATAGGAATATACTTAAATCTCTTTCTCAATGAAACATGACCATTAGTTTGAACACTCATATCACATTTAAAAAAAATATTTAACAATTAATTCACTTTGAGATTTTAATATATTTATTGGGTGAAATATTGTAATCCCCTTTTATATTTTAAATCAAATCCTTAATTATAATTATCCATCCTATTAAGACAATAAGAAATATAGAAATATATCAGTTAAAATTTTATGGAAATTTTTGGAAAAAACAAAAAATGACCTAAGATATCCACTCATTCCATTGAAATCACATTGAAGTTGAAACAATATTTTTTCAAATCTACTAAAGTTACTCTGTCGCTCTACAATCTAGTATGGCAGATCTATTTGGTATTACATGAAAATTAAATAAATTAATTATCATATGTCGGTTCAATTCTAAATTTTGCATTTATGCTAAAAATATAAAACAAATATAGATCTATCTTAAGCCTAAATCTAAGCGAAAAAAGGATTACCCCTAGACGTGTTGGGTGATGGTAAGTGGATTGTTTTTGACTTGGAGAGATTATCTTTCGTTCATAATTACATTATCATAATAAAATATACCGAAATTGACATATAATTAACAAATCAGCCATACATGTGTATCAAAAACAAACACAAGAAAAGAAAATATATGTCATAACTCAACCAAATGAGTTATAATTGAACATACAAACACAAGCAAACAATTATTATAATAAAATATACCGAAATTGACATATAATTAATAAATCAGCGAAATTGACATATAATTAACAAATCAGCCATACATGTGTATCAAAAACAAACATAAGAAAAAAAAAATGTCATAACTCAACCATACAAGTATAAAAATCAATATCTTGTGAAACCTATTGGTCATCCAATCACATTAAAAAATGTCCTTTGATTAATAAAATCCAATTCTCACACAAGCCATAGAAACATCCTTTTAGAAAAGTGTGTTTGGAGGATTGCAAATAATTCATAATAAAATGCTCAATGATAATAACACAAACAAATATATCTGCAAAATAACTTACAGATATTTGCAATCTGGTCATTGTTATATATAGAGAGGGTAATACGAATCAATTGGAATCCACAAATATTCTATGTAAATAACTCAATAAAAAATAGAACAATTTGAAAATCGGAATTTGGAATTTTAATATGGGTTCAAAGCTTTCATTCATATGGAACCCACATAAGAGAAAATTAAAAAACAACATACCAAATACCAAACTGATCATAAATATAATTCCACTGAGTAACTAAATCTGGTTTTATCCTGTGCATGCTCATTTTTATGAACACGAAATATGAAAAACAGAAGAACAATTCTGTGTACCCAATTTTCTACTATCGATTACATGCTCGTTTTATCCTGTGCATGCTCATTTTTATGAACACGAAATATGAAAAACAGAAGAACAACTCTGTGTACCCAATTTTCTACTATCGATTACATGCTCATATTAGTTTGGAATGAACATTTGACATCTCACTAATAATGTATTGAAATGTTTGAGTTACAAAAACCTAAGCCCCAATAAAGAGTGGTTTTACAAATGTTCGAGCATGAATTACATAATTTATAATTATTACACAGACAAGTGCAGGTATCCAAGAGCCCAGCCCACTGCTTGTGAGTTTGCATATCACAATAAATGGTAAAAACAGCATAGATTATATCTGTTTGTTTGAGACAGATGATTGTGTTTCTATTACAGCCGTGACATGGCATATTTCATTAGCGAGACTAAGTAGTGGTGAACATGGCATATGGCATATTTCATGGCAATTTCGGTATATTTTATTATAATAATTGAGATTAAATTTCTTTTGTATAATGCATGGACGAAATAATATATTGTTAGGTACATAAGAAGCGTACAGAGCTGGATAGCTAGTGTTGTAAGACCGGGGGATTGGGTATAAGAAGCTAATCCTTTAATTTGTAAAATTGTACACCTAAAACAAAATACGACCAACTCTTATAGAGCAGGAAGTACAAGGAGAAGGAAGTAATTTCCTCTGGCTAGTGCAGAATAGGTGAACACATCTGGTTAAATTATGTCTAGCTGGTGTGAACACATCTCTATAATTCGGTGGACTTCGGACATAGAAGTATTCAGGTGATTAACCATGTAATACTGTCATCAGAAATGGAATTGAACAAAATAAGCTAAGCATCATATGTATGTAGTGTACAGAGCTTTTCTCTACAACGTAATGCTAAAGCCTACCCTAGGTTTTTCTACTACTGAACTAAAAATAAATTAAATGAGATACAAACCTTTCAAAATTAATTAAACCTGGACGTTTATGCCATTTCATTGTATATCCTTAAAACCATCCTAAAATGGTACACCTGAAACAAAATTCTGTAATATATTACTGTCGTGAGAAATGGATTTGAACAAAATAAGAAAGCTAATCATCATATGTGTTGTACAGAGCTCTTCTCCACAACGTAATGTTCAACCCACCCTATGTTTTTCCACTACTAAATTAATAATGAAATGAAATGAAATACAAACCTTTCTCAAAATTAAACTTGGGAGTTTATACCATTACTGAGCATGAAAAATCTGTGCAACACAGGGATTTTCCTATACACCTTTAATGTGAAACCCACTATACAATTTCTCAAGAACTAAAGTAATCTTAAAATGAAATGCTCTTCAGAAATAAGTATTAAACCTTTCTGAGGAACAACCCTGGGGTTTACGCCATTCATGAGCAGGGCTTTGCTCTAGGTTCTTCAATCCATCCTTTAATTTTTAAATATGTACACCTGAAACACAATACGGCCGTAAAGAATGGAAGTAGAGAAAATAAGTTAATGATCTGTATTGTACAAAAACAATTCTGTACAAAGTCAAAGTAATGTTAACCAACCTTGCAATTTTTCAAGAACTGATGCAAACTTGAAATGAAATGAAATACTTTAAAGAAAGAAGCATTTAACCTTTCACAGGAACGCCATTGCTGAGCATGAAACAACGATTACGGTAGCGTGTAAGTGTATGGAAATCCAGTCCATAATCTCATTTCCCATATCAAGATAATTATAAGAACTCCATTATCTTGTGATCGAAATCTATCACGTCTTGTGATCGACCTCCATTATCCGCCATCTCTCTCTGTGTCTTCAGCCCATCCAAAATGCATCCAGAAGCACTGAAGAAAAGAAAGTAAGTGGCAAAATCAAAAGGCATACTGTACAAGAAACGCCTCTGGAACAAAACAAATAACACAAGCAAATGACAGAGAAAGGCAGATGAACTGTTGAAAAAGAAAACGCCATTATCCCCATCTCTCTGTGTCTTCAACCCATCCAAAATACAAAATAGAAAATGAAAACGCCATGAGAAAAATGCATCCAGAAGCACTGAAGAAAAGAAAGTAAGAGGCAAAATCAAAAGGCATACATCCAAGAAACGCCTATGGAACAAAACAAGTAACACAAGCAAATGACAGACATTCTGGATCGTTAATATAGATATATGGATCTCAAACGGTCACAAACATCATCATCTTTTTCCACTTTTTTATTTAATTTCTGTGTGTTTTAATTTTTGCTTTTAGTACAAATCCCCACTAGCTTTTATTACAAATCTCCTCAAGATTTTTTGCCAAACTTTTCGGCCAAGCAACGTGTACACGTCTCTCGGTAGCTTTTTCGGCCAAGCAACGGTGTACATGTATTTCTGTTTTCCGGCAGCCGTATTCTTAGTGGAGGCAACCGGCAGCAGTTTATTTTGTAATGTGCTCCGCACAATGTATGATGCCGTGAAATCGGGCATTTTTGGTTGCCCTATAATAGGGAGTTTGTCAATAATTTTCTGTTTGTAGAGTTTGAAGGGGTGTTCTATCCTTAATGTGTTTTCTTATCATTTGTGAATTGTGAAGAGAAAGCTCAGATTATGTTATTATATATTTTGATTCTAACATAAATATCAAGTATAATAGTTTTTTTTATGAAAAAAACTCATTCAAGGGTTTTTATTGAGGAGTCAAGGGTTTTTATTGAGGAGGACTTAGTTATGTTGAAGACAACAAAGAAATAAAGAGGAAATTACTTGAGAGAGAAGAAGAAAAATGACACTAGAAGAGAAGGTGGTGTGATTAGAGTAGACTCACAAGAATACTAAGTTCTTTTAAAACTATGTGAAGATTAGGAAAAGCCAAAATACCATATGAGAGATTTAAGATAGCAATGGAGGTGTAGCTTAAAATTTGGAGGAAAATTGAAATGGAAGAGTTCATCTTTTTTCACGACTTTTTCATGAGCCTAATAAGGAAAACATTGTTGAGGTAATTGAGTTTTCTTCCTACTTCCCTATAATTATAGGTGTTAATGAGAATGAAGACACAATGGGGGCAAGGATAATTTTAGGGGCAAATTACAGCCCATGGGCGAATTTTAAGAGGTTTTAAAAGTTTGGAGGAAAATTGAAATGGAAGAGTTCATCTTTTTTCACAACTTTTTCATGAGCCTAATAAGGAAAACATTGTTGAGGTAATTGAGTTTTCTTCCTACTTCCCTATAATTATAGGTGTTAATCAGAATGAAGACACAATGGGGGCAAGGATAATTTTAGGGGCAAATTATAGCCCATGGGCGAATTTTAAGAGGTTTTAAAAATTTAGTGGGTGAATTTTTTTATATTAAACCCTATTTTTTCGTTATTAAAATTTAGCCCACAATTTATTTACCAAGAAAATGTAAAACGAAATATAGCCCATCAATATATTTACAATAAAATGGGAAAATCAAATTTAGCCTCCAAAAATGCGGGTAAAATTCTCCATTGGCCCTCGATTTCTGGCAATGGAGGTTCGCAATCCAAATTTCGTACATTTTTTTTCTTCAAAATAAAAAACTCAGACCAATCGCCCCCGATTTTCACTGGGTTTTTACTATGGAGACCAATCGCCCTCGATTTTCATTGGGTTTTTACTATGGAGACCAATCGCCCCTGGATTTTAACTATGGAGGTATTTCTTTATAGAAATTCATTAAAAATACGGCATCGCAACAGAATGGACCAATTTCACCCCTATACATTCATAGAATCGAGTTTCAAACATTATTGTGGAGTTTCCAGGATCTTGCTAAGGTTATTCGGGGTTTCCAGGCTGAGGAATTTTGGTTTTTCAGCTCTTGCAATCACGTGCAGACTCCAAACGGCTCTTGCAATCAAGATTCACATCCAGACTCGTCACTGCAAACTCCAGGTATGTTTTTACTTAACCGTTCGTGGATTCTACCATCAAAAACTATGATACTCTCATTCTTCATCAAGGTTACCTTCTTTACTTGCCATTATCATGGTATGATCACTGGCTGTATGCTATCCTAGAAGATGACTCATTATGCAATTAAGCTATTATGCTATATAGTATGCCATTCACTGCAAGTATATAGCTTCAGCAGGTCCACCTAGGGCCCCTCTTCAGCAGCTAGTTAGCAGTTTTATGTGTACGTGCTTGTTTCAATACATTGGGTTTTGGTATCTGATAGAATATTTGGGTACCCTTTTGGCTATGTGTTCTTTGCTTTCTGGGATGTGGTCCGCTATGGTATTGGTCTACATCCTTGCTCTATTCTATGAAACCGTGCAGATTTTATAACCTAATGATATATCCAATACTAATTAGTGAGTGAATACAACTACATCACGGATTGGATGGATAACAAATTGTTTTACTCTCAAACTGATATTGTCTCAAAATTACATGCATGGATTGCAAATAGCACAGGACCCTCGAAATTTAAAAGTCGATGTATTGTAGGGATACGTTTGCAGGAATCTCTATTTAAAAATTGTTGTTTTTAATGAAGCTTTCAAGTTTTAAGCTACCTACGTTTAGGGTTGATTTTCTGATTGAAGAATGTTTTAAGGAACTAGATAATGATATCAAGTGTGAGTCAACAAATGTTGGTAAGGATGATGACATTCATGATAGAAGAAAAGATGCAACTTATGATGGTTTCGATGATGTGAATGGGGAGGCAGCTCTAGGTAGTGTGCATCTGAACAGTTCTATTAAGCTTGCTTCATTGGGTGTGTTGAATAAGCCAAAGGGAGTGAAGGGACAACATGAATCAAAATTTGCATCTTGTCTTGGTAACAAGCACAAAGTTGATGAACAAATGGAGGCAAAGTTGGGCAAAAAATGTAACAGATTGAATGTGTTTTTGAATTTGGAATATGTTAAGCGAGCTGGTCCGATCAAGACACCAACTCCAAAGAGGAAATCTTTAGTTCAGTCACCTTCTAGTCATTTTCCAAGGGAGAGTCATCGCCATTCAGTTGGTTCAACTGATGGGTCAATAGATAAGAAGGGATTGCTTAACAATAAAGATCAAAGACAGGCATATTTATCAAGTAGTGAAGGACGAACCATGCTTGAACTTTAAGATCACAAAAGGACTGATTATATGTCTTAAGACTCTTTGATTGTATGGATGTCAAACTTTGAATAAACTTCAAGGGGAAATGTTAAGCCATGGTCCAAACGGGGAGTTATAAATTGGACTCTTCAGTTGAAGGCTTTCCACCACCTATACCAAGATAGAGTTCATGGAAACAAGGATCAGAAAAAAGCATGGAAAAGGACAACAAATTTTGAATAAGAATTTTTCAGTAGTTTCAGGTCCTGTAAGGGAATCATTGGATCAGAGACCTGCTAGCAAGAAGCATGTGTTAACATCATCCAAAAAGTAGGGCCTTAGAAATGCATCATACCAGGATACATCTATTGAACTCCTTCACTGAGAGGTGACAAGTGAAATTTTTTGGCATCATCCCGGTGAGATGGAACTTCAGTATGTGCATGGTTGGTTTGAGTCTGCAGAAGGATATGTGCGAGTGCTTGAGCCTTTGGTGTTTGAGGAATGTTGAGCACAAATATACAACACTTGGGAGGAGCATTGTGATGCAGTTTCTAGAGATGCATATTCAATGGTTCATGTCAAGAATGTTGACAGACGAGAAAAAGGTTGGTATGAAGTCATAGTTATTCCTATGCATGAATACAAGTTTTCATTCAAGGAGGGTGATGTGTTTGTATTATCGACACCAAATCTAGGATCAAGTAGGTTTAAGAGGATTAGTTCTAGGAGTGCAGGAGATCTTGAACCTAAAGGTGACCTAGTTGGTAGAGTAGCTGGTACTGTATACAAGTACACACCAATTGATACTCGTGATTGCGATGGAGCTATTGTTCACTTCTATGTTGGTGATACATATGATTATATCAGCAAAGCAAATGATGATCATATTCTAATGAAACTTCAAAAGAACTCAGCTTGGTACCTAACAGTCCTTGTATCCCTTCTCACAACACAAAGGGAATATGTGGCTTTGCATGCTTTTAGGTGTCTCAATATCCAAATGCAAAGAGCAATTTTAGATCCTAGCCCGGAGCACTTTCCTAAGTAAGAGGAACAACCTCCATCAATGCCTGAATGTTTTATAGCTAAGTTTACTGAACATGTTCATAGGACATTCAATAGCCCACAATTGGAAGCTATTCAGTGGGAAGCTATGCATACTGTTGTTGGTACGAATACAGATGGAGTTGGGTCTGCTAGGTGGCAAGAGCCTTGGCCCTTTACTTTGGTACAAAGGACTCTAGGTATAGGAAAAATACATGCTGTGTGGGGGATGTTGAATGTAATTCATCTTGTCCAATATTAACACTATTATGGTACATTGCTTAAGAAACTTGCTCTTGAAAGCTACATGCAAGCCAATGATAATTTAAATAGTTTTGGGGGTACTGGCATAGGATACATAGATGATGTCTTGTAGAATATGGATCAAAATTTGTTTTCTATTCTACATAAACTTTTCCTTAAACGATGAAAGCTTGTCCGTGCTCCATCTAATGCTTCTATAGATGAGTTGTTGTAGCATGTCCTTGATCATGGGTTTATTGATGGAGAAATGAAGATTTATTGTCGTGATTTTGCTAGGGTGGGTGTTGACTAACAAAATAATTTTGCACACGTAGTGGAGTGTAGGGCTGATTACCTCTTACTCAAGCGATGTGAGGAAGTAATAGGACATATGCAACAGTTCCACACTAGAGAGGGGCACTTGGCTTAGCAAATCCTTTCTATTTGGAGGGACTTGAGTGCAACAGCTGCTGCTGGCCATGCCCAAGGAACAATTGGTGTTGATCCTGAAGTTCTAGTTGCATGTGATCAGAGTCGTGATGCAATGCTGCATAATCTTGCAGTAGTTGTGGAGGAACGTGATAAGGTATTGGTTGAGTGATCACATCTTTTTATTTTGGAAAGTCGCTTCCATCCATGTGGTAAAATTTTTATGGAAGAAGCTCGATCAAGTCTTGAGGCAAGTTTCACAAATGAGGCTGAGATCGTATTTACTATTGTTTCAAGTAGTGGCCATAAGTTATTTCAGCTCCTGGATCATGGTTTTGACATTTTTGTCATATACGAGGCTGCATAGGCCAGTGAAGTAATTGTGTTACCTCCAATTTCCTTGGGTGTTGCACGATGTGTTCTAGCTGGGGATCCACAACAACTACCTGCAATAGTAATTAGCCAGGTGGCAAGCACCTTGCAATATAGTTGAAGCCTTTTTGAACGTTTCCAACAGGCATGGTTTCCAACTACGTTGTTGTCTGTGCAATACCGAATGTATCCTCAAATTCCTAATTTTCTTTCTACATATTTTTATTAGAATCGATTAAGTGACAATGATAGTGTGGCGAAGTGGCTAGATGAAATTTATTATAAAGATCCTTTATTGAAACCTTATATATTTTATGATATAACACGTGGAAGATAATTTCATGGAGATGGGTATGTTTGAGCATCTTTATAGATTCATCAAAGCTATATGTATGAAGGTTTCCGTTGGCATTATCATACCACACAAGCTACAACTGAAATGTTTGTAGTGGGGGCAAGGATGAAAATATAGATATTGCATTTAAGATTTATGATGATATGGAAAAGACTAATCTTTTTCCTGATATTGTTACTCATGGTGCACTCATCATGGGGTTATGCAAGGAAGGTAGAATGCAGGAGAAGGGTTCTCTTTGGAATGAAATGCTAGGACAAGGTTTGACTCCAGACAAAGTTATTTTTACCAAACTGATCGATGGCCATTTCAAGAAGGAGATATATGGAAATATTTCAATCTCTAGGTTGAAATCAGAGAAAAAACACATTTTATTGATGTTGTTGCTTACTCTGCTTTCATCAATGGGCTTTGTAGGCAAAGCAACATGCAAGAGGCAAATATATACTTCATGGAAATTCTAAATAAAGGCATAAATAATTTCACTTAAGATTCATTGATCGATGGACATTGTAAAGAGAGAAATTTATCCTTTGCTTTAAATCTTGAAAAGGAAATGGTAGAACAAGGGCTTGTACCTAATGTTTTCAGTGTTCACTAACACTCTCATTAATGGACTTTGTAAGCTACAAAGGGTACAAATGGAAAATATGATCTATTTCCTCATGCATAGCAGTGGCTTGGTTCCTGTTATCGTTACCTACAATACTTTAATTCATGCGTACTGAAGGACAACTAACATGAGAAAAGTTGTAGAAATCCTGAACATGATGTATTGGAATGGATACATTCCCGATATTTTTACATATAATACAAGGATTAATGGTATTCATATCACCAAGATTTTAAGCTGCTAGATATCCTCATTGCAACAAGATTGACTCCTGAAGCAGTCACTTACAATATAATTCTGAATGGTCTCTGTAAGGATTTGCTTGATCATGCTTCTAGCTTGTTAGGAAATATTCCGAAAACTGGTTTCATTCCTGACATTGTTACTTATAATACGATTCTTACTCATTTCTACAAGTATGGTATGTGTGATCAAGTTGTGATATGGCTAGGTAGGATTTTGAAAACATGTTTTATTCCAAATGTTGTTACATATAAGATACTAAATAATGCTCATTTTCATGGCCCAAGGTCTGCCAAGATTCTTAAAGAAATGACAAGAAAATAATTTATGTTGAATAGTGTCACACAGCTGATGATTCACGGGTAGTACAATCAAGGATGCATGGAGACAATAGATGCACTCTATAGTGACATGTTGAAGGATGCCATTATTTTTTCAAATATATGTTTAAAGAATGTAAGGGACAACTGCATTGAAGAAGATTCTTTTGAGGTTCACCAAGGAGTTTTAAGGGAAGAACATCATGATGCTTTTAACTCATGCATCCTGAAATCAAGTTGTCTATATGACCCTTATCAGGAAGGGAAGGTTGGCATATATGGGCTCTTTGAAAATCAAGCAAGGGTGTAAAATGTACAGGAAACATGCATCAAGTCTCTTGTTAGGCAAAATTTTAACAATTTTCTTTGCACTTTGTGTACAATTTTTTGATACAAATGCTTAGCTTTCAGAAATAAATTCTATAATCTCCGTTATTAACCAAAATAGTATAACATCATAACAAGAGGGGATGTATTGATAATAAATAAACCCTTTGCAAAATATTATAGGCTTGAAGGTGAAAAAATTCCAAACAAGCAATGCCATAGAAGAAAGGGAGATGTCCAGATCTCCAACAGAAAGCTGAAATATGAGAGTTGCCCTTAATTTTGTGTCCAAGTCTGTAGAGGGGTCTACAGATCCATCTATTACTGTGAAATTTCCAGTACTGAGACTAGTAATCTCATGGAAGTAGTGGCTTATACTACAAGGAGTTGGTTGGGCTTCCCTTGGCAGTAATCGAGTTACACTCATAAGCTTTCAGAAGTTGTGCATGGTGCTTAGATTATATGTCATACCTCTAAGGCACTTATTTGATGAAATGACAAGTGGCTTACACTAAAAGAAATTGGTTTGGCTTCCCTTGGTGGTAACCGAGTTACACTCATAAGCCTTTGGAAGTAGTGCATGGTTCTTAGATTATCTTTCATACCTCTAAAGTTGTTGTTGCTCAATGATGTTTCAATTGGTGGATGTTGATTTCTTTTACTTGTGCAAGTAATATAGCGTAGGCCAAGTCTGTAAGAAGAATAAGGTGTTTTGACTATTGAGGCCTAAATAAAAATAGGTAAGCATACATCATGTTTACAACTAGATGGCTGGCTTTGTGCTCAGTTAAGTCTTATTTTGAAAGAATGGGCCTATTTAAAACTAGCTTAGATCCATATTAACCCTGGATCTACTAAGCTTTGAGATAGATTAAAACAAAACTAGGTATAAACCTTGTCGTCTCATAACTCAAGATTTTGTAACTATATTATGTAGATTCAATGAATCCATGGTCTGTCTCTGTTTTCTCTTTTAGAGCACACTGATAATATTTTCTATTTTCCATGGATTTCTAACTCACTTTTGCTTGTGATTAACATAGTAGACAACATGGCATGTAAAGCTGCTGGTGAACAACCATTATCTGAAGAGGATCCTTCAAACCCTGTCTTCAAGCCAATTATTGAACACTCTAGGCTTGAGAGATATCTCATCACCAATCAAGTTTCCAACTACTGTGACCAAATAAAGGGGTACTCTTTAGTAGTTTCTGAATTGAACCTCTGTTGGGGGGCGAACTCACCCAAGAAAAGTGATGAAATATGATCCAAAAACTCAATCTAACTATCCTGGGAAAATATGCAGAAAGTGAATACTGTTGCTTTTATTGAACTTTGTTTTTGGTCTACCACGCTCTTCTTGCACCAAAGAACATTCCTCTAAAATATCTTATGTTTCCTTATATGGTACATCACACCTGTGTTTCAATGGAAGGATTTGGATTGTGCTACAAAATCGTTTCCGCTGATTAATTTGATATATTTATATTCTTGGTTTACAAATCATTTTAGAGGGACAGAATGTGGGATGAGATTATTGGTGCGAGCAGATTTGATTTTTTAACATCTAAGATGCATGCATACAACTACAGCAAAGGATTTGTCAAATGGAACCCAACTTTGGTGGTGCTGGATGATGTCTCATAAATTGATCACCTTGAAAAACTGTTGTATGAAGGAAAAATGCTACAAGACACTCAGACACTCATCACAACTAGAAACACCATTGTTGTTAAATCTGGTTATCAATATGACCTACACTGTTTGAGAGAGCCAGATGCCGCACGTCCCTTTTTTGCTATTCAACATTCTATTAAAATTCCATTCCAGAAACAACAGATGACAACATGAGTCAAAGAGGTACTTCTACCTTCTATTTTCAATGCAATACAACATAATTCTTGATCTTATTATGGTAGAATGACAATGAAACATATTTGGAATTGAGGATTAGCCTCTATAAATTAGGGTGTTAAAGATGCTAACCAATTGGCAACACTTTTATTACAGATAATAACAAAATGCAAATGATTACCGATTAATCTTAAGGTGATTGGAAAATATCTGCATGGTTAGCCTCCCGGAGCATGGATTATTGCGAAGGACAAGCCATATCTGAATATCAAAAAACAATGCTTGCATGAAAACAAGCACATATACCTTGGAAGAAGAAGCCCGAGAATTCTTTTTGGACATGGGAATATTTCTAGAGGCCAGAAAATTATCTACAGGTCCATTTTTAGACTTGGGGGTTTATGTTCATAAATTGAAATGGATAGCTATTTTTTACTATCTTAATAAAATTTGTGAGTTGAAATCTTGTGAATCCAGTGAACAATCAAAAGTAATCCACTCACACATTTGTTTTGTCATTGCTTGTCCTAGGTTAAATTCTTTGGGGCATTTGGATTGGTTTGTGACATAGAAGGTTTATTCAAAGCTTCTTTCCAAAATGATAAATTCAAAACCTAACATTGGATAAACTAGTTTAAAGCCTAACTATGAAATAGATATATCAAGCAGAACTACAGGTTTTGTGTTTATTACTAATCACGGGTTGAGCAATTTGTATCAAAATACCCTCTTCTTGAAAATTTGATAGTGAAACAATGTCACAAGCTGGGCAATTTGAAAATTTATGCCATTAATCCAAAGTAATTAGATTTTACATGAAGTTTTTGTCCAAGGTAACTGACATTGAACTACATGCAACTGGCAAATTTCATAGTACATGCTTCTTTGCTAAATTTGTCTTGAAAGGTAATCGCTTTAGTAATGGCTCTTCCTCTAGAGCTAGAAGTCAAAAATTAACTGCTTCAATTAACAATTAACAATTTAAAGTGGCTTGTAGAGTAGCCTAAGGCAGGAGGAGCACCGATAGGGTTGTCAGTAACTTCTGGTCTTCAAGACTGCCCAAAATTCATCTTGACTGCCACATGAAGGTAGGTATATGTCAAACTAAAGGACCCAGGTGCACTTAGAATGGAATTTTAGGGGTCTTAGACTAGCACTCATCACTTTTCAGTGGCCGCCATATGACTTTTGACCAATGTTTGTGCTCAGAACTGCCTACAGAGTGCCCAGATTTGAGTATTAGGGCATTTTTTATGCTGGAATTAAGCTTAGAACCCAAGATGAAGGCTGTTTGATGACGAAGAATTCCCTTTTAACCCCAGATTAGATAATTCATGTTTCCCCGGCTCTGAAAATAACATTTATATCAATTTCTTTTAACATTTTATTTCTTTAGGATCATAATATTTATTCTTTTGTTTCTGTTATAACTGTGTTCTGGCACTTTGAGGGCATAGTTTACTATTTCCTTAGTTACAAGAGGGAATTTGTCTTACGTTATAGCAGTTCTCTCCCCACCTTCCCTTGGCAGACTCATTTTCCTGAATGAGAGCTATTCTTGTGATGTGTGATATTTTTTTTGATGTGATAAAGTTGAGTTAGGGGTTTTTGAAATATGTTTTATTACAATTATTGTTTTTTCCCTTGAAGAATGTCTTGTTTGATCCATCTTTTCCTTTGGATACACGATACATATTTTGATATTTATTTCTAATATTTCTGCTATGGTAATTTATGTTAAATTTTCATTACATGGTAGTTAGGTCTACACTCAAAAGCATATCAGCTAGGAAACTAAGACAGGTTAAGCTCCAATAAAAACAATGAAACTTTAAGTGATAGATCTATAGACACATAAATATTAAATCACAACAACATACTGTATAATAATCCGTATCATCTTCTGTGCAACAAGTTGTTATGAAATTGAGCCAATTGTTAGCTTGATATGGGGAAATTGGTCGACTATGGCTGATTGGGATTTCAACGTGTGAAACATACCTGCATTGTCAAGTATATCATCCTTATATGGAGAATGATTGGGACCTGCAACCTCTACCTATTGTTTCCAAACCAGCTCCAAGATTGTTTCCTAGGTTATCCCTTGTTTCTTCCTACTGCTTTCCAAGTTATCTTGTTATTTTAGTGTTTAGAAGATCTATCTTGAAATGCATCAAATGTGCCATCATTTTAGGTTTGGGGATCATAATCAGCATCTTGAAGTTTTGTTTTTATTTTTTGATTGATCTGAGTATTTTAGGAGCGCAATAACGACCTACACATTGCCCATCCATCTCTTGATGCACTTGAGCTGAGTGCCGAGTTGCATTTTTGGTTTTGTTTAAAAATATATTGTATGGTAGTTGATGTCCAATTTACGAATATATTTCGTTTGGAATTTACGCTAGTTGCATGCTTGTGAGTATTTTCTGGTTATTAAAAAATAATAAAATATTATGTTACTACATCATTACATGTATAATTTATGATTTATTATGTTACATGTAGTGATGTATGTTATTGGGACATTGTTATCTATAAGATTTCAATGATTTATGTTTAGTTTTCATATATTTTATTTTTTACTTTTTTGGGCAGGGTCCCCTATGTCGGAGACCTCAATGCCCCCTATGATTCTCCCTAGAATTTGGGGGGTGCTTTTTGATGCCCCCTGGATGTGTTTCCCCGCTCCCATGTCCTTGAAACTTGGTGGAACTTTGCATATTGCTTGTACTGGATATGGAAATGGAATTTTATTGAGAAATTCCTAAAATATGGCTTGAAAGTCCTTAGAAAGTCCTTAGATTGCTTTTTATTTCTGCTGAAAATCTGTTGTGATATTGAGGTGCAACAGTTGGTACCAAAAGGATTGCTTTTTCCGAAACCCATAGATGTCATTTTGGAGTTATTCTTAACAGTTCACTGTTGAACAGTGCTTGAAGGTGGTTCTCTAGTTTTTCAAGATTAATTTGCTTTGTTAAGTTATGATTTTCTTTTATTTGTAATTGCTTGAGGGATTAGGTTTTATTTTTTAATATATTTTTTGCCAAGAGATTATAATTTCTATGGTGCACTCAAAGTTTTCTCACCACCCCTGACATCTTTCAGTATAGTTGCACAGACTCAAGAATCTTGGAAATATTTGATGCAAACTTCAAAGAGGGCATCTGAGGAGAACTTGTAAGGTATGGTGAAGGTAACAACAATGAATGACTTCATATGGTGGAGATCACATGGATTTTTGGAACAAATAGTGATTTGGACCTCGATGTGAGATTTCAACTTTGGAAATTTATGGCAGTTTAGTTAGTCATGCTTGGCAATGTTGTTTGTGGCCGACAAGCAATGACATAACTTACTGGAATAAAATTATAAAACAAGGATTTGATGAGAGATGCTATATCTGTTGAATTATGGATGCAAACATAAATATGATTGGTTGAGATGATCATTTCCTGTTAAAGGACTGCAGTTTCATTTTTTTTAACCTTGTAGTTGTTTACTACCAATCAACATCACCCTCTCTAAAGTTTGTTTTCATGTTCCTTGTCCAGTAAAATTTTCTCGCATTTTGACATAGTTTGAACTATGTGCAGGTGGAATGGAGATCGATTTAATGTTGATGACTATAAACATTTATATTGCTTGTGGACCAGATGATTTATAGTTTTTGTAGTTGAATTGTTTTTAAAAGTTATAAACAGTGAGTTCAAATTATTTTTGGGTTGTGCTTTTCTGTATCTCACGTGGAGTATCTGTGACAGTGTGATAGTGGAATTTCTAAAGGTAGACAGTGTGCAGAGGCTTTGCTCATCATTGGAGCCAATTCTTTGGAGGGTGGTAAGTAGTCTTTGGTTTGTTCTTAGAAGAGAAACTGATGTAAATTAAATTTGTTATAATTTATTTATTCCTTAGAACATGAAATATAGTTTTATCTGTCAAATATTTCAATTTTTGAAACACAAATTTAATGCTTCCAAAAATGCCAAATGTGTAGGTAAACACAACCATAAAACTTTTATATTTTGTGTTAGGAAAGGTCATGTCACTTGTGTTTGATATAATACTATTAAAATGTTCATGGAGTAGATCTGGTCTATATGTGAGGCTGAAATGGAACATTGCCTATGAACAAAGGTATATTGCAAGTCAAACGTGAAAGATTAGGTCCTTATTCTAATTTTTTAATTGAAATTTGAAGTAGTAAAATGCTCAGAACTGAAATGATACTAGAATTGTTGAGTTTATTCAACAGTGTGGGAGGACGAAAAAATGCCGGATTTTGAATAGATAAATACAGGAGGAAATGTTCTCTCAAGAATTGTATAATTATTCCTTTTGAACTACCTGCAGTCTGAAACTCTCCATACTTGGGCTATCTCAAGACTCTTGATCTCCTATTTCAAACAATGTATTAATTGTTCAACAATCTTGTTTCTGTCTCTTGAAACATGTTGTTGTTTTGACTGCAACTCTTGAGTTGTGACTAAAGAAGATTATGTACAGACACTGATTGTGCATGTGTGCTATCTACATTGGTTACAAAGATAAAACATTTTCTTTTGTAAGGATGTCAGTCATGAATTTTTGGGGGTTCCCTTTATATTTTAAAAAAATTGCTTCAAATGTGGATATTGTTGTTAGCCACTTATAACTAATCAAGGCCCAAATAAAGTGCTTCCTTAATCAAATGAGATAACACAAAAGAGTAAATATAGTATTTAGACCAATAACATATTTCTAAAGACATATGTTCTAGATTCTACTAATAGCATATTTCTAAAGACATATGTTCTAGATTCTACTAATAACATATTTCGAAAACATTATCATGAGATCTCGCTCAAGATTTCAACTCATGGCAGGTGGAACTAATTGGTAGTTAGTGTTGTAAACGATGTATTTGTTGATGTTGGTTCTATCAAGTGAATTGAAAGAGAAGTGGAACTTGGATTCCTAGTTTTTGCTCACAAAGAGGCACATTTTCGTACTTTATTATTCTCCTCATGTAATAACCTAAAGTTTCTTATTGTTTTCTATAGTCAACTTCTTTAGTTGTTGTGTATTCTCAATATTTTTTTGTTGTTTCTTCCTTAAAAATATACAATTGCATTGAAGCTCATCCTTAAGAACTTGTATGTTCCTCTTTTTCATGTAAAAGATTTGTCAAAAAGGTATGACAAAGTTATCAGTTTATCGGATCCCGTCACAACCTCAGCCAAACTAAGCACATAGATAATAAAAAATTTCTATGTTTATCAAGATAAATTTATGAACGCCATGTGCTCCCATGCCAATCCACTAGAGACAATTTTCATGGTTAGCAGGTTAATATTCAAATTTGCAGCCTCTTGACTGTGACAGTATAACACAATCACTCGACAATATCTTTTGCTTTCTTTTACTGTATCATGATTTTCTCGATTGTCTTTAAGGCAAGCTAATTTCAAAATAAGCTCAACTCTTTCTTTTCTAGGGAATATACTGAATCCAGCTTCTGTGTTAAATCCTCCACTAGACTAGAAGTATCCAACAAGGCCTCACCAATGGGAATTTTGACAAATGATATGTTTTGCTCATATGGGTTTATTTTGATTGGAGACAATGGATTACTTCTTAGGACACTATTGAGTCTTATTTATCAATTTATGGATGCTTTTATAGTGTTGGGACGTTTTAAAATAGTGATGGGCGAAGTTATCACTTGCCGAGGAAAATTTGTGTGGATTGAGCCATTTTAAGTAGTCACTGACAAATATGCAACTCTCCTACCATTCGACACCAAAGAGAAGAAAGTTTGGTGAGAATATTGGTTGGAAGCTTGGAATTGGTCCAAGAACTATATCTCTATATAAAGGAAGTGGCCTGCTACTAGGATATTCACTTAATTCTATCAGTTTGTTGGCCTGTCAAGATTCATGATCCCACATGTCCATTGGACCATTAAGGGACGAGATAACAAGTAGAGTCCCTACTTGCCCTGAATCTAGTTAGTGTAGTCATGTTTTGTTGACACATTCTAGTTGTGAGTTGATCAAATACTGCTGATGAAATGTATAAATAAATCCATCCTCTCCTCATTCATACTGTTCGGGTACACATGGTACTACCAAAGGACCGAACACCAAGAGCAACCACTTCATACAAATAGATCACAGATCAACACACCGATGTTTTGACGTAGTTTAAACCCTCTTGAGGGAAACACTCCACGGCCCCGACCAAATAGCTTCTACGGGACAATTTATTATGCAAAGAAAGAAAGTTACAAATGAGCTTCTCATAATCAATCAACTAAACAATGACCCTCCATGCTCTTTAAATAGAGATCATGGACCAATCGGGTGTTAAGCCACGGATCAAGGTTAGGTTTGATCTAAGAGAAGTTGAGCCGTCGGATCACTCTATGTCGGAAACATATCGTGACCGTCGGATTAAGTATTTACAAATGCATACTGATGCATACTAAAGAAACACACTATCCCTAACGGATATATTGCACAAGTTGATCTTAACTAACTCCTAAGTGTCTAAATATCCTAACATCCCCCCTTAAGAACAACTTGGGATAGGATTGAAGGATTTACAAAAGTGACACTATTAGGAGAAGGAAGGAGGCATTAGAGCCTATCCCCCCTTAATGACAAGTTCCTGAACTCCTAACATAGATCGAAGTTTAGAAAACTTCACTTCTGTAAGAGACTTAGTGAAGATGTCTGCAACTTGATCATCTGTAGGGCAAAAGAGCACTTCAAGAACACGATCATGAACAAGATTTCTGATGAAGTGCATATGTAGCTCAATGTGTTTGCTGCGTTGATGTAGAACTGGATCTTTGGCAAGCTTGATGGCACTTTGATTGTCGCATCAAAGTGGAGTAGGCTGCTGCTGCTCGAATCCAAACTCTGAAAGGATCTGTCGAAGCCATAAAGCTTCCTGACTGGCATTAACTGCTGCTCGATATTCTGCCTCTGCTGAAGAAAGAGCAAGAGCTTGTTGTTTCTTACAAGCCCAAGTAATAGGTCCAGATCCCAGACTGAAAACATAACCTGCAGTAGACTTTCGATCATCAGGATCGCCGGCCCAATCTGAATCAGTGAAACCAACCAACAAAGGTTTCCCCCTGTACTGTAATGAATCCCAAACTGAACTGTACCTCGAATATATCGAAGTATTCTTTTAGCCGCTTTCCAGTGACTTTCATGAGGTGTCTGCATATAACAGGAAACACGACCAACGGCAAAGGAAAGGTCAGGACGAGAATGAGTCAAGTATAAGAGACTACCAACAAGCTGACGATACAAGGTGGCATCTACTTCAGGTGAAGTACAAGTGGCAGAAAGTTTGACTCCAGACTGGAAGGGAGAAGGGGCTGGTGTACAATCTTCCATGTGAAAGCGACGAAGAAGGTCACAAGCATACTTAGACTGAGAAAGAAAGATTCCTTCTTTGGTTTGCAAGACTTGGAGACCAAGAAAATAATGCAAATGTCCTAAGTGTGACATTTCAAAATTTTGTTTAAGACTGAATTTCACATGGGTTATAAGCTTAGGGTCACTACCAGTAAGAATAAGGTCATCAACATATAGAACAAGTATGATGAGATGGTTTCCTACTTTCTTGGTATAGACATTGGGGTCAGAATGGCATCTAGAAAAACTAGTGTCAAGGAGAAAGTTATCCATTTTGGCATACCAAGCTCTAGGAGCTTGCTTAAGGCCATATAAGGATTTCTTAAGGTGACAGACAAGGCTAGAGTTATTCTGAACATAGCCAAGAGGTTGTTCCATGTAAATTTCCTCCTGTAAATCACCATGTAAGAAGGCAGACTTGACATCCATTTGATGGACTTCCCAGTTGTGTAAGGCTGCAAGGGAAAGAACAAGGCGGATGGAGTTCATTTTTGCGACGGGAGCAAAAGTTTCATTGTAGTCAATTCCTTCAACTTGGGAAAAACCTTTGGCAACTAACCTTGCCTTAAGTCTTTCAACACTTCCATCTGATGCATACTTAGTTCTGTAGACCCATTTACATCTGACAAGTTTTCTTCCTTTTGGAAGAGGTACAAGATCCCAAGTATCGTTCGCCATTAAGGAACGATATTCTTCATCCATGGCTGCATCCTAATCTGGATTCCCTGAAGCTTCTGCAAAAGTTTCTGGATCATGATTCTTGGAAACTTGAGCCAAAAGAGAAGAGGCTCGCTGAAACTGAGGACGTGTTCGACATTGATCTCTAGGATCACCGGCAAGATCACTAGCTGCTTCACATGTTGAACGGACCCATCGAGGAAGCACTTGTGTTGGTGCAACTAGAGGAACATGAGCAGGCGGAGGTGGATTTTCATCCTCACTGTCATCATCAGAAACTGGAGTTGGAAACCTGTCAAGGAAGTTGGAAGAAGAAGAAGGAGGCACAAACGTCGAATCAGGCTAGCAGGCCAAAGATGGCACAATCGCCGAGTTAGGCTCGCAGGCCAAGAGATTTTCATCAAATTTAACATCTCTTCTAATGATTATAGCATGAGAATGTGGTTGAAGAAGTCTATAACCTTTTACATCTTCAGAATATCCAACAAATATGCACTTTTCACTTTTAGGTTGTAATGCTTTCCGTTTTTCATCCGGAATGTGAGCCCATGCTTCACTACCAAACACACGAAAGTGACTTACATCAGGTTTAATTTTACTCCATGCTTCTTCCGGTGTTATACCTTGTAATGCTTTTGTGGGGGTGCGATTAACTATGTAATTTGCACAATTTATGGCTTCAGCCCAAAATTGAAGACTTAGTCCCTTAGATTGGATCATACAATTAGCCATTTCTTTTAAAGTGCGGTTCTTCCGCTCAGCTACACCATTTTGTTGTGGTGTATATGGAACAGTGTGCTGTTGTTGGATGCCTTGTTCAGTGCAGAAAGTAGTGAACTGTTTGTTAACATATTCTCCTCCATTGTCAGATCTTAACTTAATAATTTGATGACCAGATTGTTTTTCAACAAGGGCCTTGTAGGCTAAGAACATGTTAAATACTTTGCTCTTAAGTTTTAAGAAATAAACCCAAGTGCGTCTGGTGTAATCATCAATGAAAGTTAAGAAATAATTGAAACTAGAAAAGGAAGCAGATGGAAGAGGACCACACAAGTCACTATGCACAAGCTCCAAGGGAACCGAGGCGTGCCAAGAGGCACGTTTGTCAAAACTGTCCCGATGATGTTTTCCGAGTACACAACCGGAACAAACAACATCTCTGCAAGATACCATCGAAAGACCTGTCACCATATTTTCTTTACATAGTTGTTGCAATGAGCGATAATTTAAGTGACCAAATCGCTCATGCCAAAGTTTGCTCAAGTTATCACTATGAGCAACAAAATTTGAAGGGAAAGGTGATGACCCAAAGTTGTTAAACTTGTACAACCTGGTAATATCATCAACAATTCCGGTAGCTAGGAACTGTTGAGGATCTTTAAAATCCTTGATTACAACTTGGTGAGGTGTAAAGGTCACAGTTTTACCTTCACCAGAATGAGTGATCTGATAGACTGATAACAAATTGCAGGAAATTCTTGGAACACATAGTATATCACTAAAATGACCATTATCTACTGGAACTGTTCCAGCTCCTACAACACTTAGAGATCTATCATCACCAACAAATATTTGTTTGGTGTTACATTCATGCATAGTAGAAAAGATGGCTTGATCCTTAGCCATATGATAAGATGCTCCAGAATCAATGAGCCATTCATTTGAAGTAGAAGAAGAAGATGCATTATAAGAATAACCAGAAGTACAAAGTGCATGTCCATGAGAGGTAGATTCTGAAGGCGAATCTAGGCTGATGTGGTGCTTCTTCATTGCTGCTTCCAAGGCTGCCATCTTCTTGAAACACTTTGATTCATCATGATTATCTTTCCCGCAATAGTTGCAATGACGCTCAGTCTTCTTGCCTTTTGGCTTGGATCCTTTGTCATTTTTTAAAGAAGGAGCTGACTGAGAGGGTTTGGGACCCTTGTTTGACTTATTATTGCGAAAATTTTGTTTCTTGGGAGGCTTGGACTTTTCTTTCTGTTGGGACAATAAGGCTTTCCCAGATGTATCTGCATTGTTGATTATTCCAAGGTGAATGAGTTTATCTTGTTCTCTAATCAAGGAATCACAAAAGGATTCAAGACTAGGCTCTTGATAGCTAGCTGCATTCAAGGATGCTTTCATGGAGTAAAATGTAGATACAAAAACAGATTATGCATGTCCAAGTTTGGAAAGAATATGATAAATGCATTGTTTGTCTTCCCTCTCAATCTTACATTCTGCACATAAGAGTTTAAGAGTTTTGTACGTAGATAAATAATCTTGAATGCATGAAAAGTCACTTGGATTTAAAGAAATCAACTCATTTTTGAGTCGGTGACCTCGAATTTCATTGTGTTTACCAAACACAGATTCCAACTT
The DNA here is from genome assembly GCA_027924585.1 of Larix kaempferi. Taxonomy (NCBI): domain Eukaryota; kingdom Viridiplantae; phylum Streptophyta; class Pinopsida; order Pinales; family Pinaceae; genus Larix; species Larix kaempferi. The sequence continues at coordinate 2,217,108 of BSBM01000236.1, forward strand.
GTCCCAAGCAGCATTAGGTTCATCAATTCCAGATATGTGGAATCGCAAATCAATAGAGATTGACATCCCAATCAATCCACGAGCTTCATCACATCTATTTTCCCATTTTATTTTCTTATCATCATCAGTGGGTTCTTTTTCTTTCCTTGTTGTAATTCTGAAAAGTCCTCTACTTCGTAGAACATCCTCCATACGAGATTTCCATGAGAAATAGTTGGAACTGTCAAGTAGAATATCACAAGAGGCGGCCATATTTGTAAATTAATGGCTGTAAAAGAAAAAACCAATAGTCTGGATGTGAAGAGCTCGAAAAAATAGACGGTTTAAAAAAAAACGGCACTGAAAACTGACTCTGTATGATGAAGTTATGCTTGAACAAAGAAACTGTTAAAGATGTTCCCAATAGTGACGTGGCAGCTAGAGAATGTCCAGCAAAAAAAAGAACCCCCCTCTTCCCAAGATGAACCTTTTGATAAACACTTTACAAGAAAGTTGCTTTAAGTGAACCACTTTTGTAAAATAAGTGATTTCACTTTTACAATGATATTACTTTTAAATAGTGCAACAATAAAAAAACTTAAGTGACTCACTTGTATTTTTATTTTTTATTATTTAAGTGAGATGCACTTTTACAATAAAGTAACTTGAAATTAGAAATTGTATGCACTTTTCTTTTAAAAGTAACTTCCTAAGATTTGAACTCAAGACCTATTAAGGAATAAAGCAACTTTGAACCAAGTGAGCTAGATTAAAAGGTATGTAAAATATGGGAATGAGGAAGGGGTTTTTTTGTTTTTTTGCTTGCTCGGTTTGCGTGCTTGCCCTTTTTCCTGCAAAACAGACCACAAATCGAAACAAAAAAACTTTTCCACACTTGTGGAGTTAGATATTGTTAGCTTGCCCGGAAAGTCTACGTTTTCTCTCTGTTTCTGATTTGCCGAGATCGCGCAAGGTGCACGGCAAAGAGCATACGCAGCCGAGAAAAACCCTTTCCCTTTTTGTTTCTGATTTGCCGAGATCGCTCAAGGTGCACGGAAAAGAGCATACGCAGACGGGAAAGCAACAATCCGAACCAAAAAAAAAATCTAACAGTAAAAAAAAAGATGAAATATGAGATTTTTTCTTTTCAAAAAACGAAATAAAAAAAAAAGCGTCAATGTAACATTATACCTTCAGATCTGATGAAATACGCGTTTCTGGAGCAACCAGGAACCGTTCTTGATCAAACGAAAACTATTTACCAATGGAAACGACGCTCCGGACACAATGGAACACCTCCCATAGCCCAAAAATGCACATAAATACTAGAACTAGAAACCCTTTCGAGTTTCGGCAACAACAGTTCAAGATCTAGATCATAACCGGAAGCGACACTTCATAAAAGCTCTGATACCATGTTCGGGTACACAGGGTACTACCAAAGGACCGAACACCAATAGCAACCACTTCACACAAATAGATCACAGATCAACACACCGATATTTTGACGTGGTTTAAACCCTCTTGAGGGAAACACTCCACGGCCCCGGCCAAATAGCTTCTACGAGACAATTTATTATGCAAAGAAAGAAAGTTACAAATGAGCTTCTCATAATCGATCAACTAAAAAATGACCCTCTATGCTCTTTAAATAGAGATCATGGACCAATCGGGTTTTAAGCTACGGATCAAGGTTAGGTTTGATCTAAGAGAAGTTGAGCCGTCGGATCACTCTATGTCGAAAACATATCGTGACCGTGGGATTAAGTATTTACAAATGCATACTAATGCATACTAAAGAAACACACTATCCCTAACGGATATATTACACAAGTTGATCTTAACTAACTCCTAAGTGTTTAAATATCCTAACACATACACTTGTTCATTCGAGAGTCTAGGAGTCTAGAGAGTCCAAAGTTGATCTCTGGTGTATGTTCTTCTATTGCACTACCTTAGTAATCTACAGAATCAAAAGCTTGAGTCTTATTGGTAAAATATTCGCCAAATTTTTACTATATGTTATAAATTAGTGAAATATTCGCCAAGTTTTTACAATTTTTTATAATTAAGTGAAATATTCGCCAAGGTTTTACAATGTCTTATAATTGAGTGACAGATTCGCCAAGATTTTACAGTATTATATAATGAATTCAAAGATTTTCCAAAAAAATTATATATACATATTATATTATTGATAAAATCGCCTTCAAGTTTCCCTATATATCAAGGAGTTTCGCCCATTTTTTATACATATAAATTTTGGGGGGGGTTCTTAAAATCATCCCTGAATGGGGGAGATAACTAGGAAAGAATTGAAAATGGTTGTTCACTCCTTCCAAAGGGATTAAAATGCAACTAGATGATTTTCCCACTAATTTTTTATATGCTTATATTATTTGATTAAGGGGGATCTATTTGGCTATATTGGATGAATTTAGTAGGAGTGGCCAGATTTTAGGGGGTTTACAACTCAACTTTATTGACACTAATTCCTAACGAGGGCAACCCAACCCCCTTTAAGTATTTTAGGTTGATTTCTATTTGTAATGTCATTCACAAATTATCTCAAAAATAATTGCCAAGAGGTTGAACCCAATATTATATTCAATGATCTCATATGAACAATTTGGGTATCTAACCAGTACGCACGTCCATTATATAGTTTCCCTTGCACAAGAAACCCTTCACTCAATCAAATTCATAAGTATTTTAACTTGTGCTATCAAGTTGGACCTCTCCAAAGAATATGACAAGTTTAGTTAGCTTTATCTAAGGCTTCTAAGGATTCAAGTAGGGTTTGGTTTATTTTAATTTTTGTAAATTGAGTTGGAGAATGTATGTCAATTGTTTCCTTTGCACTATTGATAAATGAGCATGCTTATTGTTTTTCTCTCCCACTAGAGGTATTAAGCAAGGGTTCCCCCTCTCACCTATGCTCTTCCTCCTTGTAGTTAAAGGTCGTGATAGGCTATTAATGAGCACTTTCAAAGGATTGAAAGGGTTTGAAAGGTATAAAGTTAGGAGGGGACCTCATTCCTACCCACATACATTTTGTGGAGGATGTATTGTAGTTTGGTTATTTTGCAAGGAGGAGTTGGATATATATGAGAAAACCACTAGAATGGAAATATATGGATTTAAGTATTCCTTAGCATGTTAGGGCTTTACTACTTGACAAGAGGAATCCTTACTAAAGTACATGGGCTTTGAGTTTAAGCAAAACAACTATGGTTTCAATGGCTTGTTGATGTATATGTAACTTCGGAATGTATTTCACATATATGTATATTGTATTCCTATAGAGATGGTATTATTCCTCTATAAGGAAGTGTCGTCATTTATATTGTAAGTGTCGTAACTTATACTTGATGGGTTATTAGACCACCTTGTTTGGGGTCGGCCCTGTACAAGTCATGTGGGTCAAAGGGTTATTAGACCACCCTATTGGGGGTCGGCCATGTGGGTCAAAGGGTTATTAGACCACCCTATTGGGGGTCGGCCCAGTCAGCATTATGTTATGTGGTTAAGTTCGAGCCTACATGAGTTAGGTAAAAAGGCAAGTCAAGTCAAGTATAAATAGAGTGCGGGAGGCACTCTATTTACTCACTCACTTCTCACTCATGCACTTAAGGAGGAGTGGCGCACTTATGGAGGAGGAGGATCTGCTGCATGGTTATGTCTATCTCTTATGGTTGGTTGTATCATTGCTGTATCTATCTCTGAGGAAGTTATTGGGGTTTTTCACCTTTATGGTTTTCCCCAAGTAAATCTTTGTGTCTCTTGTGTGCTTGCATTATTGTCTCCATGATTGATATGCTGTACATGTTCTTCTCTCAGTTAAGATCCTAGATCACATTGAAGTAAATTCTGAAAATTTAACATGGTATCAGAGCTAGCCTGAAAGAAGGCATGATATGGCATGTATGACACTTGTTGCACTTACGATGCTAGGGCTTGATATAGCAAAAACCAGTCATCGTAGCACTTTCGCTATAAATCTGTTTTGGCGAAGTTTTCGGATCTGAAATTGTTACACGACAAAGCTAAGATCCACATGTACCTTGTATCCAAAGGACAACCTCTAATTCATTGTACTTTTTGATTTATGATCTGTACAATATAGGGTTTCTGCCTCTTCCAGATCTGAGTCAAAATCAGGTGACCTTGGGAAAAAGGTCATAACTTGGGATAGGAAGCTCCAAATGAAATTTCGTAAAAAGTGAAAGGTATTACATAGGCCGAGCTATCTCAAGAAAAGTTTTCAGAGGCCGAAGTTGAACCAATGACACGTGGCACGCCGTACAAGTTCGCTCTCCTGTATTATCCCAAAACAGGTCACATTGCGACATTTGTCATAACTCTCTCTCAGAGAATCCAATTGAGGTTAGACCTATCAGGATGGAAAGATAACAGGTCAGGCTATCTCAGAAAACATTTTCAGACCCTGTGGATCGAAAAGTTTGGAGGTACACCAGAAACAATCAGGTACATATTTATGTCAAAACAGAATTATTTTTGAGTACCTTCATTCATGGCTTCCGGAATTTAGGGCTTTGGAGAAAGTTGGAATTTTTGTAATTGGAGACCACGGCTGAATGCTACTCATCAAAATAGAAATTTAGAGACCAAGATCAGAATTTTTGGTTGGGAAGAAGGCCGGGCTTGATCAGACCCTAGTTCGGGACTTTGATCAGAAAAGTGGAAAATTAGGGCTTCTGTAAAAATGGGAATTTTTGAAATCTGTGACCACGGCTGGAAGCTCCTAAGAAAAATAGAAGCTTAGAGCTTTGGATCAAACCTTTTGATTGGACAGAAGAGTGGGCTTCATCAAAACCCTAGTTCAGGGTCACGTCCAGTGAATCCAGAAGTTTCAAAGGAAAAATTGAGGAGTGAAACTTTGTAGTTTTCAAATTCTGAATATACCAGTTTGATCAGCTCATCAAGGCGCATATTTCTATCCTTTCGGAAGTTTGAAATTCAAAGTTTGAATTTTTGGGGTTTCTCTGACAAACCCATATCCAGCTCCAGGTTCAGTTCTTGCAATTCAAGTGGATTGGGTTAATCCTAGAAGAAGATGGATTGATCATCTGCATAAGTGAAGGAGTTTCTGTTTCAGAGGGAGATGAGGCTAAGGCCTTACATAAGAAGATTACAAGCGATCTCGACAGGTATGACTCATCGAGGTATGTTTTGAGATTTTTTCATGATTAAGTTTATGGTATGTTTGTCTTCATGTTATTACAGTTAGTACAATCTTGATTTTAGATTTGTCGTATCACCTTAACAAAATTATGAATGCATGATAGAAGATATTCATTGGTTAGGGTGTTGACACTTATGATTGTACTAATGCATTATGGTGTTGTATGAGGTTTATGTTGTCTACTAACATGAAAGGTACACCAAGAAAGACAAATCATATTCCAGTTCAAGAACATATGATCATGATGACATGAGGATAAAGACTCATCCATTGTCATGGATCTCATAGAAGATCCATTTACGAGGTATGTATAACTTGATTTTATAATGGCTAACCTATGAGATATAGAGGTTACTAGCACAAGTCATTGAAGAAAGAACAATAAGACATCATGTGAGTATGTTAGACATAACTAGCTAGCATGCTAATCCAGGTATGTTTTTCCTATATCAAGATAGAATCCTACCTTGTGTTAGGATCTTATACTGTTGTGTTGTTTGATAATGATTATTCATAGGTTTGAATAAGTCATGGATGTATGCGTATTATGTTTCTTACCATAATTGATGATATGACTAACCAGAAGAATCATGAAGGTATAGGTTTGAATAATCACAGGTTTTATGCATATTATATCTCTTATCTTGATTGATGATTCAACTAACCTGAAGAGTCATAGGTTTGAGTAATTACAGGTTTAGACATGTTATGTTTCTTATGATTTGACTAACCATAAGAATCCTACATAAACCTTGAATGCTAATGCTTATTATTTTCTGTTTGAAATGATCATGACTATACATGCTTGAGATTATTGTGTTTTAATAGTATACTAATGAATGTATGATTTTTTATGAGATCACAAGGATAACACAATCATGATACTAATAAGTATGCATAGGGACCAAGGATGAATATGAGTTCAAGAAATGGTAATCCAGGAAGCAAAGATCAAGATGGAGCACACTCCAGTTGTTCCTGCAAGAAAGCAAAGGAACACACTTCAGTAGTTTCTGCAAGGATGCAGATATTCAGAGGGAGTTGACCATCTTTACACAACAGAAAGGTGTAGAAGAAGCTACTTCAGATTAGGACTCCAGCAGCTCCTGTAAGGAAGCAAAGACTCAGAGGGAGTCCACCTAGTAAACAAACAAAGATAAGTATTTGAATTGTCATTTCTTAAATAATACTATTCAATAATGTATATACTGATGTTCCTAGAATTAGGTTGTGTATTATGCATATTAGAATAATTGCATTGATGAACAGTATACTAATAATATGCATAGGTAAGTGGCCTATGGCACTGTACAACATTCCATTGCTACTTATCTAGAATGAAACCTCTTTGCTGACATGTTGGGAGTTGTGCACACTCTTAACAATGTTCTGGTAGAGATTGGAAGGCATCTAGAAAGTTATGGGATATGGATAAATGTTGTATTGAAGCATTGGTTACAGATAATTGCATGACTGTATGACATATTTCTTTATGTGTAAGAATTTGTTCTGAAAACTATGAGATGTTTTCTAATCATGCAATTTAACTTGTTGTGTAGGAAAGATCGTATGCCATCTCCTACAAAAGAAGAACTACAACATTTGTTCAGCAAAGATATTGAAGTTCCCAGGATCTGGGATGAAGAAATGGAATGCCATGATCCGTCGATCATGAAGAATGATGTTTGGGATGTAGTCCCAAGACGTGAAGGGAAGTTTGTTATGAATTCCAAATGGATCTATCAGATCAAGCATGTTGCAGATGGAAGCATTGAGAAATATAAAAGTGATGAAATAGAAGATGCACCAGATGGATTTCAAGACAACATGGTGTAGTCATATATATGTGCAGAACTTGGTATGGTAGGATAGACAACTTTCTATCCAATTTGGGCTTTACCAAGAGTAAAGCGGATTCCAACCTTTACTACAAGGTTGAGGAAGGCAATCCAGTGATACTTCTTTTGTATGCGGATAACCTGTTTGTTAAAGGTGAAGATAGATTGATTGCCAACATGCAGCAGAAGCTTACTGCCGAGTTCGAGATGAAGAACTTGGGGATGATGCACTATTTGTTTTTAGCATGGAGGTGTGGCAGAGTGCAGATGGAATCTTCCTTGGACAAGGGAAGTATGCAGTAGATATCCTGAAGAGATTCGGGATGATGGATTGCAAGGCCATGGCCACACCTATGGCATCGAATCTGAAGCTTCTATGTGATGCTTCATCTGAGCAGGTTGATGTCTCCATGTATCGTCAGATGATTGGGTCCTTGATGTACCTGACGAACACGAGACCAGATATTTACTTTGATGTGAACACATTGAGCCAGTTCCTGACGGATCCGAGGAGTGTTCACCTAGTTGCTGTAAAGCATGTTCTGAGGTACCTGAAGGGTACAGTGGATTATGGGCTCAAGTATGAAGCGAATCAAAAGTTTAACCTGTAGGGTTATGTTGATTCAGATTGGGCTGGCAGTGCTGCAGATAGGAAGAGCACATCTGGGTGCTGCTTCAGTATGGGATCAGGTGTGATCTCTTGGTTTAGCAGGAAGCAGTCCTGCGTAGCACTGAGTACAGCTGAGGCTGAGTATGTTGCAGCCTGTTCAGCTAGTTGTGAGGCAGTATGGCTACGGAAGCTACTGTCTGAGTTATTTGATCTCCCGTTGGATGCTAATGGTATCTTCTGTGATAACCAGAGTTGTGTGAAGTTGTCCGAGAACCCAGTGTTTCATGACAGGTCGAAACACATAGAGATCAAATATCACTATATCAGGGATATGGTGCAGAGAGGAGCTGTGAAGCTCCGGTATGTTGCGATGGACGAGCAGATTGCAGATGTGCTGACGAAGCCATTAGCCAGGGTGAAGTTCGAGTACTTCAGAGAGAGGCTTGGCGTGCTTCAGATCGAGGACACTTTGAGGAAGAAGTGATGGACACATTTGCTGAAGCCATTCCAAGCATGTTGGAAGGAGGATCCATCACATGGCTGTGGATGTAAGTACTGGATGATGAGCATCAGGTTGATGTTCTGGTTTCTGCTTGGATATGATCAGTTGGATCATTTTATGTATGTATGTACGCATCATGTTGGATGCTGGATATGATCAGTTGGATCATTTTTATGTATGTATGTACGCATCATGTTGGATGCTGGATATGATCAGTTGGATCATGTGTATGTATTTTGTATATGCATCATGTTGGATGCTTGGACCATGTATCTGTATATGTATCAGGTGGATACATTGTATGATCAGGTGGATCATGTATGGTGATATGTATCATGTATTTGTATTTGTATCAGGTGGATACATTGTATGATTAGGAGGATCATGTATGATGATATGTATCAGATAGATACTTGGTATGCATCAGGTAGATGCATTGATGATCAGGTGGATCATGCAGCAGGATGTTGCAGTGATGATTAGGATGATCATGGATGATGAGCTTCAGGATGTTGCTCCAGATGACATGCAGCAGGATGTTGCAGTGATGATCAGGATGATCATGGATGATGAGCTTCAGGATGTTGCTCCAGATGACATGCAGCAGGATGTTGCAGTGATGATCAGGATGATCATGGATGATGAGCTTCAGGATGTTGTTCCAGATGACATGCAGCAGGACGTTGCAGTGATGATGATCAGGATGATCATGTGTACATCAGGTTGATGTATGGTGAGTATCAGGATGATACTTTGTGGCCGTGGATCAGGTTGTGCAGAGGAGCATGTCTGGGAGATCCTATAGGTCGGAGTTGTGTACCCGTAACAGCCTGGGATGCTCTTTCGAGACATTGCTCTGGGAGGACATGTAATTTGTGCCCTGGGAGATCCTACAGGTCGGAGTTGTGTACCCGTAACATCCTGGGATGCTCTTGCGAGGTTTTGTCCTATGGCATGTAATTTGGGCCCTGGGAGATTTCAGGTCGGAGTTGTGTACCCGTAACATCCTGAGATGCTCTTTCGAGGTTTTGCCATGACCACATGTAATTTGTGCCCTGGGAGATTTCAGGTCGGAGTTGTGTACCCGTAACATCCTGAGATGCTCCTGCTAGGTTTTGTGGTGACCACATGTAATTTGTGCCCTGGGAGATCCTTCAGGTTGGAGTTGTGTACCCGTAACATCCTGGGATGCTCTTTCGAGGTTTTGTGGTGGGGTCACATGTAATAGCGCCCTGGGAGATCCTACAGGTCGGAGTTGTGTACCCGTAACATCCTAGGATGCTCTTTCGAGGTTTTGTGACGCACGTAATAAGTCCTGAGGATTCTACAGTATGGCCAGTGATGATGAAGACCTGCAGGTGGTGGGCCTACATCCAGTATGAAAAAGGACTGGCTCTGTAGAACTTCCTATGACGAGTATATTCAGAGATTGATTGAGATAGTAGCAGCAGTGACGATGATGATGACTCGATGACGATTATCCAGTGACGATGATCCAGAGAAGATGACTTGTGCTAGAAGACTGTGCTGAGAAATACTTTCCTAGTTAAGAGGGAGTGTTGATGTATATGTAACTTCGGAATGTATTTCACATATATGTATATTGTATTCCTATAGAGATGGTATTATTCCTCTATAAGGAAGTGTCGTCATTTATATTGTAAGTGTCGTAACTTATACTTGATGGGTTATTAGACCACCTTGTTTGGGGTCGGCCCTGTACAAGTCATGTGGGTCAAAGGGTTATTAGACCACCCTATTGGGGGTCGGCCATGTGGGTCAAAGGGTTATTAGACCACCCTATTGGGGGTCGGCCCAGTCAGCATTATGTTATGTGGTTAAGTTCGAGCCTACATGAGTTAGGTAAAAAGGCAAGTCAAGTCAAGTATAAATAGAGTGCGGGAGGCACTCTATTTACTCACTCACTTCTCACTCATGCACTCAAGGAGGAGTGGCACACTTATGGAGGAGGAGTATCTGCTGCATGGTTATGTCTATCTCTTATGGTTGGTTGTATCATTGCTCTATCTATCTCTGAGGAAGTTATTGGGGTTTTTCACCTTTATGGTTTTCCCCAAGTAAATCTTTGTGTCTCTTGTGTGCTTGCATTATTGTCTCCATGATTGATATGCTGTACATGTTCTTCTCTCAGTTAAGATCCTAGATCAGATTGAAGTAAATTCTGAAAATTTAACATGGCTAAGCGAAACAACTATGACTTCAATGGCTAGATTCAGATGTATCAAGAGATGGAGAGGATGGTAATATTGTGGTGTAAGTTTGTGATAAATGATTTTCATTGGGTGGGAGACTCCCTTTGGTGAAATTTGTTTTGAACCACCCTTATTTATGGGCAATTGACGCGCTAGATTTCGTTCCTAAAGGCATTTTAAAAAAGATGAGAAAGGAACGCTCCAGATTTCTTTGGTAGGGTAAAAGAGAAATTAAAGGAAGGAATGCCCCTTGTGAAATAGCAAAGCCAAAATATGTTGGAGAATGGGGATTGAAGAACATTTTTTCTTCAAAAAATCCCTTGTTGCTAAGAAACTTAGGAGACTAATATTGAGTGAAAGATTGTGGCAACAAGTTTTGGTGAGGAAATATATTGATCAATTGTCCTTTGAGGAATTTAGATCACCCAATACAAAAATTGCAAATGGATCTATCTGTTGGAAAGATCTAATAGAATCTTTCACCCTAGTCAAATTGGAAAACATGAGATGGCACTAAAATATCATTGGATCTTGACCCTTGGGTAGGGGGAAGGGGAGTATACAAACTCTCTAAATATTTGGTTGAAAAAATATGACAACAAGGATTTCCCTCTTTATCCGATGTTTATGTTTCTAATTCATTATGGAAACCATCTTGGAAATATGAGGAATGGGTCAAGTTCAAGCAAGGAAATATATCAAGATATATTCATCTTCAAGAAAATCCATATCAATGATTTGGTCTAAGAAATCTAAAGAAGGAAGATACAATGTCCACAAGGGATATGCATTTGAGATCATGGACTTGGAGGAGGGGGGGAAATGCTAGTAGTGGATTTTTATCTAGAAGTTGAAAGTTTTTGTAAAAGTTAAAATATTTTTATGGCTCACCATTGCCAATAAAGTATTGACTTGGGAAAACTTATAGGGGAGAGCTTGATATGGGCCATGGTTATGTTTTATATGCAAATAAATTAGTGAAAGTGTGAAGCACCTTTTGTCTTGTGCCACTGCAGTTTGATGGTATGGGATGCTATCAAATCTCTATCATATGGGACAGGGAGCTGATATAGGAACAATTTGGAGGAGGGTTGATAAATTTGTATTGATGACAAGGAGGTCACCCAACGTAGCTCATTATTTTTGGTAGTATTGTAGGATATATGGTTGGAAATAAATAATACATTCTTCAATAACTACTCAATTACTCCTATGTATTTCAGATATATGATCAAATTCATATATGAATATTTTCAACACTCTTCAAAGGTGAAGATGTAGAAGCAATAGATTGAGTGGATATTTTTTTATGGGGATTACGTGACAAACCTAGGTAAGTGTTGGGTTAGTGGTGCATTGTTTCTCGTAGGGAACCATTGGATATTCTTCATTTATGAATGGTAAGATATCACAAACCACTAGGATGGACTAGAATCTCTCACCATCCTTCTTTCTTTATCATTGGAAAAGAAAATAATATATATTTAATTCTATGGGGACTCCAAGCTAGTGATATAATGGTTGATGGATAGGATGGTATCAACTGATCATGTAAAGGAGTTAACAAATGATTTCACTCATTGTTTGTGCAAATATGTTTTTAGGAAATCAATGTGAAGGAAGATGGCATGTTGAAACAAGCAGCGGATTCACAAGTAATATTTTCCTTGGGGAAACCATAAAGGATAAAACCCCACAAAATTCCTCATATATAGAATGGGGGATACTTAGATAGAAACCAATGAAATCTATCAACATTGGAGGCATTGAATGGGGGATTTTTGATGATTGGAAGGATAAAAAATCAGTGGAGTAACTCATCAACATGTACGAATTCCTAAGTAATAGGTCCTATAAAGGAAAGACTTGCAAACCTACTAAACATTGTTTAACTAAGACAATACTAACCGAGAATCCATATAGATGGTGATGTGTCAGATGCCAAGAATGATAGTGCCAGTGAGAAGCTGGATGACGACACTATACTCAGCAATATTGTTGGTTGTGGAACCAAGACAAAAATCACAAAAATTCACAAGTTGGTTAATGGGTGAAAAAATCACCCATACAGTGGAAACAATGTTCCAAGAGTGACAACTGGTGCCATCAACACATATTTCATTAAATTTGGAAGTATTCTATTACAAGGACTTCATTACTCAAGTGAAAAAACGCTCGATGGAATGACTTACACAAAACTAAACCCTCATGCTAACATATCCTTACAAAATCCCACATAGGGGTGCGGAAATTTCATGGAGAGAAGATAAGAAAAAGCGTTGCCTCGCTTGGTATAATCATTCAGTACTTCTTTCTTATCTTCAAGGCACATTCAATATGTACATGGTACACCGTTGTCCACCAAGTCGGTTTTGGTGGTCAACAGGAATTATTCTAGTCATAAATTCATACAACAAACACATTTTAAGAATTATTCTATCATAATGGTAATTTTCAGGGCAAAGATTAACATATCTCAATTTATCCTCTGTAACTAGCTACGGACAATGAGTGCTCCTCCCATCCTTAGGCACCTGACTCTACCTCTCTCAGCCAACTACCACCCCCATGATGAGATGATGAATATGCTATAACGAAAGTTTTTGGCCATGTCATCCTGATCACAGGCCAGGGAAACTCTACTCTCCAACCTTCCCCAGAACATTGCTCTCTTAGCCCTTTTCTTCCCTTTTCATATCTTTTCCTTCAACGCTCTATTTTCCTCCGTTTTAATGGGTTCCCTCCCATGGAAACCTTGTTGAAATATTGTAACTTCAAAGAATATTCTATTGTATTTTATTATTGTAATTTATTCAGAGATGTTTTATTCCTCCGCCAGGATGTTATTATTGTATTTGGTTATGTAAAGTCATTGAGGTAAATCCTCCCTTGTAAGTCGGTGTTAACAATCAAATTAACACTCCTAGTCATGTGATAGAAGAGGCTTATGTTTACCATGCACCTACAGCAGGAAGCCATGAGACAAGTTCATTCAGAGATGAATCCTCTCTAAGAAATGCATTAATTGTGCTTAAAATCATTCTAAGTGGTGCAAAAAGCCTAAAAACTATTGAAAAGTGGGTTTTCAGTTGAAAATAATCTAAAATAGAGAAAATGAGCAATCCCACATGGAGAAGAAATGTCCGAAGGCCCATTTCCCATGCTACATAAGAAAGGCATGGGAGGCATGGTAAAGGGAGATAAAAAAAGCAAAGGCATGCTGAAGAGATTTTGAAGGAAGGAGAAGAGCTCAAATTCTTCAAAAGCAAGGGTGAAGGAAGGGAAGCTCATGGCAATGGAGGAGGGATTCACACCAATATCATTGGTAAGGATGTACTTCTTCCTTGTTTTAATATGAAGTAATTCAAGTTTCTACCATTTTAGTGTTGAATGTTTGCTTATCTTGCATGATTCTAATTCTGAAACTTTCTTAGATCTCAATGAATGTTTAATGAATGAACTTAGATCTTAAGAAATTTGTGATAATTACTTCAATTCTGACATAGAATCTCACCAGTTCTTAGTAAAATAGTTGAACTAGTGTAGATACAACCCTGCACTAAATGCTGTTATCAGAATGGTGACCATACTCGTTGTTGAAATTTCTTGAATTTTCTTGAATTTTTGGGTGTTCTTCCTTCAAATCTACTCATTTATGCTTTAAAGATATTCAAAATACCCTAAGATCCAGCTTAAAAAGCTCAAGATCAACCTAAATACACCTTTAATTCATCAATTTATCTCAATTTACAGTCAGATCTGAGTTTCTTGATTTATCTCAATTTACAGTCAGATCTGAGTTTCTTGATTTTTTAATTTTGTGTCTGGAATTTTGGAGTTTAAGCTCTGTTTTGATCTTAAAGCTATGTTAAAGTTTTGTAAAGCTTCAACCTCAGCGTGTTCCCTTTAACCCTGCCACGATTTGGCATTGGAAGGCATTGAAGAAGTAAAAAAAAAAACTCTGTCCAACAATTGAGCTTTGCGTGTTCTTTAGCTTTTGAAGATCCCTGCATTTAGTTCAAACTTTGAAGAATTCTTTAACTTTCTGCCTGAATTTTAAATCTCCGAGTGTAGATCTCCATGGTCTGAGGTTTTTCATTTTAAAAAAACTATGATACTATCTTCATACCACTGGATCGAGTTTTCTTTAGCTCCGAGAGCCATGAGACCAGCGTTGAAGATTTATTGGATCTTTGCGTGTAGATGCTGGTGATAATCTTTGAACTCTGCATTGAAGTTTGTAGAGCTCCGTCTTTTCTTTACACCCTGCGTCGATGTGGATTTTCGAAACCCTCTACGTTGAAGAGCTTTAAGCTCTGTGTGTCTTCAAACTCTCTTGAAAGCCCATGCATTCGGTTTTAAATTTGAAAAAGATCCCTTTAAAGTTCAGGCATTGCATCCATGTCACTCGGCGTTGAAGATTTTTAAAGATCCTGCCAAGATTCAAACCTCTGCCTGAAAACTACACGACCTCCCAGCTAACTTTGTCTGCGTATTGATCTACTTTGCCACGAGTTGGAGTGTACAACGTTGAAGCATAAGTCTCAACGTGAAACCCTGCGCATAGGGTGCGTGATCTTTAAACTTTGACGCTCTCTACATGTTCCTTCAGCTTTGATAGATTTGCATTGAGAGGTAAAGAAAATACCCACGAAATTGTTGCCAAAGGACTCATTCTACCATCCATTTGTCTTCTCTCACGCAGTTCTTCCTTGTTGGGCATTTTCCATTAACATTTATGTGTATTACATTGTTTTCCCATCTCAACAACCCGTTATTGTTGTTGCAAAATCAAAGAGGAAAGAAGGAAATTGAACTGCGGGTTTGTGAGCTCCGATTTTGGTGTCTATTTGTTGAATACTTGTTGTATTTTAAAAATTTAGAAAAATCGTGTTTTGCAGCTGCACAACAGCTATATGCAGTTTTCCCATAATTCGAACTATGCTTCTCTGTTGTATTAAACTTTCACATAAACTATTTTTGTAAGCCCAGCTCTTGTAATTTTGCATTCAAATCGATTTGATTTCTCCCAGCTGCTATAAATTAGCATGAAATCGTTTTTTAGGTTGCTTAACAGTTGTATAACAACCCATAAAATGTTTTGATGTGCCCTGCAATCATATGACTGTGTAAATGTCGAATTTGATCTCCCAACTATCATGGATTTATGATCTATATCTTGCGATTTCTAAGATAACTATGTATAAATCTCAGAATTTTTTTCTACTATGAATGATCTTAAAAGATCTACGTTGAAGGGACAATTCCATATTGGTCAGGAATAGCGTTGAAGGGACAATTCCATAGCGTAAACCATAGCGTTGAAGGGACAATCACTCTGCTAGGATTTGGGGTGTGGAGCGTTGAAGGTTTTAACTTTCTACGTGTCCCTTCATACTCTGCCACGATGTGAAATTGCTAAGCGTTGAATGCTGGAGCGTTGGACGTTGAATGCTGAAGTGCAGCGTTGAATGCTGGAGTGTAACATTGAATGCTAATGCCAAAATGTGTTAAAACGTGTTAAAGACTGAGATGAATGGGAGACTTAGTTTTTGCATTTTGAAACATGCTTAAAGATTTCTTTTAAATATCAGTTTTTGACGCATTTTGAAAAATTTGAAAAGGTTTTTGGCATAGTGGGGTTTGAAATCTCTTTCATTTGGTTTAAAAACTTAGTTTGTTATGCCTTTGAAAAAGATGAAAAGTTTTCATTAAGTTGAGAATGAGTTTTGAATGCCTTCCAAAAAGTTTGAGAAGTTTCACTTAAATGGGGGTATGTGTAGAGTTATATGGCTTTGAAAAAACTTTAAAAAGTTGTGGTTATATTTGGGTTCAAACCTTTATCTTTGGATTAAAAGAATTTCAAATGTTTTGAAAATTTTTTGCTTAAAATTGGGATTAACATTTTTTTTGGAAACTTTAAACCAAACACATTTGAAGGAACCCTTCACACTTTTTGCATTGAAAAACAAACCTGGAACGTCACATTGTGAGACAAATTGAAGACAATCTCTTCCTAAAGAACATACATAAACTTTCATTTAGTTACATTTTGTTTCGGTGTTGGAATTGTCTTCATAATTTGCATGCATAATTAGAGAGAATTGTACCTTTAGAGTTCAGTTTTCTTGAGATATATTGTGTATGAGGCACCGTATCCTCTTCACTCGCACCCTATGGTGAGCTTGTGAACGAGAAAGTGTATCTCACTTGTAATAGTTTAGGAGTTGATTTTTTTTTCAAAGCATCTTATATTGAGCCACCGTATCCTCTTCACTCGCACCTTATGGCGATCTTGTGAACGAGAAAGTGGATCTAACGTGTAACATAGTAGATTTAATTTTTGCATACAGTTTTTCGAGCCACCGTATCCTCTTCACTTGGGCCCTCGGGCGATCTTGTGAATGAGAAAGTGGATCTCAAGTGTAACAGACTAGAATTTAATTCATAAGCATTCCAAAGGGCTATGCATATCCTCTTCACTTGGGATTTCGGGCGATCTTGTGAATGAGAAACATAGATCCCCCATGTAATAGAATTAGATTCACTTTTACTTGGGATATCTGTTTGGGTTACATTGGTCATTAAACATCAATTATTATCCATATTTCTAAAAAACTGTGCATGAACATAAGAAATCTACTAGAAAATTTACATGTCTAAAAGAAGCTCATGAACCTCTAACTCTTCCTTTAGTTAGGATATCCATCGAACTGAAAGATAGCATAGTGAGCATCTTGCATTGTGTGGTTCATTTTGTTTTCGAGTCAAAACACCACCAGTTTCACTTCCACTCTTGAAACTAAGCAAACTACCCTTAAAATTGGCACTTAATCTAAAATTGACAAAATTTTTATTTTCATATCACCAACAAGATTAGGTTAGTGCCCTGGATTAGGTTTGGAGAGTTAATACTCCTGGGCTACAAAACTTTGAAACTAGCATTGATTAAAGAGAGAAATCCATTAGTAGCATGAAACGCCTGTCGGAAAAGCGCTTATTAAACATGCGTTAAGCAAGAGGTCAATATGGATAAGTAAAGGGTGGTTCCCCTCTTTTGCTTGTTTAGTGGGACATGACCTCATCAAGGAATTCTATGTGAAGTGACAAGTCCTTGGGGTGACATCACTTTTATAGAGTTCCTGGTTATGAGAGTTGTTCCTGACTTGCGACTGTTCTGCTCCACCGTGAATTGTGAAGTGGTAAATATAGTGGCTATTCCTAGAATATCACATATGCTGTCGTAAGTGGGACACACTTGCAATACCTGAGACAGACTTTGGAACTTTTACTCCTTGGGAGGGTGATTGGTTAGGAACCAACAATTGAACCCCTGGCGATTAAAGTTTATTGTAACTGTTTCTCACACCTTCGCTCCTAGAAATTGTATGAGGACATGAAATCCCTCAAAAACTACTAGTTTCAGAAGGCTCTACAATCCATCTTTTCACTGAGCTTCGATTCTTTGGAAGAGTAAGTTTGCTTGCTTGAAATCTCTAAGGAATTTTTACTGTGTGGATACTTATTGTTTTTTGAGTCTAGATTGCCTTAGGATTGTTTGATTCAAATTATCATTTAAAACACATCCTTTTATCAACTTCTTAGAAGTGGCTACTCTCTCGATTCGCCAGTCACAGTGGCAGCGAGGCGAGTGACCATAAATTGAAAGGCCTGCTACATTACAGAGACAGACACAAAAACCACATCCTAATGACTTGGAAACAGAGCTGATTTCAAACTCAATTAATATTACTCGAGAAGAACAACATCAAACAAACCCTAAACATTCATTATCACATCACGAACTGAATACAGGCATAGTTGATGATCTTACTCTAGTTGAAATTGAAACATTGAAAAATCATACACATGCTCATGTAATTCCTCCTTTGATGAGTCTTTCAGAACCAGTTGTACTTACTATCTGTGAGTCATTGGGTGATATCAAACCTCTTTTTGAAAGTTTGAATAATATGCACAATTCAACAAGTGACCGCATGGCTTCATCAGGAGCACAAGGGACTACATCGTCGCAACATCAAAGAGTTGCTGGAGGTAGCAATACTTCCAATTTGGCCTTTACATCAATTCCAACTGTTAGTATACATGTTAGTAGCACAAGTTCAACCAGCACTTCAATGCCAGTTGGTACAGTTTCAGGTTTTAATCCTGAAAGTACATCCACTTCGTTTGCAGGAATCCCTACTAAAGGGTATGCCTTACCAAACATTGGTTTTCCATATGGTTCGACTAATCAAGGTCAACACACACAAGGAGTAAACCATAATTCTCTTGGTATACCTAACACTTGTCCAAATTCTACTTCTAGGGGAAACCCTTCACCATGGAATGGTAATATTCCTGGTGGAAGCAATGAACCATGGAACATTTATGCCAATTGGGGTTATGCTCCTCATATTAGTGGAAATGCCCCGGGGGGTTATCCTCAGACTTATCCTAGCAAAATGCCTAGCGACAATCCACCTTTCAACCCCATTCCACAATGGAGTGGGCAGGTTCCAGGAAGTAACCAATCTTCTTCGGTACCACCTTCGCAAGGAGGCAATCAACCTTGGAACGCTTATCCAAACCAAGGAAACATTCAATGGAGTGGTCCAATCCCAACTAGTAACCACTCTAATTGGGGCCCACCCCCGCAAGAGGGAAATCCACCCATGAATCCCAACCAGCAATGGAGTGGTAATGTTACACTAAGTAACCAATCTAAATGGAACATACCCCCACAAGGGGGAAATCCACCCTTTAATCCTATCCCGCAATGGAGTGGTAATGTTCCACCAAGTAACCAATCTCAATGGAACATACCTCCGCATGGGGGCAATCCATACATGCAACCTAGTTCACAATGGACTGGGAAACATTTAGGAAGTAACCAATCTTTTCAGATGCTCCACAAGGAGGAAGTCAACCTTGGAATGATTTTCAATACCAAGTTCAACCGCCATGGTATGGTTGGGATCTAGTAAATAACCAATCTTCTTGGACCCCACTTCCGCAAGGAGGCAATCCACCCAATGGTCATGTTTCGGGAAGTAGCCAAACTTCTTGGGTCAACCTCCGCAAAGGGGAAACCCACCTTGGAATTCTTATCACACCCAAGGACCACATCAGTGGAGTGGTCAGGTCCTAGAAAGTAACCAATCCTTTTTGGGCCTAACCCAGCAAGGGGGAAATCCAACCATTAACCCCATTCTGCCATGGAGTGGTAATGTTCTAGAAAATGACCAATCTCTTTGGAACCAAGCTACAAGATCTGCGTTTGATCCAGCTATGCTGCCACATGAACGTCATGCCAATGGTATGATGGATTCCGTCAACCATCTTGAACAGATTAATCCACATCCAGGATAAGTTTCTATTCAGAATTTGCAACCCACAACTGGCCAGGCAATGCAGGCTAATCCTTACAACAATTCTAACATCCTCATAGTTTCATCCATAGACCTTAGAGGAAAGAAGAAGAAGTACAAGAGTAAGCAAAATGCTAAATCTGGGAACAGAGATGCACCAACTATGCTTCAATGTGGTGGGAAACAAAAACCCACTATTTTCACATCGGTACCCCTACCAGGGGGCAACCAACCAATCACCCCACAAGGGGGAAATGATCCTAATGCCAATGTATTCACGTGTGATCCTGAGAGAAACATCCAAACAAGACTCGATTCTTATGATGTCTCTCCTAGTACATTGGATCAATCCGAATCACAGCCAAGTGGTTATCTCTACATTGAGAAACCAACCATAGACTTAGTACCATACCCCCCCAAAGGTGTTCTATGTAGAATAATGCATAATCCTAACACACGAGTTGCTCAGAACAGTAATGTTCTTGAGGACCTAACTCAAGTACAATGCGCCATCTTGGCCTTGGAGGTATTGCAATGTCGTTCTGCAAAAAGAAAGGACCTATTGTCTACCATTGGTGTTGTTGATCCATCCGATGAGACTTTGATCACATCAGACATAGACCATTCAATATGTAGGATCCTTTTTGAAGTTGCTTTTCAGATTAAAGTAACGACTCATGATAAGAACATCTGTCTAACCATAGTAGATGAAGGGACCTAAGCTTGTATAATGTCATTTACATGTTGCCAAGCATTTGGATCACCCCTATCTGTCTTAGAAGTTCCATACCAAGCTACTCAAATAACATTGACAGATTCATATCAAAATCTTCCCTTGATGGAGGAATATGATTTGGTTACTTGGCCCATTTGGGCTGTGATATCTCCCAGCTCACATAACTTCTTGGATTACATTTTATCATGAAATGAAGATATCCCTGAAGTTGTAAAATTTTGGTTGTACCCACCTAAGGACATCTTTGGTGGGGCCACTGGGAGCATAATTGACATAAATCTACCCAAGTATAGGAGCATGATCTGCATGTTCCTCGATCTTATCTGGTATATTTGGAAACTTGCATATAGGTTTAGGCCATCCCTCTGTGAAGATGCATTTGAACCTTTTGCAACCCAAACTTGCCATAGGGTCGAACCTGTTGGAAATTAGTGGGTCAGCCCTTCATATATTTATTTTCCACCATTCCGACAGCAGAGCCTATCGAACATGGGACACCCTAGTCAGCACCCCATTGCCATTTTGGTGCCCATGCTGAGTTATTGTCATAGGCCCGAGAGCCCTATTAGCCTCATCATGACTTGGAGTTTGAAACCACATATTTCTCTTTCATTCATTTTTGACCATATCCTGATGGGCTCCCAATTTTTTGTCATTTTACATAAGCTTGTGTTAAAATATCTACTTCAATATCCGTGCAAACTGCTTCATTGCTTATTGCTTATGTTGCTTATTTGCCTTTGCAGTCACTTTCTGTTACAAGATTCCTATAAACCATTTCTTACGTATATTTGACCCATACCCATGGAGGAAACATTTGTAAGAGTGTACATATCTAGCTCAGCCCTTGTTTGCAATACAGATCTTTTCCTTGGCCTGACCCATGCCCTTGACATTGAGGTGCATGCCCATGAGATACTCGTTTCCTCTAATGTATCATAGCATGCTTTATTCTTTTTTCAAGCTAATACATGAAAAAGGTTAAAAAAAAATTGGAAAACACAAAAATCCAAAAAGGGAGAGACTTGAATCACTTCATATTATAAACTTCGAAGAAAATGGCAACAACTAGTCATTTTCACACTTGAACACGCCACATAATATTGTATCCGCTGTCTGTACACCATCTACATTTGCCTTAGGAAACTGTACCAGTGTTTTGAACAGATCTCCACCGATGGGTTATCCTTCCCGTCACCAATGGAGCTTTCATTAATGCATCTGGCATTAGCGGATTTCATTAAGGTTGGTTACTCAAAGTCCTATGTTTCCAAGTGTCCATTCTGCGCTGTATTATGTGTTCAAGGGAAGTCCAAACCGAGTCGGCCATTCCTCAAATATTCCTGAGCAATCATGTCGACCTTCCTTGTGTAAGTATACAGTGTTGGATCTTGCAATTCTACCAAATTATATCATACTATTGATCTTTGTTTCATATCGGTTTATATGGGATGCATTAATGCCCTCCTTCCGATAGATCTATTCCTATCGACATCAAATCATTATCTAGGAAATGGATCTAGAAACCCAAGAGTACCTTGGATCTTGCAGTCATTAGTGGCAGGTTTCCTCGCAAATGACAGTGGGTATACATCAATGACCCCTGATTGTTTGATTCTACAAGTGTTCAACTTCAGAACATCTATTCACACTTGTTAGTTTGTACTCAGTACCTTAGATTCCATCATCATTATCGGTGGGTCTCTTCGTATCTGTTAACGGTATACATCAATGACCTATAATCAGATGGTGTTTTATTATGCTCAACATCAGATCACTTATTCGCATGATATACACTTGTACTATCGTCGATTTGTATTGAAGACCTTGTGAAAAACAGTTGTATCACTCATCGATGCACTGCCTGAGCTGCGCAAGATTAGACTGCCATGTTAGAAGTTTGATGAAGACCTTGTTCTCGCACTCATCAAAGTGCATGTTTACACTTCTGAAAAATTTACTTCTGACATGGATCCACTGTGTATTGTTCGTGGCCATGCTTGTTTACTGTTGAGCATGGGTATGCCCACCTCAGGAAGATATTATATATTTGAGAAATTGCTATGTTTTGCAGGTGTGATCCTCAATCTTGTGCCCATGAGTTTTTCCTTCCCTCGTCCTTGCTTTGAACGATAAAGAGTATCAGTATACCGAGTACAAATTTCAGTAATGTATTTCAGCCCTTAGCTCTGCTTCGGACCTCAAACATTAGGGGGATATGTTAACAATCAAATTAACACTCCTAGTCATGTGACAGAAGAGGCATATGTTTACCATGCACCTACAACAGGAAGACATGAAACAAGTTCATTCAGAGACGAATCCTCCCTAAGAAATGCATTAAAATGCATTAATTGTGCTTAAAATCATTCTAAGTGGTGCAAAAAGCCTAAAAACTATTGAAAAGTGGGTTTTCAGTTGAAAATAATCTAAAATAGAGAAAATGAGCAATCCCACATGGATAAGAAAGGTTTGAAGGCTCATTTCCCAATGCTACATAAGAAAGGCATGGGAGGCATGGTAAAGGGAGATAAAAAAAGAAAAGGCATGCCGAGGAGATTCTGAAGGAAGCAGAAGAGCTCAAATTCTTCAAAAGCAAGGGTTAAGGAAGGGAAGCTCATGGCAATGGAGGAGGGATTCACACCAAGATCATTGGTAAGGATGTACTTCTTCCTTGTTTTAATATGAAGTAATTCAAGTTTCTACCATTTTAGTGTTGAACGTTTGCTTCTCTTGCATGATTCTAATTCTGAAATGTTCTTAGATCTCAATGAATGTTTAATGAATGAACTTAGATCTTAAGAAATTTGTGATAATTAATTCATTTCTGACATAGAATCTCACCAATTCTTAGTAAAATAGTTGAACTAGTGTAGACACAACCCTACACTAAATGCTGTTATCAGAATGGTGACCATACTGGTTGTTGAAATTTCTTGAAATTTCTTCAATTTTTGGGTATTCTTCCTTCAAATCTACTCATTTATGCTTTAAATATATTCAAAAGATCCTAAGATATAGCTTAAAAATCTCAAGATCAACCTAAATACACCTTTAATTCATCAAGTTATCTGAATTTACAGTCAGATCTGAGTTTCTTGATTTTTATTTTATTTTTGTGTCTGGAATTTTGGAGTTTAAGCTCTGTTTTGATCTTAAAGCTATGTTAAAGTTTTGTAAAGCTTCAACCTTAGCGTGTTCCCTTTAACCCTGCCATGATTTGGCATTGGAAGGCATTGAAGAATTAAAAAAAAACTCTGTCCAGCAATTGAGCTTTGCGTGTTCTTTAACTTTTGAAGATCCCTGCATTTAGTTCAAGCTTTGAAGAATTCTTTAACTTCCTGCCTGAATTTGAAAGCTCTGAGTGTAGATATCCACGGTCTGAGGTTTTTCATGTTTAAAAAACTATGATACTGTCTTCATACCAGTGGATCGAGTTTCTTTAGCTCCACAAGCCATAAGACCAGCGTTGAAGATTTATTGGATCTCTGCGTGTAGATGTTGGTGATAATCTTTAAACTCTGTGTTGAAGTATGTAGAGCTTTGTCTTTTCTTTACACCAAGCGTCGATGTAGATTTTCGAAACCCTCTTTGTTGAAGAGCTTTAAGCTCTGCGTGTCTTCAAACTCTCTTGAAAGCACATGCATTCGGTTTTAACTTTGAAAAAGGTCCCTTTAAAGTTCTGGCACTGCCTCCATGTCATTCGGCATTGAAGATTTTTAAAGATCCTGCCAAGATTCAAACCTTTGCCTGAAAACTACACGACCTCCTAGCTAACTCTGTTTGCGTATTGATCTAAACTGCCACGAGTTGGAGTGTACAACATTGAAGCATAAGTCTCAGTGTGAAACCCTGTGCATAGGGTACGTGATCTTTAAACTTTGACACTCTCTGCGTGTTCATTCAGCTTTGATAGATTTGCTTTGATAGGTAAAGAAAATACCCACGAAATTGTTGCCAAAGGACTCATTCTACCATCCATTTGTCCTCTCTCACGCAGTTCTTCCTTGTTGGGCATTTTCCATTAAAATTTATGTGTATTACATTGTTTTCCCATCGAAACAACCTGTTATTGTTGTTGTAGAATCCATGAGGAAAGAAGGAAATTTAACTGCAGGTTTGTGAGCTCCGATTTTGGTGTCTATTTGTTGAATACTTGCTGTATTTTCAAAATTTAGAAAAATCGTGTTTTGCAGTTGCACAACAACTATATGCAGTTTTCCCATAATTCAAATTATGCTTCTCTGTTGTATGAAACTTTCCGATAAACTGTTTTTGTAAGCCTAGCTCTTGTAATTTTGCATGCAAATCGATTTGATTTCTCCCAGCTGCTATAAATTACCATGAAATCATTTTTTAGGTTGCCTAACAGTCCTATAACAACCCATAAAATGTTTTGATGTGCCCTGCAATCGTATGACTGTGTAAATGTCGAATTTGATCTCCGACCTATCATGGATTTATGATCTATATCATGCAATTTATAAGATAACTATGTATAAATCTCAGAATTTTGTTCTACTATAATGATCTTAAAAGCTCTGCGTTGAAGGGACAATTCCATATTGGTCAGGAATAGCGTTGAAGGGACAATTCCATAGCGTGAACCATAGCATTGAAGGGACAATCACTTTGCTAGGATTTGGGGTGTGGAGCGTTGAAGGTTTTAACTTTCTACGTGTCCCTTCATACTCTGCCATGATGTGAAATTGATAAGCGTTGAATGCTGGAGCGTTGGACGTTGAATGCTGAAGGTGCAGCGTTGAATGCTGAAGTGTAACATTGAATGCTAATGCCAAAATGTGTTAAAATGTGTTAAAGACTGAGATGAATGGGAGACTTAGGTTTTGCATTTTGAAACATGCTTAAAGATTTCTTTTAATTATCAGTTTTTGATGCATTTTGAAAAAATTGAAAAGGTTTTTGGCATAGTGGGGTTTGAAATCTCTTTCATTTGGTTTAAAAACTTAGTTTGTTATGCCTTTGAAAAAGATGAAAAGTTTTCATTAAGTTGAGAATGAGTTTTGAATGCCTTCGAAAAAGTTTGAGAAGTTTCACTTAAATGGGGGTATGTGTAGAGTTATATGGCTTTGAAAAAACTTTAAAAAGTTGTGGTTATATTTGGGTTCAAACCTTTATCTTGGGATTAAAAGGATTTCAAACGTTTTGCAAACTTTTTGCTTAAATTTGGGATTAATTTTTTTTGTTGGAAACTTTAAACCAAACACATTTGAAGGAACCCTTCACACTTTTTGCATTGAAAAACAAACCTGGAATGCCACATTGTGAGACAAATTGAAGGCAATCTCTTCCTAAAAAACAGACATAAACTTTCATTTAGTTACATTTTGCTTCGGTGTTGGAATTGTCTTCATAATTTGCATGCATAATTAGAGAGAATTGTACCTTTAGAGTTCAATTTTCTTGAGAGATATTGTGTATGAGGAACCGTATACTCTTCACTCGCACCCTATGGTGAGCTTGTGAACGAGAAAGTGTATCTCACTTGTAATAGTTTAGGAGTTGATTTTTTTTTCAAAGCATATTATATCGAGCCACCGTATCCTCTTCACTCGCACCTTATGGCGATCTTGTGAATGAGAAAGTGGATCTCATGTGTAACAGAGTAGATTTAATTTTTGCATACAGTTTTTCGAGCCACCGTATCCTCTTCACTTCGGCCCTCAGGGGATCTTGTGAATGAGAAAGTGGATCTCAGGTGTAACAGGCTAGAATTTAATTCATAAGCATTCCAAAGGGCTCTGCGTATCCTCTTCACTTGGTCTTTCGGGCAATCTTGTGAATGAGAAACAGAGATCCATCGTGTAATAGAATTAGATTCACTTTTACTTGAGATATTTGTTTGGGTTACATTGGTCATTAAACATAAATTATTATCCATATTTATGAAAAACTTTGCATGAACATAAGAAATCTACCAGAAACTTTGCATGTCTGAAAGAAGTTCATGAACCTCTAACTCTTCCTTCAATTAGGATATCCATTGAACTGAAAGATAGCATAGTGAGCATCTTGCATTGTGTGTTTCATTTTTTTTTCGAGTCAAAACACCACCAGTTTCACTTCCACTCCTGAAACTAAGAAAACTACCCTTAAAATTTGTGCTTAATCTGAAATTGACAAACTTTTGATTTTCATATCACCAACAAGATTAGGTTAGTGCCCTGGATTAGGTTTGGAGAGTTAACACTCCTGGGATGAAAAACTTTGAAACTAGCATTGATTAAAGAGAGAAATCCATTAGTAGCATGAAACGCTTGTCAGCAAAGAGCTTCTTAAACATGCGTTAAGCACGAGGTCAATATGGATAAGTAAATGGTTGTTCTCCCCTTTTGCTTGTTTAGTGGGACATAAGGTCATCAAGGAATTCTATGTGAAGTGACAAGTCCTCGGGGTGACATCACTTTTCTAGAGTGTCTGGTTATGAGAGTTGTTCCTGACTTGCGACTGTTCCGCTCGACCGTGAATTGTGAAGTGGTAACTTTAGTGGCTATTCCTAGGATATCACATAGGCTGTTGTGAGTGGGACACACTTGCAATACCTGAGACAGACTTTGGAACTTTTACTCCTTGGGAGGGTGATTGGTCAGGAACCAACACTTGCACCCCTGACGATTAAAGTTTATAGTAACTGTTTCTCACACCTTCGCTCCTAGCAATTGTATGAGGACATGAAATCCTCAGCAACTACTAGTTTCAGAAGGCCCTACAATCCAACTTTTCACTGAGCTTTGGTTCTTTGGAAGAGTAAGTTTGCTTGCTTGAAATTTCTAAGGAATTTTTACTGTGTGGATACTTTTTGTTTTTTGAGTCTAGATTGCCTTAGGATTGTTTGATTCAAATTATCATTTTAAACACATCTTTTTATCAACTTCTTAGAAGTGGCTACTCTCCTGATCCGCCAGTGACGGCGGTAGCGAGGTGAGTCACCAGAAATTGAAATGCCTGCTACATTGCAGAGACAAAAAAAAACACATCCTAATGACTTGGAAACGAATCTGATTTTAAACTCAATTAATATTACTTGAGAAGAACAACATCAAACAAACCCTAAACATTCATTATCACATCACGAACTGAATTCATGCATAGTTGATGATCTTACTCTAGTTGAAATTGAAACATTGAACAATCACACACATGCTCATGTAATTCCTCCTTTGATGAGTCTTTTAGAACCAGTTGTACTTACTGTCCGTGAGTCACTGGGTGATATCAAACCTCTTTTTGAAAGTTTGAATAACATGCACAATTCAACAAGTGACGCCATGGCTTGATCGGGAGCACAATGGACTACATCGTCGCAACATCAAATAGTTGATGGAGGTAGCAATACTTCCAATTTGGCCTTTACATCAATCCCAACTATTAGTATACCTGTTAGTAGCACAAGTTCAACCAACACTTCAGTGCCAGTTGGTACAGTTTCGGGTTTCAATCCCGGAAGTACATTCACTTCGTCTGCAGGAATCCCTACTGAAGGGTATGCCTTACAAAAAATTGGTGTTCCATATGGTTTGGCTAATCAAGGTCAGCACACATAAGGAGTAAACCATAATCCTCTTAGTATACCGAACACTTGTCCAAATTCTACTTCTAGGGTAAACCCTTCACCATGGAATGGTAATATTCCGGGTGGAAGCAATGAACCATGGAACATTTATGCCAATTGGGGTTATGCTCCTCATATTGGTGGAAATGCCCAGGGGGGTTATCCTCCAACTTATCCTAGCACAATGCCTAGCGACAATCCACTTTTCAACCCCATTTCGCAATGGAGTGGGAAGGTTCCAGGAAGTAACAAATCTTCTTGGGTAACACCTTCGCAAGGAGGAAATCAACCTTGGAATTCTTATCCAAAGCAAGGAAACATTCAATGGAGTGGTCCAATCCCAACTAGTAACCACTCTAATTGGCGCCCACCCTCACAAGGGGGCAATCCACCCATGAATCCCAACCAGCAATGGAGTGGTAATGTTACACTAAGTAACCAATCTCAATGGAACATACCCCCACAAGGGGGAAATCCACCCTTTAATCCTATCCCGCAATGGAGTGGTAATGTTCCACCAAGTAACCAATCTCAATGGAACATACCTCCACATGGGGGCAATCCATACATGCAACCTAGTTCACAATGGACTGGGAAACATTCAGGAAGTAACCAATCTTTTTGGATGCTCCATAAGGAGGAAGTCAACCTTGGAATGATTTTCAATACCAAGTTCAACCGCCATGGTATGGTTGGGATCTAGAAAATAACCAATCTTCTTGGACCCCACTTCCGCAAGGAGGCAATCCACCCAATGGTCATGTTTCAGGAAGTAGCCAAACTTCTTGGGGTCAACCTCCACAAAGGGGAAACCCACCTTGGAATTCTTATCACACCCAAGGACCACATCAATGGAGTGGTCAGGTCCTAGAAAGTAACCAATCCTTTTTGGGCCTAACCCAGCAAGGGGAAAATCCAACCATTAACCCCATTCCGCCATGGAGTGGTAAGGTTCTAGAAAATGACCAATCTCTTTGGAACCAAGCTGCAAGATCTGCATTTGATCCAGCTAGGATGCCACATGAACGTCATGCCAATGGTATGATGGATTCCGTCAACCATCTTGAACAGATTAATCCACATCCAGGACAAGTTTCTATTCATAATTTGCAACCCACAGCTATCCAAGCAATGTAGGAACCTGCTAATCCTTACGACAATTGTAACATCCTCATAGTTTCATCCATAGACCTTAGAGGAAAGAAGAATAAGTACAAGAATAAGCAAAATGCTAACTCTGGGAACAAAGATGCACCAACTATGCTTCAATGTGGTGGGAAACAAAAACCCACTATTTTGACACCGGTACCCCTGCCGGGGGGCAACCAGCCAACTGCCCTGCAAGGGGGCAATGATCCTAATGCCAATGTATTCATGTGTGATCCTGAGAGAAACATCCAAACAAGACTCGATTCTTATGATGTATCTCCTAGTACATTGGATTAATCCGAATCACAGCCAAGTGGTTATCTCTACATTGAGAAACCAACCATAGACTTAGTACCATACCCCCCCAAAGGTGTTCTACGTAGAACAATGCATAATCCTAACACACGAGTTGCTCAGAAAAGTAATGTTCTTGAGGACCTAACTCAAGTACAATGCACCATCTTGGCCTTGGAGGTATTGCAATGTCGTTCTACGCAAAGAAAGGAACTATTGTCTACCATTGGTGCTGTTGATCCATTCGATGAGACTTTGATCACATCAGACATAGACCATTCAATATGTAGGATCCTTTCTGAAGTTGCTTTTCAGATTAAAGTAACGACTCATGATAAGAACATCTGTCTAACCATAGTAGATGAAGGGTGTAGCTAGGGTTTTACCCCTAGCTTGTGCAAATGAGCACCTACTAAGGAGAATGGACTCCTTAGTAGCAGTTCAGTAAATGTAAATAATTAAGCTAAAACAAAAATTAAATTACTTCTAAAACATGCATGAAACATAAACATCAAATTTAAAGAATGGCTTTTTGTATTGATATTACCTTCAATGTGAAGGTTTGATGAAGCTCTTTGCAATGTCCAAGAGGATGCTCCAAGCTCCAATATGCTCCTTCTCTTTCTCCAATGGTGGGAATGGGCCAAAGGTGGCTCTCAAGGTGAAAGTAGTTCAATGGTGAACTAGGGTTTCGAGAGAGATTTCGGCAGAGTAAGGGTGCTAGTGATTGTGGATATGAAATAAGGGATCTCCATCACCTATTTATAGTTTTTGGGTGGTGGAGTGCTGACCCATGGTTTTGGGAAACACATGGTTTTGGGCAGCTGTATAGGGTTTTTTCCTCCTTTTCCTCATTATTTTATATTTTTTATTCCCTTTTTAGGGGATTTTTGCTATTTTTGAGGAATTTTGGATATTTTTGGAGGAACAAAGGGGTTTTTTAGCCTTTTTTAGGCTATTTTGAGGGTTTTGTGGCCTTTTGGAGGCATTTTAGGCCTTTTGGAGGCTTTTTAATGGGATGTTTTGAGATTTTAAGGGAAATACGGTAGGAAAATGGACAAATGAGCCATATAATGTGGTAGATGAGGTAGTGAACACTTTTTGGGTGTTAACAAAGGGACCTCAGATTGTGTAATGTCATTTACATGTTTCCAAGCATTTGGATCACCCCTATCTGTCGTAGAAGTTCCATACTAAGGTACTCAAATAAGATCGGCAGATTCAGATCAAAATCTTCCCTTGATGGAGGAATATGATTCGGTTACTTGGCCCATCTGGGCTGTGAGATCTCCCAGCTCACATAACTTGTTGGATTACATTTTTTCATGAAATGAAGATATCCCTGAAGTTGTAAACTTTTGGTTGTACCCACCTAAGGACATCTTTGGTGGGGCCATTGGGAGCATAATTAACATAAATCTACCCAAGTATAGGAGCATGATCTGCATGTTCCTCGATCTTATCTGGTATATTTGGAAACTTGCATATAGGTTTAGGCCATCCCTCTGTGAAGATGCATTTGAACCTTTTGCAACCCAAACTTGCCATAGGGCCGAACCTGTTGGAAATTTGGTGGGTCAGCCCTTCATATCTTTATTTTCCACCATTCCGACAGCAGAGCCTACCGAACATGGGACACCCTAGTTAGCACCCCATTTCCATTTTGGTGCCCATGCTGAGTTATGCTCATAGGCCCGAGAGCCCTATAAGCCTCATCATGACTTGGAGTTTGAAACCACATATTTCTCTTTCATTCATTTTTGACCATATCCCGATGGGCTCCCAATGTTTTGTCATTTTACATAAGCTTGTGTTAAAATATCCACTTGAACATCCGTGCAAACTGCTTCATTGCTTATTGCTTATTTTCCTTTGCAGTCACTTTCTGTTACAAGATGACTATAAACCATTTCTTACGTATATTTGACCCATACCCATGGAGGAAACATCTGTAAGAGTGTACATATCTAGATCAGCCCTTGTTTACAATACATATCTTTGCCTCTTCCTGACCCATGCCCTTGACATTGAGGCGCATGCCCACGAGACACTTGTTTCCTCTAATGTATCATAGCATGCTTTATTCCTTTTTCAAGCTAATACATGAAAAAGGTTAAAAAAAAATTCGAAAAACACAAAAATCCAAAAAGGGAGAGACTTGAATCACTTCATATCATAAACTTCGAAGAAAACGGCAACAATCAGTCATTGTCGCCCTTGAACACAACACATAATATTGTATTCACTGTCAGTACACCATCTACATTTGCCTTAGGAAATTGTACCAGTATTTTGAATAGATCTCCACCGATGGGTTATCCTTCCCCTCAGCAATGGATCTTTCATTAATGCATCTGGCATTAGCGGATTTCATTAAGGTAGGTTACTCAAAGTCCTATGTTTCCAAGTGTCCATTCTGCGTCGTGTTATGTGTTCAAGGGAAGTCCAAACCGAGTCGGCCATTCCTCAAATATTCCTGACCAATCATGTTGGCCTTCCTTGTGTCAGTATACAGTGTTGGATCTTGCAATTCTACCAAATTATATCATACTATTGATCTTTGTTTCATATCGGTTGATGTGGGATGCATTAATGCCCTCCTTCCGATGGATCTATTCTTATCGACATCAAATCATTATCTGGGACATGTATCTAGAAACACAAGAGTACCTTGGATCTTGCAGTCATTAGTGGCAGGTTTCCTCGCAAATGATAGTGGGTATATATCAATGACCCTTGATTGTTTAATTCTACAAGTGTTCAAATTCATAACATCTATTCACACTTGTTAGTTTGTACTCAGTACCTTAGATTCCACCATCATTATCAGTGGGTCTCTTCACATCTGTTAACGGTATACATCAATGACCGGTAATCAGATGGTGTTTTATTATGCTCGACATCAGATCACTTATTCGCATGATATAAACTCGTACTATCGTCGATTTGTATTGAATACCTTGGGAAAAACAATTGTATCACTCATCGATGCACTGCCCGAGTTGCGCAAGATTAGACTGCCATGTCAGAAGTTTGATGAAGACCTTATTCTCGCACTCGTCAAAGTGCATGTTTACACTTCTGAAAAATTTACTTCTGACATGGATCCATTGTGTATTGTTCGTGGCCATGCTTGTTTACTGCTGAGCATGGGTATGCCCGCCTCAGGAAGATATTATATATTTGAGAAATTTCTATGTTTTGCAGGTGTGATCCTCAATCCTGCGCCCATGAGTTTTTCTTCCCTCGTCCTTGCTCTGAACTATACAAAGTATTAGTATAAAGAGTATCAGTATACCGAGTACAAATTTCAGTAATGTATTTCGGCCCTTAGCTCTGCTTCGGACCTCACACATTAGGGGGCATATATTAACAATAAAATTAACACTCCTAGTCATGTGATAGAAGAGGCATATGTTTACCATGCACCTAAAACAGGAGGACATGACAGAAGTTCATTAAGAGACGAATCCTCTTTGAGAAATGCATTAATTGTGCTTAAAATCATTCTAAGTGGTGCAAAAAGCCTAAAAACTATTGAAAAGTGGGTTTTCAGTTGAAAATAATCTAAAATAGAGAAAATGAGCAATCCCACATGGAGAAGAAAGGTTTGAAGGCCCATTTCCCAATGTTACATAAGAATGGCACGGGAGGCATGGTAAAGGGAGATAAAAAAAGCAAAGGCATGCTGAGGAGATTCTGAAGGAAGGAGAAGAGCTCAAATTCTTCAAAAGCAAGGGTGAAGGAAGGGAAGCTCATGGCAATGGAGGAGGGATTCACACCAAGATCATTGGTAAGGATGTATTTCTTCCTTGTTTTAATATGAAGTAATTCAAGTTTATACCATTTTAGTGTTGAATGTTTGCTTATCTTTCATGATTCTAATTCTGAAATGTTCTTAGATCTCAATGAATGTTTAATGAATGAACTTAGATGTTAAGAAATTTGTGATAATTACTTCATTTATGACATAGAATCTCACCAATTCTCAGTAAAATAGTTGAACTAGTGTAGACACA
The DNA here is from genome assembly GCA_027924585.1 of Larix kaempferi. NCBI lineage: Eukaryota > Viridiplantae > Streptophyta > Pinopsida > Pinales > Pinaceae > Larix > Larix kaempferi. Next base: position 2,250,598 of record BSBM01000236.1, read on the forward strand.
ACCCTGCACTAAATGCTGTTATCAGTCGGGGCAATAGATCCCCCTAGAGTCAAATGTAAAGGGGTTTTTAAGTCCCCTAGAGGAGTCGGCCCAGTCAGCATTAGTTGAGTGGTAAAGTTAGTTGAGGCCGACATGTCAAGTTGTAAAATTAAAGTAGAAGTGAATGTATAAATAGAGAGTTAGGCTCTCTCATTTATTCATTCATTCACACACACACTCACTTGTGTAATTCGCATAGGAGAGAGAGAGATATATATATGCAAGGAGAAGGAGCACTTGTTTGGGGTTTTGTCTTTGTACTTTTGATCATCTATATTGAGGAAGTTTTGCTGGGTTTTTCTTCCCCTAGAGGGTTTCCTAGGATAAATTTGTGTCTCTTGTGTTTATGTTGTGCTTGTTATTCTTTCAGTGATCCTGTATATGCTATTGTTGTGAAATTGAATTGAATACTAATGTTATATATCTTAGCACATTTAATATTAACATGGTATCATATCTAACCCGAAGGAAGGCAATGTAGGGAATTTACGACACTTGTTTCACTTGCAACAATTTGAAAGCTAGGGATTTGTATAGAAAAACCTAGTCATCAGGGAACTTTCACTATAAATCACTTTTGGAGAAGGTTCTAGATCTAAAACTTGGACATGCCGAATATGACATGTTCCTGTACCTTGTTTCCGAGTTTCAGCCTCAGATTTGTTGTACTTTGTTAGATATGATCCGTACAAGTTAGGGTTTCTGCCTCTTCCAGAATGCAGCCCTAAACATGTGACCTAGGAAAAAGGGTCACATATCATGATAGGAAGCTCCAAATGGAATTCCATAAAAAGTAACAGTTATGGCACATACTGTAGTTTCATAGGTCCGAGTATCAGAGGCCGAATTTGAAACAATGACACGTGGCACGCCGTACAAGTTCTCTATGTTGTTTCATCCAATAAACAGGTCATGTTGGGAAACGTAGCATATCTCTATGATGGAGAATCCCATGAAAGCTAAAACCTATGGGGTTGGAAAGATGATAGGTCAGGCTACCACAGGCCGAAGTTTCAGACCCCGAGGATTCAAAATTTCAGAGATACACCAGAAACAATACTGCACATCTAAAATGGCTCAACGGAGGAAATCAAAGAAGAGGAGGAAGAAGTTCTCACTTAGGGTTTTCAGTTTTTAACGTATGGCATGACCTGATACAATGTTGGAGACACCTGATACAACATTGGAAACTTTGAAAATGGATTTGGAATCCATTCATCATAGATATTAATCTTCCATCAAAATGTTGTGGGAGGAAGGAGATTGAAAATTAGGGTTTCCAAGTAAGAAGAAACCCTAGCAAAGTTGGCAGACTCATAGGGCAGCAATGAAGGAGGTTTAAATGGAACTGATATTCTATCATCATAGCACCATGAACCTATATAATATGTTTACAAGTAAAAGTAAAAGTATGAATGCATGTGAATGATAGAAGACATTCATTGATTAGGGTTATGACACTTATGATTGTACTAATGGACTTGTGGTGTTGTATGAGGATGATGTTGTCTGCTAACATGAAAGGTACATCAAGAAAGACAAATCAAGTTCTAGATCAAGAATATATGACCATGATGACATGAAGACAAAGACTCATCCATAGTCTTTGATCACATAGAAGCTCTACTTATGAGGTATGTATGATTTGGTTCAGTATGCTTAACTTATGAGATATGCAGGTTACTAGCACAAGGTCTCTAAATCATTGAAGCAAACAAAGAAGATACTGTTTGAGTATGTTAGACTTAACCAGCAAGCATTCTAATCCAGGTATGTTTTCATATATTGAGTAAGAATCCTACTTTGTGTTTGGATCTTAGATAAGTATACTTTTGTATGATTGATAATGATTATTCTTGAAGTTAGAAGTATAAGTAATCAAGGGTTTCTGCATATTATGTTTCTTAGTTTGATTAATGATATGACAAACTAGAAGAGTCCTATGGTCAAATAAGAATATGCATGAGTAAAAGAAGTACTCCCTGAAACCTTGAATACTAACGCTTGTGATAAATTACCTGTGTATGAAATGATCATGACCATACATGTTTAAGATTATTTAGGATCATAGTGTTTTGATAGTATTGAGATTATACTAATGAATGTATGATTATGTATGAGATATTGAGGATGACACAATGATGAAACTAGTGCACACTTAATCATGCATAGTGGTATATGATGGATAGAAGTTCAAAGACATATAATCATGGTGCTATAATAAAGGGAAAATAGAGATCAAGAGGGAGGAAACCACACAAACATAAAAGATAAGTATTTGAGTTGTTATTTGAATTACTTCTTGAATCTATGAATAGTTAATGATATTGTTCGTAATAGTTGTATGCATATTTGTATTCCTAGAATCGGGAAATATATCATGCATAGTGTAAGAATTCATATAGCATTGAACAATATGCTACTAATATGCATATGATGGGTAAGTTGGACAAACATTCCATTGTTGCTTCTCTAGAATGAAACCTCTTTTCTAACATGCTGGGAGCTGTGCACACTTTTGATAGTATGTTCTGGTAGAGATATAAGGCATCTAGATAGCCACTGTATGCATACATGATATGGAAACGTGTTGTGCCAAAGTATTGGTCAAGATAGTTGCATAAATATGTGAATCATATTAGTATGCATAATAGGTTATCAATGAAATGTCAACATGATTTGATAATTATGAAGTGTTACTAATCATGTAATTGAATTTGATTTGTAGGAAAGACCGTGTGCTATGATCTACAAAAGAAGGACGATGAACACTTGTTCTGAAGAACAAGTGATGACTGTTCAACAAGAAGACTTACAAATCAAACATACTATAGAAGTACAAAGCAATGCTCGTGGCTAGAGGATTCTCTTAGAAAGAGGGAGAGGATCATGATGAGATGTTTTCTCCAATGGCTAGAGACACTTCCAGAGATAGATTACACCCATGGATGACAGGACCGTTCTCTTGAATGGTGTAATTGAAGAACAAGTGCATATCAAGCAAACTCCCAAGATCTGAAAGAGAATCAGATGATTGAAGAAGGATTTGTACGGGTTCAACAGGTACCCAGGATCGATAGTCATTTGATAAGCTTGATGATCACCACGGGTGATGCAAATTTAAACCTATGCTACTGTTAATTTTTCAGAATTTACTTCAATCTGATCTAGGATCTTAACTGAGAGAACAACATGCACATCATATCTACAACATATCAATCATGGACACAATAATGCAAGCACACAAGAGACATAGAGTTTACTTGGGGAAAACCATAAAGGTGAAAAACCCCAATAACTTCCTCAGAGATAGATAGATCAATGATACAACCAAAGTACAAGAGATAGTCTTCTCCTAGAGTGTGTGCGCCACTCTCCAAAGAGTGTGTGTGAGAATAGAATGATGAAATAGAGTGCCTCCCGCACTCTATTTATACTTGACTTGACTTGCCTAATAACCTTTACTAGGTTAGCCTTAACTTAACCACATAACATAATGCTGACTGGGCCGACACCCAATAGGGTGGTCTAATAACCCTTTAACCCACATGACCGATCCCCAATAGGGTGGTCTAATAACCCTTCAACCCACATGACTTATACAGGGCTGACCCCAACAAGGTGGTCTAATAACCCATCAAGTATAAGTTACGACACTTACAATATAAATGACGACACTTCCATATAGAGGAATACTACCATCTATATAGGAGTACAATATACATATATGAAATACATTCCGAAGTTACATATACATCAACACTCCCTCTTAACTAGGAAGGTATTTCTCGACACAGGTCTTCTAGCACAAGTCTTCTTCTCTAGATCATCGTCACTGGATAATCGTCATCGTCACTGCTGCTACTATCTCAATCAATCTCTGAATCTACTTGTCATAGGAAGTTCTACAGAGCCAGTTCTTTTTCATACTGGATGTAGGCCCGCCACCTGCAGGTCTTCGTCATCACTGGCCATACTGTGGAATCCTCAGGACTTATTACATGCGTCACAAAACCTAGCTGCAGCATCCCAGGCTATTACGAGCACACAACTCTACCTATCGGATCTCCCAGGAGCACATTACATGTGAGCCATCACAAAACCTGGCTGAAGCATCCCAGGCTATTACGAGCACACAACTTTACCTGTCGGATCTCCCAGGAGCACATTACATTTGATCTCACCACAAAACCTGGCTGAAGTATCCCAGGCTGTTACAAGCACACAGCTCTACCTGTCGGATCTCCCAGAAGGACATTACATGTGGTCCACCAAAAAAATTGGCTGAAGCATCTGAGGCCTTTTTCATCCTATCCATATCTCCCAAGAGCAAATTACACGTGGTCATGGCAAAACCTGGATGAAGCATCTGAGGTCTTTTTCATCCTGTCCAGATCTCCCGGGAGCAAATTACATGCCATAGGAAAAAACCTCGCAAGAGCATCTCAGGATGTTACGGGTACACAACTCCGACCTGAAGATCTCCCAGGGCACAAATTACATGTCCTCCCAAAGCAATGTCTCGAAAGAGCATCCCAGGCTGTTACGGGTACACAACTCCCACCTATAGGATCCCCCGGACATGCTCATCTGCACAACTTGATCCACAACCACAAAGTATCATCCTGATACTCACCATACATCATCCTGATGTACACATGATCATCCTGATCATCATCACTGCATCGTCCTGATGCATGTCATCTGGAGAAGCTCGTCATCCACGATCATCCTAATCATACAATGCATCCACCTGATGCATACCAAGTATCTACCTGATACATATCATCATATACAATGTATCTACCTGATACATACATAGATACATGATCCACACAATGTATCCATCAACATACATGATCTACCTGATCATACCTGATATATATATAGATACATGGTCCAAGCATCCAACATGATGCATACATACACAAATGATCCAACTGATCATATCTAGCATCCAACATGATGCGTACATACATAAATGATCCAATTGATCATATCCAGCATCCAACATGATGCGTACATACATAAAAATGTAAATGATCCTACTAATCATACAGAGCAGAAACTAGAACATCATCCTGATGCTCATCACCCAGCGCTTACATCCACAGCCATGTGAAGGATCCCCCTTCCACCATGCTAGGAATGGCTACAACAAATGTCTCCATCACTTCTTCTTCAAAGTGTCGTCGATCTGAAGAACACCAAGCCTCTCTCTGAAGTACTCGAACTTCACTCTGGCTAGTGGCTTCATCAACACATCTGCAATCTGCTCATCTGTTGCAACATACAGGAGCTTCACTGCTCCCCTCTGCACCATATCCATGATATAGTTATATTTGATCTCTATTTGTTTCGACCTGTCGTGGAACACTGGGTTCTCAAACAACTTCACACAACATTGGTTGTCACAGAAGATACCAGTAGCCTCCAACGGTAGATCAAATAGCTCAAACAGTAGCTTCCTCAGCCATACTGACTCACAACTAGCCGAACAGGTTGCAACATACTCTGCCTCAACTGTACTTAGTGCTACGCAGGACTGCTTCCTGCTAAACCAAGAGATCACACCCGATCCCATACTGAAGCAACATCCAGATGTGCTCTTCCTATCTGTAGCACTGCCTTCCCAATCTGAATCAACATAACCCTGCAGGTTAAACTTTTGATTCACTTCATTCTTGAGCCCATAATCAACTGTACCCTTTAGGTACCTCAGAATATGCTTTACAGCAACCAGGTGAACAATCCTTGGATTCATCAGGAATTGGCTCAATGTGTTCACCGCAAAGCAAATATCTGGCCTCGTGTTCGTCAGGTACATCAAGGACCCAATCATATGATGATACACAGTAACATCAGCCGGATCAGATGAAGCATCACACAGAAGCTTCAGGTTCAATTCCATAGGTGTGGCCATGGCCTTGCAGTCCATCATCCCGAACCTCTTCAAGATCTCCACTGCATACTTCCCTTGTCCAAGGAATATTCCATTTGTACTCTGCCACATCTCCATGCTTAGAGAATAGTGCATCATCTCCAAGTTCTTCATCTCGAACTCGGAAGAAAGCTTCCGCTGCGTGTCGGCAATCAATCTATCTTCACCTGTAATAAACATGTCATCCATATACAAAAGTAGTATCACTGGATTGCCTTCCTCAACCTTGTAGTAAAGGTTGGAATCCGCTTTACTCTTGGTAAAGCCCAAATTGGATAGAAAGCTGTCTATCCTACCATACCAAGTTCTGCACATATATGATTCCCTGTCATGTGTCTTAGAACCAAGTGGCTGCTCCGCATACACTTCTTCTTCAATTACACCATTCAAGAAAGCTGTCTTGAAGTCCATCTGGTGTATCTTCCATTTCATCACTACAGCCAGAGCAAGTACGGATCCAATGGAAGTGTATCTGGCTACAGGAGTAAAAGTCTCTATGCTACCACCTGCAGCATGCTTGATCTTGTAGATCCTCTTGGAAGTCACTACAGACTCCCCTTCAGGTCTTGGGACTGCATCCCAAACATCTTCATGATCGACTGGTATTCCTCGATCATGGCATTCTTCCCAGATCATGGGAACTTCAATATCTTCAATATTTTCAATAGATAAATTTGTTGCTGAACAAATGTTGTAGTCCTTCTTTTGTAGGTGATGGTATATGATATTTACTACACAACAAGTTAAATTGCATGATTAGAAAACATCTCATAGTTTTCAGAACAAATTCTTACACAGAAAGAAATATGTCATACAGTCATGCAATTATCTTAGCCAATGCTTCAGTACAACATTTATCCATATCCCGTAACTTTCTAGATGCCTTCCAATCTTTATCAGAACATCGTTAAGAGTGTGCACAACTCCTAACATGTCAGCAAAGAGGTTTGATTCTAGATAAGTATCAATGGAATGTTGTACAATGCCATAGGCCACTTACCCATGTATATTAGTAGTATACTGTTCATCAATGCAACTATTCTAATATGCATAATACACAACTTAATTCTAGGAACATGAGTATATACATTATTGAACAATATTATTTAAACAATAAAATATGCAAGGAATGATAATTCAAATACTTATTTTTGTTTGTTTGTTGAGTTGACTCCCTCTCAGTCTTTGCTTTTTTTCTGCAACTCCATTCTGATGTGGATTGTGAGAAGTGGTCAACTCCCTCTGAATATATGCATCCTTGCAGAAACTACTGAAGTGTGATCCTTCTTGATCTTTGCTTCCTTGCAGGAAACAACTGGAGTGTGCTCCCTCTTGATCTTTGCTCCTTTGTAGGAACAACTGGAGTGTGCTCCCTCTTAATCTTTGCTTCCTTGATTACCTCGTAAATAGATCTTCTAAGTGATCCATGACAATGGATGAATCTTTGTCTTCATGTCACCATGATCATATGTTCTTGAACTAGAACATGATTTGTCTTTCTTGGTGTACCTTTCATGTTAGCGGACAACATAAACCTCATACGACACCATAAAGTATTAGTACAATCATAAGTGTCAACACCCTAATCAATGAATATCTTCTATCATGCATTCATAATTTTATTAAGGTGATACGACAAGTCTAAATTTAACCAAGATTGTACTAACCGTAATAATATGAAGACAAACATACCATAAACTTAATCATGAACAAATCTTGAAACATACCTGGATAAGTCATACATGTCGAGATTGCTTGTAATCTTCTTATGAAAGGCCTTAGCCTCATCTCCCTCTGAAACAAGAACTTCTTCACTTATGCAGGTGAGCAATCCATTCTCTTCTAGGATTAACCCAATCCACTTGATTTGCAGGAACTGGATCTGGAGCTGGATTAGGGTTTGTCAGAGAAACCCTAAAAATTCAAACTTTGAATTTCAAACTTCCGAAAGGATAGAAATATGCGCCTTGATGAGATGATCAAGCTGGTATACTCAGAATTTGAAAACTGCAAAGTTTCACCCCTCAAATTTGCCTTTGAAGCTTCCAGATTCATTGGACATGACCCTGAACTAGGGTTTGATAAATCCCACCCTTCTGCCCAATAAAAAGGTTCGATCCAAAGCTCTAAGCTTCTATTTTTCTAAGGAGCTTCCAGCTTTAAAATGGAACTTAATAAACATAGATTTATAAAGACATGAATTGGAAAGACACAAACTGAAGAGACATGCTCCTATGAGTGAATGAGGTATTTAAAAAGAGTTTTGATTTAGAGGAAATATGTCTCTATAATGCAGATCGCAGCTGCATAAAGAAAGGGAGAGACCAATAGCATGAAGCGTTTCCAGAATTGATGAATCAAGTAGATAATTGAGAAGTTATAAATGTGAGGGAAACTGGGTGGTGCTAATGGCAGGTCAAAGTATGTCAAGGAGATTGTAGCTTCCTTCCAGTAGCAGCTGGAAAACATGGGTGTTGCAGCATCCTTATCTGTTGGTGCCGATAGAAAACTGGGACGTTGAAGCATCCTTTCTGTTGCAACAGAAAAATAGTTTTGTAGAAATCAATTTATTAATAAGTTTGATTTTGTGGTTTGCTCTTTGAGGTTTCCACGATAAAATTCTCTATCCTTGCTTGTTTGATTCATAGTATACATTGTTTAAACACCATATGTTTTAATTAAAGTAAAAAGACGGAAATACTCATTCACCCCCCCTCTCAGTATTGCTAGATAAACCAACAATTGGTATCAGAGCAAGGTTCCTTCATTACAATCACTGGAAGGAAGATCCTATTAAAACACTATGGATCAACTAGAAGGTTTAGCTGCTAACAGACCTCCATTATTCATAGGAGAAAATTATGCATACTAGAGTGTAAGAATGAGATGCCATATAATGTCTCTTGGATGCAAAGTTTGGAATGTTGTTGAAAAGGGTTATAAAATACCAGTTAGTCCACCGACTGTTAAAGATGAACAAGATAAATATGAAGCCAATGCAAAAGCATTGAATGCAATTTTGAATGGATTGTCCAATTTAGTGTTTGTCAAAGTCATGCAATGTAAGATAACCAAAGATGCTTGGGAAAAATTAAAAAATGTGTATGAAGGAGTTAGGTTGAAAGCGTGAAGCTATGAAACAATTCCGTGACAACGGAGTGAAAAAAAAAGAGGGTGCGCAGATGAACAGGGAAAAAAAAATTCAACCTCAAACTCTCGGCTGAGAGTTTAAAAAACTCTAGGTTGAGAGTTTTGAGAGTTTAAACTCTCGGCCGAGAGTTTAAAAAAACTCTAGGACGAGAGTTTGAACGAATCACCGTGCTGTATTTTAAAAAAAACTCTCAGACCAGAGTTTGAACTAAACTCTCGACCAAGAGTTTGGAAGGTATTTTCTGGCCGAGAGTTTATGGTCAACAAAACCTGCGAAAATATTTGGCATCTTTCTGGAACCTGCAACTTCAGCAAGCCCAAACCCCTTCCAATTTTAAGTATTATTTGTCGGACTTGGTAGCAATGGATTCATCTCCGAGTATAGTTTCCAATGATATAATAATTGTTTCATTTCGATTTGAATTTCTATTTATTAATAAATTTTTTCTAAACCTTATCCCTTAAGAATTTTATTATTCTGAAAATCACCTGAAATGAAAATTCAATATCATAACAAAGACAACACCAAGACAACACCAAGACAACACCAAGACATTTGAAATTTCATAGAGATCATAATTGGCTCATCCTCGTACTTTTAGTTTTTCCAATAAGAGTCACAATTGAAATAAAATGCGAAGACAAAAACATGTGTCGATAATGCACCATTTTCTGAACATATGTTGTTTCGATAAATAATAAAAAATAGTTCCCAATTCTTAAAAAGCTCAAAATATAGTCCATGCACAAGTGTAGTGTGTGTAGATTATGAGACTACAATGTTTTTCCCTAAAATGAATAACCATCTATCAAAAAACGGACGTCAACACAGGTCACTCATTATCCATAACTAAAATTTTCAAGTATATGCCATTGGTTTCCAACAAATTTGTCCCACGATATGTCCATAAAAAAAAAAATACGAGTAGAAATCTAATTCAATTCTCTAAAACCTTTGTGTTTACTTCAAGTTGAAATTGCTGGGAGATATGGGTTTTAAGAGGTCGAAGTTGAAAAACATAAAATTTAGCAGTTTTGTTTGTCAAAAACAAGCCAAAATTGTTTCCCAACTTCATGTTTTCACCCACTACCAAAGTAAAAAAATCCAAACTCCAAACGTACAAAGGACAATTTGAAAGTTTAAAAATGAAAGAAGAGGAAAACATTGCAGATTACCTTTTAAGAGTAGATGAAATTGTTAATGCAATCACAAGCATGGGAGGAGAAATACACGAGAAAGAAGTTGTTGAAAAGGTACTAAGAACATTGCCAATGAGGTATGATTCCAAAGTGTCTACTGTAGAAGATCGAGATGATCTTGACTTTCTAACAATGGATGATTTACATGGAATCTTCACTGCCTATGAGATGAGAACAAAATAGAATAAACCATCAAGAAAAGAGGCAACATTCAAAGCCACGAAAGAGTCAAAGAAATCTAAAACATTACCCAAAAACCACTCTGAGAACACAGATGATGAAGAAGCTCTTTTCATCAGGAAACGTGATAAAGGAACTGGTAAGTACGAAGGAAAGCTACCCTTGAAATGCTTTAACTGTGGAAGAATTGGGCATTTTGCATCAAAATTTCCCTATCCCAAACAAGATGATAGTGATGATAGAGAAACCTCTAAGAAATTCAAGAAGAACACTGCAACAAATAAAAAGAAATTTAATGGGAAGAAGAAGATCTTTTACACTATGGAAGATAGTGAAGATGAAGAAGAAGAAGATGAGGAAAAATAAATTATATTCACGGGAATAGACACTCAAGCTCCAAATGATGAATCGGTTATGGAAGTAGAGGTGGACCTAAAGGCCGAACTCATAAGTGCTCTTGAAGAATTGAGAAAAAGTAAAAGGAATATTAAATGTTTAAGAACACAACTAGTTGATCATGAAGAGGAACACAAGACAAGAGATGAGGAGTCTGGTCAAATCATTGTAGATCTAAAGATCCAGCTCCAAGAGGCTAAGAAGATTGAAGAGAACTTAGAATTGCAGCTCAAAGAAAGAATGCAAGAATCTGAAAGACTTGAAGTAGAAATTATTTAGCTTAAAAAAAAACTTTATGAGAAATCTATTAAAACAAAATTTGAGAAGAGCTCGAAGACTCTAGATGACATCCTAAGTGCCCAAATGTTAATATTTAATATGCTAAGACAGAAAATAGCAGCATTACATTCCATTTCACAATAATAGCATATACATGATCACTGAAGAAACAACAAGCACGGCATAAACACAAGAGACAGAGATTTATCCTGGGAAACCCTCATGGGGTAGAAAACCCAGCAAAGCTTCCTCAATATAGATGACCAACAATATACAAAGATGAAACCCTGAGACATGATCTCCTCCTCCACAATAGCAGACCTCTCCTCCACAAGTGCGCTATCCTCAAGTGTGTGAATGTGTCAAATGAGGAACACACCTCCTCTATTTATACACTACTCTGATATGTATTTTACACAAGTACATGTAGGCTCGTATTTAACCATTAGGTTAAATACCCCATTATAACTGACTGGGCCGACTCCCACATGGTGGGTCTAATAACCCTAGTTACCACAACCAACTCGGAGGAATAAACATCTCCGGATTTATAGTATAATCACATCGGAGGTATGAAACATCTCCGGAATAAATAATATACAAATATAATATTCTTTGAAGTTACAATATTTCAACATTCCCCCTTAACGAGAAGGATATTATAACAGTATCTGCATGAGAAAGGAGTCATCAACATCACATATGATACATCTATAAATCATTGGAAGCTTTCTCAACATCATCAGTAACTTAAGCAGTTACTGGAACATCTTCAATACTGGAACATCAACATCTTCAGTACTGAGTCTTTATCTTCTGTAGCACTCGAACAGCTACAACAACATCAACATCTGGATCCTCATGATCATCAGTATCATCATCTCACGATCATCAGTATCGTCATCTCACGATCATCAGCATCGTCATCACACGATCATCAGCATCGTCATCATACGATCATCAGCATCGTCATCATACCATCATCAGCATCGTCATCACAATCTACAGCATCTGGATCATCACGATCTACAGCATCTGGATCATCTCGATCTACAGCATCTAGATCATCTCGATCTACAGCATCTGGATCATCTCGATCTACAGCATCTGGATCATCTCGATCTACAACATCTAGATCATCTGTATTAGTATCCACACCAATACATATATCATCAAAACATGTATTCATATGTCATCAAAAGCATGTATTCTCACTAATACATCTATCATCAAAAGCATGTATTCTCACTAATACATTTATCATCAATAGCATGTATTCTCACTAATACATCTATCATCAAAAGCATGTATTCTCTCTAATACATCTATCATCAAAAGCATGTATTCTCACTAATACATCTATCATCAATAGCATGTATTCTCACTAATACATCTATCATCAATAGCATGTATTCTCACTAATACATCTATCATCAAAAGCATGTATTCTCACTAATACATAGCAGCATATCCTGCAACACACACAATCATATTACAGGATGACCAATCCCGCTCTCTTTAGGACATAGGTCCATGGATGATACAATCCAGATCAAGTTCCAGGATGATCAATCCTTATCACTTTAAGACAAGTCTCATGTCTAGGGACGATGCAATCCCATCATGTACATTTTGAACCCAGTTCATGGACGATACAGTCCTCTCACGTACATTTTGAACCGAGGTCCAGGGACGATGCAGTCCTATCTTCAATTCTCGGATACATCAGTCTACGGATCAATTCTGGGACCTAAGTCCGGGGAAGATACAATCCCCTACCTGTTCATTCAGGACTTTATTATCGGAGACCCAGTCTACGGCTCAATTCTGGGACCTCAGTCCGGGGATGATGCAATCCCCTACCTGTTCATTCAGGACTTCATTATCGGAGACCCAGTCTACGGCTCTATTCTGGGACCTCAGTCCGGGGACGATGCAATCCCCTACCTGTTAATTCAGGATTTCATTTATCGGAGACATCATGTCTACGGCTCTATTCTGGGACCTCAGTCCGGGGACGATGCAATCCCCTACCTGTTCATTCAGGACTTCATTATCGGAGACCCAGTCTACGGCTCTATTCTGGGACCTCAGTCCGGGGATGATGCAATCCCCTACCTGTTAATTCAGGATTTCATTTATCGGAGACATCATGTCTACGGCTCTATTCTGGGACCTCAGTCTGGGGACGATGCAATCCCCTACCTGTTCATTCAGGACTTCATTATCGGAGACCCAGTCTACGGCTCTATTCTGGGACCTCAGTCCGGGGACGATGCAATCTCCTACCTGTTCATTCAGGATTTCATTTATCGGAGACATCATGTCTACGGCTCTATTCTGGGACATCAGTCCGGGGACGATGCAATCCCCTACTTGTTAATTCAGGATTTCATTTATCGGAGACATCATGTCTACGGCTCTCTTTAGAACAGATGTTCAAGGATGATACAATCCCTTTTCTTTCTCGGAGACACCTGTCTACGGCTCTCTTTAGGACTGAAGTCCAGGGATGATCCAATCCCCTCATGTCCACCAAGGACTTCATTCTCGAAGACATACATCTACGGCTCTCTTGAGGATGATGCAATCCTATCATGTCCACCAAGGACTTCATTCTCGAAGACATATGTCTACGGCTCTTTTGAGGATGATGCAATCCTATCATGTCCACCAAGGACTTCATTCTCGAAGACATGCGTCTACGGCTCTCTTTAGAACATATGTTCAAGGATGATGCAATCCCCTTGTCATCTTAGACCTTGTCTAAGGACCATCCACCAACCTCTCTGTCGGCATCACCACATTGTTGACCTCACTGTCGATGCGGGAAATCTCATCATAAGTGATCACATCACTCCCCCTTTCGAGGAGGGTCCTTCTGAACTATTTTAAGTTTGTCTCGGAAAACTTTACTTGAGGTATCGGTTTGGTTAGTACATTGGATCGGAAGAGGTTTGGTTAGTACATTGGTAACTTGTTACAAATTCGAACTTTAATTCCTATCTGCACCATATCTTGTATATAGAAATGCCAGATCTCTATGTGCTTTTGACTTATCATGGAACACTGGATTCTCTTTGTTTGTCACATAGGATCATAGTTGGGTCCATCTCTAAGTCAAACAATTCTGAAGCCATGCGGTTTCACAATTAGCAGAGCAAGCAGCCATATATTCCGCTTGTGCTGAGAGCCACACTAGACTGATTCCTGCTAAACCACAAGATCATGGCTGATTCCAGACAATAACATCTTCTCGATGTGCTCTTCCTGTATGATACACTTTCTGCTCAATCAATATCTGTGTAGCCATTTGAATTCATGATCTTCATAGATCAAAGTCTATTGTATCCTTTAGGTACCTCATCACATGCTTTGCAACTAACAGGTGAACACTTCTAGTTTCCACTAGATATTGACTCAAGGTGTTTACAGCAAAGCATATATCTGACCTAGTATTCGTTAGACACATCAATGACTCAGTAATTTGTCTGTACAGAGTTATATCCACTAACTCTAATGAGTCATCTGCTAAGAACTTCAAGTTGGAATTCATGAGAGTGGCCATTCCAACACATCAATTCCTTTTAATATTTCTCAGCATACTTTCCCTGGTTGAGAAAGATTCCTTATAAGCCTTGCCATACTTCCAGACTTAGGAAGTAATGCATCAATCTGAGATCTTTCATTTTTCATTTCTGCAACCATCTTCTTCTTTCTTTTCATGATCTGTTTCTCATTCCATATAAGAAAGATATCATAATAATAGTATGATCCATAGCCTTAAGGTAAAGGTTAGGAACAACTTTACTTTTGGTAAAGCCCAAGCTTATCAAGAAACTGTCAATTCTTCCTTTGTGACTGAACATCATTCACACTCTGCATTGAATGATTTTCTGCATATCTATCTGTTCCATCTCTCGATAGATGGTTCTACTTATATGAGCCTCAATATTATTCGAACTCTGTGGTGAGTTCCTTCTTGCATACATGTCATCTGTGTATAAAAACCATATTCAACCTTGTAGCAAAGGTTGAGATCCACATCACCCATGGTGATCATTAAGCTCATCAATTGATTATCGATCCTGGGTACCCATACAGAACCTGAATCACACTTCTTCTTTAATTACACCATTAAGAGAATGGTTTTATCTATCGACTTGGAACAAACATCTCATCATGATTCTCTTTCTCTTTTCTAAGAGAATCTTCTAGCCACAAGCCTTCTATAGTGTGTTTGATTTGTAAATCCTTTTGTTGAACATCCATCGCTTGTTCATCATTCATCATGATTTTTCCTACAAATCAAAATTAGGTACATGATTAGTAATACTTCATAATCATCAAATCATATTGACATGATAACCTATTATGCATACAGATATCATTTACATAGTTATGCAACTATCTTTGACCAATACTTTGGCACAACACTTTCCCATATCCTGTATGCATACAGTGGCTATCTAGATGCCTTCCATCTCTACCAGAACATACTATCGAGAGTGTGCACAACTCTCAGCATGTCAGCAAAGAGGTTTCATTCTAGACAAGCAACAATGGAATGTTTGTCCAACTTACCAATCATATGCATATTAGTAGTATACTATTCAATGTTCTATGAATGTTTACACTCAACATCATATATTCTAGGAATACAAATATGCATACAACCTATTACAGGCAATATCATTACTATTTCAAATAACAACTCAAATACTTATCTTTTATGTTTGTGTGGTTGCCTCCCGCTTGATCTTTTGTATGTCTTCTGAACTTCTATTCATTATGTACCACTGTGCATGCTCAAGTGTGCACTAGTGTCATCCTCATGATCTCATACACAAACATACATTTCATTAGTATATTATAAACATTATCAAAACATCTAAATAGTCTTGAATATGTATGGTCACGATCATAGGTAATAAACATTAGTATTCAGGATTTCAGGGAAGGCTTCGTTATATCATCAATCAAGATAAAAGACATAATATGCATAAACCCTTGATTACTAACTTTATTAATAAGCATATCTAATCATGCCAAGTATACTTATATAGGGGATCCTTGACATAGGAAAACATACCTGGATTAGTATACCTGCTTAGTTATGTACAACATACCTAAACAATCTCTTCAATGATTTAGAGATCCTGAGCTAGAACCTGCATGTCTCATAGGTTAAGCACAATATATCAAAGTCATACATACCTCGTAAGTAGAACAAAGATTATGGATGAGTCTTTGTCTTCATGTGGAACTTGATTTGTCTTTCGTGATGTACCTGAATCTTGTTAGCAGACAACATCAACTTCACACAACACCATAATGCATTAGTACAATCATATAACCCTAATCAATGAATGTCTTCGATCATTCACATGCATTCATACTGTTACTAGGGTGATAAGATAAGTCTAACATTAATCAAGATTGTACTAACAAATAATATGAAGACAAACACATTATGAACTTAATCAAGAATCAGATTTCAAGACATACCCGAACCTTCTTAAGTCATACCTGTCGAGACTTCTTGTAGTCTTGTTATGTAGGGCCTTAGCCTCAACCCCCCCTGAAACTTGATCTGGATCTTGATTAGGGTTTTCTAGAGAAACCCTAAAAATTCAATCTTTGAATTTCACACTTCTGAATGGGTGGAAGAATGTGTCTTTGCTAAGCTGATCAAACTATCATTCTTCAATTTTGAAATCTCCAAAATTTGACCCCTCAAAATTGCCTTCGAAACTTCTGGAACTTCTGGACAGGAACCCGAACTAGGGTTTGATGAAGCCCATACTTCTGTCCAATCAAAAGGTTTAATCCAAGTCTATAAACTCTTATTTTTCTGAGGAGCTTCCAGCCGTGGTTACAGACTTCAAAAATTCCAACTTTTGTTGAAGCCCTAATTTTCCATCTTTCTGATCAAAATCCCGAGCTAGGGTTTAATCAAGCCCGGTCTTCTACCCAACCAAAAAATTCGATCTTGGTCTCTAAATTTCAATTTTCCTGAGTAGCATTCAGCCGTGGACTCCGATTCCAACAATTCTAACTTTCTCCAAAACCCTAAATTCCGGAAGCCATGAATAAAGGTGCTCCAAAAATAATTATGTTTTGACAGAAATATGCACCTGATTGTTTCTGCTATAACTCTGTAATTTTTGCTCCACAGGGTCTGAAACCTTTTTTCTGCAGTAGCCTGACCTGTCATCTTTCCATCCTGACAGGTCTGACCTCAATTGGATTTTCTGAGAGAGAGTTATGCCAAGTGTCGCAACGTGACCTGTTTATGGGATAAAACAGGAGAGCGAAATTGTACGGAGTTCCACGTGTCACTGGTTCATCTTCGGCCTTTGAAAAAATTTCCTGAGATAGTACAGTCTGTGTACTACCTGTCACTTTTTACGAAATTTCATTTGGAGCTTCCTAGCCCAAATTATGCCAAGTGTCGCAACGTGACCTGTTTATGGGATAAAACAGGAGAGAGAACTTTTACGGAGTGCCACGTGTCACTGGTTCACCTTCAGCCTCTGAAAACGTTTCCTGAGATAGTACAGTCTGTGTACTACCTGTCACTTTTTACGAAATTTCATTTGGAGCTTCCTATCCCAAGTTATGACCTTTTTTCCAAGGTCACCTGATTTTGACTGAGATCTGGAAGAGGCAGAAACCCTAACTTGTACTGATCATAACTTACAAAGTACAACGAATCTTAGGATGCCCTTTGGACACAAGGTACCTGGGGATGTTATATTCGACCTGTAAACTTTTCAGACCCTGAACCTTCGCCAAAATGGATTTATAGCGAAATTTCCACGATGACTGGTTTTTGCTATGTAAAACCCTAACCTTCAAATTGTCGTAAGTAAAGCAAGTGTCGTAAGTGCCATACCTTGTCTTCCTTCAGGTTAGCTCTGATACCATGTTAATATTTAATATGCTAAGACAGAAAATAGCAGCATTACATTCCATTTCACAATAATAGCATATACAGGATCACTGAAGAAACAACAAGCACAACATAAACACAAGAGACAGAGATTTATCCTGGGAAACCCTCATGGGGTAGAAAACCCAGCAAAGCTTCCTCAATATAGATGACCAGCAATATACAAAGATGAAACCCTGAGACATGATCTCCTCCTCCACAATATCAGACCTCTCCTCCACAAGTGCGCTATCCTCAAGTGTGTGAATGTGTCAAATGAGGAACACACCTCCTCTATTTATACACTACTCTGATATGTATTTTACACAAGTACATGTAGGCTCGTATTTAACCATTAGGTTAAATACCCCATTATAGCTGACTGGGCCGACCCCCACATGGTGGGTCTAATAACCCTAGTTACCACAACCAACTCGGAGGAATAAACATCTCCGGATTTATAGTATAATCACATCGGAGGTATGGAACATCTCCGGAATAAATAATATACAAATATAATATTCTTTGAAGTTACAATATTTCAACACCAAAGACCATCAAGTGACAAAACTGGGTTATGATATAACAAAAAGAGTTATTCTATTGCACTTATGAGTTCAACCAAAACAAGGGATAGTAAAAAATCTAATCCTCACTTACATGAAAGAATTATGGTGCCTAGAAGATCAATGACAAGCAGGTATCAACAAATATTTTTGGGTCACTGCTACTCATGTAATGATTTTGGACATAAATCCTTGAATTGCAAAGCATATGGAATGGTACAATTGCATAAGAAGAATACATCTAACAATTATCCAAAAGAGAGAAAAGGAAACCATAACTCCTTTGCACCTCTACAAAGCTATGATATAGAATGTTACAAATACAATTGTTGATGTATTTATAACTTCGGAAGATATTCACTTGTATATTGTATATATTACATTTGTACTTTATTGTATCCCCATTGGAAATGTATTATTCCTCCGATTGGAAGTGTCGTCATTTGAATTCTATTGTTGTACCTCCGACGGAGATGTTTGTTCCTCCCGATCAGAGAAGTCATTATTGTACTTGAGTCATGTAAAGTCGTTGAGGTCCATCCTCCCATGTATGATAGGGCATTAGATCCCGGAGTAGTGTCACAAGTTATATTGTAAGTGTCGTAACTTATATTTGATGGGTTATTAGACCACCTTGGTGGGGTCGGCCCTGTATGAGTCATGTGGGTTAAAGGGTTATTAGACCACCCTAGTGGGGTCATCCCAGTGACAAGTGGTAATGGGTTATTATAATATCCTAAGGAAGGTCGTCCTAGTTAGAATCAAAGGCAGGTCAAGTCATTGTATAAATAGAGAGTGTGGCTCTCTCATTCTATTCATTCACACACTCACTCACTTCGCGTTAGTGAGAGAGAGGAGGAGTGCGCACAAGTGGAGGAGGAGTAGCTTCTGTAGACATTTAGCTTTTGGGGATTCATCTTGGCGATCTTTGTATTGGTGCTTATTCTATCTCTGAGGAAGTTGCGGGGTTTTTCACCTTCTTGGTTTCCCCCGGTGAAATGTTTTGTGTCTCTTGTCTCTTATGTTTGATATGCTGTACATGTCATTCTCTCATTTAAGATCCTAGATCAGTTTGAATTAAATTCTGAAAAACTAACAGCAATAACCATGGACATATAGCTATAGAATGCAAACTAATGACTCCTACAGAAAGGAACACTGCAAACAGGTTTCAAGACAAAGAGCAGAGAAAGAAGGTCTAGAAGAAAAAAGAAATAGTAGAGAGGACATAATCCATGATATCTCTATGTGCAACAGAAAAGCAAAATATACAGCATGTTGATAGTGGATGTTCAAAACACATGACAGGAGATCCAAACAAGTTCGTAAACCTAAAAAGAGATCAAAAGGGAAAGTTACTTTTGGAGACAATATGTCCTCTAAGGTAATTGGAAAAGGTATAGTTGCTATCAGAAATAAAATCCGAGCTGAAAATGTATTGCTAGTAGAAAAATTAAAACCTAATCTTCTCAGTGTGAGTCAAACATGTGATCAAGGCCACATCTGTATCTTTGTTTCCGAGAAATGTGAAATCAGGAAGAAAAATTCAGGAAAAATTATTGGGACTACTGTAAGGAATTCAAGTAATGTATACATCCTAGAAAATGAACAGCAATGCCACATGAGTCTGATTGATGGAAGCTGGATATGGCATAGAAGGACGTGACACTTGAATTTTGACAATCTTATAAAGGTGAGTAAGAAGGAAGTTGTAAGAGGCTTGCCAAAGATTGTGAAGCCTCAAAATTTAGTTTGTAAACATTGTCAACATGGGAAACAAACTAAATCCAACTTTAGAATCAAGGAATATACATCCTCATAGCCATTGAAAATAGTTCTCACTGATCTTTGTGGACCAACAAGAACTAAAAGCTTGCAAGGAGAATCCTATGTCATGTTGTTCATTGATGATTATACAAGGATGACTTGGGTGACATTCCTCAAAGAAAAATCAGAATCTTTTGAGAAGTTCAAATTTTTTAAAGCAATGGTTGAGAATGAGACAAATCTGAAAATAAAATGTTTAAGGTCAGATAACGGAGGAGAGTTTACCTCAAACGAATTCAATGAGTTTTGTGAAACCCATCGAATTAAAAGACAATTTTCAGCTCCAAGGACTCCTCAGCAAAATGACATTATGGAAAGAAAAAATAGGACAGTCCAAGAAGCATCCAGAACTATGCTTAATGAAGCAAAACTTTCAGATGCATATTGGAGAGAATTAGTATATACAACTGTCTATGTACTTAATAGAGGACAACTCAGAGTAAATCACAACAAGGTTCCTTATGATCTATGGTATGGAATACCTACCTCTGTCAATTATTTCAGAGTGTTTGGTAGTAAGTGCTACATAAAGAGGAATGAGAATGATCTTGGTAATTTTGACTCCAGAACCAATGAAGGAATATTTCTAGGATATTCATCCACCAAGAAAGCATATAGATGTTACAATAAAAAACTACAAAACATCATAGAGAGTGCAGATGTAAGAATAGATGACATGAATCCAAGAAGTATTAGAACTCAAGATGATGAGATAACAAATAATGATAAGGACAAAGAAGACTCGCAAAGGAAAGAGGATTCACAGGATGAAGAAGAAATTGAGCAGGAAGAAAAGGAAGATGAGGTATCTCACGAAAATAACAAAGAAGATTCTCCAAGACATGATACAAGAGCACCATCAAGAAGAATTCAAAGAGATCATCCTGAAATTCAAGTTATTGGTGACATACGTACTGGAGTTCAAACAAGAAGAAGGTTAATATATGATCAAGAACAAGCACTACTTTCTCTAGTAGAGCCTAAAACATTTGCAGAAGTTAGCAAAAGTGATAATTGGATCAAAGCTATGAATGAGGAGCTGGACCAAATAGAGAAGAACAAAACCTGGGAAATTGTACCAAGACCTAAAGACAAGAATGTGATTGGGACCTAGTGGATTTTAAAGAACAAGTTAAATGAATATGGTAAAGTAATAAGAAACAAGGCCATACTAGTATGCAAGGGATATGCTCAGGTGGAAGGTATTGACTTTGAAGAAACATTTGCCCCTATAGCAAGACTTGAAGCAATCAAGATGTTCTTAGCTTTTGTATGTTACAAAAATTTCAAAGTATATCAAATGGATGTTAAATCTGCATTTCTCAATGGAAATCTTGAAGAATAAGTCTATATTGAAAAACCTGAAGGTTTTTTCTTATCAGAAAACATAGATTATGTTTTCAAATTAAAAAGGGTACTCTATGGTCTCAAACAAGCTCCGAGGGCATGGTTTTCAAGACTTGACAACTACTTGAAACAACAAGGATACAGAAGAGGGGCCACTGATAGTAATATCTACATAAAATTTGAAAATAAGAATATGATCATTGTTGTTGTCTATGTACATGATATCATATTTGGAAGTGATCTACAAGTCCTAGGTGTAAACTTTGCTTCAGATATGAAGAAAGAATTTGAAATGTCTTTGTCGGGAGAACTAACATTCTTCTTAGGATTACAAGTCACTCAATTAGACAAAGGGATTTTCATTTCTCAAACCAAGTACATTAAAGAGATGCTAAAAATAATTAAGATGGAAGATTCCAAGCCTGTTAGTACCCCCATGATCACTAGTTGTAAGTTAGGAAAGGATGATGAATCTTTGGAAGTGGATCATGCTATGTATAGATCTATGATAGGTAGTCTGCTATATGTGACAGCTACAAGACCGGATGTGATGCAAGCTGTAGGATTGGTTGCTAGATTCCAGTCATCCCCTAAAGAAACACATATAACAGCAGTAAAATAATTTTCAAATATTTGAAAGGTACTATGGAGTATGGTTTATGGTACCCAAAAGGCCAAGAATTCACTTTAAAAGCCTTCACTGATGCAGATTGGGAAGGAAGTGTTGATGACCGAAAGAGTACTAGTGGAGTAGCATTCTACTTGGGATACTGTTTGGTATCATGGCTAAGCAAGACACAACCTTCCATTGCACTATCTACAACATAAGCTGAATATATTGCTGTTGCATTATGTTGTACTCAAGTCATTTGGATGAAGCAGACATTGGAAGACATAGTTGTGAAGTATGAGAATCCCATAGTGATAAACTGTGACAATACCAGTGCCATAAACATATCAAAAAATCTTGTCATGCACTCCAAGACAAAGCACATTCCAATAAAATATCACTTTCTAAGAGATCAAGTGTCACAAAAGGTTGTCTGAATGGAATATGTTGATACAAAAGAGCAGATAGCTGATATCTTCACTAAGCCACTACCCAAAGAATCCTTTGAGAATCTTAGACAAAAGTTGGGAGTAATCTCCCTACAGTAGATAAAATAAGAAAATGCCTTGTCAGGGGGAGCTATCAAAAGGAGGCCTTTGTCATTGTTTCCAAAGGGGGAGAACTATTGGTGTTTCCATCAATTCCAAACAGGGAGAATGTTGAATATTGGCATTGATGCCCGCAATAGAGAGCAAGGGAGATGACCGCATAGGAGAGTAAGGGAGATGCCCGCATGATCAAAAGGTTTAATTAATTATTTAATTAAAAATTAGTAATTAATAGAGATATAAATAGAACTTAATAAACAGATATTTAGAAAGACATGAATTGGAAAGACATGAACTAAAGAGAAGTGCTCCTATGAGTGAATGAGATATTTAAAAAGAGTTTCGATTTAGAGGAAAGATGTCTCTACAATGCAGATCGCAGCAACATAAAGAAAGGGAGAGACCAACAACATGAAGCATTTCCAGAATTGATGAATCAAGTAGAAAATCAAGAAGTTATAAATATCGGGGAAGTTGGGTGGTGCTAGTGGCAGGTCGAAGCCTGTCAAGGAGGCTGTAGCCTCCTTCCAATAGCAGCTGGAAAACACGGGTGTTGCAGCATCCTTATCTGTTGGTGCAGATAGAAAACTGGGATGTTGAAGCATCCTTTCTGTTGCAGCAGAAAAATAATTTTGTAGAAATCAATTTATTAATAAGTTTGATTTTGTGGTTTTCTCTTTGAGGTTTCCACGATAAAATTCTCTGTCCTTGCTTGTTTGATTCATAGGATACATTGTTTAAACACTAATTGTTTTAATTAAAGGAAAAATAAGGCAATACTGATTCATCCCCCCTCTCAGTATTGCTGGATAAACCAACACCCTTGTAATGCCTAATCATTTCAAAAACACATTTTTATATTTAAAAATATGTTTTTTTTAATAAGAGTGAATAGAAGTTTATATTAATAAAAGGTGGCAGAGCCACAGGGAAAAATACATCTGATGGTTTCTATCATTCTACTATCTAAAATCATAAACTTGTTGCAGATCTCTAACATGATACTACCCAACTCAAAGTATTCTCCAACTTTGAGGGAGAAAGCAGAGTTGAAAATAGTTTGGTTACAGTAAATTCTCACAAAAACACCTAGTAACAGATAATACATGCAAACCATAACATAGCCTAAGAGTAATTGGAGAATGATCCTTGTCCGAGAAACATGCCTGGATGTTTTGGCTCATGCTTGATTAGAGAAGTAGTTGCAGTGGTGTTGGCCATCTAATGTTCAAGCAACGCAACACGACACATAATCTCCTGGATTGTCTTCCCTTGGGTGTTGACTGAACTGGAGAGGCGATGTTCCTAAGCCAGATGCTCTGGTCTTTCCATATTCACCTCCCACTCTAATTTTCGTATTATTTCTTCATAGTGCTACTCAAAATTGCGTAGCTGATTTTTCAAGATGGTGACTTTGTGCTTTAGTATGATAACTTCTGTTGAGAGCCACTAAATTCCATGGTTTGGGAAAAAATTCACACTATTGCTATTGTCTGACATGGGGGCCTTTGGCTTATTACCTTACCAATTATTTTCTCCCTGACATTGGTTATGTAAATGAGGAGTCCTTCTGTGCCGAGAATTCACATCTTTTCCATTTCCTGAGAAACACCTCATCTGCTTGAGTTGCCAAGGATTAAAATGTCGCTTCCCACCATCGCTAATGAGTACACTGTCATTTTGAGGCTAGATTTCCCTCCCTGAGAGTAAATGCACAAGACCTTTTGGATTGTTAGCCATCAATGCCATCCATTGCGAAATGAGATTAACACTAGGTTCGTACTAACTTTGCTGAGCATCTAATACATTTCTATGATGTCCAGACGAGGGACCGTAACAGATCCACCTTTCATCATGATTTTGGTGATGTGTCACATGATCCTGAACTCCACACACATTGAGACCGTAATCCCCCTCGTCACTCTTACATCTATTGCTCATCATGGGATGTCGTGACTGATAGGATCATCATTATTCAAAGACAAGAATCCATATGGGAAATCAAACCCCCGTTGGCCAGTGCATCTGCCACATGATTGAGACCTCGGAGCACGTGGAAGAATTGCTGTAATGCACCCTCCTGTGGTCCCAATGCAAGGAAGGGAACATGATGCCAATATTTGGGCTTTTACATAAATTCAGCCCATTCATTAGATTCATACACACAAATTCAAGAGTGTGCAGATGCAAATTTAGCAAATATGCACATCGGAATTAAAACTCATCCACACATATATCATATGCATATAGCATATAACAAACAGTCATCAATTTAAACATTTTAGAAGTAAATACATAGACAAAAAAACACTTATCTTCGTAGTGTAATTGTCCCAAGCAACTAGCTATGTCGCTGCAACGTTCCACCCAACCATAGGCCAGTTGTGTTAATCAATTCTCTCAACACAACTGCCACCCCCGAGCTGGGCATGATTCTTACAAGGAAAAGGGGACATTCAAGCTCATTCACAACAAATTAATAATTTCATCTGAGCCAAGCCAATCCACAACTGGGTTTATCAGGATACATTTGAACCCTGGATGCTTGCACTCAATCTCAAGCCAAAAAAATGGATTTACCAACAGGATGGCAATGGGTTTTCCCCCAAATCGTTTCCAGCCAAAAACAAATTGTGGGATGAGGAAAAAAATTCACAGGGAGGAAAGCAATTTCTCCCCAACTATCTAAGCATTTAACAACCAAAACGGTCTCTATGGAACCCAAATTCGATTCCCCTTCTTCCCCATTGGTATACAACACAAAAACGCCCTTCTCCCAGCTGAGAATGAAGGAAAACACAAACAAACATGGCTGGAAAATTCCCAGGTAGCTCCAAACGCGTGAGGGAGAGATTTTGGTTGATGGATAATGGCTTGGGGAGCAATTCATGGCTCTTTTTCTTTCCCAAGAAGCAAAACGCGTTTTTCCATGAAGGGTGGCTTGCCCATACTTGAATTTGGACAGCCATACCTCTCCATTCCCAAGGCATTAACTACCTCAACCAACTCTTGAGAGAAATGAATGATTGGGTACAAAAGTCAACATGGGTAGTTGAGGGTTCATGGGTTCTCTCATTGACACTTGGCTTGACTTGATTGGCTCCAAGGATTTGAATGTTTCCCTCCCATTTCCTTGTAAAATCATGCCCCCATCTCTTGTTGCATTGCATAGCTAGTTGTGGGTATTTTATTAAAATGCATATTTACATGATATTCGCAATTCCATTGTGCATGGCAAGCACGTAAACCATATGCATCAATAAATCGATGGCGGGGCCTTGGCCTTTAGCTCCTCACCATGATTTTATAACAACATTACATCATTTATAATTTTAATGCAATAGGGTCAAGATGGGGACGTTATATTTCCCTCCCCCTTGGAATAACACCATCCTCAGTGTTCCAATACTTAGAAATAAATACCCACTTTACACATGCCTCAAAATTCACAAATGGTGGTAGGTCTATCTTGCATTTCATCTCCTTACTTTGAGCTTTCAGGACCAAGTCCTTTGGCTTCCAAAAGTGCTCCTGCTGGCTTTGATCTTCCATGTCTGCAGGTGGGAATTTCTCTATAGCGATTTCTTTCCTTTATTACCGTTCCAGCTGATCTACAAGTCTAGAATTTCATGGTTACCATCTTTCTTGCCATCCTAGCAATTAATTGAGGAAGATTTCCAGCCAAAACAAATAGCTTTTGGTCTGCTTCCATGGTCAAGGTGCATAAATGGCTCTTACTTTGCTCACTAGCAACACTTGGCTGGTAACAGCTGCAACCAATGGCTTTCAATTTCTCACCTGTGAGACTCATCATGGCGATTCCTGTTAGGACAAGCATAACACAATATTAAAATTAGTCAATTATCTTCCCAATTGACATGGAAAGTCCGTTCTTTACTCATGAGACTTCCACACTTTTCATGCTTTCCCAATGTACACATGAACTCATTCATGTTCATGTTTTCACAAGAAATTAACTATTTCAGCATTCATAATTTATTGCAAGCAATAAACACAATCAAATTCTAGTCACAACATGCATTCGACAATCCCCTGTTTCTGAAATGCATCAATCAAAAAGGAAAGAGAAGAGTAAGAGTTTCCCCCTCTTAGTCTTGTTCCAATCTGGAGCTACACCGCCGCGGTGGTTTCATGCTCCTTAGCCTCTTTCACTTCAATGTGAATGCTTGACTTTCCCTTCCGTGGGTTACGACATTTAGTGTCTAAGGTCTGTCTAAGGATTTTCAACCAGGGAACCCTTTCCCATTGTTGCCTTCAGAACCTTTGGCTGCTAGGACCCACATAGTTCCACTAGCACCAAATTTCAGTACTTCTCATATTGAGCTCTTTAGGACAATCATATGTCCCCACGCATCCCTATGATTCCTTCATAGTCCTTGCTTCCAACAATACCTACACTCAAACATTGAATCAATTCACATGTTTAGTTTATTTTCATAAGGTTTATCTCCAAACGAGATTTTAAGAAATCATAACCAAATCATATACACACGTATATTCACATTAAATAAGCAAAAAGCTGCAGATAACCAAATACTTATCTGTATTGGATGTCTTCACTCTATTCCACAGGCTCTCTCTTTGCTTTACAAGCATTGGATTTCCCATGGACACAATAATGAATGTTGGGATAGCACGCAGGCTACTCCACAATCATTCGGATGGAAATGCCATGCCAGTACGCCGACTGGTTTTATCAATGTCAACATCAAGTGGTTAATGCCCAACCAGTTGCTCTTTGGGTTTACCAAGAATTTATAGCTCCAACCAGTTACTCTCTGGATTTACCAAGAATTTTATAGCGCCCGACCAGTTACTCTTTGGTTTACCAAGAATTTTATAGAACTCGACCAGTTACTCTCTGGTTTACCAAGAATTTATAGCTCCAACCAGTTACTCTCTGGATTTACCAAGAATTTTATAGCGCTTGACCAGTTACTCTCTGGTTTACCAAGAATTTTATAGCGCCCGACCAGTTACTCTCTGGTTTATCAAGAATTTATAGCTCCAACTAGTTACTCTCTGGATTTACCAAGCATTTTATAGTTTTTTCAGGGTCCTTGCTTCCTGCAATGACCAAGGTTTCCAACAAAGAAACAACAGTGTATCAACTTAGCTGTTAGAAAACTTGTACCTGAAATCTTCATTATTCCAAGCAATAGATAAATGAAAATGAATACTTATTTGTATTGTGCATTTCCTCGCTACTCCACAGGTTTCCTTCTCTGCTTTACAAGCCTTGGATCACCTGTGGGGTGAATGCTTGGCCAGCACACATGCTACTCCACAACATCATCTAAATAGGTAATGCCAAGCCAGTACGCCGACTGGGTTTATCAGGCATCGCTAAAATCAGTATGCTAAGCTAGTATGCCGACTAGGATTATTAAGCATTTCAAAAATCAGTATGTTAAGCCAGTACACCGATTGGTTTTTATCAAGCATACAACCACCATTTCCAATCTAGTTCTCCGAATGGGTTGTCAGAAAATAACACCCTTCACCAATACCTCCACAACATGCAAATAACCGATGCCAATCCAGTACACCGATTGGGTTTGTCAGGCATCCAATTTAACAACATGCCAAGCCAGTACATCGACTGGGTTTATCAGGCATCCAACAACCCTTCACCACAACATCCAAATAACCAATGCCAAGCTAGTACACCGACTGGGTTTATCAGGCAATAAGAACAACATAATATGATTACATGGCTCCTTCTCTTATGCAAACCAGTGGTTCCCTCCAAGGAATCCATAGGTGACTCACTTGAATGCAGGCTAGCATGGCCCCACAATACCCATTCACACTACACAAGGATGATACCCCTTTTCTGCAACACAGCTCCTCATGCCTATCCATCTCTTCTAGTGTCATTTAGTGTGAGCGTAGAAAGGTTACCACTGCCCATACAGTCCTCTTGACTACTTTCTTTTCACATTGCCCCTTAACGTGCAAAACCAAATTGCATTCGTATAAGCTGACAACACAAGAAGGATAAGCAGGCTCATTAGTATTGCTTCTCTAAAATCATAATCATATTTCATAACATTCACTATCAAGTATTGAAACACCAGGAATGTGACCATTCCTTAGGGTGTAGTCAATATTGACAATCCTAACATAACCCGACACCCGAAAGGTATGCATCCCTTTCCGATGTGAGCCATGTAGGCCCTAGTCACACTCAAGCAGTCTGGAACAATAATGAAATAATAAAACATGCTCTGCATATTAAATCTAATAACTAGACATGTATATTCTTAGTTAGGGTTACAGAATACTCATTCGTTTCACAGATGTATCTTTTCTTCATTTGTGAAGAATGGGGGCTCCCTTTTTTGAGTCAACAGTCCTTCAGTTTTCCACCCCAATTTTTTCACGTTCCATAACCCACACATGCTTTCTTGGCATAATTTTACTGTCTCACTCACATGCTTTACCAACATGCAGTTCGATTGAGACATTATCAACATTTACAATGGCGTTTCACCCGAAACCCATTTCCAAAGCATGGGATCCTTCCCATCTAGTTTGGCTTCTGTAGGCCATGACACATGGTCTTCCTACAATGTGTCATCCTGGCACACTTATCAAATAACCAAATAGTCAACAACATTTAGCAATAAGCTTCAAATATGATTGTTCCATAACTAATCAATAGCATTAATAATTAATTCAACATGAATTTACAATTCTGTCTCCTACATAAATTGATTTGTTTAACCATGAGGTCACCCTCATATTGTTTGGCTCTCGTAAGTGGTATCACTCTGTCCATTATGGTTTTACACTTGCTACCATACATGAACATCCACCTACACCATGTCCTCCTGACACAATTTTATATAAGACAAACAGTGATTAGCAATTATACGCAAATTCTCAAATCTGAAATCTACAAATCTGTTTTCCTACAGAAATTAGATTTGCAACCATGAGATTATTCTCATAAACTTAAATCAAACAATTTTCAGATTTGTTTCATGCATAAGTTACAACCATGAGAACCTTCTCATAACCTTTGGCTTCTGCACATGGTAGATCCCGGTCTTTACTATGGACTTATCCTCATTGCCATACGCAAGAATTTTCTACCTGAAAACTGAAACTTCAATCAGCCAAACACGTTGTGAGTACCTATGCATATAATCCTTTCATTGCCACAACAGTCACTAAAGTGATCTCAGAATTACAACACTCAATAATTCAAACACCTTTAACTGTTAACATTTGAAATGCAATGAAATATATATATATATATATATATATATGCATCATTATCATAATAAAATTGAAATACACAGTCACACTATCCATGCAATTTAAATAAACTGTAAATACTCATTACTTCACATTTCATGCAACTCTGTCCTTCCAACAGAGTGCTCTGGTATCCCATCACATGTCTACCTTCTTTATGCAGTATTTCTCTCACATTCATAGCAGTTCATGAAATGGTCTCAGGATTAACAACAGTCCACCATTTCATCTATTATCTAACTGCATTAAAGCATATATATGTCACACCCATGCATTCACACAATGCATCTCAACATGTGCACCCACACATATGCATGCACATTCACAACATTTACATAATCTTTTAATGTGCATTCACTCAATGCATAACCTGTCAATACAACCTTGCATTAATCCATGAATACTAGGTATTTCAACATGTTATGGCCTAACCATGCCTATCTCATATGGCATACACTACAACAATACCATAAGTCATCACTTGCTTTAGTTGTTAAAATCACAACCAACATACACAAATGGCATGATATAATTCCATATGAATGCATTGAGGTTTCTAAGAAACTATAGGGTGTAAGGATCCTTGCCTTCACTTACCCACACCTGACCATACTTGGTAGGATTATATTCACATTCAGGCACTTAGTCTCACATGCAAACAATGCAACATAGTTTAAACATAGTTGAAGGGATCTCACCAAATCCTCTTTCAATCATTCATGCAATTAAGCACAAATAACCATTACCTGAATGGCTGTTATTAACATCGCTTGATGTTAGCTGATCAGTTGGCCTCTTACGAATGCTATATAGTCCTTTTTTTTTCCAACCTCATGATCACAGATTTGTTGCATCATCCTTTCCTCATAAGGTTGTTGGTCATATGCAACAACATCATCCACATCCTTAGCCATGCTTCGATTTCCTTTGTCCCTACAACCAATGCGAACACAACTAATTATTAGTAACCACAATAATTATCTTAAGTGGCACATTGGATATGTAAAACCTCACTATTTTACCAATATGCAATATCATATATATATATATATATATATATGCACAAACATTTTCACATGCACTGTGCAATGTCTATTAGTATTCCAACTAGTGCATATTCACTTCATTTATCCAATCTCTTGCATTTTCAATCATGCTTCTATGGTTTGATTCCCAAAAAATTAGTTGTCGTCAACCATAAGTAATACCATTAATGGGCTATTGCATGTGTGACTTTTACTACCTTTACCCATATGTAACATCATGCTCATGCATAAGCAATTCACATGCACTATGCAATGACTCTTTAATCATGCCCACTAATTCATATTTAATTTGCTACTCTCTTGCATTTCCAGCAACCCTATGCCATAATTTTGAGTATACAAAACTCAGGAAATATAAATACAAGAGAAAGAGAGGAGAATTTTCCTCATTGTAGCACTTTCACATCATAGCTGATTATTTTCTTAGCTTCTCTACCAAGCATACAAGCAATCATTAGCTATGATCTTCTCACGATTTAGCAATTCAATATATACATACGTGTATAAATTCATTTTTTCTATTTTCCAAACATGCAATTCTTATGCTATAAACAAAAATAGTAAGGTCAGGAATTTCCCTCTTATCAACATTGCTTTGTTGCTCCCATTGCTCTTCCGCAATGCATATTACAGCCAATTACTCTTAATAAGGCCTCCACAACCTTCTATGCAATTCCTTTTTCTCATCCCAAGCATAGAGAATGCATTTCACACTTTCAACGACTGTCTCCGGGGGACGATGGGGGACGAAGGGGGGAGAATGCATTTCCATTTCGTGCAATCTGGTGCATAAGTTCCATGGCATTTTTCAACTTTTGTCACTTGAAAAATATCCCTAGAAAACAACCAGAATTCCTTGTTTTGGAGGACTTATCGTTTCTCCTCCGACCTGTTGCGGACCAACTTGCCGATTTTTTTTGGTCGACGGACTCATCTGTCTTTTCCGATCTGTTGTAGAGAAACTC
Source organism: Larix kaempferi (assembly GCA_027924585.1). Classification (NCBI taxonomy): domain Eukaryota; kingdom Viridiplantae; phylum Streptophyta; class Pinopsida; order Pinales; family Pinaceae; genus Larix; species Larix kaempferi. The sequence goes on from BSBM01000236.1 coordinate 2,282,913, forward strand.
ATCGAGTTCTGTCACCGTTTCAAACCAACTTGATGAGTTCTGCCGCCGTTTCGGAACAACTTGCCGAGTTTTGCCGTCGTTTCGGACCAACTCACTGTATTCTGCCGTCGTTTCGGACCAACTCGACAAGTTTTGCCGCCGTTTCGAACCAACTCGCCGAGTTCTGCCACCGTTTCAGACCAACTCACCGAGTTCTGCCAAAATTTCCTTTTTGTCACCGAAACACTTAGAAATTTTTTTGAAAATTTTTCTTCCTTTCCTCGGGCACTTCCGCAACTTTGTCGGCGTAACTCAGGCAAATTCGCCGGCTCCACTCAGCGAGTTTCGCCGAAACGTATCGGCTCAACTCCACGAGACTCGCTGAAATGCATCGGCACAACCAAACAAAAACACTTAGAAATTTTTTGAAAATTTGAAATTTTCTTAAGGATCAATGTTGAGTAGGAGGAATACTTACCTTTGCAACTGTGATAGGTAGCACACGGAGGCCCAAATGTTGCAACCTTTTCTCTGATACCAAAATGTAACGTACCCTCCCGTGGTCCCAATGCAAGGAAGGGAACATGATGCCAATATTTGGGCTTTTACATAAACTCAACCCATTCATTAGATTCATACACACAAATTCAAGAGTGTGCAGATGCAAATTTAGCAAATATGCACAACGAAATTAAAACTCATCCACACATATATCATATGCATACAACATATAAAAAATAGTCATCAATTTAAACATTTCAGAAGTAAATACATAGATAGAAAAACACTTATCTTCGTTGTGTAATTGTCCCAAGCAACTAGATTTTTCACTACAACGTTCCACTCAACCATAGGCCAGTTGTGTTCATCAATTCTCTCAACACAACTACCACCCCCGAGCTGGGCATGATTCTTAAAAGGAAAATGGGACATTCAAGCTCATTCACAGCCAATTATCATTTCATCTGAGCCAAGCCAGTCCACAGTGTGGTTTATCAGGTTACATTTGAACCATGGATGCTTGGGCACATAAATGTTCCTGGGATACTCTTTCCGGTATTGCTATGTAGTATGTAATCAGTCCTCAGATATCCGATAGGTTGAGCTATGTGCTCATAATCGGTCCTGGGATGAGTTATTACTACGGAGACATGTAATCAGTCCTAGAGATCCGAGAGGTTGAGCTGTGTGCTCGTAATTAGTCCTGGGATGCTCTTTAGAGATCTTGCCAGTCGTGCTGCAGCACATAAATTTTCCTGGGATGCTCTTTAAAGGTTTTGTCTATCCACATGTAATCAGTCCCGGAGATCCGAGAGGTTGAGCTGTGTGCTTGTAATAAGTCCTGGGATGCTCTTTAGAGATCTTGTCGATCGTGCTACGGCACATAAATGTTCCTGGGATGCTCTTTAAAGGTATTGTGGAGGAGATGCATGTAATCAGTCCTGGGAGATCTTGCCGGTCGTGCTTAGGCACATAAATGTTCCTGGGATACTCTTTCCGGTATTGCATCCACACATAAAATTAGTCCTAAGAGGCCACCTCTATCAGACCGTTCGCACAGATGATGAAGACCTGCAGGTGGTGGGCCTACATCCAGTATGAAAAAGGACTGTCTCTGTAGAACTTCCTATGATGAGTAGATTTAGAGATTGATTGAGATGGCAGCAGTAGTGACAATGATGATGACTCGATGACAATTATCCAGTGACGATGATCCAAAGAAGAAGACTTGTGCTAGAAGACCTATGTCGAAAAATACCTTCCTAGTTAAGAGGGAGTGTTGATGTATATGTAACTTCGGAATGTATTTCACAAATATGTATATTGTATTCCTATAGAGATGTTATTATTCCTCTATACGGAAGTGTCATCATTTATATTGTAAGTGTTGTAACTTATACTTGATGGGTTATTAGACCACCTTGTTGGGGTCGGCCCTGTATAAGTCATGTGGGTCAAAGGGTTATTAGACCACCCTATTGGGGGTCGGCCATGTGGTTCAAAGGGTTATTAGACCACCCTAGTGGGGGCCGGCCCAGTTAGCATTATGTTAAGTAGTTAAGTTGAGGCCGACCTAGTTGAGTAAAGGTCAAGTCAAGTTTGTGTATAAATAGAAAGTGTGTCTCTCTCATTTTACACATTCTATTCTCTCACTCACACTTTGGAGAGTGGTGCACTTGTGGAGGAGGAGGCTCTGCTGCTAGGAGAAGACTATCTCTTGTATTCTGGTTGTATCATTGCTCTATCTATCTCTGAGGAAGTTATTGGGTTTTCTCACCTTTATGGTTTTTCCCAAGTAAACTCTATGTCTCTTGTGTGCTTGCATTATTGTGTCCATGATTAATATGCTGTAGATATGCTGTACATTTTGTTCTCTCAGTTAAGATCCTAGATCAGATTGAAGTAAATTCTGAAAATTTAACATGGATATATTTGAGAGTTATTAACACATATAAATGATGTTAATGTATGGTTAAAAAACCATAAAACACTTCTGAAACCTTCATTTACAGTCTGGAAAAAGTAGGGAAAGTTACTAGCAATTTCGAGCTTCAAATCCCCCAAGGGTAGTGGACAAGATGGCTTCCCAAATGTTGTTAAATCCTTCCAAATTTCTTAACAGAGGCATGGTACTGATATGTGGATTTAATTATCTCCCAAATTTATCATTAATTGACTCTTATGGCCTTCTGTAACTCCTTTAAATCAAATTTTTATATGCAAGATTTCACATAGGGGGAAAAGCTAGTTATTTTCACCATGACTTAGGAAATTCGAATTTTAGGTGCCAAGGGATTATGCTCTGTTAATGGAAATTATTAAGAAATTTAATAACATTACATACATCCATAAAATCATAGAGAATAACTATTTTAACTCAAAATGGTGTATCTTCAAACTCCAACAACAAAATCTAGGGGAAATGGCATCATTTTTGCATTGTTTGATATTTTTACATAACTCCACTTCGTGTTTCGACCTGATATTCTCATGAAAAGAAAATACAGAGTATATATATCATAATAAAAATATATGGGTCCTCAATAGATATCCCAAAGAGTTCATCACCTCAACAAGTGTGCCTCTCCTCAAGGAGCAAGAATATGCCAATAAATAGAAGAATGGTTGTAGAAGCAAGATGAAAGAGATGTGACCATGATATGCCCTGTAGCTTAAACCTGTAAAAAATACTCCATTAAAGATCCAAATGAAAGGTCTGAATGGCCTTTCCAATTACCAACTAGGATGGGAATCTTTCACCCTCGAAATTGGTACTAAGGCAAGTAGAGTAGCACTCCACTAGCTCTCCTCTCCCAAATGCAAAATGCAAATTCTAAAATGATCAAAAGCTACTATTATTCTTTGTTCATGAATTTTATAAACTTCTAATGTCCTCCATGGGTTGAATTCATTCTAGGAGCTTCATTCCAACTCAAGTTGGGAAGAGATTCCCAAGTATGCCACTTGTCCTTCCAATTCTAGCCCTCTCCTTCTCCAAATTCGAATTGGTGTCTCTTTGGCTGCCCTAACTCACTTGAGCGCCCTATTGGAGGATATTTTCAGCCCTGACATGTCATATATGTCAGATGTCAGCCTTCAGGTCTGATTTGTGTCATAGGTGTCATAGCATCTTCATCATTGTTGTCATAGAGCTAGGGAATCTAGCCCAAGTGTCCCACTAGCTCCAAATTGCCTCTTCCTCTTCCATGGGAGTTACTCTTCCTCTACATTTCGACCTCATTGAATCATGCCAAGTATTATTCCCTTCCAAATCATCCCCATAACATTGGACTTCTCATGGATTTGAATTGACAAGAGCAGGATGCCATGTGGCATAGAAAATATAGCTTGTGTGGGTCCCACTTCCTCCATGTGTCTTCATGGTCAAATGCCACTTTGATTTTACCTTGTATATATTTATTTATCTCCTTTATTAAATATTTATGCTATTCTAATTTCCACACATAATTTATTATCCTTCTTCTTTCAAATTCCAATGCTTCTACCCACAACCTAGGAAACTAGTAATTTTCCTCCTTGGCAATCATTTGACCCTTAACATCAATTTGAGAAACTCTCATGAATATGGTCAATGGGCTTAGTCCATTGTGACCCAATGCAAAATTTGGGACATGACAATATGCAACATTGGCCCTTTCTTTTATCTTCTTATATTTTGCCTCATTGTAATGAAACCATAGAACTTCTTATATCTAAAGAAACACAATATGCTCAAGGAAGAGATCATTGGGTCCCCCTTGATATATTTCTTATTGTAATAAAAGAAAATGAGAATGCAATTAATCTAAAACCAGGACCAAGGTGGTTTGACACTTGTGTTCAAGGAAATAGTGTCTCATAAATGTTATCTAATGCTCTCTTTAGTGGTTGATATGTCTTTATTTTGTTGCATGGATCAATAGATATACAATCTACATGATTTTCTATGTATCTTGCATGCAATTTAATGGAAATACAATCAATTCTTTAGTGTTGAATCAATTTTTGGATATTACATCTTCTTTTTCAGAGAAATGGTTCATGATTAAGGCACCTCTATTGTTCTTTATCTGAATTGTGTTTTCTTTAATATGTGTTTGTTCCTCCCTCTTTAAAATAACATTCAATGTTACTTTCAATGGCTAAGATAAACTCTATGCATTACAGATATTTTCTATAAATCCAGTCAAACTTTACAAGAAAATACATAGGTACCTAGGGTGATAGACTAGGAATTACTACCTCCAATTTAGGTTACCTTCCCTTTCCTGGAGGACTGGCTCAATGTCCTAAAGTGGCATAGGAGTGGTGCATTCGGCACATCCCTCCTTGGCCTTGTAACCATTTCCAAAATATAGTTGTTCATACTTGAGATATCCATGCTTTGAGAAGATAGAAGAATCAACAAATAGAGGGGTACAAATTGAGGGACAACATTGTAAATAGATTTTCATAATACACTGAGAATTCCATTGTAATTTTCCAATTCTTCTTTGAATAATTCTTTGAAATTCATCTTGTTATGTGTCCAAATTTCCAACATGACTGGGAAAAAGAAAAATGTGTTTGGAAGCTCCTCTTATTTGGCTACATCCAATGGATATGATGCCACTGACATCTGCTCGTCTCAAGACCCTCCTTTTAGCAATGAATATGCCTCTATAGCTACCCCCAAAACTGCTAAATTTACCTCCAAGCAACTCATAAGCTCCTCCTATGCCAAATTTCTAGCCCAAAATTATGCCAATAAACTATGGTCTCCAAGTTTGACTCAGCATATTGTCCCTGACACATTCCTATTCCCCAAATTCATCTAGCTATACACCAGAAACTAACACTTGGTCACTTCCTCCATTACCACTGATGATGGTCAAATTGGGTTTCTCCATATCACCAGGTCTGTTGTATCTCATATGCTAGGAACTAATCCTGGGATGGAGGTGCTATCTCACAAAATTCAAAAAACCAGATACAAGAAAATGAGACTAATCTATTGTGGTAGGATATTTTCCCATCTCAAATATAGTTAATGGAGGGAATAGGTCCCTTCTAGCCCTTGGAGGTTGAAGAGTTTCGCAACTTGGGATCAGGAAACTATCACTACCTTCATTGTAATTTTGGTTTAAGAGATTGATGAGGAAATAAATGAAAGGATGGTGGCCCTCACCAATGATTTTAATGATCGTAATACACCTGATTTTGACTATGTTGAGGTTGCATCCGTAGTACTAAGGAACCAATTGGTGTATTTCCAATCTACAAGAATTTTTAGGTATCCTTCCTACTTGGTTTACCTGTTACTTTTCCACCAGTATCAACACTTTGAACCTCTAGGTCTTCAAAGAGATAAATAAGGGGTTCCAAGATTCACCGATAATTTGAAGATCCTGCTGAAGATACCACATGAATCTGCATATTCTTAGGCTTTTTTGGATAAAAACGAATTTCGAATTTGAAAATGCACTCGTTAAGCTCTGTCTCACCAATCACTAAAGGGATCCTATGCATCATCCACTTGGATGAACTGACGCTGCCACCTTAATCACAATGAATGTGGCATTAATTCTCATATGGGGAAAATTTAATGGATTTTCTCTGTCGTGTGGGAATGGGATAAAGGAATATCAAATAACCTCGTTATTTTGGCTTATTTTTTCCTAAATCTAATCAAAATCATGCCTAAACATTGCAATTTGTGCATTTTTGCAATATCAACAACACATAAGTACTTTGAATATAGACATTAGAAAATTTTTCATTGAGAATTATTATTTTTGTCATGTATACTTTCACCCAAATCCGATAACAATTCTATGCACCCTTTGAAGCTCGATTTGAGGACAACCATCATCATCTATGGAACCTATTCGTAGCCTTGATAGTGAACAGTTTAAGTCATCGATATCTCCTCATAGTTACAAAAAAATTATCCATAATTGTGCGGTATTCCTTCCATAATCCTCTAAAAATATACCATGTCCTCCATCCCAAAATTCAATATGATTGGAAAGAAAAAGATTGTCTCTAGATGCTCCTCGTCTTTAGTTTTGTTTAGCTAGTCTAATGCTAGTGATATCTCTTCATACAAATAACCTCTTTTGTCAATTAATGGGATTCTATAGCTACTCCCCAAACCACTAAATTTACTTTTAAGCAACTCATAGGATCCTCCTATGGAAAATCCCTAGCCCCCAATTTTTCTAATAAGATATGGTCTTTTGTTTTTAATCAACATATTTCTCTCGACACATTCCTATTCCTCGAATTCATCCAACTATGAACCAAAAGTTACAACCTGGTTACTTCCTCCATTACCACTGATGATGGCTAGACCGTGTTTCTCCATATCACTAGGTCATATGTTTCTTAGATGCTAGGAATTAACCCTGGGAGGGGGGTGTTACCTCATGAAATCCAAACATCCAGATACAAGAAAATAAGCCAAGTAAATCAAGCTAAGCTCTTTTCCCATCTTAAATATAATCAGGGAAAGGAGGATATCTCTCCTAATCCTTGGAAGTTGAAGAATTTCCCATCTCGAGCTCAAGAGATTATCACTATCTTCACTGTAATTTTGGGTCAAGAGACCGATGAAGAAATAGATGAAGGGATAGTGGCCCTAACCAATTCTTTTAATGCCCATAATGAGCCCAAAATTTGATTATGTTGAGGCTGTAGTTGAAGGAATAAAAACCAATTGTTGGATTTTTAGGTCATGGGGCATTTTTATGTTGATAGGTGTTATTATCTCCACTTTTGGTGTGGGATGGAGGTCAATCTCCACAAATCCTAGATTCTAGGATCTTCTTCATAGTCCTTATCATTTTTTATCTTTAAAAAAAATAAAAATAAAATTCTTTATCAAAAGTGGGTGTAATGAATGGTTAGAATAATTAACATTACAAACTATTTCATTTTATGTGAAGATTTAGATTAAATATTAGCATAATTGTTTTTAACAATTATGAACTTTCCAAACTTAAAATTTGTATCAAAACACAAGCGATTAACCTCAATTAGACCAAAATATATATTCCACTACATCTTAGATATCTCTTATCAAATTCCTGGAGATATTCAAATATGAGGGCATTTTATATCCATGTATTTAATCACAATTTCAACGGATTTTTTTATATAATAACCTATCGACGTTCACTGACCACAAGTTAAGCCTGGTTGTGTTATTCTCATATCCTTCCTATCTCGTTTACCTGTTAATTTTCCACTAACCTTGGAACTTTGAGGCTCTAGGTATTTAAAGAGACAAAGCATGGGTTCTAAACAAGGTGTTTGACTAGCTCCCCTAGATCAAGAAAGGAGAAAAAGATGCCAAATGGTTTTTCTTTGTATCATAATTCATGTACAACTCCTTGTATCATAATTCATGATGCCAAGGTGTTTTTCTTTGTTAAATCTAAGAGAAAATGGAGAACAATATTTATCATAGCCATGGAGGGATATGTTATAAATGACAAATGAGGCCTGAAAGAGGTGCTAGAAATTATGCAAACCCTTTAGAACACCAATCAAATTGGCATGAGAGTTCCTAAAATTCATGTTCAGGTTTTAAAAATCGACATAAGGGTCTTGTAAATGATTAGCAGCACTCTTAGAGTCCTAGTAATCAAACACTCTTAGAGCCCATATTAGAGCCCATATGTTTGATATGTTGGCTCCTTATTAGTAAATCATCTTATTTTCTGCCACTCCAATCATATGGGATAATGATATCCTTTTATTGGTATGGAGGCCACATCTAATTATGAATATGTCATATGAAGGGGATGGAAACCATTGAAATAACTTTTGAACCTTCACAAATAATTCAAAATCCCCAATTAGCTTGTTGATGATGATTTCACCCTTCATAAGGAAATTTGTATATTCAAGTTTCTTCACATCATTTATGCACTAGGATAATACAACTTCATGAGCCTCTTTCTTCAATAATGCATCATTTTATCCCTAAAAGAGGTAAATCCCCTTTTGGAATAGGAATCTGAATATTTGCTTAAACGCTCTTTAGTCACATTATTGCACAGACCTTGGGAGTTTTGGACTTGTTGCCTCTTGGTTATTACCTTGGTTGCTTCTATTATGACTCGGTCTTGTCAATCACACCCAAAACATATAGCTCTTTCCAAAATATGTAGCTCCTTCTAAAATTGAAATGGAAACTCTGTTTGAGTAGTGCTTTCTTCTTCAATATCTTCTTCTTTAGTCTCCTCTTCTACTTCAATATTTCTTATGTTTTCCTCAGGATTTTGGGTTTGAGGACCATCTATATCCATTGGATAGGAACTATCATGTTCTGACATTTTTTCATCTCCATATGTTTTATGAGCAGTCTCGATTCTGCATTGTATCATCCCTGACTCTACATCTCCAATTTGAATTAGATTATGAGAAATTTCTCCAATTTGTTCTTGATCAATTGGTCTCTTAATCAACTAAGGCTTTTTTTCTTCAACCTATTGTTTAGGTATTCCATTTAACAAAGTCAGCACTTCACCCCAAGTTTTTTTATTAGCTAATATCTCAAGCTGGGACTTGGGATGGTGCATATAAGATTTCATCCTTTCATCCACTCTCATGTTAGAAATTATATGTTTGGGATCATATGACCACGATTCATCTTACTTTAAATATTCTCCAATATCTCTTGAGTTGCTCTCAATTTGACATATAAATTTCCAATATCATATGGGAGTTTGAAGCTGACCTTTCTATTATTGGAAGAAAAATGTATACCATCATAGTGTAACCTCTGTCTGATTAATTCCATTGCAAAAAGTTTGTGATTCAGATATTCAGGCAGTTTGAATGGTTTCAACTCAAATCCATATACCCTTATAACCATACAATCTTCAAATATATATCAATCACCAACAGTTGTATCTAGACTTAAGTGAATTAAGTTTTTACATTCAAGGAAAATCCTAGGAGGGATATCTCCTATGGAGTTCCCATCCATCATTCCGGCTAACAAAGGGGGGACATGAACAAATTATGAGCTTCTAAATTTCGCTCAATGGCCATATTATGAATTCATAACAATAATTATAAATTTGCAGATGTACAACTATAAAACATAGTGGAAATAAAATCTATCTACACACACATAGCATGCATATACAATCATAAATATTACAGGTATAAAAATATAAAGATTACACATTCAGATATAAAGATAATACTTATGTTTAAATGAAAAAGATCCAAGCAACTAGCTTTGTAAGAGAAATTTTCCACCCAACCATAGGCACTCTATCCAACATATACACTTTATACTAAGAGGCCATCCCCATGAAGCTGGGCTATGAGGTCACCAGGGAAAAGGAAACACCTACAAGATTCTCTCTCTCAACACATAACCCGTTCTTCTCTCAATGCTTATCCAAATGATCATCCAAAGCTCTACAAGAATATCACTTAGCCATCACAGCCTTGGCTCCAACAATACTTTCCCCACATTATACACTTTTAGGATAATCCATCCCCTTCACCAGTTCACGGTTCCATCGTGTGATCCATCTTTCCAAGTTCTTACCAGTGTATGCATAGAATGAGTCCAGCCTACTATATGTTGTTGGATAACCTCATGTAGCCTTAATTCATGGCTTCTCAAGCATTCCAAAGTACAAAAAATCAATGGGTAAATGTTACTATCTTTCTCAACCTCTATTCTCACCTACAACCATCTCTTTTCCCTTCAAACCTACACCTTAGTTTCCAAATTTGAAATTCTATGTATGCACCGTATGGTAATGGTAATTAACAACAAAAGTAAGAAATCTATGTAGTCTAAAAAACTACATGATGAATAATGGATGGTAGACTCCAAAACGATGAGAGAATAGTGGAAAATACATCTAACATAAATTCTAAACATAGAAGATAAGACTCTTACAACAGTAATAGAAGTATATTCATCCCATGCTTCCATAAATACATGAGAGGAATTTCCTCACCGACCTCACATGTGCATTCAATGATTGGATAAAACAGTAATAATAAGTAATTGTCTCATTTATGGGAAATGGAACAAGTGGATTGGTTCTAAGGTTAACACTTAGAAATAGAGGATTTGATCTCCCATAGGACGTCTTTCCTCTTCTGCTCTAGTGGAATCAAATCCCCTCTAGTGCTCTTTACACAACCATTATTGGACCATTATATTATTTTTCCACATAATATTTACCTAGATTTTACGTCATCATGAAAGTCCAACCACATGGTTCATATAGAGATATTCACATCACATATGCCTAGCCATTCACTAGTTGGGCCTCGCCCTTGAGCTTTGCACTTTGAATTCATACTAGCACATTTGCATCATTCTGCATTGTCTAATTCAATACATTACAAGGGTCAAACAAGGGGTATTACACCTCCATAGAACAAACTATGTATTGCATACATGAATTTGTTAACAAATTGAATGAAACGAACATTAATGGCATGTTTCCTAACCATTTGAGTCCACTCAGTGACAGGGTTAGGGTTTCCAAGTTCATCTTCCCGATTCAATTGAATGTGTTCAAAATTTAAGAATCTAAAGAGATAAGGTATACCAGGTAGGACTACGATTTGAAGTATCTAGTAGAACTAAAAGTAACAAACTTTAGGTGAATATTATCGGATAGGTATTGGGCATAATTAAAAAAACTCATTAAATTTCTATAGGATGGAAAGAGGGATTCCATAAACCCTAGAATGGTGGTGTTAATGGTTTTGTCATCATCATAACCCAACATTAAGAAAATCATCAAAATTGCTTCTTTAGATGGATCAAGCGTTATTCCTTGGATCCATGAAAAGGATCCTTGGATTGGATATTCATTACTCTTGATATTTTTATGATATAGTAATGGTTAACCGATCCTTCTTTTATCATAGTAATAAAAGGAATAGTGAGCACAAGAAGGGTCGACCAACCCTTCTTGTGATCACTATTCTTGTTATTATTATGATACAATAATGGTTAGTCAATCCTTCCTATATCATAGAAATATTAATAATAGTGAACACAAGAAGAGTTGGTCGACCCTTCCTCGAGCATGACAACCACATAACAACCCACGAAGGAAGGAAAACCACCCTTTCTCTAATTGATCAGTTCCCATAGAAATGATCAATCGATCTTTATTCAATTTATACATTACAATTGAACCACATTATGGGACCATTGGATAAAGGATAAGTCTATAGTCATGTGGTATATTTCTTATTATTGATCAGTAACATTAGACCAATTGAGGAAGTGTCGATCAATCCTTCTAAAATAGATCAATCCTCCAGAACGAACAATCAGTCTTTCACTGACCAATGCCCTCGAAATAAACCACAATAAAGAACCCATTAATGAGTGAAAGGTTTGTTATAACCAAAATTGGCAATTCTTCGTCTGTGACGACACTTGCATGTTGATGCTCTCATGATGACACTTTCATGATGATACTTCATGAAGCTATTGTTGTTCACACAAAAGGACACTATGGATGGAAATTCCATAACTTAGTGCTTAATAGTGTGGCCCTAACTTATTCGTTGATTATACAGCAGTTAGGGAGCTTGTGACAATATTTGGAGACCAAAACACCCCTTGAAAATCCCTCAAAATGGATTTTTTTGCTCATTTCCCCCCCACACGCATGTTGCACATGGCTCACCTGCGTCTAGTGCACACCTTCCCTTGTCTCACCCGCGTGTGCCTTTAAATATGCCAAAAAATAAAAAAAATTCTTTAATTTGGGGTAGTTTTGGAAACTTCCTCCTCAGTTACAACCGCTCCCTCCTCGAATCTAACCATTTCTTCCTATAAAAGAAAGGGAGATTAGCCTTGAAGAGGAATCTTAGCCCAAGTATTGTTATGTTGGATAAATTATCACCCTTGTTCCCTTTCCATTCATGCCCTAGTTTCTACCAAACCCTAATACATATGAGTTGTTCTTGGGATTCTTGAAGAAGAGGAGCAAAATATCATGAATCAAAGGTTTCATGAGGTGCTTGAATAGAAGGAAGGTAACTTTGTACTTGCTTCCATTATTAATGAAAGAATATACATCTTTCCCTTTCCTAACATTTGTGTCTTTTCTTATATCATATTTGGTTATTTTTTGATGCTCATTAGATTAGCTTTCATGCTCTATTTGAAATTCAATCATTTATTTGTATCCAAACATGTTTGAGGAGGGTTTTTGAGTTGCTTTTGCAGGTTCTTTGAATGGAGATCAAGAGAAAAGCTCTAAGATTCAAGGAGAAGGCTTGGATCAACCTTCAGAAATAAGGTACATCCCCTCTTAACTTCCAAACTCTTTGTTTGTTTTGTTTGTTGCAGAACCCTAGATGTTTGTTTTTCAACCTTAGTATGTTGGTGACCTCAACCCTTATCATGGGATATTTTTCCTTACAACAGAATTGGTGACTCTGTTGGGGATAAATCCTGTTTGCTTTAGGGTTTCCAAGTGGATTTATCAAGTTTTCCTAAATTTCTAAGTCTAATGTCAAGTTACGAATGATCTTAGGGCTTTAATAGACCCTTCCACTATCAACTTTTTGAATGGTAATTGATTTTTGGATACTTTTTGTTGGGATCCAAAATAGACCCTTTTTGTCCATATCCATCAATACCTTTTCCCCCTATTTTTCCCTATTTTTATACATCTCAGGCATATATCTTCCCAAGCCAAGCATGGATTTTAATAGGTATAAATTATTATTGCTTTGTTTCATTAATGCTTAATATTGTCTATGGTTATGAGCTTTACCTTTGAATTGCGATGACTTGTGTTGATTTGATAAGATAAGTTTAGAACCTCAAAAGAATCCAGGTGTAGCAGCTTGCCGAAACTCGTGGAGTAAAGAATACATGGTGCCAGTATCCACTTTTCAGGATTCAATTTAAGTCATTGATGGGATAGCTTGAGTGTATTTCAATGCAGCCAGCAGAGACTCATGCTGAAACAGTCCAAGCATCTTCCCTCCTAATCAGTTGGGATCGGTTCAGTCTTTTGATAGTTCGGATTAAAAGCGCATGCATGATTATGAACAAACCCCACTTAATGTAATAATGGTTGTAACTATTTTGATTCGGCAACCTGAAGATCGTAGATCTTCACGCACATGCCCGAAATTAGTGGATATGAACTACCTCATCTTTGTATAAGTATAGGAAGGCAAATCAAGCCAGGGGGTTAGCATTATGGAAGAAAGATTGTAGGAGAAGGATACTGTAACACTATATTTCCATTATTTAATGAAAGGAGAAGCAATTATCAACATTTCTGTGTTTTATATCTTGTTAGCCTTTCACGGCATCTCTGTTAGAAGTCCAAGGCCCGCCTTCTCACAGAGTTGCCGAATTTAGTAGATGTTTTAGTTTAATTATTTTGGTTTGGTGTGGAATTATAGTAGGGAGTATTTTCAGATTGCTGCAACAGTAGTTATTGGATGATTTCATAATTATAATTTCCCTTTGGTTTGCTGCAACAGTGTGGTGTGAATAGTCGACTGTGTAGACTAGTTTCCTTTCCTATGCAAGTGTGCTAATTAGTGTTGTTGTTACAGTAAAGCTCAACTCCTATTTATTATTGTTATTTATCTTTCCTAGAATTTGCTGAATTAGATAGGTCATGGTTTGAATTACTTTTAATATGATATTTTAGGATTTAAATTCTTGCAAAAGCAATTCTAGTTAATTCATTCTTAGATCAGTTGTTATAGGATTGATGTTGTAAGAAAGTAGAAATCCTTTGAGTTCTTAGATTGATAATTGAGATTGGCTTTCACAGTGAGTTGAGTTTGGATTAGCAGTTAGGTAGGATGAAATATATTTATTTATTTAGTCAACTACTGAAGTGTTTATGCATATATTTTTCTTAGTTACCTTTGAAATAACAAGACTTTCTTGGGTTGACAATTTATATTGAGCACTTTGTTTGTTAACTAAATTTAATTAGCATGTAGAGTGACCAAAATTTTGGCGTTGTTGCCGAGGAAGGTAATTGGTATACATAGATGGTAGCTGATTAGTTTGATTTCATTAGCTATCAATATTTGAAGCTTGCATGAATACGAGAAGAAAAGGACGGGAACCCCCCAAAAGCACTAATTATGCAGGTGGAAGAGGTCATGGAAGTAACCAGGGTTTAGGAAGAGCGACGTTTATTGATGAGCTGATCGCTAAAGCTGATTCCTCTACCAGAATGTCGCAGAAATATTCAAGAAGAGGAAGATCCATTCTCCCTAAGCTTGAATCATCAGCATCAACTATGGAGAACGCAACGGGACCTTCAAATCCCACTCTGGAGAAGAGACCTCGTGAAGATAAGGGAAGTGTTGTGGTTGCAGGGATTCCATAGGATATTTATCGAATCAACGAAAATAGAGTAACTAAGGAGGAGTGGTTAGATTATCGTTAAGAATTGGAGGAAGAAAGAAGGAGAGAAGAGGAAGAAAGAAGGAGATAAGAACAGAAGAACCAGGAAAACATGGATAATAAAGATCATGGAGAGCATCAAGAATGACCCAATGACCATGAAGAGGAAATAGGGGATAATCAGCATGGAGACACTTTTGTCACACTTGAATTCCCTATTCAACAAATGCTTGGGGTGGCTCCCATGAAGAATATTTCACCTTCGGTCTTGCCAAACTTTTATGGTAAGTCCATCGAAGATCCAGATGAATTTATTTTCGAATTCGATATCCTCTGTCGGAGCTATGATTATACTTCTAGTGCACAAAATTTGAAACTCTTACCTGCTACTTTAAAGGGGAATTCCCTACGCTGGTTCATGAGTTTGGGTGGTAGGATTGTCACCACTTTGGATAAGATGAAACAAATTTTCCTTGCTAAATATAAAGACTATTTCAGAACTAAGGACAAGAGGGAATATTTGTTTAAGATGGTCCAAAAAGAGGAGGAAAGTCTGGAGGAATTTGTGGAAAGACTCCTATACAATTTGCAAAGATCTTATCATGTTGATATTGGGAAGGATGTTCTCAAAATCATTCTACTACGAGGGATTAGAGAAGACAACCTATACATCCTTAATTTGTTGGGAAAAGGATATATCTCCAGAGAACCTTTTGATCACATCATAGATCTATGTCGAAGATACTCCAGGGGGTCTTCTAAAACCAGCGTCAGAGATCGAGATGTCCTAACAAGGGTCTAGAAGTCAGCCAGTGGGGGGGATACACGAGTTGAGATAGGTAATATTCTTAAAAATTTAAAACTGATATGATGAACTCAATTTCCTCACAGCTGTATATTTTGAAATAAAAGCAGAGGCAAGTAGAAGAAGATCTGGCACTTGGTGTATTTTGTGCTAAATGTAGGAAGAATCACCCATTGAGGGAATTCCCTATTGACAAGGTGGAGCTATGTCGCTTATGTGATTTGGATCACGATACTAAAGAATTCCCTTCACTGTCGAAGGTCAAGGTGGTCCTTCAAGCATCCACCTTGTATGTGGAGCAAGATTACTTCATCTCACAAAAGAATCCTTGTCAACCTCGTGCTCTAGGTATGAATCCGGATCCTACATCTTTCAATTCTTAGAATAATATGAATAATTAGTTTCATTCACATTATTCCTATCCTAATACTCAATGGAATCCACCTACTCAACCTACAATGCAATATCCTACTCCTTGGATTCTGTGGGAATGACACTCAAATCAACAAGCTCCTTGGTCTCCTGGTTGGAGAAATCCATATCTAGGAAATCAGTTTCCTCACAATCAAACTCCTCACCCACAGTATCAGCAGGCACAACTGCAACTCCATAATAATGTTGCACCAATCAATACACCACTATGACCTCAAATTCTTTCTCAACCTAACCTTAATCCTAATAATAAGGCAGTACATCAATTTGAAACTTCCAACATGCCATCTTATTCCATTTCCCATGTCCCTTGCAATGAATTACACTTACAATCAGGAAGGGTAGTGGAACCTATTGTCATTAAGGATGTTCCATTCCCTGTGACTGAAGAGAGAATGAATCAATGATTTGAGAACACGGTCAGTACAAAAATCCCCATTATTGAGGATGTTGAAACACCTGCTGAACCACTTGCAGAAACACATACTGAAACTCATCCTACACAATTTTTGAGAGAACCGACGTATTCTGAATGTTTGTCTTTACAAAAGGCAATGGAACAACCTTGTTTCAATATCCTAGGATAATTCAAGAACCTTTATGTTAATATTCCACTATTACAATCCCTACACGATGTACCTATCTACACCAAAACTGTTAGGGATTTGTGTGCGAAAAATCCAGGAAGGAAGCCTAAGGATCCTCCTACAGTTCATGTAGTGGGGAAGTTGTCTGAAATAATGTTGGGAAGGGCTCCACTAACCAAATATGATGACCCAGGTAATCCCACTGTCACATTATATATTAGGCATACGCATATCCCCAACATTTTGGTTGATTTAGGTGCAGCGATAATCGTTATGACCATTGAGACTCTAAGAAGTTAGGACTCACTAATCTCAGGCCTACCCCTACTGTACTAGAACTGGATGATCTATGATCAGACATGAAGGAAAATTGTATGACTTGGTAGTCTCCGTCAACTCATGGGAATACCCTGCAGAATTCCTTGTTTTGTGGCCTAAATCGCACTGGGGGGACACCCACTAATCTTAGGGAGACGATGGTTAGCTACAACAGATGCGTGTATCAGCTGGAGATCAGGATCCATGACAATTTTTTATGGAAATAATATCAAAATCTTGACCTTATATCCTCCATCCTGACCAAACTCATATGTTGAAACTCCATTATGGATGGATTTGGAGAAAGATGAAGACACTCAGCCATTATTAACAATTTGGAGAGCCTTGACTTTCAAAAATGAAACTAAAGATGACATTATCAACAGTTTTATTAGTGAGCCAATGTATGTCACCAAACACGCATATCAAATCTTGGATAGTACCTTAAGCGAATTGGAACAAGAAGAAATCACCGAAGAGACCCTAGCTAGTAATGCCGAAACAGTCCCAGTAATTGAGAACTCAAAAAGTACTCCAGTAGAAATCAAGCTTGGAAAAACCCTGAATATTAATCCTAATATTGTGCCCGATGAACTGGAACGTCTAATTACATTGCTGAAAAATCATAAGGGTGCCTTTGTGTGGGAGTATACAAACATGATAGGTATTCCCTCAAGACTGTGTACTCACCACATCTATATCAAAAATGATTCTAGGCCAGTATGCCAACCTCAACGCAGAATGAGCCCAAACTTAAGAGATATTGTGAAGGAAGAGATTCATAAAATCTTGGAGGAAGGATTCATCTATCCTATTTCAGACAACAAGTAGGTTTCCCCACTAGTGATCGTACCTAAGAAAAATGGGAAGTGCATAATTTGTGTAGATTATAGAGAATTGAACAAGGAACACAAAAAGACCATTTCCCTCTACCATTTCTCGATCAGGTTTTGGATACCTTGTCTGGAAAAATATTATTTTCCTTTTTGGATGGTTTTAGTGGATATAATTAGCTCCAGATTGCCCCCAAAGATCAAGATAAAACCACTTTCACTTGTCCTTGGGGCACCTTTTCATATAGGGTGCTTTCTTTTGTTTTATGTAATGCACCAACTACATTTCAACGCGTTGTAATCATAATCTTTTCTGAAATGTTCAATGATTGCATGGAGATCTTTATGGATGATTTTACTCTTTATGGTAGTAGTTTTGACGAAGCCTTAAAAAATCTGGAAAGAGTTTTAGAACATTGTGAACAGACCCACCTATCCCTGAGTACTGAAAAGTGTAACATGATGATGAGTGAGGGTATAGTTCTTCGGCAGTTTATCTCTGTTGTAGGAATCCAGGTAGACCCAGCTAAAATAAAGGTAATTGTAAACATTCCTACTCCTGGAACGCAGAAAGAGGTACTTAGTTTTCTTGGACATGCTGGTTACTATAGACGATTCATGGATTTTTTTTCTAGATTAAAATCTCCTTTATTAATTTTGTTAATGAAGGATGCACAATTTAATTTGACAAATGCATGCCAAACAACGTGTGTAGAACTAAAGAGAATTTTTTCCAGAACACCTATTTTAAGAGGGCCTAATTGGGCCTTGCATTTTCATATTTCTTTTGATGCTTTAGATACTGCTATTGGAGCAGTGTTGGGACAACAAGAAGGCCATAGCCCATATGCTATCTATTATGTTAGTAAGAATTTGGCCCTCGATGAACTAAACTACAGAGTGACAGAAAAATAATTCCTTGCTATTGCTTATGCCATTAATAAGTTCAG
This sequence comes from Larix kaempferi, assembly GCA_027924585.1. Classification (NCBI taxonomy): domain Eukaryota; kingdom Viridiplantae; phylum Streptophyta; class Pinopsida; order Pinales; family Pinaceae; genus Larix; species Larix kaempferi. Next base: position 2,301,701 of record BSBM01000236.1, read on the forward strand.
ACATTATATCACTGGGTATTCTACTTTCTTGCATACTGATCACTCAGCTATTAAATATTTAATGAATAAACTTGTTACTAATGCTTGAGTGACTAGGTGGTTGTTGCTACTACAATAATTCGATATTACTATTGTTGATAGAACACGAAAATAAAATGTTGTTGTTGAATTCCTTTCTCGACTAACTAACAATCATGATAATTCATCGGTCGAGGATTCTTTTCTTGATGAGGATTTGTTCACAGTCTTGGCACACTCCCCCCTGGTATGCAAATATCGCTAATTATTTGGCTACAGGTAAGCTTCCAGTGCACTTATCAAAAAGAGAAAGAAGAAGAATCATACAACAAAGTGTTAGATACTATTGGATAGAAGGATATCTCTTTTACACAGGACCATATTTGGAAATCAGATGATGTGTGAGAGAAGATGAGATTCACAGTATCTTGAAGGCATGTCATGATGAGCCCTGTGGGGGGGATTTTGCCGATAAGAGAACTTGTTATAAGGTACTGAGAATGGGATATTTTTGGCCAACTGTGTTCCAGGATGCAAAGAAATATGTTCGAGCCTATGACAACTGGCAAAGGATGGGTCAACCAAACAGATTGGATGAAATTCCGCTTCCGCCACAATTAGTGGTTGAACCTTTTGACAGGCGGGCTCTGGATTTTGTAGGGCCTATCAACCCTCCATCAAAACAAAAATTTTATATCCTAGTTTGCATACACTATATGACCAAGTGGGCGGAGGCTGTGGCTCTAGTAAGAGCCAATGATCAAGCTGTGATAGATTTCTTATATGAGGAGATCTTCACCCGCTTTGGGGTACCCAAATAAATAGTAACAAATGGAGGACCATAGTTTGTGTCCCATAATATTGAAGCCCTATTGCATAAATATCATAATCAAAATTAGATAAATTCACCATATCATCCACAAGCCAATGGCTAGGTGGAAAGTATGAATAAGGTAATTGAGGTTATCCTTTCAAAGAGAGTGAAGAGTCACCGCAAAGATTGGGCTGAAAGAATCTCAAAATCATTATGGGCATATCGTACTACATGGCGTAACACTACAGGCTTCTCTCCATATGAACTGGTATACGGGAAGAATGTTGTCTTTCCTATTGAATTTGAGATCAAAACTCTGAATACAGCTATAGAAGAAAATCTGGACTTAATGGAGGCTCAGAGGAACCAGTTGAATCAGTTAAACGAATTAGATGAGAAGTGCATAGCTGCTGTACATCAGATAACATTAATTCAACAACAACGCTCCAAATGCCATGACAGGTTCATAAAAAGGAAAGTATTCTGCGAAGGAGACTGGGATTTATTATATGATTCACGGTTCAAGAGGGATTTTAAGGGAAAATTGTGTACAAGATGGCTGGGACCCTACAGGATAGACAAGGTATTCGAAAACGGAACCATCTGCTTGACCACCATCGATGAAAATCAGACACCTTTATTTGCTAATGGTCATCGGCTATAGATTTATCATAAACCTATTCCAAAGGATGCGTTCATCTCCCGAGTTGCAGCTAATCCAAATTTTCAATTGATACATGAACAGGGGTTTTTCCCCCTTTTTTAGAATCCCTAAAATTTATTGCAATTCCACATAGAAAATTGTATATAAATAAATTGCGGATTTATTGTTTTTCTAAGCTTTGATTGGTTTGTTTTTTTTAAAATTGTGTAAAGGAATACGCGCAAAGGATCAGTCGAAGGGAAGCAGTCGCGTTGGGCCAAGCGATTGTGGGAATTCTGGATGACCCTTCTCAAAATTGGATGATTCCTTGGAGGGAGAAGTGAATATAATTGCATAACTCTATTGAAAATCCATCAATCTCCCCATATTTTCACCAAAATTCCACTTGATTTTTCTGCTGAAACTCTGCCAAATTTTCCATTTTTCCGCTGAAACTCCGCTAATTTTCCACTGAAACTTCGCCAAACTTTCCATTTTTTTTTTTTTTCCGTTAAAACTCCGCTAATTTTCCGCTGAAACTCCGCCTAACTTTCCATTTTTCCACTGAAGCTCCGCTAATTTTCCCCTGAAACCCCGCCAATTCTTCCACTTTTTGCTGAAACTCCGCCAATATTTCGATTGAAACTCTGCCAACATTTTCGCTAAATTTCACCAAATTTCCGCCACATCTCCGGTGGATTTTTGCCCAAGCCTTCTTGTTTCTTGACAAAATTCTGTTAAAATTCAACCACCCTGCTATAGTTCCCAAGAAGAATGCCAAAGAGTCCATCTATATTCCATGCATCCTTGCAATTTATGCCGACATGGACATATTTAACCTGCTCATTGGAAGAAGGCCAACTTATTTTATGAAGGCACATGCATAATTATGTTTCTATCAATTTATTTGACAATGAAGGGAAGCCACCTTGGAAAGATGACAGTTCAACATGACAATGAAAAGGTATGAACTCTGACTATATGCATGGTTAGGCATGAATCGATATAGCAATAATAATTATACCTTGTATTTTAGTCCCCGTCAACAGTTTGTAACCAATCAACCTGTAAGGGAAACATGTCAAATACCTCACCTATACGTATTAAACGACTGTCATTCCATCCAATCCTTGTGATAACCTGTTAAACGATCTTATTCCATAACTGCTCCAGCTTTCTAAAAATAACCAAACGAACGCCGACTATCCATCAATTGTTCTTGCATGTTGTGACTCCAACATTTGAAGCTGGTAGCTGTTTCATTCTCCATTAGAGTTCCCAGAAGAGAGGCATTATGGTTTTTTCAGTAAGACATGAGCCCAAAAACATATATTCTCTACGTAGACAGAGAGAAGCTTTCGATATCTTTTTGGAAGCCTGATGGATAGAATATTTTCAGAGATTAAATGGCTTCCATGAAGAGATGGCAGTTCAATTTTATATGAACTTGACCGAAACTGATTGGGAAATTAGAGGATTGAGGATAGATGTCTCAGAGGAGGCTTTGTAAAAGGTTACATGGTTACCCAAAACTGAGAGGAGATGGTTTGGCCAAAAGAGGCACAATTCAACTGCAATAGAGGACTTTCTTGCAGCAATAGAGAATGTTCAACCGAGGTCCAGAGGACCAATATCAAAAACACTGCCAAGGCCTTGGGACCAGGTCGCAATCTTTTTAAATAAATACATCACCAATGAGGGAAGGTACCGATTTGTTTATACTTATGATTTTTTTCTACTTTCTCATTTGCTCCATGGTAGACTGCTTAATATGCCACATTATATTTTAAGAACCCTTCAAAACATGGCCCATTATGTGAGAACGTCTCGGCATCCATTATCCTCTTTTACAAACCATGGACTTATCAAATTGTTAGTTCTAAGAGCCTTAGCACATGTAAATCAAACATGGGAACAATTCATTGTTGGGGCTGGGGTAAAGCAGGGACCTGTAGTGGAAATAAGAGGTATTGAGGAAGGGGATGATGAGTGGCGCTCCTCAGAATCAGCTGGGGGGAGGGATAGAACATCATAAGAGTTGGAAAATTTTCAAGAGGAAGGTTTAGGCGAAGCTGCAGCAGTAGAAAACCTTGTGGAAGAGGCAGATACGGTGGTAGATGCGATAGAAGAAATTGTAATATTAGCAGCTGCAGCAGTAGAAGCTGAAACTAGAGAAACTGTAAAAGATGCGACAGTGGAAGCTACAGCTTCAAAAGATGCAATAGGAGAATAAGCTACAATGCCAAAATAATTTCAGGTATTAAACCCTCAAGAGCCGAGTGGGATCCTAGTGCATCAAACAGAATATCATGCAGGAGAAATGAGAGAAGGATATGTGGAAGTTTTGAAGATTGAATCTTCTCCTGAAATAAGGGGAACTATAGTTCAAGAAGAGGAATTTCTTGTTGAAACAAGAGAAGCTAGTGAAATGAGAATTGACCCTTCCATCCGTGTTTCAGATAATGTGGAAATTCTACCAGAAGATGTTACCCCTTTTGTGTCACGGAGGAGAGGGAAGATATCATGTACTAAAGGTCAGTCATCTAGTCCCACAAAAAGAATGAAGAGATCAAGTATTAAATGTCATTCATATAGTCCCGCAAAAAGAAGGAAGACTAGAGCTTCTACTGCAGTAGAGGCGGTACATACAATCGAGGCAAATCCTGAAATTCCTATTCTAAAACCTTGATTACCTCCTGTAACAAAAGAACCAGAGGGTAATATAATTCTAGAATCCACCAACCCACAAGAACATGCTGTAGATCAACCTCAAATTGAAAACTTACTTTTTGAGAATGATTTGTTGAAAGAAGAAGTACAATTACTTAGAGAAGAGATGCAGGGGTTGAAAGAAGCATTCAAAAAGCAGACAGTGAAAAGCTTGAACACATTAGTTGAAGCCGCTGACCAATTGGAAAATCCACCTCCTGTTTTAGAGATTGGGGAACATGATGCACTGTTATGCCTTGAATGCAGATATTTATTTAAACTTGTAGGTTATAAAGTCACAATGGTGGAATTGTCAACATGGAAACTTGCACAATCAAGGCAAGGGAGAAGTGAGACACCAACAACAGAATCAGTGGAGGAAAATGAGCCAAAGTTGAATATAACCCCTCATCATGAGTTACAAGAACATGAAGAAGTACAGTCTCAATAGTCAGGAGATACTGAAATGATCCAAGAACAATATCAGTAGTCAAGGGACACTGAATTTCTCCCAGACCAGTCTCAACAGTCAGGAGATAATTAAATGCTCCAAGAACAATATCAGCGGTCCAGAGGCAATGAAAAATGTACAGAACAGGATGTTGTTACACAAGAACCAACATTCCTAAAATCGGTCGCTAAGATAGCAACACAAACAGAAGATGATCGAACTGAAGTACAAAAAACGTGATGCTGCTACATAAGAACCAACATTCCCAAAATCGGTTGTTGAAGCAGAAACACAAATAGAAGATGTTGGGGCTGAAGGACAAAAACGAGATGCTGCTACACAAGAACCAACATTTCCAAAATAGGTCACTGAAGCAACAACAAAAGCAGAGGTTGCTGAGATTGGAGCACAAAAACTGGATGTTGTCACACAAGAACCAACATTCCCAAAATTGGTTGTTGAAGCAACGACAAAAATAGAAGTTGTTGGGATAGTGTTGGAAGAAGAAGTTGTTGAGTTCGTAATACAAGGTAATATTGTTGAAACACAGGACTCATTCCTAGTGGGAAAAATTGAGAATGAAATTATTGTGTTGGACAAAGGAGAAGGAAAATAAAAAATAGTAGAAAAAGAACAAGAGTTGAAAAGGGATCTCTCCCTGTTACAACTTGAGTTGAGTAAATGGAGGTATCATACCATTATGTGTGAGAAGGGGATGATTTCGCTGCCTGAACACATGATGATTATTCAAGAGATTAAGGATAAATGGGCTGAAGAACTATCCCAATGGGAATATTTGCAAAGGGATCTAGAGGAATTGAGGAACCTCGAGCCCTTAAAGAAAGAAAAGGAGCAAATGTACAGTTTAATTCAAGAACTGTTAAGCTGCAGAGCTCCATATCCATCTTATTCATTGTTTTTGTATGAATAGATGACTCTGTTCAAAATAAAAGCTTTAAAAGAAGGGAGGCCATTTCATGTCCCAAATTTTTCATTGGGTCACAACGGCCTAATTCCATTGGTCATATTCATGAGAATTTGTCAAATTGATGCTAAGGGTCAAATAATTGCCAAAGAGGAAAATTACTAGTTTCCTATGTTGGGGATGGAATCTTTGGGATTTGGAATAAGAAGGATAATAAATGATGTGTGGACATTAGAAGAGAATAAATATTTAATGAAGGATCTAAATAAATATATATAATGGAAAATCAAAGTGGCATTTAATCATGAAGACACATGGAGGAAGTGGGACCCACACAAGCTAGATTTTTTGTGCCACATGGCATCCTCCTCTTGTCATTTCAAATCCATAAGAATCCCAAGGGTATTGGGATGAGTTGAAAGGTCAATATACTTGGCATGAATCAATTAAGGTCGAATTGGAGTGGAAGAATAACTCCCATGGAAGAGGAAGAAGCATTTTGGAGCTAGTGAGACACTTGGACTAGATTCCCTAGCTCTATGACAAAAATGATGAAGATGCTATGAAACCTATGACACAAATCAAACCTGAAGGCTAAAATATGACATATATGACATGTCAGAGATAAAAATAGCCTCCAAGAGGGCGCTCAAGGGAGTTAGGAAGGTTAATATGCTTCCACATGTCATTTGGTGGAAGTGGGAGACTAGGAATTGTTGTACAAGTGGCATTCTTTGGAATCTCTTCCCAACTTGAGTTGGAATGCATCTCTTGGAAGGAATTCGACCCATAGAGAGCTTGGAAAATTTATAAATGTCAAGAACAAAGAATTAAACCATCTTTTGATCATTTTTAGAATTTGCAATTACATTTGTGAGAGAGGAGCTAGTGGATGACTAGTTTCTTGCCTTAGCCAATTTCGAGGGTGAAAGATTCCCATCCAAGTTGGTGTTTGGAGAGGCCACTCAGGTCTTTCATGGAGATTTAATGGAGTTTCTATTTGCATGTGTAAGATACAGGGTAGATCGTGGTTTCTTCTAGTGCAACACTTTCCCTCAACCATTTCCTGTTTTGATGGCATATTCTTACTCCTTAACGGAGGGCGTTTTTGGTGAGCTCTTGTACTCTTTGGGAGATCTTCTCGTGATCCATTTATGATTGTAATAATATTAATATAATATTTTATTCATATTAATAAATTCTCAAGTTGAAATACCAAGTGGTTGTATGTAAAAATGATGATTAATGAGCAAACCATGACCATTTCCCCACTACATTGATGTATGCCATTGTAATGTTAATGATTTCGAATGAAATAATGTTTCTTTGATATATTTATGATGAATGGATAGCCATTAATGAGTGTTACAAGTTTCATGTTCAGCACTTAAGTATTTGAGGTCAGTTTGCTCAGTTTATTTGCATTTGGAAGAGATTTGGTGCCATTTCCCCAAGGGTCGAATTAGGGATTTTTGTTGTTGTTTGGGAGAAGGTTAGAAAAGATTTAATAACTGATTAATGGTGCATATGAGATCTTATTAATGTTTCTTGTACATCCCATACCTCTATTCTGAATTTCGAATGGGTTTGGAGGCATTTGGAGAGCCATTTTTAGTACTTACCTTGGGGGGATTTGATTCCCAAATTACTAGTTAAATTCCAAACTTTGTCCAGAATCTTAGACAACTTTGCAGAAGTATTTGGAGGGTCTCAAATCATCCCTGAACCTCATATTCAAGTATTAGTATCAATCATACACCCTCACAAAATATTTGGGAGCATTTGGTTCAATATGGAGACCTAGATATAAAAACTAGTCAAAGGTCGAAATTGGGGAAAAAGTGAAAAATTGGTCATTTTAATAAAAATTTAAAAAAGGGAGGAATTGGGACCCACACAAGCTATATTTTATATGCCACACGGAATCCTCCTCTTGTCATTTCAAATCCATAAGAATCCCAAGGTTCTTGGGATGATTTGGAAGGTCAATATACTTGGCATGAATCAATTAAGGTCAAATTCAAGTGGAAGAGTAACTCCCATGGAAGAGGAAGAGGAATTTTGGAGTTAGTGAGACACTTGGGCTAGATTACCTAGCTCTATGAAAAAAATGATGAAGATGCTATGTGTAACATCCCGAAAATCACAAAAAAATTTAAAAAAATTCAGCGTAGCATTAATTGCTATTCTTACTGTGCGGAAATAAAATAAATGCTTATATGTTCATTTAAACGTCATGCTGAAATAAAATGTTATATTGCTGATGTATGTGTATTGTTTTACAATGTGCGTGAAATGTATTTATGTCTACATTAGGATGCTATTGGATGTTTTCTTGCCTCAATCGTGCATCCTAGATTACTATGATTACTAAAATTTGATGTCGATGCTTTATAGATTTACTTGCTATTGTTTATATGTGCTAATTGTTATTCTTCTTATTGATGATGAAGGGATCCTATGGGAACCCCGAGGCTTACTTAGCTATTAGCTAAAGCAATTGAACGTTCTTGTCGCAGATCACATGTAAGAGAAAAAGTATTTAGAAAGTGAATACGGAGATCCTATTTATCGTCAGTTAGCTTTTCAAGTTTTAAAAAGAGAAATAGAATACTTGAGACATTTGAGGGTGAGATCTAAATTGGTTGTTTCTTCAGCTATACTCTGTAATAAATGGTTTATATGGCTTCATAGTCATTACACTCTATTCTTAGTTATTTTTAATACCCAAGTATTTGTGAAATGTCGAGTATCGGAAATTATGTTCATGTCTTTAAAATTCTATGCTTAGGAAATTGCAACATGTATTAAAATTCTAAGTTGGTAGGAATCCTATCCTAAGCTCAGATGTTTTTATTGAAATCTTAAGTCTATTCTTTGATCCTATGCATTATATGTCTAACCCATAATGTGATGTTATTATAGAGACTTTGACATAAGTCTATAGTAGCCAAACTATGCACGCTATGCAGTCTTCTACTAATTTATGTGATGGCTATTTTATTGCTTAGAATATTGTAATAGTATTTATAGTTATAACTATTGCTATTTGCATTTACTCCTATAGTTTATACCATTGATAATATATATATTAGAGCATTGTAACAATAGATTATACTATGGTTGCTATATGTGCTTTTGGTCTTTATACAATACACAAGGGTTTGATTTATTATATGTTCTACGTAACACCTTAGTTATTACTTTTGCAAGGATAATAACATATAACTCTATTATCCCAAGTTCCTAAACCTCCCATGTCTATGGTCGAGGTCTTACCTTGGTTATTAAACCATGGTGTAACCTTGTCATGTCCCAAATTTGGTATTGGGTCACAATGGCTTAATCACATTGGACCTATTCATTAGAGTTTGTCAAATTGATGCTAAAGGTTAAATAATTGCCAAGGAGGAAAATTACTAGTTTCCTAGGTTTGGGGTGGAAGCTTTGGGATTTGGAATAATGGGGATAATAAATGATGTTTGAACATTAGAATGGCATAAATATTTAATAAAGGAGCTAAATAAATATATACAAGTGAAAATCAAAGTGGCATTTCATCATGAAGACACATGGAGGAAGTGGGACCCACATATGGCTAGATTTCCCCACTACACTTGGCATCATTTTCTCACCAATTCGAATTCAAGGTGAATGGTAAAATACTTGGGGGATTCCAAAAGGTATTATTCATTGCATGACTCATCCAAGGTCGAAATATAGAGGAAGAGTAACTCCCATGGAAGAGGAAGAGGCAATTTGGAGCTAGTGAGACACTTGGGCTAGATTCCCTAGCTCTATGACAACAATGATGAAGATGCTATGACACCTATGACACAAATCAGACCTAAAGGCTGACATATGACATATATGACATGTCAGGGCTAAAAATAGACTCCAAGAGGGCGCTCAAGGGTGTTAGGGCATCTAAGATGCTTCCACATGTGATTTGGTGGAAGTGGGAGACTAGGAATTGTTGTACAAGTGGCGTTCTTTGGAATCTCTTCCCAACGTGAGTTGGCATGAGTCTCTTGGAAGGAATTCGACCCATGGAGGACATTAGAAGTTTATAAATTTCAATAACAAAGAATGAAACCAGCTTTTGATAATTTGTAGAATTTGCAATTGCATTTGTGAAGAGGGAGAGTTAGTGGATGACTAGTTTCTTGCCTTAGCCAATTTCGAGGGTAAACGATTCCCATCCAAGTTGGTAATTGGAAAGGCCATTCAGACATTTCATTTGGAGCTTTAATGGAGTCTTTATTTGAAGGTGTAAGCTACAGGGAAGATCATGGTTTCTTCTATTGCATCTCACTCCTTCAACCATTTCCAGTTTTGATGGCATATTCTTGATCCTTGAGGGAGGGCGTTTTTTGTGAGATATTGTACTCTTTGGGGAAGATTTTAATTCCCCATTTCTTTTGAAATATGAATTAAATACTATTTTATTCATCTCCAAAAAGTTTCAGTTCGAAATTCCAAGTAGAAATGTATAAATCTCATTTTTAATGGAAGAACAATGTCATTTCCCCACTACCTTGTTGTGAGCCAATGTATTGATGATGATTTTGAATGAATGGATGATTCTATGATATATTTTTTATCAATATACTTCAATGGATGTCTTATACAAGTTTCATGTACTATACTTGAGCATTTGAAGCATTTTTACTCAGTTTAGTTGTATTGGGAGGTGAAATAGTGCCATTTCCCCAAGGGTCGAATTGGGGATTTTTGCAGTTGAATGGGAGAGGGTGAGAACAGTTGTAATAATCCATTAATGGTGAATATGAGACTTTAATAAAATAATTAACACATTACATACCTCTGTTCATAAATTTGAGTGGGTTTGGAGGCATTTGGGAAGCCATTTTCAGTACTTACCTTAGGGGGATTTGAACCCCAAATTATAGTAAAATTGCATACTTGGTCCAGAATCTTAAGAGAGTTTTCAGAGGTATTTTGGTGACCATATGTTATCCATAAAAATCATATTCAAGTACTAATATCATTCATACACCTTCCTTGAATATTTGAATGGATTTGGAGTCAATTTGAGACCTAGAGACCAATACTAGTCAAAGGGAAATCACTAGTAAAGTTACCTACATTTACCAGAATTGAAAGAGGATTTGCAGAAGTATTTTAAAGGTCCAAAGGCATCCCTGAAACACATATTTATGTTCTAATATCATTCATATACGTTCTTAGAAGATTTGGGATCATTTGGGGCAAATTTGGGACCTAGAGATCAAAACTAGTCAAAGGTCTAACTAGGAAAAAAAGTGAAAAATTGCCATTTTGATAAAATTCCTAACAAGGGACATTACAGTGGTATCAGAGCATGATCTTGGCACATGATGTGGTCTAATATTCACGAGGACAAGAATTCAGGTACCACCATTAGATATTGAAACCAAAAGTGCTTTTGTTGAAGAGGAAAAAAAAAAGTAGGAGAAGAAGAGCAAATTTTTTGAGGAAACTATGACTAGGGATGAAAAGGGAGCCTCATATGATGTTGAGGAGCATATAAAAATTATGAAAACAATATTTGAAGATATGACCAAGCAACTTAAGGAAGGATTCGAATTGTTTTCTATCGAACTTGTGGAAAAATTATTGATTTTAAGAAAACCAAGGGGCAAAATGCATCAGCTTGCTTGAAGGAGCAAAAGGAAGAGACATCACAAGATCATGAATAAGATTCTATTGAAAATATGGAAGATAATTTCGAGACACCTTCTAGCTTAGACATGAACCAAAGAGCATCTACTGATGGATGCTTAAAATATGAAGGAGTACCTACTGATGGGTGCTCACACCTCTATGTTGGTGACATAGAGATCACTTTTGAAAGTGTTGCTGCAAGCCCAAGTTCCATTAAGCATGATAATGAAGACCTTGCAGCAGTTGAAGAAGAACCAAGATCAACTTCCCCATCACCACTTGAGCTTCATGAAGTTGGTCCAAGAAAAAATGAAGAAGATGAGGAGGTTCATTTGCAAGAGCCTCATTTTCTTGAAGGGTCCTTAAAGATGAATGAAAAGAAGATCCAAGAGTCCCTCAGCATTCTCCATGACACTCAAGCATTGGTGTCAAATTTTTGTTGGAGAGGTACTTCATTGGAGGAAACATCCTTCCTTGAAGACATGGAGAAGATTCAAAGAGCATTGTGCCACATCAAAGGTAATTTCATGTCTTTGCTTTTTGATAGAAACCATTTGTTTGAGCTTAATGAATTGTTACATGATGCATACTTGAAAAATAATGAGGATAATCATAAGCTCACAATTCAAAATGAGCAACTTCTTGAAAAGTTGCAAGATACTTGTTTTTCCTCCTATGTTTCAGATTGTCAAATGGTAGATTGTTTGGAGGATTCTCATAACATGGTGGATCATGAGAAATGTGGAAATTTGAATGTTCTTGATGTGTTTGAAGATGAAATTGAAGAGATCCAAACACTTGATATGGTGGAAGAGGAACTTGAATTGTCTCTTGATGAAGGTTATGCAATTTTTAAAGAAGAGCATGATTCCTCTACATTGGAACCAAACTATGACAAAGAGTTCCTACTTTTGAAGGAGCTGCATGATACTACCCTTATGGATCCTTCCCATGATGAAACTTCTGCACTTTTTTATCATTTGGGTGAGTTAGTTCATTCTCCTACATCCTACAATTCCATGTTTTTCAACATTAGTCTCAATGAAGCATGGGTGAAAGGGTTCTTTTTGATGGTGCCACATGAGGAGTATGGAACTCTTAGATTTAACTTTTATGATGACATGGTTGGAGCACATTCTTATTCACATTTGCAGCAGCATCATTTGTCACTTTATGATGATTCACATCTATATGGATGCACCTATGATATGGATTTGAGTCACTTGAAGACTCATGGTTTTTCTTACTCAACACTGGGTTCATTTGATGTTAGAGGAACTTCATCCAACACTTGGGTGAATAGATTTATGATGGGAGAACATTTTTGTTGGAAGCCACATACTTTGTTACATCTTTATTATTCTCACATTCATGGATGTATGGTTGAGACTTCTTTGAGTCATTTGAAGTCTCCTTGTTTTTTCTGCTCATTATTTGGTTCAGATTTTAGTGGAGATTCTTCATTCACTTCTTGGATGAAAGAATACATGGTTGAATATTTTGATGCATATCACATCCTTTTGGAGCAGCATTATAGGACATGGGATCCTCACCTATGTCATTGGAGTAGATTTGATTGGTCACTTGAAGCTTGTATGCACTTGGAAAATGGTGGTCTACTTGCTTGGAGGTATAAGCACTTTCATGACTCTTTGATGAAGCATATCCTTGATGTACATTTTCATTATGTTGTTATGTACTTTGATGATATATATTTGGTACTCATGATGTTTGGAAGGATGCATACAAGAAAACGGGATCCAGGAATCCTCTTAACTAATGGTGTGGGTTGGAGAGCACTCTTAATTATTGGGGTGCAATACAAGCAATGTGACCCTAGAATAATTTTTATCTCATTGGTTTCAAATTTTTTGGGGAAACAAGCAGTATGGGAGATGGATTTCCCCACTTAATAAAGTGATTTTTATCAGAGTAGTGCAGCAGCAAGCATGGTGGTTCCTCTCTAAAGCCTTCATGGAAACTCAAAAACTCAAGGTTGGGCAATTCAATGGCAACTTCAAAGAATTATAAAGAAAGCGGGTTCTTCAACACCCACATTTAAAATTGCTTGAGGACAAGCAATATTGGGAAGGGAGGATTTGTCATGTACCAAATTCGGTATTGGGTCACAATGGCCTAATCACATTCGACCTATTCATTAGAGTTTGTCAAATTGATGCTAAAGGTCAAATAATTGCCAAGGAGAACAATTACTAGTTTCCTAGGTTTGGGGTGGAAGCTTTGGGATTTGGAATAATGGGGATAATAAATGATGTTTGAACATTAGAATGGAATAAATATTTAATAAAGGAGCTAAATAAATATATAAAAGTGAAAATCAAAGTGGCATTTCATCATGAAGACACATGGAGAAAGTGGGACCCACATATGGCTAGATTTTCCCACTACACTTGGCACCATTCTCTCACCAATTCGAATTCAAGGTGAATGGTAACATACTTGGGGGAGTCCAAAAGGTATTATTCATTGCATGACTCATCCAAGGTCGAAATATAGAGGAAGAGTAACTCCCATGAAAGAGGAAGAGGCAATTTGGAGCTAGTGAGACACTTGGGCTAGATTCCCTAGCTCTATGACAACAATGATGAAGATGCTATGACACCTATGACACAAATCAGACCTGAAGGCTGACATATAACATATATGACATGTCAGGGCTAAAACTAGACTCCAAGAGGGCTCTCAAGGGTGTTAGGGCAGCTAAGATGCTTCCACATGTGATTTGGTGGAAGTGGGAGACTAGGAATTGTTGTACAAGTGGCGTTCTTTGGAATCTCTTCCCAACATGAGTTGGAATGAGTCTCTTGGAAGGAATTAAACCCATGGAGGACATTAGAAGTTTATAAATTTCAATAACAAAGAATGAAACAAGATTTTGATAATTTGTAGAATTTGCAATTGCATTTATGAAGAGGGAGAACTAGTGGATGACTAGTTTCTTGCCTTAGCCAATTTCGAGGGTGAAAGATTCCCATCCAAGTTGGTAATTGGAAAGGCCATTCAGACCTTTCATTTGGAGATTTAATGGAGTATTTATTTGTAGGTGTAAGCTACAGGGCAGCTCATGGTTTCTTCTATTGCAGCTCACTCCTTCAACCATTTCTAGTTTTGATGGCATATTCTTGATCCTTGAGGGAGGGCGTTTTTGTTGAGCTATTGTACTCTTTGGGGAAGATTTTCATTCCCCATTTCTTTTTTAATATGAATTAAATACTCTATTATTCATCTCCAAAAAGTTTCAGGTCGAAATTCCAAGTAGAAATGTATAAATCTCATTTTTAATGGAAGAACAATGTCATTTCCCCACTACCTTGTTGTGAGCCAATGTATTGATGATGATTTCGAATGAATGGATGATTATATGATATATTTGTGATAAATATACTTCCATGGATGTATTATACAAGTTTCATGTACTTTACTTGAGCATTTGAAGCATTTTTACTCAGTTTAGTTGTATTGGGAGGTGAAATAGTGCCATTTCCCCAGTGGTCGAATTGGGGATTTTTGCAGTTGAATGGGAGAGGGTGAGAACAGTTGTAATAATCCATTAATGGTGCATATGAGACTTTAATAAAATACTTAACACATTACATACCTATGTTCATAAATTTGAGTGGGTTTGGAGGCATTTGGGAAGCCATTTTCAGTACTTACCTTAGGGGGATTTGAACCCCAAATTATAGTAAAATTGCATACTTGGTCCAGAATCTTAAGAGAGTTTTCAGAGATATTTTGGTGACCATATTTCATCCCTAAACATCATATTCAATTAATAATATCATTCATACACCTTCCTTGAATATTTGAATGGATTTGGAGTCAATTTGAGACCTAGAGACCAATACTAGTCAAAGGGAAATCACTAGTAAAGTTACCTACATTGACCATAATTGAAAGAGGATTTGCAGAAGTATTTTAAAGGTCCAAAGGCATCCTTGAAACACATATTTATGTTCTAATATCATTCATATACCTTCTCAAAATATTTGGGATCATTTGGGGCAAATTTGGGACCTAGAGATCAAAACTAGTCAAAGGTCTAATTAGGAAAAAAAGTGAAAAATTGCCATTTTGATAAAATTCCTAACAAGGGACATTACAAACCCTTTGGATAAATTATATGATAATGTTTTGACTTTGGGTCATTTGGTGACTTTACTATATTAATAATACAATGTTTTAACTATATAGGAAGTCGATCCACCATTGTGTTGCATGGTTATGCTGACAGTTCTTCGTACTTGTGGTAGGTGTGTTAATAAAGTGTAATAAAAGGTTCCTTAGTGGAATGCATAATGGAATCCAATGTGGTAGCCTTCACGTGGTCTCCTTGGTTATGGTGCTAACCCTAACTGTTCTCGGGCTTACCACTTTGATGGCATAACCTTTTGAATTCATTTTTTGGGAGTGGTGTGGTAGAGAGGCCGATAGGCCTGCGGGTCTTTAGGGTTTCATTTCTGGTTTTTGAGATCACCTCCCAAGATTTGAAACCGTGACCCGTGGAAGAATACTTTCACTTGTTAAGGTGTTAATATCCGAGCCATGAAGTGAGGATTTCTTCACTTGTTTAGTAGGTGTCGTGACTCTGGAACTCATCGGCTTGCAAGGGCATTTGTCTTGGAGTCCAGGGTCTTTATGAAAAGGTAATGTCTCAGTTCTCCTCTCGCTTCTTACGATAGTTTAAAAATATTATTGTTTTCCTGTAATTTGTTTTCAAAATTAATAATACATCTTTTAACCATCCTATGTGTTAATGGCAGGTACTTCTCATCTACAGGTTTCTATGTTCGAAGCTACGTAGAAAAATTGCTTGATAACTGGTAAGCCTCGGTGGTTTTTCCTGTAGGTTTCTCTTGGCAACTGTTGGCCGTTGTTTGGTTTTAGCCGAAGCTTTCGATTTTCTGGTTTGGCTATTGATATGTCCATCATTGAAAAGCTGTAAGCCAAAATGGCAAGTGTAGGGAGGAATGGATCCTCGACCCACCTCGGTATTGACTCAACATTTTACTGGGTAACAAGTTTGTCAAGTGTAACAGTTGTGCGAAGGGTTTGGCCCTTGGATAATTGATGAAATAAAAGATAATGATTGTTTATGGTATTTAAAACTCGATATTGTTTTTAGGAATGCTGTTGGGGTTTCAACCTCGTATTGTTGCTTTTCAATGTATTTTGATTCCCAGGTGTTTGCTAGGTTTACGCATAAAGTATGTTTCCAAGTTTTTAGAGCTCTCTGCAGTGATAGATAAAATGAAGAAAAAGCTTCTCGCTATTTTTTTAGAAGTTTATAAAAGATTGTTTGTTGTCATCATTTTGATGAAACTAAGAGCAATGGTTGTAAAAATATGTGGTAGCAAGTATTTGGTTTTATTTTACTCAAAGGATAGTTATATGGGTCGAACTCACAGCTCCAATCTGTAGTACTCCCTTTCTTATGCTTCGGTGGTAAAGTTTGTAATATAATCTAAGGGTTTGGAAGGTTTATATTGTATATTAACTAAGGAAAAATGCCTTAGTTGAAGACTTGTTGAAATGCTATCTAAATTTAGAATAGTCTAGAGATTTAAAGCCATAAGGTTTGAGGTGAATATTGTACTTGATAATAAATACTATTTCTGATTTATGTAGATGTATAAACGATAAGGGTTTATAAAGAATATGATATGTAACCTATAGGGTTTCAGAAACTCAATCTTTGTCTTTGTTCTATTATTATGATGTTTACAAAGTCAATAATAAAATGTAAGATATTGTATACTGTGTATGTCCAGATCTTGTTCTCCTGTATAATTGTTTTATATCCTAAATAATAATGGTAGTCTAAAGTTATTATTTCGATTCTGTTAGTGTTTGTAATAAATAGAATAAACATATAAAAAAAATATAGTAAGCAGATATATGTATTATTTGTCTTCTATGAAGACTAATTAACCTGCAACTGAACCTAAAGCTTTGTACAGAAACAAAGATAGAAATATGTGTATGTATTTTTTTATTTTTACTACTGCGACTGTGAAGGTATTAAATTGTTTTAAATAAATAGTAGTTGCTATGTTTTTGCTATGACAGATATATGAGGTATGTCAATTTCAGTTCATAAACAAATAAGGAAACTACAGTAAATAAAATAGAGTTTATCTAATTCATTACTCTATCTGTTTTCATTTCATTCATATACTTTTTAAACACTCTTCCATGTACTAGAGTACAACACAAGAACAATGCGTGGAAAAATAAAGGGAAGTAATTTATCTATCAATTCATACAATTTATTCAACAATTTACAGAATCATAATTAGTTCAGAAATCAAACATTTTTCTCTGCATGATGATAACTATCAACATTCAGCTAGTAAATTCTAAATCAACAGTTTAAGGAAATAAATTATAAGTACATAGGTAATGAAATAACAAGTAGAACCTGCAATTGTAGATAGGGTGGACAAACACCCAAAGAGGCCTTTTCCTCCCAACCTTCTCTAGAAGAAGCAACCAATATCACTTTCTCCTTAGGACTCCCGAGCTTGTTTACTGAACCACTAGGTAGAAGTCTCTGTGTAGAAGCAAGGAACTCAATTTGTACTTCCAACAATCAATGGAGACTTGCAATACACCTCAAAACAAATATCTGCACTCAGCAAAAGTGAAACAGGCATACACTACAACTCAAAACATAGATTCCCCTCATCGAATCTCTTGTGTGCATACAGCAGAACCACAAGGTAAATTTTCTTGTCAAAAAAAGTGTGAGCCTCTGCTCAAATTAGATGGCTTATAAAGATGCCTAGGTCTTTAGTGGTCAGTTTCCAAAATAAATGAGCCTCAAGCTCCAATCCCATCTTTCAGGGAACTTTGACCACAATTCAAGGGATTTGTCCCATAACAACAACTAGTTACTGAGTTCTTGATGCTGCCACTTGTCCATTTCCTTCTACCCTAGATTCCATTCCACCTATTGGGTCAATAAACACTCTTTCAATAGTCTCTTTGGGTGAGTGTCTCCTATTTTATTTTATTAAATAATAATATTGTGCAATTAAAATCATCCTTGGCCACTTGGCCAAATATAAAACTTGACAATAAAAGTTAAGATAATGTTTTCTTCAAACATAAAATGTTTCAGCAAAGGGGTATGTTACAAACACCCCCACTTAAGCTCAACATCGTCCTTGATGTTGCTTATTCTTCCTCGGAGCCTCCCTGGAACAGAATTGGATATGATTCCCGCATATTACTTTCCAATTCCCAGGTAGCTTCATCAAGGCTAAGGTGCTTCCATTACACCTTTACTTGCCCTATGGTACGATTCCAGAGCATAATTTCCTTCCTGTCGAGAATACAGTCCGATTCCACCTGAAAATCTCTTTCGGGTTCCACTTGTATGTCATTCCAATTCAGCACATGAGTAACATTGTACACATACTTCTTTAAAACAGAAATGTGAAAAACATTATGGATTTTTAAATTAGATGGCAGAGCCAACTGATATGCAACAGGTCCAATCCTTGATAGTACCTCAAATGGTCCACAGTACCTTGGTGCTAGTTTAGCACAAATCCCAAGCTTAAAAGAGCTTTTCTTGGGTTTTACCTTTACAAAGACATGATCTCCAACCTGAAATTCTCTTTCAGTGCGTTTCAGATCTACATAACGTTTTTGTCTATCTTGTGCAACTTTTAAATCACCTTGTACCTATTTCACGGTTAGCTCCATCTCTTTTAACAAATCTGGTCCTAACACTAATCTATCCACAGGGTTATCCCAAGAAATGGGAGTACTGCATTTTCTTCCATATAAAATCTCAAATGGACTAAGTCTAGCAGATGCTTGATAATGATTATTGTAAGCAAATTCAGCTAAATGCAAATAATCTTCCCACTTAGTTGGTTGATCTTTAACATACATTTTTAACATGTCTTCTAAAATCTGATTAACCCTTTCAGTTTGTCCGTTAGTTTGTGGATGGAAAGAAGTACTGAAATTTAATTTAGTATTTAGACCCTTAAAAAATGTTGTCCAAAAATTTCCAATAAACTTGGAATCTCGATCAGAAATAATTACCTTTGGAATTCCATGTAAGCGAAAGATTTGCTTCATATACACATTTGCAATGTTAGCATCTTTAAAAGTAGTCTTAATAGGAATAAAATGAGTAGATTTACTAAGTTTATCCACAACCACCATTATTGAGTATTTATGTTTCTGATTCTTAGGTAAACCTGTTATAAAATCAATACTTATAATTTCCCATTTTCATTTTGGAATTGGAAATGGCTGCAATAGACCCGCTGGGTGTTGATGTTCAGCCTTAATTGTCTGACATTCAAAACACCTAGCTATGTATTCAATCGCTTCATTCTTCATGTTGGGCCAAAAGTAATCATTTCTTAACATAGTTATCATTTTCTGATAACCAAGGTGTCCCAAATAAGGACTTTTATGAACTTAATCCAAAATCAGTAGTTTAACTTTTGACACATTAGGTACATAAATTATGTTTTTATAAGTCATGAAGCCCTTTTCATTAATGTTGTAATCTGTTATTAAATTTTCAGATAAATGTTTAGCAACTTTATCATGCAATTTTTGAAAATTTTCATCTTGCTTAATTCCTTCTTCGATCTGATTTCCAGATCTGTCTTAAATGTGTTGATTGCTGCCACAAAACTTAATTTGGCATTTCTGTTCAAGGCATCAACAACTTTGTTTTCTTTACCCTTAATGTGTTGAATTTCAAAATCATACTCGCTAAGGAAAGCTAGCACCTAGCTTGCCTTGCGTTAAGATTTGTTTGATCCAACAAGTATTTTAAGCCTTTATTATCTGTAATTAGTGTAAACTTCCTTCCAATCAAGTGATGGCGCCACATTTTTAATGCATGTATCACGGCTGCCAGCTCTAGATCATAAGTCGCGTAGTTTTTTTCGTGGATTTTTAACATTCTAGACTCATAAGCAATAGCATGACCTTCTTGAGTTAACACCCCACCAAGTCCATTGTTACATGCATTAGTGCATACAACGAATTCCTTTCTGGGATCAACAATTTTTAGTATAGGTGATATTGTTAATAAATCTTTTAACTTCTTAAAACTTTCTTCGCATTTTTGATCCCAGACGAATTTCTTTCCCTTATTATTGAAAGAAGTTATGGGATTCGCAATTCTAGAGAATCCTTCAATAAACTTTCTGTAGTAACTTGTTATTCCCATAAATGATCGTACGTCAGTTACGTCTTTAGGGACAGGCCACTCGTTAATTGCTCTTATTTTATTTGGGTCGACATAAATTCCGTCTTTAGATATTATGTGACCTAAGTACTGTATTTTAGCTTTATAAAAGCCACATTTACTAAACTTAGCATAAAGCTGATGTTCTCTTAAAACTTGCAGAATTATTCTTAAGTGTTCGTTGTGCTCTTCTTTAGTTTTTGAATAAATTAGGATATCATCAATGAACACAATTACAAACTTATCTAGGTACTTATGCAGAATGTTATTCATTAAGCACATGAAGACTACCGGTGCGTTAGTCATCCCAAAAGGCATAACTACGAACTCGTAGTGTCCATAACGAGTTCTAAAGGCAGTTTTGAATATGTTTTCATCATTTATTCTAACTTGATGATATCCAGACCTTAAGTCAATTTTAGTGAATTTGATCCGCGTACCTGATCGAATAAATCATCAATGCGGGGCAAGGGATATTGATTTTTAATATTCATTTTATTAAGTTGACGGTAATCTATGCACAGTCGCAAAGTACCGTCCTTCTTTTTAACAAAGATAACTGGTGCTCCCCAAGGAGACACACTTGGCATTATGTAGTTCTTATGAATTAATTCTTTCAGCTGAGATTTTAGTTCATTTAACTCCAGAATATTCATTCTGTAGGGAGCCTTTGAGTTTGGTACCGCACCCGGTACTAACTCAATGGTGAAATCAAGTTCCCTTTATGGAGGTAGTCCTAGAATTTCTTCCGGGAATACATCAGAAAAGTATTTAAGAATAGGTATGTCTTCCAATTTTATCTTATCTTCTTTAGATGAACATTCGTCACTAATCACATTCATGGCAAACATTTTATAGCCCTTTCTTACATCCTTCTTTACTTATAAGCAGAAATTTGTCTTACAGATGTTTTTCTAGGAATTCCTTTTACTCTTTCAGTATTACCTTCATTATTCAAACAAGTAAAAGACTTTTCATAACAATTAAGTACTACTCTATGTTGTTCAAGTCAGTCCATTCCAATTAACACATCATATGACCTTAATGGAAAAACATTGAAATTAACTTGCATTTTCAACTGACTCATAAGTAAATCACAACTCTTGACAAATTCTGTAACTTTTCTTTTAGTGCCTGTTGCTAGTTGAACTAACCATGAATTATCAAATTTTTCTATCTTTAACTTGCAACTTTTCACTAAATCGGGTGAAATGTAACTCAAACTTGCACCTGGATCTATTAAAATTGAAATAGATTTGTTTTGTATCATACCTTCGATCTCGGCCATAGAAGTTTGATGGTCTGCTTGTCGATTTTCCAACGCTACATTAATCTTGGACATTTCTTTTGCTACATCACCAACTGTTGGTTATGCTTGTATGGTGTGAATGTTGTTGATTGTCTTTCTTCTGAGTGGGAAGTTTTCTCTGGTATGTGGTCCATTGCAGTCAAAACACTTCAAAGGTGGCCTCTGTTCAGCATTTCTGGTGTTATTATTATTATTGTTGTTGTTATTATTATTAGGCACATTCCTTGTAGCAGTAAAATTTTGTGGTGCATTACTTCTGTAATTATTATTATTCTGAAAATTTCTGTTATTGAAATTTTTATTATTTCCAGAATTCTTAAAATTTAAAATTTTCTTCTTGTGTTCGTAATTACTTGATTTGTTATTCCTCCAACTCGATACACCTTCTCTTCTCTTGTTCTGTTCAAAACAGAAATTAGCCTTCCTCATGGCTTCTTCAAGAGTTGAAGGATTATCGTATTCAATTCTGTCCTTTATGTGAAAGGGTAAGCAGCTTAGAAACCTTTGTACCTTAGGTTTTTCTTCAGCTAGCTAAGGTACATACTTTAACAAGCTGAGAAATTTTCTACATAACTCCTTCATGGTCATAGAACCCATATTTAAATCATAAAATTCCTTTGACTTATCTTCATAGTACTGTTCCGATAAATTTTTTTTCTTAAATGTAATCCATTTTATATTCTTGTCTTTCAGACTTTTAACTCTCTTGATATCTTGCCACCAAATGTCTTCCCTTCCGGTCAGATTGTATATGGCCATCTTAGCTTTTAATTGAGATGAGTAGTTCTAAATCTGAAAATACTTCTTCATTCCGGACAACCATGCTTTAGCTGCCTCTCCCTTTTCATTTTCTCCACTAAAAGTTTGAGGTTTTATCTTTTTAAACTCTCTTGAAATTTGTTCATAATTTTTACGTCTTTTCTTAGGACCATAGTCACTACCACTACCGTCCTGATCAGAATTATATTTTTTGTGATAAGTTTTATCATCATATTTAGAAGAAGAAGAGTTACTTTCAGTTTTATAGTATTTTTCTTTCTTATCTCTGTGTTTGTAGGACATTGTTCCAGATTTAGTCTTTACTTCTATTCTCTTATCCTTTTCATCTTGATGGTACTTATCCAATAAAATATGATTTAATTCCTCCCGTGCTCTTAAAATTCTTTCGTTTTCTTCCTTTAACACTTTTTATTTTAGTTTTTAAATCCTTAATAGTACGTAATAATTTAGATGATTGATCATTAAGTTCTACGTAGATTTCTTCATTAATATTTTCATATTCGTTATTGTTATGTTCATTATGAGGAGATCTATCCTCCGTTGATTCTTTTGGTATGTCCATACCTGCAAATTAAACGTCAAGTTTTTCTGTACAGAAACGATTTTAAATAAAAGTTAGTAACTAAATTTTCTGTTTTTGCGTGCGTGAGCCTATTTCACGCCTAGAGTTTGAACTCGCGCTCTGATACCACATGTAACATCCCTAAAATCACAAAAAAAATTCAGTGTAGCATTAATTGCTATTCTTGCTGTGCGGAAATAAAATAAATGCTTATATGTTCATTTAAATGTCATGCTGAAATAAAATGTTATATTGCTCATGTATGTGTATTGTTTTACGATGTGCGTGAAATGTATTTATGTCTACATTATGATGCTATTGGATGTTTTCTTGCCTCAGTCGTGCATCCTAGATTACTTATGATTACTAAAATTTGATGTCGATGTTTTATAGATTTACTTGCTATTGTTTATATGTGCTAATTGTTATTCTTCTTATTAATGATGAAGGGGTCCTTTGGGCACTACGAGGCTTACTTAGCTATTAGCTAAAGAATTTGATTTTTTTTGTCGTAGATCATAGGTAAGATAAAAAGTATTTCGAAAGTGAATACGGAGATCCTATTTATCGTCAGTTAGCTTTTCAAGTTTTAAAAAGAGAAATAGAATACTTGAGACATTTGAGGGTGAGATCTAAATTGGTTGTTTCTTCAGCTATACTCTGTAATAAATGGTTTATATGGCTTCATAGTAATTGCACTCTACTCTTAGTTATTTTTAATACCCAAGTATTTGTGAAATGTTGAGTATCGGAAATTATGTTCATGTATTTAAAATCCTATGCTTAGGAAATTGCAACAAGTATTAAAATTCTAAGTTGGTAGGAATCCTATCCTAAGCTCAGATGTTTTTATTGAAATCTTAAGTCTATTCTTTGATCCTATGCATTATATTTCTAACCCATAATGTGATGTTATTATAGAGACTTTGACTTAAGTCTATAGTATCAAACTATTCACGATATGCACTCTTCTGCTAATTTATATGATGGCTATTTTAATGCTTAGAATATTGTAATAGTATTTATAGTTATAACTATTGCTATTTGCATTACTCTTTTAGTTTATACCATTGATAATATATCTATTAGAGCATTGTAACA
Organism: Larix kaempferi; assembly: GCA_027924585.1. Taxonomy (NCBI): domain Eukaryota; kingdom Viridiplantae; phylum Streptophyta; class Pinopsida; order Pinales; family Pinaceae; genus Larix; species Larix kaempferi. Next base: position 2,325,930 of record BSBM01000236.1, read on the forward strand.
ATAGATTATACTATGGTTGCGATATGTGCTTTTGGTATTTATACAATACACAAGGGTTTCATTTATTATATGTTCTATGTAACACCTTAGTTACTACTTTTGCAAGGATAATAACATATAACTCTATTTTCCTAAGTTCCTAAAGCTCCCATGTCTATGGTCGAGGTCTTACCTTGGTTATTAAACCATGGCGTAAACCTTTGGATGAATTATATGATAATGTTTACGCTAAAACTTTGGCGTAAACCTACAATATAATATGTAGCATTTTGACTTAGTTGAATACTTGTTGAAATGCTATCTAAATTTAGAACAATCTAGAGATTTAAAGCCATGAGGTTGGAGGTGAATACTATACTTGATAATAAATATTGTTTTGATTTATGTAGTTGTATAAACGATAAGGGTTTTTAAAGAATATGATATGTGACCTATAGGGTTTCGAAAACTCGATCTTTGTCTTTGTTCTATTATTATGATTTTTACAAAGTCAATAATAAAATGTAAGATATTGTATACTGTGTATGTGGATCTTGTTCTCCTATATAATTGTTTTATATCCTAAATAATAATGGTAGTCTAAATTTATTATTTCAATTCTACTAGTGTTTGTAATAAATAGAATAAACATATAAAAAGAAATATAGTAAGAAAATATATGTATTATTTGTCTTCTATGAAGACTAATTAACCTAAAACTGAACCTAAAGCTTTGTACAGAAAGAAAGATAGAAATATGTGTATGTAATTTTTTATTTTTACTGCTATGACTGTGAAGGTACTAAATTGTTTTAAATAAACAAGTAGTTGCTATGTTTTTGCTATGACAGATATATGAGATATGTCAATTTCAGTTCATAAACAAATAAGGAAACTACAGTAAATAAAACAGAGTTTATCTAATTCATGACTCTATATGTTTGCAGATCATTCATCTACTTTTTAAACACTCTTCCCTGTACTAGAGTACGACACAAGTTGATGGAAAAATACGGGGAAGTTATTTATCTATCAATTCATACAATTTATTCAATAATTTACAGAATCATAATCAGTTTAGAAATCAAACATTTATCTCTGCATGATGATAACTATCAACATTCATCTAGTAAATTCTAAATCAACAGTTTAAGGAAATATATTATAATTACTTAGGTAATGAAATAACAAGTAGAACCTGCCATTGTAGATAGGGTGGACAAACACCCAAAGAGGCATGTTCCTCCCAACCTTCTCCAGAATAAGCAGCCAATATCACTTGCTCCTTAGGACCCTCGAGCCTATTTACTGAACCACTAGGTAGAAGTCTCTATGTAGAAGCAAGGCACTCAGGTTTTACTTCCAGCAATCAATGGAGACTTGCAATACAACTCAAAATAACTCTCTGCACTCAGTAGAAGTGAAATAGACTTACACTACAACTCAAAACATAGCTTCCCCTCATCGAATCTCTCGTGTGCATACAACAGAACCACAAGGTAAATTTTCTCGTTAGAAAAAGTGTGAGCCTCTGCTCAAATTCAATGGCTTATAAAGATGCCTAGGTCTTTAGTGGTTAGTTTCCAAAATAAATGATCCTCAAGCTCCTATCCCATCTTTCAAGGAACTTTGACCACAATTCAAGGGAGTTGTCCCATAACAACAACTAGTTACTGAGTTCCTGATGCTGCCACTTGTCCATTGCCTTCTACCCCAGATTCCATTCCACCTAGTGGGTCAGTAAACACTCTTTCAACAGTCTCTTTGGGTGAGTGTCTCCTATTTTATTTCATTAAATAATAATATTGTGCAATTACAGTCATCCTTGGCCACTTGGCCAAATATAAAACTTTACAATAAAACTTAAGATAATATTTTCTTCAAACATAAAATGTTTCAGCAAAGGGGTATGTTACACTATGACACCTATGACACAAATCATACCTGAAGGATTACATATGACATATATGACATGTCAGGGCTAAAACTAGCCTCCAAGAGGGTGTTCAAGGGAGTTAGGGAAGCTAAGATGCTTGCACATGTGATTTGGTGGAAGTGGGAGACTAGGAATTGTTGTACAAGTGGCATTCTTTGGAATCTCTTCCAAAATTGAGTTGGAATGAATCTCTTGGAAGGAATTCGACCCATAGAGAGCTTGGAAACTTTGTAAGTGTCAAGAACAAAGAATGAAACCATATTTTGATCATTTTTATAATTTTTTATTGCATTTGGGAGAGAGGAGCTAGTGGATGACTAGTTTCTTGCCTTAGCCAATTTCGAGGGTGAAAGATTCCCATCCAAGTTGGTGTTTGGAGAGGCCATTCAGGTCTTTCATGGAGCTTTAATGGAGTCTTTATTTGTAGGTGTAAGCTACAGGGCAGCTCATGGTTTCTTCTATTGCATCTCACTCACTCAACCATTCCCAGTTTTCATTGCATATTCTTGCTCCTTGAGGGAGGGCATTTTTGGTGAGCTATTGTAGTCTTTGGGGGAGCTTCAAATTCCCCATTTATTTTTTAATATGAATTAAATAATCTGTTCTTCATCTTCAGAAAATTTTAGGTCAAAATTCCAAGTGAAAATGTATAAATCCGATTGTTAATTAAAGAATGGTGCCATTTCCCCACTACCATGATGTATAACAATGATGTATTGATGTATTCGAATGAAATATCATTCCTATGATGTATTTATGATTCATGGAATTTCATTTATGATCTGCACAAATTTAATGTTCAGTACTTAATCATTTGGAGTCATTTTGATCAGTTTAATACCATTTGAAGAAGATTTAATGCCATTTCCCCCAAGGTTGAAACTAGTCTTTTTGCATCTGATTTAAGGGAGTTATAGAAAAAATTAAAAGTTGAATGGTGATTCATATTATTTCATATTGATTTCATTTATATTTCCCCTGATTCCATTCATAAATTCGAGTTAGATTGAGTTCATTTGGAAAGTCCTTTTCATCATTTACCCCTAGGGGATTTGAACCACAATTTACTAGTAAAAATCCCTATCTTGACCAGATTTGAAAGAGGAGTTGCAGAAGTAATATGAACACTCCAGAGAATCCATAAAAATTATAAATATTTATTAATATCATCCACGTACCTTCTGTATCAATTTGGGAGAATTGGGAGTCATTTAGAGACCAAGGGACCAATACTAGTCAAAGAGAAATTGCTAGTAAAATACCATACATTGACCAGAATCTTAAAGGAGTTTGCAGAAGTGTTTTAATGGTCTTAAATCATCCTTGAACATCATAATAAATTCTTAATACTATTCATACACCTCCTCGAAATATTCGGGATCATTTGGAGCACTTTGGAGACCTAGGCATCAAAACTAGTCAAAGGTCGAATTAGGGAAAAAAGTGAAAATTTTCCATTTTAATAAAATAATTGAGAAGGGACATTACAGTGGTATCAGAGCATGGTCCTTGCACCTGTGAGTTAATACATACATTGAAGGATAAGTGGAAGCCATGTCTTACTATGATGATGAATCCTATGAGTACAATTCTTATGAAAAATATGCACATGATTGTGAACAATATGAAGGAGAATGTGAATGGTATGAGGAAGAGGTGCCATCATGCAACACTTCTTACAATTTCAGGAGGAATGAAGATTATTATTATGACCCTATGTATGATAAATATGAGTATGTCACACCACCAAAGGATAACTCTATGAATGAGTTAGAAAGATGGAGAGCAACATATCAAACCTTGCCCCAACAATATCAGGCATATCTTGATTTGTATAAGAAAAGTAAATATAAGCCCCCTCCTTTCGAAGACTTTGCGAATTGGATGTTTTCAAAAAGGCCCAAAAATGAAGATGTGGAGTTAGTGAAGAAAGGTTTATGCCCTTCTTGTAAAATACCTTGGAGAGAAAATCACATGTGTGTGAGTGAAAAGAGCAATGAAAAATCTGAAGCTTCGGGCAATGCAGGTATTTCCATCTAGGGGAGACTTCTTGGATACTCTTCAAAAAGAGATTCCAAATGTATTGATATTAAGGAAACCAAGGGGACAAGTACATCAGATTGCTTGAAGGAGAAAGATGAAGATACATCCCATGAACTTGAAGAATATCCTACTGAAAATATTGAAGATCATTTCGAGACACATTCTACCTTGGACATGAATCAAGGAGTATCTACTGATGGATGCTTGAACTATGAAGGAGTACCTACTGATGGGTGCTCACACCTTTATGTTGGTGACATAGAGATCACTTTTGATAGTATTGTTGCAAGCCAAAATTCCCTTAAGCATGAAAATGAAGACCTTGTAGCAGTTGACAAAGAAACAAGATCAACTTCTCCATCACCACTTGAGCTTCATGAAGTTGGTCCAAGTAAGAATAAAGAAGATGAGGAGGTTCATTTGCAAGAGCCGCATTTTCTTGAAGGTTCCTTAAAGATGAATGAAAAGAATATCCAAGAGTCCCTTAGAATTCTCCATGACACTCAAGCATTAGTTTCAAATTCTTGTTGGAGAGCTACTTCATTGGAGGAAACATCCTTCCTTGAAGACATGGAGAAGATTCAAAGAGCAATGTGCCACATCAAAGGTAATTTCATGTCTTTTATTTTTTATAGAAACCATTTTTTTGAGCTTAATGAATTGTTACATGATGCATACTTGAAGAATAATGAGGATAATCATAAGCTCACAATTCAAAATGAGCAACTTGTTGAAAAGTTGCAAGATACTTGTTTTTCCTCCTATGGTTCAGATTGTCAAATGGTAGATTGTTTGGAGGATTCTCATGACATGGGGGATCATGACAAATGTGGAAATTTTAATTTACTTGATGTGTTTGAAGATGAACTTGAAGAGATCCAAACACTTGATGTGGTGGAAGAGGAACTTGAATTGTCTCTTGATGAAGGTTATGCAATTTTTAAAGAAGAGCATGATTCCTCTACATTGGAGCCAATCTATGTGAAAGGTTTCACACTTTTGAAGGAGCTGTATGATACTACCCATATGGATCCTTCCCATGGTGAAAGTTCTGCACTTTTTGATCATTTGGGTGATTTAGTTCATTCTCCTCCATCCTACAATTACAATTACATGGTGAAACTTCTGCACTTTTTGATCATTTGGGTGATTTGGGTGAAACTTCTGCTCGTCCCAATGCTATAGTGCTGGCACTATTAGGATCGTTGATGGTGATGAGTTTGGACCGTTAGATTGCAACCCTAACTTCTGTCGTTGATTTGGTTTAAGAGATTGGAAAGTCGTTCATTGTTCTAATGTTTCAGTCTGTGTGGCTGACAGGCTGCCAAATTTATAGGGTTTAGACAGTTTGTAAGAGGTTCGACCTCGAGACCTGTAGCTCAGGGTTGGAGTTGCAGGTTTTCTTCCACTGTAATGGCGTTGTAATAAGAGATTTGGTCTCTGTTTTAAGTTGTTATCGAGTTAATAGTTTATAGGTTTTCTTTTCAGAGATTGAGTGGAACACTCAATGCTGCAAAATGATAGAGGGTAACCTATCTCGTCTACATCAAGGAATTTATCGTTTAACTGGTGAATACAAAGAACTTATCTGCTTGGTAAGTATGCTCGGAATGCAATAATGATTCTCTTGTTTGAGTTCTATTTTATTGTTTGACATAAAACATTTGTCTACTCCAAGCTATTGTTTTGTCAGTTGTAGGTTGTGAAGGATGTTTGAGCAAGGGTTTGGAAAAGGCATACTTCCATTCCTGGTAAGCTCCAGGTCTTCCAAAAACCCTCGTAGGTGCCCTTTGGTATTTGATGATGTGGTTGATTCCAACAGAGAATAATCAGTCTTGCCATGGCGTCATCTGTTGGTTGATCTTTAAGAAGATTCTTATGTTGGAGTGAAAACTCTACAATGAATGATCTTTGTCTAGATGTAAATGTAAACTTGTGTTTAAGAGTTCAGAATGATGGGGATAAAACCCTATATGTAATGTCGACTGTGAATGTGATAAAACCCTGTGGGGTTTTCATTTTTCAGAAATGTAATGTTTAAAATTAGGAATACACCTTGTGCGATTTTCGTTTGGAAACAAGTTATATCTGTTTGTTCTCTACGTAATAGTGGTTTCCCTTCTTTAAATTGGAACTTGCAATGGTTAAAACCTGGAACACGACTTGTTTGTTTATGTTATGAGAAATGAGAAAAAGAGCCGAGGCTCGTTTACTGTAGATACAGTGTTTTCTTTTCGGCAGTGTAAAACATGCTATTCGATTTGGTTTCTATGTAATAAATGGTGTCTGTCGCACATGTTAATGAATGCGAAAACTGTAATGGAGTTCTAAGTATTCGTGCAACGAAAGAGTAAGTTTGGTTTTGATATAAAAAGAAAGGTAACGGGCTATGCCCCAAACTGTAAATTCTCCTTGTCTGCAAGAAATGTTTCATACTAAAACTAATGAGCAAGAAATGTAAGTCGGGTTTGTGTTAAACATTTGAAAAGTGTATGTTGCTATTGTAATTTTTCAAGCTAGGGTTTATGTACTCTGTCGTAGATGATAAATTTGTAAAGTGAAATCCCGAAAAGGTTTGTCTCTTCGTTTATATAATGGAAAAAGATCAGGGCTATACCCTAATTCGAGTTTTGTTTGAAAGGAAATGAAATGTTTGAAAAAGAGCTTCTAAAGAGAGCTTTGATGTCAGAACTAGGATTCGATCCGTAGTCTGTGTAGTTTGTAATGGTTTCTTTTTGCAAAAACAAAGGTAATGGAAAAGAAAATTCTATCTAGGGTTTGAATGAAACTCAGTTTTGAAATTGACACTTATAGTTTTAGAAAATCTAAATAAATAAAATGAATGATGGAAAGAAATGTTTTCATTATCTGATTGTATTAAATAATTAAAGACAATGGTTATAGCAGGAATGAAAACAATGTGTGTATGTGAAATGTGAAGATTGTGGATTTGCAGCTCTGTCCATAATTTATTTCTTTATTTACTTACAGCAACACTGTTTATAATGCAAATGTAATATGATATATGGAAAATTGGATTCTATTTATTTCTTATGAACATAGTGATGATAAGGGAAATACAATGTAACTATACACGAATTAAACAATGTTTGTTTTTCATGAAACTAAGGAAACATTCTATAATATATATTAGATATTATACACAAGTTTCTACTTATTATTCACTATAGGGAAGAGGTTGATAAACATATAAATTACTATATTTATCTATCGAATCAAATGGCAATTTGCCTATCTTCTCATCTATTCTTAATTTGTGTATCTATACTAGAGTACGATGCACAAAATAGCATGTGGAAAAATATAGATACTGGTTTATCAATTCCAAATCATCATTAAAACTTTAACATTCATATTTCAAACAAATTTAGAAATAGATTCTTCTTCCAAACAGAAAGAGAGATTACTAACTTACTGAACAGAACTACTAGCTGAGATAAAGTAGAAAATTTGTAAAACCTGGATAAATCTGTAGGGCAACAAATAGCCCGAGTAGACTGTTCCACCCAACCAATTCCTGAAGACAGTCAAGTACTTGCCTTAGGACCCCCGAGCCTGTTCACTAAACCACCAAGAGGAAGAAACTTTAGGAATTAGGACCTCCACTTGTAGTAGCACTAACTGTTGAAACTTCCAGAACTAGCAGTCCAATAGACCTGCACCAACATCTCTGGTTCTTCTCAGCAATATGCAGACTTAATATTGCACTCACAACTAGCCTCCCTATTCAAATCTCTCAATGATCACCTGATGCACATGAGGAAATATTTCTGCAGAAAATATTGTGTAGTAGCTGCCTGCTCAATTCAAATTTTCCTTATGTAGGCTGCCTAAGCCTTTTTCAAATGTTACTGGGTCATTAAATGAGCTGCTTGCTCACTCCCTGCACCTGGGGGATAATGCCAAATTTTTAGGGGTAGTTCTCCCATAACCAACAGCTAGTGGTGTGATGCAATTGCTGCCATCTGCCCATACCTTCCAAAAGCTTACATTCCTCCTAGTGGGTCAGTGAACACTCATTTAACAGTCCCCTTGGGTGTTCGTCTCCTAATTAATTTATTTAAATAATAATAATCAGTAATTACATTCATCCTTGATCAGAATTGATCATAATTACAAAAATTTGTAATTAAATTTATCATAAATTATTTTGCAATAAAATAATAATTTTCAGAAATTTGGGTAGGTGACATACACCCCCCCTTAAGTCTCAACATCGTCCTCGATGTTGGTTAATCACTCCTTGAGTGTTCCTGAAACAGAGTTGGGTATGCTGCTTGCATACCACTCTCCAAATCTCAGGTTGCCTCTTCTGGGCTAAGGTGCTTCCATTGCACCTTCACTTGCCCAATGCTGCGATTCCGGAGAATAGTTTCCCTCCTTCCGAGGATACAATCCAGTTCCACCGGAAAATCTTCATCTTGTCCCACCTGTACATCATTACAGTTTACAACATGAGTAGTATCATGTACATATTTCTTTATATGAAAAACATTATGTATTTTAAGTTTGGTGGCAAATCCAGTTGGTATGCCACTGCTCCAACCTTAGACAATATTTCAAAAGGACCACAATACCTGGGTGCCAACTTGGCACAACTCCCCAATTTCAGTGAACTCTTTTTCGGTCTTACCTTGAGGAATACATGTTCACCAACCTGGAACTCTTTATGAGTTCTTTTTGAATCTGCTTGACTCTTTTGCCTATCTTGGGAAGCTTTTAAATGTCCTTGCACCTGTTTCACAATTAATTCTAACTCCTGCAATAATTTAGGTCCTAAAATAACTCTATTTACTGGATCATTCCACGAAACAGGTGTATCACATTTCCTACCATAAATAATTTCAAAAGGAGTAAGTCTGGCCGATGCATGATAATGATTATTATAAGCAAATTCTGCTAAGTGCAAGTAGTCTTCCCACTTACCAGGCTTATCCTTAACATACATTCTTAATAAAGCTTCTAAAACTTGATTTACCCTTTTTGTCTATCCATCCGTTTGTGGATGAAATGTTGTACTGAAATTTAAGGTTGTATTCAACCCCTTAAATAGTGACCTCCAGAAGTTTCTGGTAAACTTAGAGTCATGAACTGAAATTATTACTTTCGGTATCCCATGTAGTCGAAAAATTTGTTTCATAAAGATTTCTGCAATGTATGGAGCTTTATGAGTAGTCTTCACGGGTATGAAATGTGCTGCCTTGCTGAGTTTGTCCACTACCACCATGATAGAATCATGTTGTTTCTAATTTTTAGGTAATCCAGTAATAAATTCTATGTTGATCACTTCCCATTTCCAACTTGGTATCGGTAACGGTTGCAACAATCCAGCAGGATGTTGGTGTTCAACCTTCACTTTTTGACAATCCAAACATTTAGCTATGTACTCTGCTACTTCATCCTTCATTCTGGGCCAATAGTATTCTTTTCTCAACATAGTAATGGTCTTTTGATAACCTGGATGACCAGAATAATGACTTTTATGCATCTCATTTAATATCAAAATTTTTATTTATGGTATGTCTGGTACATACAATCTATTTTTATATAGTAATAATCCATTATCCTTCATGCTGTAATCTGCCATAAAATTTTCAGAACTGTTGTTTGCTGTCTTTTCCTTCATTTTTCTGTATTCTTCATGTGTTTCACTCTTTTCAAGAATCTGATTTTCCAAATCAGTTGAATAAGTACTGATGGCTGAAATAAAATTTAGTTTTTCCTTACGACTTAAGGCATCTGCAACCTTGTTCTCCTTTCCTTTAATATGTTGAATTTTGAAATCATACTCACTTAAGAATGTCAACCATCTAGCTTGTCCAGTGTTCAAGTTTGTTTGATCTAATAAATATTTCAGACCCATGTTATCTGTCAATAATGTAAATTTTCTGCCAATAAGGTGGTGACGCTACATTTTTAAAGCATGAATAACTGCCAATAACTCTAAATCGTAGGTAGAGTAGTTCTTTTCATTTACTGTCAGCTTTCTAGATTCATATGCCACTGCATGCCCTTCCTGCGTCAGGACTCCATTGAGTCCGTCATTGCATGTGTCTGTACAAACTACAAAATCCTTGTTGGGGTCTGCTATCCTCAAGATAGGTGCTCTCGTCAATAATTCCATTAATTTCGTAAAACGATCAGAACATTTCTGATCCCACACAAATTTCTTCCCTTTCTTCTGCAAGGAAGTTATGGGGTTGGCAATTTTTGAAAATTTTTCTATAAACTTTCTGTAATATCTAGTAATTCCCATAAATGATCTTACATCCGACATATCGTTAGGAACCGGCCAGTCATTAATGGCCCTTATATTTTCGAGGTCAACCAAGATTCCTTCTTTCGAAATTATGTGTCCTAGATACTGAATTTTGTCTTTATGAAAGTCACACTTACTAAACTTAGCGTATAGTTGATGATCTCTCAGAACTTGTAAGATAATTTGTAAATGTTCATCATGCTCTTCTTTACTTTTTGAATACACTAAAATGTCGTCTATGAACACAACAACAAACTTGTCTAAGTATTTGTGCAGAATATTATTCATCAAACACATAAATACAACCAGGGCGTTAGTCAAGCCAAATGGCATGACTACGAACTCGTAATGTCCATACCGAGTTTTGAAAGCTGTCTTGAAAATATCTTCATCCTTAACCTGTACTTGATGATATCCCGATCTTAGATCAATCTTGGAAAATACCGTTGCTCCTCATAGTTGATCAAATAGATCGTCTATGCGGGGCAATGGATACCGATTCTTGATCGTCATTTTATTAAGCTGATGATAATCTATACACAGCCTTAGGGTTCCATCTTTCTTCTTAACAAAGATGACAGGTGCTCCCCAAGGAGACACATTGGGTCTAATATACTTCTTATCAATAGGCTCCTTCAACTGTGATTTTAATTCGTTTAATTCTAGTATGTTCATTCTGTATGGAGCTTTTGAATTTGGTACTGCTCCTGGTATTAATTCGATGGTAAAATCTAAATCTCTTTTAGGAGGTAATCCTGGAATATCCTCAGGAAATACATCCTTAAAATCCTTTAGGATAGGTATGTCCTCTAATTTCAATTTGTCCTCTTTACCAATAAACTCATCATTTACTATGTTTACTGCAAACATCTGGCATCCTTTCCTAACTGCCCTCTTAACTTGCATGGTTGAAATCTTTCTAAGGGTTACCTTCCTTGGGATGCCTTTTATTTCTACAGTTTTCCCTTCATCATTTAAACATGTAAAATTTTTTCCATAACAATCCAGAATGACATGATGGGCTTCTAACCAGTCCATCCCAACTATAATATCATAAGATCCTAAAGGTAGAATATTCAACTTGATTTGTGTTTGTAAATGATTTATGGATAAAACATAATTTTCTATAAAATATGATACTTTTCTCTTTGTTCCAATTGCTAGTCTAACTAGCCAAGATTTACTAAACTTTTCAGTTTTCAATTTAAGACTTTCCACAATGTCTGGTGATATATAACTTAAGCTAGCACCTAGTTCAATTAAAACAGTAACATGATGATTTTGTATCATACCTTCAATATCTACCATAGAGATTTGATGATCTGCTTGCCTGTTGTCGAGTGCTGCATTGATTTTGGGAATTTCCCTCGCCACATCGTTAACAGTAGGTTCAGTCTGAATAGAGTTGATGTTGTTTGCTTTCCGCTTCCTCAAGGGAAATTCTGATGCGTAATGGGGGCCTTGACATTCAAAAAATTTGATAGGTGCCTTTGGCTCACTGGTTCTGGTATTATTAGGTGCATTTCTGCATGCTGTAGAATTCTGCTGTGAATTGTTTCTGGAGTTGTTCCCTTGATAATTCCGATTCTGAAAATTTTTCTTTTGAAACCCGGAATTTTCGCTGAACCTGAAATTTGTCTGTTTCTACTCAAAGTTGCTGGGCTTATGATTCTTCCAGTTTGACATTCCTTCTCTCTTCCGATTTGTGTCATAGCAGAACACTGCCTTTCTCATAGCCTCTTCCAAGGTTTTAGGATTATCATACTCAATTTTGTCCTTAATGTTGAAAGGTAAACAACTCAAGTATCTTTGAATTTTTGGTTTTTCTTCTATGAGGTATGGCACATATCTCAGTAAGTTCAAAAATTTACTGTTCATTTCTTTCATGTTCATACCTCCCAACTTCAAATCGTAGAACTCTTTAGATTTTTCTTCATAGTACTGTTCAGATAAATACTTCGTTTTAAAATATCGTTTAAAAGCACTCCATCTTACATCTTTATCTTTGATGCCTTTTACTCTTTTGATGTCCTACCACCAAATATCCGCTTTTCTGGTCAAGTTATATATAGCCATTTTTGCCTTCAAAGAATCTGAACAGTTATAAATATGGAAGTATTTCTTCATACCGGACAGCCAAGCTTCAGTTGTCTCTCCCTTCTTAGTTTTTCCATTGAAGGTTGGAGGTCTAATCTTTTTGAACTCCCCAGAAATTTGCTCATATTCCTTATGATTTTTCCTTCTGGGTTTGAAATATCCTTCACTGCTATCACTGGTGTAGTTACGTTTCTTTCTGCATGTCTCAATAGCATCTCCTGATGAGGTTGAAATGTTGTTCACCTTACTGGTTTTCATTCTCTTGTTTTTATCAGCATGAGGCAGACCCTCAACTTTGGAAATATATTCATTATCCTTCTCTTGCTCCTCAGTTGGGAACTGTTCAAACAATACTTGGTTTAATTGTTCTTGTCCCTACAGAATTCTTTCATTATCTTGTTTTACAATTCTGATTTCTGCTTTTAATTCATGAAAAGCACGTAACAGTTCCGACGGACTGTTATTTAGTTCACCGTGACCTTCTACATAGTCTTGTCCCGATATGTGATTGTTTGGCTGAAATCTGTCGTCTAATTGTTCAGCTAAGTTCTCCCTACCTGTAACTGAAATAATTTTTGGATAACATAATAATTAAATTTCAAATTAGTACAATTTTTTGTTGTATAAAATTTTCTGTTGTGTGTGTTTGGACCTCTTTCAGGCCTAGAGTTCGAACATGAGCTCTGATACCACATGTAACATTTAAAAATTTTTATAACAGCATTTAATTATGATCATTATAATTGCGGAAATAATAATTGTGATTACGACAACATTAATTGAAAAGTTGTTAGTACTAAACATACTTTAATTTCTGTTTAGCAGCAAAATGACAGTAACAGATTTAACACGATAATTAGTAAACATGATTATGATAACAAATGAGCTAATAGATTGGAAATATGATGCGACACTTTTCTTTTGCAATGTATCGACAGTTTGACTTTTGATGCACAAGGGTGTCCTACGAGGTACCCTGGAGTTTACTTAGCTGCAACGCTAACGCACTTGAATATTCCATGTGCAGATGACAGGTAAAAAGATTCCATAACTGTGTAGTTAAAAGTACATGTATAATTCAATTCAATCGTCAAAATAGAAAAATTGTGAATTCTATTATGACAAACAAGTATCTACAGGTATGATGGTTTAGTGCTACTTCCCAGTTTCTCGACACTATCTTAAATGTTTGAATGTTGAAAATATTGACGTCAAGAAGGTATACTTGCTGTATATGTTTATTGTCATAAGCCAAAAACGTAATTCTAGCTTGGATGTGGTCATCGTCTTAAATAAATACTACTTGTAAAGTATTAGCGTCGTGATTGTACTGTCAATCATTAGATGCATTGTAATAAAGGTTAGGGTATGGAGTTTATGACCATAGCATGGTTTTTATGCTAGTTACAAATCATTTGTTGAGAAAATAAAAAAATGTTTAAACTCCTACATTAATATAATTTTATGAATGGAGAAAATGGAAACTATGGTTAATATATTAACCATATCAATCTTATATATTTGCTATCCTATATAATAGTTTTGTAATTTTAATATTATCAATACCTTATATAAAAGTTCACAATATCGAATGATATGAAATTTGATTTTATTACATGGCTAAACTTAAGCATTAATACCCAAATCATGATCGTAAACGTTGGAACTAAAATCTACTATACAGTAACAACATTAATGGTTTTTAAATTTATGAATATCAAATGGAACTATATCGTAAACTTCGATGGCACTGACGTGTAATTAATTTGACAGGGTGGTGAGTTGATGGTTCAATAAATGGCATATGACTCGAGCTGTCGTGGAGATCGAGTATCGATCCTGCATTAAAACTTGGCACACCACTCCAGCTGACATGGATTTTCCAACGATCCACGTAACATGAAATCGATGTAATAGTCTCTACGCTGGTCACTATGTAAGGGTTAAATTGTTTGAAACAGCTTCAAACTGGTTGTTGATCGGTCCTCCGTGTGCCATAGTGGCATTGCCAAGCTTGTACTGAGGAGTGGGGCATTAAATATAAATGTTTCTCATCCCAATGCTATAGCGCTGGCACTACTGTGATCGTTGATGGTGATGAGTTAGTACCATTAGATTGCAACCCTAACTTCTGTCATTGATTTGGTTTAAGAGATTGGAAAGTCGTTCATTGTTCTAATGTTTCGGTTTGTGTGGCCGACATGCTGTCGAATTTCTAGGGTTTAGACAGTTTGTAAGAGGTTCGACCTCGAGACCTGTAGCTCAGGGTTGGAGTTGCAGGTTTTCTTCCACTGTAATGGCGTTGTAATAAGATATTTGGTCTCTTGTTTAAGTTGTTATTGAGTTAATAGTTTATAGGTCTTCTTTTTAGAGATTGAGTGGAACACTCAATGTTTCAAAATGATAGAGGGTAACCTGTCTCGTCTATAGCGAGGAATTTATCTTTTAACTGGTGAATACAAAGAACTTATCTGCTTGGTAAGTATGCTCGGAATGCAATAATGTTCTTTTGTTTGAGTTCGATTTTATTGTTTGACATAAAACAGTTGTCTAACTCCAAGCTATTGTTTTTTCAGTTGTAGGTTTGAAGGACGTTTGAGCAAGGGTTTGGAAAATGCGCGCTTCCATTCCTGGTAAGCTCCGGGTCTTCCAAAAACCCTCATAGGTTCCCTTTAGTCTTTGATGATGTGGTTGATTCCAACAAAGAATAATCAGTCTTTCCATGGCGTTGTCTGTCGGTTGATCCTTTAAGAAGATTCTTATGTTGGAGTGAAAACTCTACAACAAATGATCTTCGTCTATTTTCTCTACGTTTATTTTGATACTTAGTTTTCATCCAGATGTAAATGTAAACTTGTATTTAAGAGTTCAGAATGATGGGGATAAAATCCTGTGTGTAATGTCGACTGTGAATGTGATAAAACCTTGTGGTGTTTTCATTTTTTCAGAAATGTAATGTTTAAAATCAAGAATACACCTTGTGCGATTTTCATTTGAAACGAGTTGTATCTGTTTGTTCTCTATGTAACAGTGGTTTCCCTTCTTTAAATTGGAACTTGTAATGGTTAAAACCTGGAACACAACTTGTTTTTTTATGTTATGAGAAATCAGAAAAAGAGCTAAGGCTCGTTTAATTTAGATACAATGTTTTGTTTCTGGCAGTTTAAGACATGCTATTCGGTTTGGTTTCTATGTAATAAATGGTGTCTGTCGCACATGTTAATGAATGCGAAAACTATAATGGAGTTCTGAGTATTCGTGCAACGAAAGATTAAGTTTGGTTTTGATATAAAAAGAACGGTAACGGGCTATGCCCCAAACTGTAAATTCTCCTTGTTTGCAAGAAATGTTTCATACTGAAACTAATGAGCAAGAAATGTAAGTCGGGTCTGTGTTAAACGTTTTAAAAGTGTAGGTTGCTATCGTAATTTTTCAAGCTAGGGTTTATGTACTCTGTTGTAGATGATAACTTTGTAAAGTGAAATCGCGAAAAGGTTTGTCTCTTCGTTTGTATAATGGAAAAAGATCAGGGCTATACCCTAATTCGAGTTTTGTTTGGAAGGAAATGAAATGTTTGAAAAATAGATTCTAAAGAGAGCTTTGATGCCATAACTAGGATTCGATCCATAGTCTGTGTAGTTTGTAATGGTTTCTGTTTGCAAAAACAAAGGTAATGGAAAAGAAAATTCTATCTAGGGTTTGAATGAGACTCAGTTTTGAAATCGATACTTATAGTTTTAGAAAATCTAAATAAATAAAATGAATGATGGAAAGAAATGTTTTCATTATCTGATTGTATTAAATAATTAAAGACAATGGTTATAGCAGGAATGAAAACAATGTGTGTATGTGAAATGTGAAGACTGTGAATTTGCGGCTTTGTCCATAATTTATTTCTTTATTTACTTACAACAACATTGTTTATAATGCAAATGTAATATGATATATGGAAAACTAGATTCTATTTATTTCTTATGAACATAGGGATGATAAGGGAAATACAATGTAACTGTATAGGAATTAAACAATGTTTTTTTTTCATGAAACTAAGGAAACATTCTATAATATATATTAGATATTATACAAAACTTTCTACTTATTATTAACTATATGGCAGAAGCTGATAAACATATAAATTACTGTATTTATCTATCGAATCAAATGTCAGTTTGCCTATCTTCTCATCTATTCTTAATTTGCGTATCTATACTACAGTATGATGCACAAAACAGCATGTGGAAAAATATAGATACTGGTTTATCAATTCCAAATCATCATCAAAACTTTAACATTCAGACTTTAAACAAATTTAGAAATAGATTCTTCTTCCAAACAGAAACAGAGATTACTAACTTACTGAACATAACTAATAGCTGAGATAAACTAAAAAATTTGTAAAACCTGGATAAATCTTTAGGGCAACAAACAACCCAAGAAGACTGTTCCACCCAACCAATTCCTGAAGATAGTCAAGTACTTTCCTTAGGACCCCCGAGCCTGTTCACTGAACCACCAGGAGGAAGAAACTTTAGGAATTAGGACCTCCACTTGTAGTAGCACTAACTGTTGAAACTTCCAGAACTAGCAGTCCAATAGACAAGCACCAGCATCTCTGGTTCTTTTCAGCAATAAGCAGACTTAAGATTGCACTCACAACTAGCCTCCCTATTCGAATCTCTCAGTGATCACCTAATGCACATGAGGAAATATTTCTGCAGAAAATATTGTGTAAGAGCTGCTTGCTCAATTTGAATTTTCCTTATGTAGGCTGCATAGGCCTTTTTCAGATGTTACTGGGTCATTAAATGAGCTGCTTGCTCACTCCCTCCACCTGGGGGATAATGCCACATTTTTAGGGGTAGTTGTCCCATAACCAATAGCTAGTGGTGTGATGCAATTGTTGCCATCTGTCCCATACCTTCCAACAGCTTCCATTCCTCCTAGTGGGTCAGTGAACACTCATTTAACAGTCCCCTTGGGTGTTTGTATCCTAATTAATTTATTTAAATAATAATAATCAGTAATTACATTCATCCTTGATCATAATTACAAAACTTTGTAATTAAATTTATCATAAAGTATTTTGCAATAAAATAATAATTTTCAGAAATTTGGGTAGGTGACATACACCTCAGGACTGATTACACTTCCTCTGCAAAACCTGCAAGATCTCCCAAGACTAATTACACTGCCTCTGCAAAACTTACAAGATCATCTCAGGACTGATTATATTCCTCTGCAAAACCTGTGTACCATACTGTCACCTCATCGTCTTCAAATCACCTCATAGTCCACGGAGCACAACCCAGATGCACATCACACAGCACATACACCATCGACATGGGAGACCACATCTATCACCATTCGAAGAAGGCTCGGCACTTACATCATGACCATGGGAGGACTCTCCTACCACCATGTCACCATGGGAGGAACTACCTGCCACCATGTCGGAAAGGCTCACCCAGCCCTTACATCTCACCATGGGAGAACACATCTATCACCATGTGAGAATGACCCCAACCCTTACATTTCACCATGGGATAACACATCTATCACCATGTGAAAATGGCCCAACCCTTACATTTCAGCATAGGAGAACACATCTATCACGATATGAAAATGGCCCAGCCCTTACATCTCAACATAGGAGAACACATCTATCACTATCTAAGAATGGCTCAGCCCTTACATCTCAGCATAGGAGAACACATCTATCACTATCTAAGAATGGCTCCGGCACTTACATCTCACCATGGGAGAACACATCTGTCACCATTTCAGAAGGGCTCATGTGCATCTGTGTCTCCGAACTCATCACTTCCCCTTGGAAGGATCCTCGATCTAAGGTACACCAAGTCTCCCTCTGAAGTATTCAAACTTGACTCTGTCCAGTGGCTTGGTCAACACATCGGCTATCTGCTCGTCCGTCGCAACATACAGGAGCTTCACTGCTCCTCTCTGCACCATATCTCTGATATAGTGGAACTTGATCTCAATGTGCTTCGACTTGTCATGGAACACTAGGTTCTCCGACAACTTCACACAACTCTGGTTGTCACAATATATACAAGTAGCACTCAAATGGTGATCAAACAAATCAGACATTAGATTCCTAATCCATACTGCCTCACAACTAGTCGAACAAGCTGCGACATACTCTGCTTCGGCTGTACATAGTGTTACACAGGACCGCTTCCTGCTAAACCAAGAGATCATACCGGATCCCATACTGAAGCAGCACCCCGAATTGCTCTTCTGATCAATGGAACTACCTGCCCAATCCGAATCAACATAACCCTCCAGGTAAAAACTTTTGATTCACCTTATACTTGAGCCCATAGTCAACTATATCCTACAGGTACCTCAGAATATGCTTTGCAACTATCAAGTGAACATGCCTCAGATCTGTCAAGTACTGGCTCAAGGTGTTCACCACAAAGAAAATATACGGTCTCGTATTCATTAGGTACATCAAGGACCCAATCATCTGACGATACATCGTGGCATCAACCAGCTCAGATGAAGCATCATACAGAAGCTTCAAGTTCGATGCCATAGGTGTGGCCATGGCCTTGCAGTCCATCATCCCGAACCTCTTCAGGATCTCTACTACATACTTCCCTTGTCCAAGGAAGATTCCATCCGCACTCTGCCACACCTCCATCCCTAGAAAGTAGTGCATCATACCCAATTCCTTCATCTCAAACTTGGCAGCAAGCTTCCTCTTCGTATCGGCAATCAATCCATCCTCACCTGTCATAAATAGGTCATCCACATACAATAGTAGTATCATTTGATTTCCTTCCTCAACCTTGTATTAAAGATTGGAATCCGCTTTACTCTTAATAAATCCCAAACTGGATAGGAATCCATCTATCCTGCCATACCAGGTCCTAGGTGCCTATTTCAAACCATACAGAGCTTTCTTGAGTTTGCACACATGAGTCCCTCTGTCATGTGTCTCAAACCCAAGTGGTTGCTCCACATACACTTCCTCTACACCATTCAAGAAAGCTATCTTTGACATCCATCTAGTGTACCTTCCATTTCATCATTGCATCCAGGGCAAGTACTGATCTTATGGAAGTGTACCTAGCTACAGGAGAAAAAGTCTCTTCATAATCTATTCCTTATTTCTGAGACAAGTCACGGGCTCCAAACCTCACTTTGTATTTCTCTATGCTACCAACTGCAGCATGCTTGATCTTATAGATCCACATGGAAGTCACAACAGACTTCCCTTCAGGTCTTGGGACCACATCCCAAACATCATTCTTCATGATCGACTGATATTCCTCGATCATGGCTTTCTTTTATTACTGCATCCCGAATCCTGGGAGCTTCAGTTTCTTCAAATTCTTCAATAGATAGTTTTCTTTAAACTTCGTTGCTGGAACAAGTGTTGTAGTCCTTCTTTTGTAGGTGATTGTACACAATCTTTCCTACAAGTCAAATTCAATTGCATGATTAGAAACTTCTCATAGTTTTTTCAGAACCGAAATCTTACACATAAAAATATATGTCATACAACCATGCAATTATCTTAGCCAATGCTTCAATACAACATTTGTCCATATCCCATAACTTTCTAGATGCTGTCCATCTCTACCAGAACATTGTTAAGAGTTTGCACTACTCCCAACATGTTAGCAAAGAGGCTTCATTCTAGATAAGTAGCAATGGAATGTTGTACAGTGCCATAGGCCACTTACCCATTACTATATTAGTAGTATCTTGTTCATTAATGCATAATATACATCCTAAATATAGGAACATAAATATGTACATGAATGAACAACATCATTTAAGTAATAACAATTCAAATACTTATCTTCGTTTGTTTGGAGGGTGGACTCCCTCTCAATATTTGCTTCCTTGCAGGAACTATTGGAGTGTGCTCCCTCTTGATCTTTGCTTCCTGGATTACCTGTCCTTGAACTTTTATTCATCCTAGATCACTATGCATGCTTCTAGTATCATCATTGTGTTATCCTCGAGATCTCATACATAATCATACATTCATTAGTATAATCTTAATACTATCAAAACATAATAATCTTCAACATGTATAGTCATGATAATTTCAAACACAGATAATAAGCATTAGCATTCAAATTTTTCAGGGAAGACTTCTCTTACTCATGCATATTCATATTTGACCATAGAACTCTTCTGGTTAGTCATATCATCAATCAAGGTAAGAGACATAATATGCATAAACCCTAGATTACTCAAAATTGTAACTTCATGAGTAATCATGATCAATCATACAAAAGTATAAGATCCTTGCATAGGGTAGGATTCTAACTTGATATAGGAAAAACATACCTAGTCATCATATTTGCTAGTTATGTCTAGCAATGTTTTCTTGTTCTCTTCAATGACCTGCTTAAATCATAAGTTAACTATTGTAGAACCAAATTATACATACCTCTATGTGATCCATGACTAAGGATGAGTCTTTGTCTTCATGTCACTATGGTCTTGGTCTAGGACTTGATTTGTACCTTCATGTTAGCGGATAACATTTTCCTCATACAACACCACAGTGAATTAGTACAATCATAAGTGTCATAACCCTAATCAATGAATGTCTTCTATCATGCATTCATACTTTTACAAGGGTGACTAAACAAGATTGTTACTAAAATCAATAACATGAAGACAATCATATTATAAACTTAATCATGAACAGATTTCAAAACATACCTGTAAGTCATACCTGTCAAATTGCTTGTAGTAGTTGTTGTTGCTGTTCCTTTTGTTCTTAGGACAATCTGAGGAAAAGTGTCCTCTCCTTGGTATGTGCTGTGAGATGAGAGCTTGATCTTCATTCCCCATTTTTTCTTTTCGAGCTATAATCTGAGCTTCTTCCTGTGAGCATTCTTCTCACAGCCTGCTGAAAGAGATAAGTCTCTTACTAGCACAAATTCCTTGGATGAAGGAATCCCATGACCTAGGAAGGCCATTAAGAGTAGTCATTACCACTTCTCCATTCTCTACAGCTTCAAGTTGTTCTTTTATCTGGGAGACCCTTGAAGAGTAAGACTGCATGGTCTCCGCATTCTGGATCTAGATGTTCTTTAGTTGATTCCTCAATGTCATCTTCCGATTTATGTTCTTCCCTTCAAATAGCTTGGTCAAGGAATCAAACATCTCCTTAGGTGTCCTTAGGGAAGACACATGGGGTATTAGATAGTCCTTCTCTTGGATTTGACCAAGTTCCTCTTGTGTAAGGCCTTAGTCTCTTCTCCCTCTGTGATAGGAGCCTCTTCACATATGTAGGTGTCCAACTCATTCTCTTCTAGGATTAACCCAATCCTATACTTCCAAGCTTGGATGTTATCAGCCCCTTTAAGCTTATCCTCAAGCTTGGTGTGGTGAGACATATTTAATGATAAACTCAAATGGAAATAGAAAATATTTAGGTCTTACCACTTGATTTGTTGAAAACTGGATTTGGTGCTGGATTAGGGTTTGTCAGAGAAACCCTAAAAATTAAAACTTTGAATTTCAAACTTCTGAAAGGATAGAAAGATGCGCCTTGATTAGCTGATCAAGTTGGTATACTCAGAATTTGAAAACTGCAAGGTTTCACCCCTCAAATTTGCTTTTCAAACTTCCAGATTCACTAGGGAGGACCTTGAATTAGGGTTTGATTTTGCCGAAGCTTCACCCATCCAAAAAGTTCTATCTTGGTCTCTAAACTTTGATTTTTCAGTGGAGCTTCCATACATGGTCTTAGATTTTAGAAATTCCAACTTTTGCAGAAACCCTAATTTCTGGTTTCACTAGATAGGACCCCAAACTAGGGTTTGATTTTCCCGGAGCCTCACCCAACCAAAAGGTTCGATCCAAAGCTCTAAACTTTGATTTTCCAAGGATCTTCTAGCAATGGTCTCAGATTTCAGAAATTCCACTTTTGTGGAAACCCTAGTTTTTAGGGCCAAAAATGAAAGTGCCCAGAATTGAATTCTAATTGGACAAAAAGATGCGCCTTGCTGAGGAGAGTCAAAATATCCTATTTCCTTTCAATATCTATGGAGAGAAACCCAATAAAAAAGAATCCCTAGCTTCCGTAACTGCGCAATGTCTTCTTCTCAGGTTAGCTCTGATACCATGTTAATTTTTGAGCATCAATTCAATGTGCTATAGGATCTTAACTGAGAGAATAACATGTACAGCATATCAATCAGAAGAAGCAATCACAAGAGACAATAGACACACAGAGTTTCCTTGGGGAAAACCATACAGGTGAAAAACCCCAATAACTTCCTCAGAGATAGATAGAGCAATGACACAAAACCCAAGCATAAGAGATAGTCTCCTAGCAGCTGCTTCTCCTCCTCCACTAGTGCGCCACTCTCCAATGAGTGCATGAGTGATAAAGTGAAAATGATCAAATAGAGTGCCTCCTGCACTCTATTTATACTTGACTTGAATTTCCTAATAACCTTACAAGGTCGGCCTCAACTTAACCATATAACATAATGCTGACAGGTCCAACCCCCAATAGGGTGGTCTAATAACCCGTTAACCCACATGACTTATACAGGTCCGACCCCAGCAAGGTGGTCTCATAACCCATCAAGTATAAGTTACGACACTTACAATATAAATGACGACACTTCTGTATAGAGGGATAATAACATCTCTATAGGAATACAATATACATATATGAAATACATTCCGAAGTTACAAATACATCAACAATATTCATGAGAATTTGTCAAATTGATGCTAAGGGTCAAATAATTACCAAAGAGGAAAATTACTAGTTTCCTAGGTTGTGGGTGGAAGCTTTGGGATTTGGAATAAGAAGGATAAAAAATGATGTGTGGAAATTAGAAGAGAATAAATATTTAATAAAGGAGCTAAATAAATATATACAATGGAAAATTAAAGTGGCATTTGATCATGAAGACACATGGAGGAAGTGGGACCCACACAAGCTAGATTTTATGTGCCACATGGCATCCTTTCATGTCATTTCAAATCCATAAGAAGCCCAAGGGTCTTGGGATTAGTTGGAAGGTTAATATAGTTGGCATGAATCAATTAATGTCTAATTTGAGTGGAAGAGCAACTCCCATGGAAGAGGAAGAGGCATTTTGGAGCTAGTGAGACACTTGGACTAAATTCCCTAGCTCTATGACAACAATGATGAAGATGCTATTACACTTCTGACACAAATCAGACATGAAGGTTGACATATGACATATATGACATGTCAGGGATAAAAATAGCCTCCAAGAGGGTGCTCAAGGGAGTTAGGGAAGCTAAGATGCTTCCACATGTGATTTGGTGGAAGTGGGAGACTAGGAATTGTTGTACAAGTGGCATTCTTTGGAATCTCTTCCCAACTTGAGTTGGAATGCATATCTTGGAAGGAATTTGAACCATAGAGAGCTTGGAAACTTTATAAATGTCAAGAACAAAGAATGAAACCAGCTTTTGATCATTTTTAGAATTTGCAATTGCATTTGTGAGAGAGGAGCTAATGGATGACTAGTTGCTTTCCTTAGCCAATTTTGAGGGTGAAAGATTCCCATCCAAGTTGGTGTTTGGAGAGACCATTCAGGTATTTCATGTAGCTTTAATGGATTCTTTATTTTCAGGTGTAAGATATAGGGAAGCTCATGGTTTCTTCTATTCCAACTCACTCACTCAACCATTTCCTGTTTTCATTGCATATTCTTGCTCCTTGAGGGAGGGCGCTTTTGGTGAGTACTCTTTGGGAGATCTTCTAATGCCCCTTTTCTTTTGTAATATGAATTAAATACTCTGTTATTCATATTCAAAAATTTTCAGGTCAAAATTACAAGTGGAAATGTATAAATCTGATTGTTAATGAAAGAATGGTGCCATTTCCCCACTACCTTGATGTATAGATGTTGACCAAGACCAACTTGACCTTAGTTGACAGGGGTTTTCCTCACTGTCAACGCATACCAGAGTCTCCCTGGGCATCGGCCTAGGCAGGTTTGATCCCACCCAACAACACCCACAGAGCGGATGATGTCTCACCCGAGGCGTCCAGGAAGAGCAGACGGAACCATGTTTCCCCTGAGGGAGGAGGAGAGTTGTGGCTGTGCAGATTATCTCTATTGTAGTACTGAAATAGAATTATAACATTTCAACTAACCGCAGCATTCATATTCCATATGAAACAGATCATTTAATTGCATCATTTTTCATTTCAACAACAGTAAGCAGATATTACATTAAACAACAACTATATATCGCACCATTGCACAGAGATTGCACCAAAACATCATTGTATTACTGCTGCGGTCAAAATACCAGAGGAAAAACATACATCTTCTCCACTTCTCACTATCTTCTCATCTTTATCCTTGATATCTATCACTTATGACTCTCATCTATTTATAGGCTTTTTCCATTACAATATTTGTCCACTTACAACTAACTTCCTAACCGACACTATGGACAATTGACCCATTATCTAACTAACTTGGTCCAAATGACCCCAAAAACCCGCATACCATGGTACAACTGACTCACTATTACATAGTATGTGGTCCAAGTGACCCAAAACCCGCTAACTGCGGTATTCTTTATCACAAAATACTCCTTTCGCGCCTTCCTCCAACGTGTCGCAACGTCAACGGTACCACGACATGTCCTCCTCAAAACGCCTACCAATAGGCCCCCAACACAATCTTGTGGCTCGTCCTCAAGCCACGTCAACTTCTTCTATTCTTGTTGTCTATATCACGCAATGTTGTCTCCTTCCTTCGGCTGTACAGATCCTCGACTACCAATTCTGTAAGCCCTACCCGAAAGTGGGAAACTCCCGACTTGCTGTCATGTACGTCTCAAACTCATCCTCCAGTATCTTGGAATAGTGCAGATGGGAAGGAAAAGAGGATGAATAGTACCAAGGGGTGAGATCGGCAGAAGACTCTCGAGCATATGTTGCGCACCAGCGCTCGTCGTCCACTGTGGTGAGGGAGCTACCGTCCCAACCAGCATTCTGATAAAAAATAGCACAACCCTTCGAACAACAACTGCATACTTAGATAGACTGGACTGACCTGCAGCCTGGTCATACAACAGTAGAAGTTCCCCCGCCATATCAAGATGCTCAGGGACACTCGTCGTTCGGGTACGCAAGGCCCCTGGGGTGCTTCCACAAGAAATGAAGTGAAGCATTTCCACAGCCTCCTTGGAATTCCTCTCAACTCCCACAAAGATCAAATAACATAACCACTCTAGGTCGAAACAACTTCTGTATGGCGAACTGCCAACTTCCTCGGTTACTTATAGCTAGACCTGCCCAGGTCACGACGGAGATAATGATGCCCTGGGACCTCACATCTGTGCGTATGATCCGGTCGACTGTCACAGTGGAGGGGGCAACCATGCTGCCAACAAAGATCCCACGTGCCACCATGTGACCAACCTTTCTTATCGTCCTGACCCACTATGCCATGTGTAAAACATGTCATCGTCATGTGTGAACCCAATCAAATCGGTCAGGTGCAATCATGTGTAGAGAGGGTGGCCAGTAATCACACCACTTCGCCGTACTCTCCCAAATCCTCTGTACAAAATCCATCGTCGAGCCTGAGCGCAACACTACCATGAGTCTCTGACTACTCTAATCTGGCGGCACAAGCCTCTTCCGCTTGCACATACCCTCTTCTGTTGGTGCACCATCTGTCACCAAGCAACTTGCAACACACACAGACACCCATTTTTTTTTTTTGGACGATGCGACTCAGACATCGCACTGCTCCAAGCTTGAGCGATAGGGCTTCAACCTGTGACCATTTACCAGTTTGGAGAGCATCGCCCCATCCAACCGTTGCAACTGAACTGCACCTCCTGAAGTAATACTATTGATGCGATAGGGACCCAACCAATGCATCTGCAACTTTCCTGGATGTTTGATAAACTTGTTGTCGTATAATAGCACCAAGTCGCTTGTTGAAACTGCTTACTTTTAATGTGGCGATCATGCCATGCCTCCTGTCGATCCTTCTCGACTCCTTGGTGAAAGACAACGATAAATCGATCCTCTTCTAGCTCCACCAATTGTGCTAGACGTTCATTTAGTGCTGCAACATCATCCATGCTCGTAAGAGCCGCAATTCGTAAACTGGGAACAATGTACTCCATAGGAATAATTGCTTCCTTCCCATATACCAGCTTAAAATGTGTCTGACCAGTCAACCATTTACATGTGGTGCGATAGGCCCACAACACCGTTGGAACTTTCAAATCCCATTCATCTCGGTTCTCATTGCACACCTTTGTCAACGCATGCTCCAGTATCTTGTTAAATGCCTCCACCATTCCATTCGCCTGTGGGTGATAGGGTGTACTCTTCTTATGTTGTATCTGCAATTCCTCCGTCAATGCGTTGATAGTGCGATTAAGAAAGTGGCTGCCTTGATCACTCAGCAATATATTGGGGCATCCAAAACGAGTGAAAATGTGATCAAACAAAAATTGAGTAGCCGTTGCGGCGGAGCAATCAACTACAGGTGCTTCCTCATCCCATCAGGTCAAATACTCTGTCGTCGTGATGATGTATCGTGCACCAGTACATTTCCCTGGTGGATTGATCGGCCCTACAAAATCCACAACCCATTTTTTGAACGATTGCAATGTCACCTGAGGTAGCAGCGACATCTCGACTCGTCTGGACGGCTTGCCAATTCATTGACAAACATCACAAGACCGCGCATAGTCTGTCACATCATTATGTAATGTGGGCCACCAAATTCCTCCACGTAGTACCTTCCGGGAAGTCGCCCGACCACCATAATGTCCCCTCGTGACTCCACCATATGCGTCTGCCAATATCTGCGCTTGCTCATGCAGCAAAACAGATCGGCGCAATATCTCATCGGCACCCAATTTATACAACTCTCCCATGATGAGTTGAAATTCAGCAGCCTTGACAACCAATTGCTTCTTCTGAGTAGTGGTAAAGTCATCGGGCGCGGTGCCTGTCATCGGAAACTGAAGGATGTCATCAAAGTATTGATCAGCAGTGGCAACATGAAACAGTTGGGCATCCGGCAACCCGTATTCAATATTGGTCGGTTCCTCCCCTGTATCAATCTGTGACAAATTATCTGGTCTAGCATTCAACCACCCCGGCTTCACAATGACTTCGAAATCAAACTCCTGAAATAAAAGTAGCCACCAGCATATCTTCCCCCCCAACATAGGATTATTGACCAAGTATTTTAATGCAGAATGATCAGTGAACATTTTAAAGTGGCCACCCAACAACTAATGCCTGAATTTCTGCAATGCGTAAACCATGGCCAGACCTTCCCGTTCTGTGGTAGTTTAATTCCGTTCTGCAGAGGATAGCTTTCGACTGGAAAAAGAAATGGGATGATCAAGCTTGCCCTCTCTAGGTTGAGCCAACACAACCCCTAATGCACTTGATGAAGCATCAACATGGACACGGAATTCCTTACTCCAATCCGGAAAGACCAAGATCGGTGCCAACGCCATCTTCGCCTTGAGTGTTTCGAAACTAGCCTGACATTCCAGGCTCCACTACAATGTCACATCCTTCTTCAACAACTTTTCCATAGGGGCAGTAATCGCAGGATACCCCCTAATGAACTTGCGATAATATCTCGTATGGCCCAAGGTGGCGCGCAACTGCTTAATAGTGGTTGGTGGTTGTAATGCCAAAATAAGCGCAATTTTGTCTAGATCAACCAACAATCCCTGCTTACACACGATATGACCCAGCAATATTCCAAAGGGCGCACAAAAAATACATTTCTTCAAGTTCAGCGATATCTGGTGCTGTCGGCATTGCTCAAGCATTAACCGCAGATTAGCCAAATGATCACGAATCAATCCATAAATGGTCCAATCATCCATATATACCTGCAGAAACTTCTGAATAAAATATTTGAATGCGGCAACAACGACCCGGGAGAATATCGCAGGTGCATTCTTCAAACCAAACGGCATGACTATGTACTGAAAGAAACCCCATTCAGTAACGAAAGTTGTCTTATGACGATCTTCCTTGGAAATGCGAATCTGATGGTAGCCAGAGAATCCATCAATGAAAGAGTACATCTCCTGGCCACCCACTCCTTCAAGTACTTCATCAGTAAACGGGGTCGGAAAAGGGTCATGCAAGCAGGCATCATTCAACTTCCGCAAGTCGACACAAATGCACACTTCTTCTATTTTCTTGTCCTGCACCACCATAGGACTGATCCACTCAGACTCTTCTACAGGTTCAATAATACTAGCATCCAACATGCGATCAAGTTCCACCTTAACCTTTTCTTTATGTCGTGGATTCAGCCGATAAGGTCATTGTCGGACTGGCTTAGCATCTAGTTTTAATGGAATCTTCATCTCTCCTAAATCACCTAGGATTCCCTTCATCTTGGAAAACTTTGTGGGAAACACATCTTGAAACTCATGAAGTAACTCAGTAACCTTACTCATCATCTCATCGTCCCAATAATCCCCAACATTAGCAAACTTGGGAGTAGCTTTGGTGCTAATATTCATCTTGCGAAGCTACAATGGTTGATTGACTGGATTACTTGGTGCAACAGGTGGTACCACATCACATTTTCCTTCGGATTCGGGAATGTTAATATTCCAGAGATCATCATCATCCTTCAGGCCACCACTGACGTTGAAGCACTCCATGAGAGACTGCATCTGACATTGTGTGTGTGGGTCAACAGGGTAGGCCGCTGGAACAACCTGATATACCACGTCACGGATGAGCTGCAAGGCGTTATAGACATCAGGATTGGCATCCATAAAAGTGAATGTATGAGTGAAACAGATCGTCAACTCCCCCCATGTTGTAATGTCACGGTGCAATTCAGCTGTCGTGTACCATGAGCGGGCTATCTCCTCCAAAGTATGAACAAAAGCATGAACCCACCCATCTCTGGGTCGCACTACCCACAATCATTGGCACTCCATCACATGATCACTGGGATCAGTCTGACCATCATACTTTCTAGTGTGATAAACCTCAGTATCGTCGAATCGAACCATCATCAAGCTTCGACACTGTGACCAATTCTTAATGAATTTCTTATGTGTCACCCACCAGCGTGCTGGAACAGCCTTCAGCTCATCTTCCAAGGTTAGCAATCGCTGTTGTTCTGAAACACGATCTTCAAATTCTGCTAAGAAGGTGTTCAGGCCAGGAAACCCCTCATAGACGGGCAATGTGATCATTTCTGTCACAACCCAACACAAGGATTGTGTAACTAAGCCACATTTCTAGAATGGTATTTCATGCATTCGATTCTGCCAATGCTCTAATGCATCATCAGAGTCAGAAGACGCAGAACTCTCGCTGCGCCACTCTAACTCAGCGTAGGCGGTAGGATGAATATAATCTTCAGAAATATTGAATGAATGGTTCCATCTAGCGGGATCATCATCTTTTACAGGCTCCACATAGTGGCGTCCTTCAGTCGGATCCAACGAGTCTATAACTCTGAAATCACGATTCTCAAAGGTCATCATGCACTTTTTGAAGTTAATGACAGCTCCACTATCGTTATCCCATCCTATCCCCAATTATGCAGGATAAGAGCTTCCTCCCTCAACCACTTCGATAACATCAAAGTCAGCATAAGTCTTCATGCCCTCAATATCAATTGTAAACTGTGGAACCCGCCCAATAGGTGTAACCTTCGCATGGTTAGCAAACCGGAGCTGGACAGGATACCAGCTCAATGGGGGACTCTCCATCTTCTGCCACGCCAACTTGGTTAAGATGTTAACATCCGAACCAAGATCAAGAATTACAGAGTCAACGTCATAGTCACCAATCTGAATATTCATTCGCATTTCTTTGCCAGTCTTCCATCGCTGTAAGGAGTTTACTGTCGACTCCTACCATCCTTTGGTAAATCGCTACAACCATCCCTCAATCTCAACCAAGGAAGCCGGTTCTCATTCCAATGACAGATAGCTTTCAAGGAACTTCTGCAATGTCCCTGGTGGTGGTCGATTGGCGTCTGATGTGGCATCAAAGACAGGTGGCATATCGCAAACAACAGCATTACCGTGGTCTTTCTCCAAAGTGCGACGTGCCTCCAAGAATGGTTCTCGCTCCGTATCAATGTCAAAAGGTACCATCTTTAGACTAGCCAACCGAATCAGTGGTCGCACACCATCTTCCCTAGTCGTTTTTCCTCCACAAGTGACAACAACCACCGAAGCATCTTGTGGTCGCGGTTCTGCAGAAATGGTTGCAATATTTGCACCTTGCATCTGGTTCTGCTGCAGATTCCCTGGTTGATTGATCTTTTGATTGGCATTCGGTGGTGGTTGTGGGGGCTGGCTTTGCACTGGTTGCTGTACTGGGTTTTGTAGCTGTGGAGCGTTCCCATCATGCCATCATGCAATTAACTATGGACCATTCTCAACCATATGATCATTATCGGAACAAAACATACACTGATTCTGTAGCAGTGGGAAGTCGCGCTAATAATGTCCCCATACCGCATAGTGTTAACATTGAATAGGTCCTCGACCACCTCGGCCTCCTCCTCCACAACCAAATCCGGCACCGTGTCCGCCCCTGTATCCTCCCCGGTAGCCGCCCTGCTACTGGGATTGTTGTTGCATAGGTGTTGGTGGAATCCCTTTCCCTTGCGGTGCATACTGCAGTTGCTGTACATATTGTGGGAAAGTCATCTGCATCGGGTTGTATTGTCACATGAACTGCTGCGGTTGCTGTACATATTGTGGGAAAGTCATCTGCATCGGGTTGTATTGCGGCATGAACTGCTGCGGTTGTTGTTGCTGTGGTGCAAACTGCATCTGCAGCTGCGGTAGCGGCTAGGCTACCTACGGTTGCAGTGGGGGTTGTGGCACCGCGTGCTGATCGTCCTTGACATAGAATGCATCGCACATCCTCTTCTGTAGAAACCCATATGCACGGCAATCCTTGTCATCGTGACCCACCGACTTGCAGAATGTGCAATAAATATTTCGCGGGGTTGTCACCATTTTCTGCTTATACAGGCAACTATCATGACTGTTCCCAAACACTGAACAAACGCGACACCACGGCATACTGCCGCCATTCAATGGGTTTGGCGCACTTGATACCAAATAATTATGGAAATCCGAACAATTATCCTTCGTATGCCCTTATCTTCGGCATTGCGTACACCATACTTCATCACGCTGGTCCTTGTTCTTCATCAAATCTTGCAACTGTATAGTCAGGTTGGTGAGCTGCGTCTATATCTGTGACATCCCAGCTGCATTATCTCCAATCGATGATGCTTCTAATCGCATTGCAATCTCTAGAGCTTCGCTCGGCATCGATATGTTCTGTTGCATCAGCGGCAACCGAATGTGGGTTAACAGTGCTGCAATGAACCATTCTTTATGTTGGACAGCACTCATATCAAAACTAACCTTTGCCATCAGCGTCTTGAATCGTTGATCAAAATCCCATAGTATCTCATTGGGATACTGCTTAATTTCCTTCAATTCAGTAATATATTGAGCCTCTGACTTAGGCCGTCTAAATTCAGCAATCAGTCCCTCTTGAATCTCATCCAGGGACTTCTTTGGTGCTCCCGTAGGGACCAAAATAAACTTCATGAACCAATCTAATGCACGACCTCACAAGGTCGTGGCCAACTGCCCTTTCTTAGCATTATCATCAGTGACCTATTTCATGGTCCAAACTGTTTCACACAAAAACCAATACTGTTCTGGGTTGTTTGTCGCACTACCATGGAACAACGGTAACTTAACATCATCGCCCGCCATCTTGGGCTTCCTTCCTCCTGTCATTGTGCTACTACTAATTAACTTCTGCAGTACTAACGAACTTGGCGGTGTTGAAATAGTATTCCTTGCGGGTTGTGAGTCAGTGAGCGGAGGTGTGGGTACGCTTGTGCCGGGGTTTGGTCCTACCTCTATCCTGGGCGTAGCCTGGTTGTCCCTGTCAGGACTATGAGGTCGCTTCGTCCCATGTGGCCTTCCTTCACGATCTTGCAATCTAATCGCAGTAGGACCTTCTCCTATCCTCTTCCTCTTTTCCTGTCGGAACTTTTCTCCTCCCCTCGTAAGGCCACTTTCTTCCTCGGCTTCACTCACAGTGTCCTCATGGTCTTCACCCATCTACCCCTTTACCATTCCTTCTACCGATCCCCAGCAATCGCGATACCCACGACCTCCACCCACCAGGCTGCTTACTAATCAAGGTGCATCTTCAATATACCTTTCTCGCAGATGAGCATCTTAATCGACAGTTGGAGTGACAGCAGAAACCTTCCCCTTGGTCCGTCAAAGAAATATCTTTCAGCTTCACTATAGGATTTCTTCATGTCAACCGCAAATTCAGTGATGTATCCCTCCAAGATGTTATCCAGCCAAACTTCGACAGCCCGCGATGCCTTATTATCGACTTCCTGCAGCTCCTGGATCAACTCCGGGGTCCAAGCCGTCGGCTCACCACCCTGGAAATTTCTCTTCTGGAAGGTCAGCTTCAACAACCACTCATACAAAATAACCGGGAATTCAGAAAAGAACCACTCATGCGGACCATCGTATATATATCTTCCCAACCAATGATCTATCGTTAGTCACGTGTTCTGACTTTCCTTTTCAGCAAATTCCCGCAGTCTCTGATAAAACCAGCTCTGTATCTCCGGCTTCATCGGGTGCCACAAAATGGCCTCCTCTTACTCTACACACGGTCCCGGCAACGGAACCATTTGTTGACCAAGACCAACTCGACCTCAGTCGACAGGGGTTCACCTCACTGTCGACGCATATCGGATTATCCCTGGGCACCGGCCTGGGCAGGTTTGAGCCCACCCAGCAACACCCATAGAGCAGATGAGGTCTCACCCGAGGCGTCCAGGAAGAGTAGACGGAACCATGTTTCCACCGAGGGAGGAGGAGAGTTGTGGCTGTGCAGACTATCTCTATTGCAGTACTTAAACAGAATTATAACATTTAAACTAACTGCAGCATTCGTATTCCATATGAAACAGATCATTTAATCGCATCATTTTTCATTTTAATAACAGTAAGCAGATATTACATTAAACAACAACTATATATCGCACCATTGCACAGAGATTGCACCAAAACATCATTGTATTACTGTTGCGGTCAAAATACCAAAGGCAAAACATACATCTTCTCCACTTCTCACTATCTTCTCATCTTTATCCTTGATATCTATCACTTACGACTCTCATCTGTTTATAGGATTTTTCCATTACAATATTTTTCCACTTACAACTAACTTCCTAACCGACACTATGGACAATTGACCCATTATCTAACTAACTTGGTCCAAATGACCCCAAAAACCCACATACCGCGGTACAACTGACTCACTATTACATAGTATGTGGTCCAAGTGACCCAAAACCCACTAACTGTGGTATTCTTTATCACAAAATACTCCTTTCACGCCTTCCTCCAACGTGTCGCAATGTCAGCGGTACCGCGACACGTCCTCCTCAAACCACCTGCCAACAATAGCAATGATGTATTGATGTATTCAAATGAAAGATCATTACTATGATGTATTTATGATTCATGGACTTCAATTTATGATATTCACAAGTTTAATGTTCAGTACTTAAGAATTTGGAGTCATTTTGATCAGTTTAATACCATTTGAAGAATATTTAATGTCATTTCCCCCAAGGTTGAAACTACTCTTTTTGCATCTGATTTAAGGGAGTTATAGAAGACATTAGAAGTTGAATGGTGATGCATATGAGTTAATTTTTATTTCCTTTATATTTCCCCTACTTCCATTCATAAATTTGAGTTGGATTGAGTGCATTTGGAAAGTCCTTTTCATCATTTACCCCTAGGAGAATTGAATTACAATTTACTAGTAAAAATCCCTATCTTGACTAGATTTGAAAGAGGAGTTTCAGAAGTAATATGAACACTCCAGCAGATCCATAAAAATTATAAATATGTCTTGATATCATCCAAGTACCTTCTGCAGCATTTTGGGAGAATTGGGAGTCATTTGGAGACCAAGGGACCAATACTAGTCAAAGAGAAATTGCTAGTAAAATAGCATACATTGACCAGAATCTTAAAGGAGTTTGCAGAAGTGTTTTAATGGTCTTAAATCATACCTGAACATCATAATAAAGTCTTAATAGCAGTCATACACCTCCTTGGAATATTTGGGAGCATTTGGAGCAATTTGGAGACTTAGGCATCAAAACTAGTCAAAGGTCGAATTAGGGAAAAAAGTGAAAAATTTGCCATTTTAATAAAATACTTAAGAAGGGAAATTACAGGCCTTATCAGATACTGTCAACTTGTCAACTCCTCAATTCTTGGACACCTTCATCAGGAGTGATTTTTTAGAACAAAACATGCTATGTGAATTGTGATTGCATGAAAGAGCATGTTTCATGGATGTCCACTCCAGTCCAGTTCCTCATCTGGGAGACATCCATCTAAGAGAATTTACTTCATTTGTCACTAATCATATGAATTGGTGGAGTGTTATTCATAATATAGAGAAAAATGAGGACACTTCCACCCTTTGGGTTCGAAGTGAACCTCAATCTCCTATATCATTGAGAGCCAGACACACGAGAAATTTAGCATCTCCTCTGAAGGTTAATCAGATGGAAGCCTTCCAACAAGGGGTTATCTCTACATGTGTTAAACTGATTTCTCAATGAGATCTATTTGAAATAGAAGGTAGCAAGAGTAGATGGAATGCTTCTTCTGAATATTTAAAAGCAATAGATCCATATTGTTTTGAAAACTTCAAGTATTCCCTGTCCCGATTGCCCGAATATGTTACATGTATCCAAACTTGTGGACCTAGCTAGCTGGGACTGAGATTTAGGTTTCCCATCATATGGTTTCCAGTAAGACAGTATATGAGAATGTAGAGGCCGACTAATAAGGAAGAGAAGCAATGTTGGGATGATTTAATTGCATGTAGCGGGTTCAGAAATTTAGGAGAGAAATCTGAACATTCCTTCAATCTCACTCATCTTCATCGAAGGAGTTTGGAAGCAGAGACAAATTCACACTAGAAGGAGCTCGCTGCATGAGGACATGCAATTGGATGGCTGGGGGGATATGTTGGGAGCCAAAATAGACCCTTTTTGTCCATATCCATCAATACCTTTTTCCCTATTTTTGTACAACTCAAGCATATATCTTCCCAAGCCAAGCATGGATTTTAACAGGTATAAATTATTATTGCTTTGTTTCATTAATGCTTAATATTGTCTATGGTTATGAGATTTACCTTTGAATTGCTCTAACTTATGTTGATTTGATAAGATAAGTTCAGAACCTCAAAAGAATCCAGGTGGAGCAGCTTGTTGAAACTCGTGGAGTAAAGAATACCTGGAGTCAGTTGCCCCTTTTCAGGATCCAATTTAATTCATTGATGGGATAGCTTGAGTGTATTCCCATGCAGCCAGCCGAGACTCATGCTAAAACAATCCAAGCATATTCCCTCCTAATCAGCTGGGATCGGTTCGGTCTATTGACAGTTCAGATTAAAAGCACATGCATGATTATGAACAAACTCCACTTAATGTAATAATGGCTGTAACTATTTATGTTTTGATTCGGAATCCTGAAGATCATAGATCTTCATGGCTTCCTGGAATTAATGGATCTAAACTACCGCATCTTTGTATAAGTATAGGAAGGAAAATCGAGCCAGGGGGTTAGCATTCTGGAAGAAATATAGGGGGGTTAGCATTCTGGAAGAAATATCGTAGCAGAAGGATACTGTAACACTGTATTTCCATTATTTAATGAAAGGAGCATCAATTCTCAACATTTATGTGTTTTAGATCTTGTTAGCCTTTCACGTCATCTCTATTAGAAGGCCAGGGCCCGCCATCTCACATAGTTGTTGAATTTAGTAGATGTTTTAGTTTTAATTATTTTGTTTTGGTGTGGAATTACAGTAGGGAGTATTTTCATATTGCTGCAACAGTAGTTATTGGATGATTGCATAATTATAATTTCCCTTTGGTTTGTTGCAACAGTGTGGTGTGAACAGTCGATTGTGTAGAGTAGTTTCCTTTCCTATGCAAGTGTGCTAATTAGTGTTGTTGTTACATTCAATCTCAGCTCCTGTTTATTATTGTTATTTATATTTCCTATAATTTGGTGAATTAGATAGGTCATCGTTTGAATTACATTTAATCTAATATTTTAGGATTTAACTTCTTGCAAAAGCAATTCTAGTTAATTCATTCTTAGATCAGTTGTTATAGGATTGATGTTGTAAGAAAATAGGAATCCTTTGAGTTCTTAGATTGATAATTGAGATTGGATTTCACAGTGAGTTGAGTTTGGATTATCAGTTAGGTAGGATGAATGATCTTTATTTATTTAGTTATCTACTGAAGTGTTTAAGCATATGTTTTGCTTACTTACCTTTGAAACAACAAGACTTTCCTGGGTTGACAATTTATATTGAGCACTCTGTTTGTTAATTGAATTTAATTAGCATATAGAGTGACCAACAATTTCAGTACCCACACGTAGGTGACCCTTATGACAGTTGTGTGTCTTCTAGAAACACAAAGGTGATTCTCTTCTCAACTACGTGTTACACCTTACTGTGTCAGTAATTCGCCAACGTGTGCCTCCTATAGGTAGTGTTTTCATTTTTGGCTTTACCTGATAGGTTTTGGTTGGAGTTTTGGGAGTCTTTTCTAGTCCTTGGTCTGTTTCAAACCCCTTGGAGGTGTGAGACTTTCCTTTTGATTACTCTTGGATTGGTTTTTGGGATAGTTTTGATGCAATTTGGGCTTGTTTGGACCAATTTTGAGATTTTTTACCCAAGTTGGATAAGTTTGGACGAATTTGGAATCTTTCGACCCAATTTGGATAGGTTTGAATCAAATTGGACATGTTTGAGTTGATTTGGAACCAATTGAGGTTGTTTGAGTAAATTTGTAATTCTTTGAGTGAAAAGTCCTATTTTGGTAGGTTTCTTTTGCTCTTTGAGTTTCTATGCTTATGATTACTCCTTTGAAGTGAAATATCGAGGTTTATTTCAATTGTTTAGAACCTTGATTTCATTTGTTGTATGCATACCTAGATTTACCAAACCTTGTTTCTTAGTAGGTATTTCGCTTTGTTTGAGTTTAAATTCTTCATTTATACTTTCCTCATCTTGGCGTGCCTACATGAATGAGAGAAGTCTAGTGTTTATGGCTGTTTTTACTATTTGATAAGAGGATCAGAAGCGTTGGCATTGATTTGGTTGTGTGTTAGTTTGAGTTTGGTTTTTGTTTCTAATTTTGGAAAAAGAATAAAAAAGTTGGTTCAGTTTTGAGTTAGCATTGGTTGAATACATTCCAAGTTTTTTGAAGGATTTGGAGTTGCTTTATATTGAAAACATAATATTATTTTGCATAGTTTTTTTTGTTATAAGAACAAGTTTCATTTCAAGTTTGCATTTTGCAGTAAAAAACATCAAAAAAGGTCTTGCATTTGGTTAGTAAGTGTGCATGTCAAATTGAATTCTTGTGCTCATTTTAGGATTCCATTTGAACTTGTTTACCAAAACAGAGTTGCATTTGCTTTCAAATTCTACATTGGTGTATCCTTATCAAATTGAATTTGTATGTGCACTTTGAAGGTAATTGAATGCTTATGTTGTAGGCTTGATTTTGCATTTAGGTTGTAAAATTTTAGTTTCCTTTTGCATTAAAAAGACCAAAAAATTGCATTGTATATCAAAAACTTGCATTTGCATTCCAAATCATATCTTTAGGACTTGCATCGAAAAGAAATTGAAAGTGAAAAGTGCATGATTGTGGTAGTTGAGTGCTTCGTATTTCAATTAAAGAACAAGCTATCTTTAGTTGCACTCATTTTACTTCTTTTGAAAAGTTGTTGAAATTGAATTTTAAGCAAGCAAACAAAAATTGAGATAGGATCTTAGGTTTTCTTCTAGTTAGAAACACACCTAATAGCTAAGCTAGTATTTTGGATGTAGGGAGTTGAGAGTTAACTACTCCAAGATCACTTAATATTGTCAAACAAAAGTGTCTTTCATAGGTGTCAAACATAGTATTTTGCATGCACTGGGACTTTTGACAATACAGAGTATTGTTGTAGAGATTCGGGCTTAGCTACCCTGCCCATACGCATGATCCCTACCTACGAATTTTTCCCCAGATGCTATTTGTAAATTGGTAGCCATATAATATTTCCTTTAGGTTCATACACAAGTGCTAGTAGAGGATTTTTTGCGACCACCTTGGGAAGACCCGGTGACTGGATCATTAGTACCCTTGGAGGGTGTTTTACAAATGCATATGGTAAAACACTTGCACCAAGAAGGGAAACACACTTGGTCTTGGTAATTGCTCTCTGATATTCACTGATTAGACTTGGGCCCTCATCATCCCAGGTTGATATTTCAGAGACCATATCTAGATCTTCAGTGGATTGTGCTTGCAGGTAAGTACTCTTTCAGCATGAGAGTTGTTTGCTTGTTTGAGATCTTTCAGGGAGTTTTTAGTGTGTGTTGTTTGATTTTTATTTTTTGTAGATTTTATTCTTAGGGTCTTATGCGAACCATCATGACCAGTCAAATTCTGTGCAGATATTGAAGAATTCAAGGACACTCTCCTGAATAGAGAGAATTCCATGCACCAAGGAAAAGACTAGATTATATTGATCCACCCCCTCAGGGGGCAATAGAGGAAAACTAGGAACATCAAACAAAGAAACCAATAGAAGAAAATAGTTCTAGGTTGAGTGATTTTGAGAGTTGTTTTGATGAAGGACACTTTAGAGATACTGAGGAGCAATTGCATAACTCTCCTAGAGTCCATTCTCCTCAGTTTGAAGAGAACTTAGGTCCCATTGCTATTGAGGACCTCTTAGTTCCATCTGGACTTTTGAACCCACCACAAAGTCCTATTTTTTCCCAAATAGCTGGTATCAACGTTCCTAATCCTTCGTCTAAGTGATTTAACATGGAAAACATAGAACTATTTACTTCAGGGTAGGTAACTACTCCATTTAATACAACATTTTTAGGAGTAATTACTTTTAATATGGAATCATAACAGGATCAAGATGGTCCCCACCGTCCTTGATGATACTTAATGGTACTAGTTCGTTAACTCAATCGGTTTCAAACCCTTTCTCTTT
This sequence comes from Larix kaempferi, assembly GCA_027924585.1. Classification (NCBI taxonomy): domain Eukaryota; kingdom Viridiplantae; phylum Streptophyta; class Pinopsida; order Pinales; family Pinaceae; genus Larix; species Larix kaempferi. Next base: position 2,365,436 of record BSBM01000236.1, read on the forward strand.
TGGATTGCCTTTTTTCAGGGTGTCAACTTATACTTGTTGTTATTCCTCCTACTTCAGCTTTGACCATTGCTTCAGGTAGTGGCCCACCTGTGCCTTTCCAGAATATCCCACCCTTCAATGGACAAATGTCTCTGCCTAAACCACTCTTTACTGGATTTGTTTCTAACTCCACCTTACCCCAGTTAAGCTTACCTTTCCAATATGTTGGAGGTATGATTTTTGGTAACCCCTTTGGACCAAACGTATTGCAAGGTAATTAATTTACACTACGGGGAACTAGCACTGGATTTTCATGGGGGGGAAATGACACTCAAGGAAATATCCTCTTTTCTAGGATGGGGGGTTCCAATATGGCTAACCCTATTGTGACAAGTGTCTTACAAGGAAACCAACCATTAGGAGGGATGGGAGGAACTTTTCGAACAACTTTTCCTTCTTTTCAAAAACTTTATGATAAAAAATTTGGACAACTTAATCCACTTTTCACTAATCACAAAAATGCATATATTCTGGGACAACCATATGGAAACACCAAGCAATGGGAATCTAATGCTCCTAGAACCTGGAACACAATGGCTCGGAAAAAGTTTCCATTTTTGGACAATTTGAATTTTCCTAATCTCTCAAAGTTGACTAACAATGCAGTGTTACATGACCGAAGATGGACATCCCTAGCCACTAAAATTCCCTCAGACATTCCTAAGTTTAGACGTAAACCTAAGGAAGACCCAGCCAACCATGTGATGACTTTTCATTTATGGCGTTCATCCAAATATTTGATGGATGATTCTATTAGATTGTGTCTCTTCCAAAGGACTTTAACTAGGGTAGCAGAAAAATGGTACATTGAGTTACCACGAGCATCTTTTCAAACTTTTAATGAAGTTGCGATGGTATTTTTAAACCACTTCCAACTACCAGCTCGTTATGAAACTGGAATGGATTTGTTAACATCTTTTCGTCAGGATAAATCTACTCATATATCTGACCACATCCATGAGTGGTGGAGGAGGCATAGCTTGAGTAAGGCTCATATCCCCAATGAATTCCTAACTAATTGGTTCATTAAGTCATTGCAACTTGTTATTGTAAAATATGTGGCTCTTTATGGGGTTATGACTAATGAGCAAGCTATTAGTAAAGCCAAACAATTGGATTTATGAAATTTTTCCCACTGCTCCTAGAGTAGAAGCTAACCCAACAAACCCATCCCTACACCGCATGTTGATGGTGTGATCGGTGTAATAGAGAACAATCCAATTAGCCCAGGTAATAAATTTTCAATTCAAAATTCACTAGAAACTAGTCAGAATAACACAAGGAACCTTAAACCCAACCCTCCTTATAATGTTATGTCAGTACAAAACTCTCAGATCAACCAGCATCCTGGAGGGAAGAAAAATAAGAACAAGAAAAATGGGAATAAGGGGAACAATAGTTCAAAAAACAATAACAACAACACTAATGCTGGTGGGGAAAATAATGAAAAAGGTAAGACAAAATTCCCTTGCTTGTTATGCATGGAAGATCATCTAACTTATAAATGCCCTAAGATGGAAATGGCTCAGAATTTGTTGGCCTAGCAGGAAGGGTCCTCCCAACCTGTTGTGTTAACTAATCCATTTCCTCAACATCAGCAATAGATGATTGTTGGTGCTCACCAAAACCTTGCAACCTCCCAAGGGTTCAACCAGAGAACCTCCTCTCAAGGGGGAAATTCATGCCCGAGTGAAGTTTTCATGTGTTAACAATATATTTATCTCTAGACTAGGAACAAGGACTATGAATATAATTCATCTGGATCCAAAGGTAAGGAACCCTTTAATGCTAATAATGACAATTATTTACACATAGAGAAACCTTCCAAGAATACTATGCCTAGAATACCAAAGGGTGTTATCAAAAGGCCATGTATAATCCTAATGCACGTGTTGCTCAACATTATACTATAGTTCACAATTTGGATCAGGCTCTGTGTGTAATGTTTATGCTTTAGGTACTCTAGAGTTCTCCAAATCAAAGGAAGACCATACTTTTAGCTTTAGGAGCTCTAGATCCTATGGATAGTCAAGTGATTTCTTTTGATTTTGAGCATTGGAATCCTCATTTACCCCATCATGCTGCTTTTTTAGATTCAAGTTGTATCTAGAAACACTAAGATTCATAGGACAGTTGTAGATAAGGGAGCATCCACATGTTCCATGTCTCTATCATGTTGGAAGGATTTAGGATCACATGACATGGTTTCTCCTTTCACCATGTTGAAATATTTTGGCGGCCACCTTTTCCAACCTCATGGAATCATCCCAACTTTTCCTATAGACCTAGGGGGAAAAGTAGTCAAAGTGGATGTGGAAGTGGTGTATTCCCCACTTGATTATAATTTATTACTAGGGAGAAATTGTAACAATTGACCAATTAGCCGTAAACATTAAAGAGTTCAACCAGGATCATGGATTCATTATTCCTTTAGTATCCCATTCCACGAGGAATTGTGAAAAAATTGGTGTGGGGATGTATCCTTCATTAATTTGAACTTTTAATCTTCCCCCACCTAATTTGCAAGTTAATGCATCTCCAGTACATGCAATTTCAATAGTTGCCACAGCTTCCACAGATAAAATGTCTCAATTTAAGACTCCATACTTTAACAACATTTGGAAGTGTTCAGCCTCTAAAGTTAGGTGTAGTTGGATTAATCAACCCTTATATCACTTGTGTACAATTTCTATTGAAAATAAGCATCTGTGTTAATGCTTACCTTCTTGGGACTCGGCCCTAGAAGTTGACCAGGTGATCCATCCAATGGGATCATCGGATCTTGATCTCTACCCTATTGATCCAAATGAATGCTTGGACATGTGTTCTATCTAGAATGACATACTTTATTCTGACAAAGTTTTTCTAGAGTCTATAATACAGGCTTCCATTCATTCAGAGGTTGATCCATTTGCAATTAAGTGTAGCCACAATTTTCTTTTGGAACCTGGTCTTACTGATCATAAATCGTCGGACATTGGCACTGTTAAGTCTTAGGACTCTCCCATAAATATGCAAGTCTGTCTTCCTACTAAGTTTGATTATGTTTGTAGAATTTTCGACTCCCTTGATGATGAATCTATCCCTACAGATTCCATCACTTCTTTCAAATTTGATCTTTCTCTCAAGTTTGATCTTGTTGATTGTAGGTCCTTAGGCCTTGGTACTATAGAGTCTTCACTGGTTAACTCTTCCTTGATTATGCTTGTTGTTTACGATAGCGAAGTTGAAAGTATTTCTACCAAAGTGACCTGTATTAGATCTTTCCTTATAAATTTTGTGGATATGATCTCAATTCTATGGTTTCTTAGAGACATGATTATTAGATGGATTCACATTTTTCTATGGATCATTTTTTACATATTTCTGGATCATGCCGGGTATAATTCGAAACTTACATATAGGTTTAGACCTCCCCATTGTTACGATGCATTTGAACCCTTTTCCATCCGAATTTTACATAGGGTCGAACTTGTTGGATATTGGGGTGTTAGCCATCTCTATATGCATTGTACACTAGTCCGACAGTAGAGCCTACCTAAAATGGGCTTCCCTAGTCAGGAACCCTATGCCATTTCAGTGCCCATGCTGATTTTTTTCATAGGCTCAGGATCCTTTCTAGTTATACCATGACTTTGAGAAGAAGCCCCATGTCTCTCTTTCTCATATATTTATTGCCATTCCTTATAAGGATCCCATTTTTGTGTTTAAGTCACATATTCATTCACCTAGATCCCGCTTGCACTTATGAGCCTGGTGTTGGATTCCACTCTTTGAGCTCATTATACAAGCCTTCATCTCTGATCCCATTACCGTTAAGCCATGTATTATTTTGCCTATGCAAGTTGACACCCTTTACACAGAAGAGACATACCCTGAGCGTCCTTATCTTGCTCATATTCCTTGCATTATGCATAGATTTGTTCCATGCATTTGGAAATAGTTTTGGTTGTCCTTGGAACTCATTTCCTCCCATTATGAGCATTCTTCCATCCGTCCTTCGAGCTCATTAAAAACAGAAGGGGGCCACAAGTTTAATTTTTTGGGCTCGTTAAAATTTTCACATAAAATATTTTTATGGAGTCTTCTTTAAGCTCTTTTCAGACTCCTTAAATAGGAAAAGATTGTCGAGTTCGCTTGTCTCTTTAACACTCGTTAAAGTACTTGAAAGATCATCTATATAGTATAAGTTTAACCCTTTTCCGAAATGTTTAGATTATACACAAAAAATAAATACTCTATTCATACGTGGCTAGAAGAGTTCTCTCTCGCATTATTTTATCCTTTTTCGGGCGAGGAGACTAACTTTACAAAAAATTCCACTTTGGGGTCTTATTTAGGTTTTTCTAGACTCTCTAAATATGAAAACACCTATGAGCATCCACCAACTCGGGATCGATATAAAATCCATGAGATGATGAATAGATTTCTTGTTTAAGTTTTTCAGACTCTTTAAATATGAAAAAACCAGTGAGCACGAACAGATCCGGGCTCGATATAAAATCCACAAATCAGTATTTTATCGAGCATTCATATATTTTATTCAAGCTCGTTAAAAAAAGAAGACAGTGTCGAGTTTCCTTTCTATGGATTCGTAAAATTATACATTGAAGGGCCCTCCTTGGGACCAAACCCCTCCTTTTTCAAGCTCGTTAAAAAATGAAGAAGGTACCTAAAAAAAGAAAAAAGGGAAGGGAAGGATATCAAATTTCTTTTGATATAATGGAAACAATTCAAATATTTCCTTAAACAAAGCACATGTTTCAAGTCTATCAAACAAGTTGGGTTATAGTTTTGAGCTTAGTATAAACTTGATCTCAGAGTTATTAATCCTCTGGTTGGTTACTCTTCTAATCATATGGAGAATATGTCAATGTCTTCTACATTGCGGGTTTATATATCATTGGTCCCTTTCTGTTCAAATCTACCTAAGTCACTACTATGTTGTTCTCATTGTTCGAGGATAAAACCTGTGTCGACCATTTTGCAATTGCCTTGACTTCATATGTCGTTCATTCCCTGGTGTTAGTATGTTTCATCATGTACTCAGTCATGTTCCTAATCATATCAATCCTTGTTTGTTCCTCATGTTGGATGATGGAGGATGCCTTAAGGCCTCCCTTCCAATGGGCTTCTTACCATCGAATTCAACTCATATTGCTCTGGGAATTAATTTTATATTTTCAGTAGTACATTGGGGATTGCAGACATCCGTGGCAATTTCCCTTGCTATCGAGTTATCGAATACATCAATGTCTCTTACTCAATGGATTCTTCAGGTGTTCAGCTTCAAGAACATCTATTCACACATGTTAGAATGTATTGGGTACCTTGGGGCCCATTTTCATTATTGGTGGGTTCCCTTGCATTTTTTAACGGCTTACATCAATTATCGGTAATCAAACGGTTTCCTCCATGTTCAAATTCAACTCATTTACTCACATGGTTAGGATTCATACCTTTAGGCACTTTGGATTGAAGACCATTGGCCTATAGTAACATCATCATATTTTGTTATTTCCAAAGTTGTCAAGGATGAGCCATGCTCATTTTGGCTCTTGATGAGACATAGATCCACTTTGTTCAGTGTGGCTATGATCTCCAGTTTTGACATAGATGAACCTTTTTATTCCTATGGATATGATCATTTGTTGGACATGGATCACCTTTGTAAGCTTGTGGCCATGATCCACTTCTTTATCATGGATCCACTTTTGTATTCCTATGGACATGATATATGCATAAACTATACATATGTATTGGATCACCATTGTATCTTTCTCGAGTTCGTGTTATATCATTTGAACATGGACATTTATCTCGGAGATAAGATTGTTTGACAACCTTTTTCTCTTTCAGGTACCTTGTTGACACTAAGATTCTTGAGTTCTCTAGTTTTATCGACTCCATACCCCAACCGCTCATTGTTTATAATGTATTTTAGCCATCATGTCCCTTATGACCTCATACATTAGGGGGCATTTGTTATAACCAAAATTGGAACTTCTCTATCCATGTGACGAAACTTGCATGTTGATTGTCTGATGATGACACTTCATGAAGATACTGTTGGTCACAAAAAAGGACACTATGGATGGAAGAGCCATAAATTGATACTCAATAGTGTGGACTTAAATTATTCATTGATTATCCTGCAATTAGGGAGCTTGTGAACATATTTGGAGACCAAAACACCCGTTGAAAAGCCCTCAAAATGGCATTTTTTGCTCATTTTTACCCCACGTGCATGTTACACATGGATCACCTACGTGTGGTGAGCACCTTTCCCTTATAACATTTGTGTGTGCCTTTACAAATTCCAAAAAATATAAAAATTCTCGAATTTGGGGCAGTTTTGGAAACTTCCTCCTCGATTATAACCGCTCCCTCCTCGAATCTAACCATCTCCTTCTACTATAAAATAAAGGGAGATTGGCCATGAAGAGGACTCTTATCCCAACTATTGTTATCCTAGAGAAATTATCACCCTCTTTCCCTTGCCATTCATGCCTTAGTTGCTACCAATCCCTAATACATATGAGTTGTGCTTGGGATTCTTGGAGAAGAGAAGCAGGAGATCCTGAATCAAAGGTTTCATGAGGTGCTTTAATAGAAGGAATTTAAATTTGTACTTGCTTCCATTATTAATGAAAAGATAGACATATTTCCCTTTCCTAACAGATGTGTCTTTGCTTATATCATATTTGGTTACTTTTTTATGTTCATTAGATTAGCTTTCATGCTCTATGTGAATTTCAATCATTTATTTGCATAGAAACATGTTTGAGGAAGGTTTTTGAGTTGGTTTTGTAGTTTCTTTGACTGGAGATCAGGAGAAAATCTCAAGGATTCAAGGAGAAGGCTAGGATCAACCTTCAAAAATAAGGTACATACCCTCTTAACTTCCAAACTCTTTGTTTGTGTTGCTTGTTGCAGAACCCTAGATATTTGTTTTTCAACCCTAGTATTTTGGTGACCTCAGCCCCAGTCATAGGATAGTTTTTCTTACAACAAGGTTCTTCCTTCGCAACTCAATTCCTTCCTTGCGAAAAACCAAATATGATCACTTAAAGAAGGATTGGATGAGCTTTCTCCAATTGATCCTAGAGAAGGAGTGGTCACTTTTTCTTGCATTGATTTTTAACCAATGACCAACGATATAGTACGATTGAGGAAGAATAATTTATTCATTATCCAATCAATTCATATTGGAGAACAATTATATGTGATCCCTTCATAGAGAACCATAAGAGATCGTGTTTATGTACTTTCCTTGCAAACATCAATACGTGAATCCTTAGTGAAGCACTCCTACGAAAGGAGTGATCCCTCCTTTAGTCCATATCTTATAATCATATCAAAACAAAGATCCTCTTGAGGAACGTTTGGTTCTTCTTTGAGGAATGATCACTCTTTCTTATATCGATCCATTTCAAATGCACCACAACTAAGTACCTCTTGGGGATGTAGTAGATTCCCCTTATCTCATCACCCCCTCGTGAGATCACCAGAACAAATATTGTTTATATTCCTTCTTAGAAAACAACAATATGGAACCCCTATGGAATTTATGTTGCTACATTCTCACTTCGATCCTTTTCCAGCCCTAAAAACTACAATAGACGCCAGTCCTAAGGAAGGATACAAAGAGGCATTGGATTAAAATTCTCTGATCTATACCTTCCCCAATAACAATTAGATAAGCAAATTTGTTGAAGGAACGATCCAGATAAAAATGGCATAAGTAACTATGAGGAAGGAACGATTACTCTTTATTGGAACAATCTATTTTTCGATGAACCACAATAGAGTACCTTTTGAGAAAGGAGTGACTTCCCCTTATCTTTCCAATCGATTTATTTCTATCCCAAATAATAACTAAAAATATCACTTATGAGGAATGACTGATTTCTCCTTCTCTAATCTATTCCTTCTCAACATACCACATCAAAAGCCTTCTTGAGGAGGGATCAAATTTTCTTTATTAGCTCGATACCTTCCTAGCGAGTAATGATTTACTATGATTTGAAGAATGTACGATCTCTCTTTCTTGGATCCTTGAAGAATATTTTTAGTTCCTTCTCTTATTGATCTTTTCCTATTCAACCACAAAAAGAACCACTTGTGAAAGTGGATATCATTGATTCTTTGATTGGTATATTTTAGTCAAACTAGCACAATATGGAACCCATTGGGGAAGCCTTCATCAATTCGTGTTTGATTTGTCACTTCCTCACTAATCCCAATTGGGGACTCCTTTACAAGAACAATGATTCTACTTTTGTCTTTGATATATCAATTGATTTTAAGAAGTAGCGATCGTTCATTCTCCATTGACCATTCACATCAACATTTTCATGATTACATTTAATATATAGAAACATGTTGACAACTATAAACTTTGTATATATATTCTTATATTAACAAGAAAATATTTATTGTACTATAGGTAAAATATGTCTAGGTATGTGGCCCTTAATCAATTAAAATAAATTATGTTTCTTAAATTGTTAACAGAGCACAACCTTGGTGAATGCATTGGTCCATGGTATGTTGATATGGATGAACCATTTAAATTGCACCCGGATTTATATCTAAATTGTCATGACGATGATGGATTGGAAACTCGGGATGGAATATTAACATATGCAGATGCCAATTCTGAGGAATTATTACGTGTTCAAGTTGAAGTGATTGACCCAAATAAGTGTTTCCTCCTGCAATTTGATCTTATAGTTTCTATTTTTCCCCAGATCTAATGAAAATTGGTCCATATGTAGGCCTGGTTTCATGTGCAAAGAAAGGATGTGTTTTTCCATCATAAGATCGTTGTAATCAGTTTGGAATAAATAATACATGATATTTGAAGAAATGTATTCTCTTAGTATTGAAGAAAATAATGTTGGAACAGAAGAGCTCATCTGTATTGTATTACATGAATATGACAAATAAGATAACAAACGTTGATCATGAAAAAATTATATTGTACCTTAGAAGATATTTTATCAATGATCTTGAGAAATATGTGAGCAAATCTTCTTTCAAGGTACTCAAATCAAGTCCTTCGAAAGCAATGCTACAAAAATCTAGTAAGAGCTTCGATAAATCAAAAGACAATCAACAAGAACAAATAAAATATTTTTTATTCAATGAGAAAGTTTTTTCCATTGATATAACAAGATATGTTATAGCTCCTTCAAATATGCAATTTTTCAAGGTTGATGAAGAGTTTATGGCAGGGATGGTTTTATCCCTTGTCACAACTTTTACAACAACAACAAGAGAGACTATTCTAATGCCTTTCAATACTGTAACTGAGGAGCCCTATGCTCCTAGAATTGAAGAATAAATTGAATTTACTACATCGAACTTCTATATCTTGGATGGAAAACATACTATTTCACCGTAGAAAAGAATCATTCAAAATGATAAATATAAAGAAGTTCATTCAAGATATCATCATCGGAAAAATCATATTTTACACAAAAATGTTCCTCAAAACATTATTACAAAGTTATATAAACACCAAAATTTGTCAAGCGAGGAATTTTATGGCACTCCATTCATTGATCAAGTCATGAAAACAATGGATAAATGGATATACATTAATAGGCTAGCCCACATGGGAAAGGGAAACATTTCCATCGAAGATTGGCATGTATAATTTGTTTTCTTCTTAAAATCTATGCCCACAATTGTTGACTATGTTCAGTAATTACTAATATCTTGTTTCTCTTCAATTTTATTTGTTGGTGGATTTTTCAAAATGAATGTATGGATATCTTTGTTGTTTCAACCAAAGAAAACCTTAAAGACAAGATGACTCTTGTTTTGGTCTCTAATAGCTTATGGAACAAATGGTATTCTATATTTGAACTTTACCAAAGTGGTTCCTTTCCATGCTCTCCCAAGAGAATCAATCAATATGATTTCATTCAAAATAAAATAAAGCATCATGGATCTAATTTTTTAAGACCATTGCATGATCTAGATGAAGCAGAATTGACCACTATGGTTGAAAAATATAATCACTAGATTAGATTGGTTTCGCACATAAGCGGGCGGAAATCTTGGTGCAGAGACCTTGATTCAATATTGAAAGCGGATCAAGGATGAGAGATAAACCAGGCATTCGATTTTTTAATATTTCAAAGGTCATGATACTAATATTGACCATTCTGAGGGACTCAATGAAACAATTTTTATAAAGAATTGCTTATAAAGCAAAGTAATTGTATTGATGTTTTCAAATATCTTATTTCATTGTATTTTTTTTAAGGTTTCTTCTATTCACCAACTTTTAAAATTCCTTATCTACTAGATATAATTATGGAGGAATCTCTGGAATCATCCATTAAAAAAATATGATGAAGATGATGAGGGTGATGGAGAATCCACAAATAATTACCATACAAATGGACAAGAAAACACTGGAAAACAAGAAGGTCATTATCTATATTTCAATTATTGTTTTTCTAATGTTTGAGGATTGTATTCTATTTTCAAAACTAAAAATAAAAATGGCATACATGTTAATTTGCAAGTCAAGGCAATTCAATTTTTTCTCAACCTGTGGATTCCCCAAAGAAAGAGAAAGAATCGAAGAGCTCCCCGAAGATTATCCAACCAAGTATGGATTTGTAATCCTTGGAGTTTATTGAACCAATCAAGAATCTGGGAGAAAAACGCGATAGGTCCAGCATTGTTAGTCGCCAATCAAATGTTAGCCAGTTATTGACAGGCTAGAGAAAATGATTTGTTACTATCATTTTGGTAAAACAAATTTATTATGGAATATATGACACACATTATTTATGTGCAGCTTCTCATAAAAAAATTTATTGATATTTGAAATGGAAGGGTTTTTATTTTATCAGAAAGACTCCCAAAAATGAAAAATGGTGAATGAAAGTACTGATGAAGACTATGAATTTAAGTTCAAGGTAAAATTATATAAAGCACGAACAAATGTGATACAATTTTTGGAAGTATATCTTTCAAAATTTGATGTTGGAATTTGGTTATCTAAATGTGGAGTCAATGAAGGGAAACCCTTGTTTATGATACTTATTGGGACAAATAAAAAATAAATTGGGGACCGAATTTTATTATTTTTGGTTTGGAGAGAAATGTACCAGATATAATGAAGGATAGATGCACAAAAACATGGAAAATTTGTGGGAAGAGTTCCCAGTGAGCTCTTCAAAAATTAATACATTAATGTTGGTTTTGGAGGGTGATGATGTGCAAGTAGTAAGTACATCCATCTGAAAATTGTATTTTTCATAAGCCCTAAAATATATCTTCTTTTAAGGAAGAGAGTGATATGATATGTGAAATCTGGTAGGATTTAAGTAAAATATATCAATCATTTAATTTTGTTGTTGCGGCAACACCCCTCCCCAAAATTTTGTACATATTGGGGCCCCTCCTTTTTGTTTTTCCAGAAAGTTTGCTTGAGAAGCCATCCCAGCCGTCAGCTCTGTTTTCAACATAAAGTTTTACTTCCCTGTTGAACATCTTGCCATCAATCCTTCCATGTTTTTCCCGAGGAGCCAAAAGAACTTAGATTTTTCCCCAACATTTTGGAATAATTCGGGCTATCTCCCCAAAGCTGCGGAAGCCAAACGTCCAACCTTTCCGAGTAGCCATTGGGTAATGACTCCCGAAACGGCGGAACCCTTCGCTCAATCCTTCCGCAACCGCGGAAGGGTTCCGGTTTTCCGCCCAAAATGATGGGGCTCATTCGCCTCAGTCTCCCGAAGGGACTTAGATTTTTTTTCGATTAGAAAACTACGGAACAATGGGACCATACTCCCGAAACGACGGGGGAATTCAGCGAAACCGCCCGAAACGGCGGAAGCCGCCGTGATATCCCTCCGAAAAGAAAATCAGTTTTTGGCCATAAGTTGCGAAAACCATTGATGAAACCTTGCCGAAACGATGGAGCGATTCAAGTCTGGCTCTCGAAACAGCGGAATCGTTCATCATTTGCTCCCGAAATAGCGGGACTCATTCGCCTCAATCTCCCGAAAAGGATCTGGAATTTTTGGTTGAAACTCTGCAGAAACCTTCCGGTTTTGCTCCCGAAATGGCGGAGGCCATTCTCATAAACCGCCCGTCTAAGCCTTCCGAAGTAAATAACACTTGGAAAACTTTTTCAATGTTTAAGATCTGCGGAGCAATTCAAGCTACCCTCCCGAAACGATGGAAGCCATCCGCTTAAACCGCTCGGAAAAGGACTTCGAAACGATCCCGGGAAACTGTGCGGAAGAGTATAAGATTTGCTCCCGAAACGGCGGGAGCTATTCGTCTAAAACGCCCGAAGAGACTTAGAAAACTTCAAAAAAACATGCGGGAGCCTTCAAGTCTTCCTTCCGAAACGGCGGAAGCCATTCACAATAGCCTTCCGAAACTAGCGGGAGCCTTCGTCATACCTTCCCGAAAATCAACGAGACTTTGAAAGTTTTTGGTTTGCGGAAGCTTTCACAAATAGCTCCCGAAAGGGCGGGAGCCTTGGCATTACTCGTCCGCAACGCGGGGGTCTTTCGCGGAAGGCTTCGAGTTTCCTTTCTGCGATGCGCCCCGAAACGGCGGGAACTTTCGTTGAACCCTCCCGCAATGGCGGATACGATTCGCAATCTGGTTCCGCGAATGGCGGTCGCACGGAAATCGAGGTATTTTGACATGACCGCGGCGGGCGGCGTATTTAAGCCACATTCTAATGGCGCCAACCACCAACCTTAATGCTCGCACGTGCCCGTTTTTTATAAAATACGGTAGGGGCTCGAACCAATGCACCATTGTTTTCGAATTGGCCAACGACGTGCGACGCCGTGCAAATCGCTCCAGCTCACCTCGCTCAAGCGATCCCCACGGTGCCAGGTAGGATTCTAACCTGGAATTTCGCCATTGGGTTATCTTTTGTGGGAAAGCAATGGGTTTTAGTGGGATTTTGACGGGCAAAACACCCGTAAAGGGCTATGTTTTACCCGTCAGATACAGTTGGATGTAGTTTTCGTCACACAAAATAGTCATAGGCATTGGTTAAAACAGTAACATTTTATTATTGAGTAGTGATGGTAAGTGCGGGCGGTTAATCGTGTCCCATTTTAAAACCCGAGTCGCGCCCCTCGTTTTGGGAGAATTTTTCGAAGCCCCATGGGCTTTCCATGTCCCCGGCCGTGAACTCAAGACTTGAAACCCTGGGCCCTTCCATAAGCCTCAGCCCCAACACGCCCTCTACCCAAGGCAAAACCTGGTCTCAGCCGCCATTGTCCCATGAACGTTCAAGCCGCGCGAGCAGAAACCTGAAGCCATGGCCGCCCTAGCACTCCCCGTCAGCATATCCCAGGCGCCGTCACCTTCGCTCGGACTAGAGTGTCCCGTAGAGCACCTCGGCAGGTGGCCGCGCGTGACGATAGAATTCAAAGCCCTCACCAAGTCGAAAATGCGAAAGGGGCTCCCTTGTCGTCACAAAGTCTTCTCAACCCGCGTCTCCCCTGCCATTAACCTCTCCGACCGCAGCTATAACGAAAGACACCTCCTTCCGCAGGGCGGAACCGGAAGCCAATTGCTTCCGCAAATCGCCTATCGGTCCGAGAACGAAATGTATCCGCAGCATAGCCTACCCCTCAGGAGCATTCCAAACTCATCCTTTTAAGAAATTCAAGTGTTTCAATTTATGTCTCATGTTGAAATAACGTTTTGTTTCCTAAATATACAGCTTCACTGCATTTGTTTCATTAATATCTTAAAACAATGATACTCTCTGATTGAAACCTCGCAGTATGTTACTCAAGTTCATGATGACTTGTATATGGGTGTTATCAGGGATAAATCAAGATGCCGAAAACCGGTAAGAAGAAAGCTAAGATGACAGAAAAGAAGCCTGCCCCTCTCAAGATTGAAACCTCGCTCCAGGACACTAGGTGCACCACTGGTGTCCCTCCAGAAATAAGATGGGATGACATCTATAGAATGATCAGGGACCAAGAAATCCCAGATATGTTGTTGGAGGAAGCACCAATCTATCAAAATATCAGAGCCTCGGGCATAACTAGAGCCGCTACCCGCCCTGAGCTGTTCCCCTGTGCTGAAGTGATCGGATGGATACTCCAACATGCCGATGCTGAAGGAAGAGTGATAAATGATAGCGGGAAAGTGGCTATCGCCTCATTTCAACCCGCATATATTGCGGCAGCCTACAGGTTTCCCCGTGTCAAGCAAGCTCTGACTGATGAATGGTTAAGCCAGATGAACAATATCGAGATGGCCAAGAAGCTACTGGTGGCAGGGAAACATTTGAGGAAGAAAGGGAGTGAGGAGTATGACGTACAGAATCTAAGAGCTCCTTATAGATTGATTGCCCTGATGCTGTGCAGAATCTTCGGCATGCCCGATGGCACAGTATACAAGATTCAGTGGGTCCCTATCATTCATTATGTGGCATTTCAGGGAACAGTGTTTGACTGGGCCACTATCCTGTCAGATAGTCTGGCCTCGATGATAAGTACTGCTAAGCCAGGGCTAGCCTTGAAGAAGGCTGAATTCTTCATGTCCTCATATCTGATAGATTGTATTTTGGCCAAGATAGAGTTCCCCAAATTGGGTTGTACATGGGATAGGGCCACCGCCCCGGTCTACATCGCATTCAAGATGTTGTGGGCTCAGAACTACAAGCCCAGCTACAAACTCATCTGTGAGGGGTTCATCATGCCCCTATACGAGAAAATGTTTAAGGAAGAACCAAATTGCCTGTCAGAAAATTCTTTGGAAGTCCTTGAGGAGTATGGGGACTTTTACTTTTCAGAACAAGGTACCTACCTGAGAATGTTTGGAGGGACTAAGCCCCCATACATATTGCCGCAGTATGCCACAGACTATGTGGTGCTGAAGGAAGCAGTAAGACAACTCTTCTTGGATGGGGTTGGAGCATTGCTCCACAAGCAGCACAAGGCTTCCTTTCCCCCTCTGCCTTTCTGCATCGGCGCTTACAAGTTTTCAGGGGTTGCCTCGGCCAATGATTTTGTTCAAGAGTTGAAGGCCTTCCACTTCGGTGAGTTCATCTTCCACAGGAACGACAGAAAGGGTAAAGTGGCCGAGCATTGCAAGGGGAACTATGCTCACTTCGAATACTCCCACTACCCTGATGCCGAGGAGGAAGCATTCAGAGGCATCAGCAACATGACTGAGCTACGGATTTGTCGCCAAGGTACTGGAGCGGGCTCTAGCTCAACCAAGGCCCAGAAGACCGTCCAGCAAAAGGAGAAAGAAGCTGAGGATGCCCGAGCTCAGGAAGAGCTCAGATTAAGAGAAGAGGCAAGGTTACAGGAGGAAGCCGAGGAAGCAAGAAAGCAGCAAGAAGATGAAAATGAAAGACTGCGGAAAGAAGCTGAAGAATCCCAAAAGAAGAAAGAAGCTGAGCAGGCTGAGGCAGAAAAGAAGGCGGAAGAAGAATTGAAGACAAGGGAAGATGCCCAAGTAGGTGGGTCCGGTGTCCAAGACATGGAGATAGACACCTCTCAAGCAGGTGGCGCTGGTACCCAAAAGGAAGGAGTAAACCCTGCTCAGGAAGTCCGGACCCCACCCATGGAAGAAGACATAGACATCATAAACCGACCAATTGTCCCGTACACTCCATCAGGTAAGCGTACGGTGTCCAAATGGAATGAGTTTGTGTATGATAAGAAAAGAAAAGCGATGGTCCTCCAATCAGAAGAGAGGATTAAAAGTCCCTTCCATGAAGACATTATTACTCACCGGGAGGTCACCGTCATGCAAAACACGGATCAAGATCCCATTGCTATGGCATCCGCAGTTATAGCAATAGCAAAGGCATCATTTGCCAATGTAGACGGTATAGTCAAAGAAAATATATTGACAAAGAAGAGAGCACGCACGCTGCAACAAAATGTGGCTAATGAGCAAGCCCAAAGAGATTTGGCAGTAAACAAATATAATTGCTTGTACGCTGAGCATAAGGAGCTGTCAAACAAGTACAGCCAGCTGGAGGAGGAAAAGGACCAGCTAACACTTCAAATGATGATTGTGGAAGCAGAGAAGAATGGTGCAGAAGAAAAGGCATCTCTGCTAAAAGCAGACAAGCAAACGTTAGCTGAGCGTTTAGAGCAAGCGGAGAGCAGACCCATAGACCTATCTCCCTTCCACGAGCTGTCGTGCAATATCCTGCAGCAAATGCATGGCTCCCAAGAGCTAATCACTGATGAGGTATGCAAACTCAAGGCCATGGTGTTTAGGCTAAAAGAGGTTAATACGGAAGCCCACAGGCTCAAAGCTAAGAATACCCGTGTCAAGGCAAATGTCATAAGTCAGATGGCATGGAGAGAAGGGAAAGGAGGTTTCCCCCCGCATCTTCCTTTTAAGGCCGTGGAAGATTTTAATGAAGATATAGCCTTGTTGGAGTTTGGCAGGAACTGTGCCAATAAGCTGATAACCAGCGTGCAGAGGACAACAGATAGAATCAACAACCTATACCAAAAGCTCAAAGAAGTCCATGACAACTGCACATTGAGCTTCCCTCAGACCCTAGAAGACTTCCCGGAAAAGGAGCAGCGGTTGTCTCAACTGAAAGAAGAGCTAGGCGTCCAGATGGAGTATGTGAAAAGGATTGATGTCCTGGCCATGGATGATCTCCAACATTACATCGGTTCATCAACACTTCACAACCATCTGCTGAAGGAAGCGCATCAAGTTGCTGAAGCAGAAGTACAAAGCATTAAAACAGAGCTCGGGAAGAATGTGACTTCTCAGAAAATCCTGTTTCCTGCTGCAGCAAACATAATCATAAGAGACACAGGTGTGTGGCACAGCTACATAGCAGAGGAGGACAGGAAAGCCGCAGTAGCAGCAGAAGCATCAGTAGATCCGGCAGCATCTCTCCCAGCAGCCTCTTCCCCAGCAATGGCAGAAAATCTGGCCAGTTCAATTTCCCCTTCCCAATTAGGAGCGGCATCAGCAAGGGATTCGAGGGCCTCTTCCCAGGAAGCATCAGTGACAATTAACTTAGGCGACCCTTTGCCAGGAGAAGCTCACGCACAGGAATGAAGAGGCTGAATTCAGTTGAACCACTCTCTTCAGCCAGACACGTGCCCAGCAGGAAAAGCTTTGATGTTAGCAAATCTTCTGTTATGTATATTTTGAATATGTAAGGCGTAAGCCATGGGACAACTGTCCCTAATTTTGTCAAAATATTTTTTGTAAAGGAAGTGGCCATTTTGGTGGTCGATTATAGTGAAAATTCCTGTAAATGACAGGTGGAGAATGCTAGGTGTCAGCCCAAAGGGCAAATTTGTAGCTATAAATAGCATCTAGGAAAGATTAGAAAGGACTTTTCGCAGGGAATGAAATTTTTTGGCAAACGATATGAGCTATCTTGTATCGGGTCTATAAATTGAATTTTCTAATAGAAGCCACGGGAGATGGACGTTTTGCCTGGGACGTTGGATTGCTCTATATTGGACTATTCTAATGACTGCGGTTCAGTAATGTGAGATTATTCTTGACATCTGAATTATTTCTTTGCATTAATGATTTTGCTCCCCTCTGTGCATGCGTTCTCTCCATTTTGTGAATAATGAAATATATTGCTGCAGATTTCTTTGTCTAGATCGAATGGCTAACTGTTCTTTCTTCAGGATAATGCACGTGGCTCATTGTTCATGCCTTTAAATTGCTCCTTGCAGGGATCTTTAAGTTTAATTCTAGTTTTGTTACATCTAGATCTGTTTCTTTTATTTTGTTACATAGATTAAATATTTTTTGCTTCCTTTTGTTTATGAGCAATAGACGCGTTCCTTAATTTTCATTTCAGATCTGTTTCTTTACTCTTTCTTCTGTTCTATGAGCAATAGATGCGCTCTATATCGAATTAGAAGCTACCTTCTAAAAGATCTTTATCTTGCTGTAGTTTTCATTGTAAGAAATAATAGCTACCTGTTCTTTGTTTACGATATCTGCTACAGCTGATTGCTCCTCCCTTAAGCGTGTTCCCTGCAGGGATAGATAGATTTATTCCAGTTTCTAGGCTTAATTCTGTTTTAGTTGCATTTAGATTAGGGATAACTTAGGCACTTGCATCTCATACAAAACACATAAAAAAAAAAACCCAAAAGAAAGGTGGATCAGGCCATAACCGATAGAACCGGATTTAAAGTCCAAAAACCACGGTTGTCGGAACCTCTAACCGGACGGATTCCCTACACCAAACGGGAGATAGTCTAATTGGGACCATCTCTCAGGGAGAATCCCTTTCTGATTGATGCTACGATATCCGAGGCATCAACAGTTTTTGGCGCTAGAAGGAGGGCCTAAAGTGCATGGCTGATAGAGGAAAGTCTTCCGCGGTCATAGATAACACTGAAATCCCGCTTAAAGAAAACATTTCAAACAGCCCAGATCTTGGATTAGCAGACCAAGAACGCCTCATTTCTGACCCTGAGCCTCAAGAAGCTTTGTACGCTGTTCCTTTTACAGAAATAGAGGATTTGAGAAGACATACCAGGTCCTACGTTAGACAGCTAGGTGGTTTAAACGCTGTCAAATTCCTCCCTAAGAAAATTACACCTAGAAAGGAGCCACAGTACACCCGGGATTCAATTCTCGTTCAAAGTTTTGAAGAACTGGTAAATATGACTTTGGAAGAAATTTCCAACACTCTTAACAAGACAGACCAAGAAAATCTTGAAGAAATTACCACTCCCAAAAGTACTCCACAGGATTCACCCTACAATTCTCCTCCGGGGTCTCCACATCCAAACCCAAACATGGCTATACCTGCTTGGAGAGCAAGGGGGGCGCTGAACCTAGCTGGACCATTCCATAATCTTCCTAAAAACCCAGAAAAGGTCTTTCCTAAGTATGATCCAGGGAAAGCCATTTCGGCAGAAG
Organism: Larix kaempferi; assembly: GCA_027924585.1. NCBI lineage: Eukaryota > Viridiplantae > Streptophyta > Pinopsida > Pinales > Pinaceae > Larix > Larix kaempferi. The sequence continues at coordinate 2,384,384 of BSBM01000236.1, forward strand.
ATCACCTCAAGAGTTTTTACTTAGCTTTGAACCTTTTGAATGTACAACATGAAGACGTAGTCTGCAGGTTGTTTCCGTACACATTCGAACCGAAAGTCTCATCATGGTACTTTAGCCTACAACCCAGCTCAATCTCTAGTTGGGATGAATTCGAAAAATGTTTTCTAAAGAAGTACGGAAACCAAAAGACTGTGGCCACACTTATGAAAGAACTCTTATCAATGAGAATGGAGAAGAAGGAAAAGGTTCAAGACTTTAACCAAAGATTCACAACGCTGTTAAATAACTTTAGTGAAGCTAACAAACCCGCAGAGGAATCTTTGATTGAATACTACACAACAGCGCTTGAAGGTCCAATCGCAATGTTCGTAAAACGATCCAAGAAAACGACCCTGATAGAGAATTTTGAGGAAGCTAGAAAGGTAGAGGAAGAGGCTGATAGCATTGCTAAACACGCCTTAGATGTAGAACCAAAACCAGCAGCTAACAAAAAACCTTTGCTGCTCACTAGAAGTAAAGAAGAGCCATCTACGGACATGGAAAATGTGGTCAAGATGATGCAGAAATTGTCTAACAAAATCGTAGATCTCGAGAAAGACAAGGCTGCTAGCACATCTAGGAAACCTTTCAAGCCTGTTTATAAAAGAAGGGAAGACGGGGAACAAACTCATCCACTAATAAACGCTGCCCCTGTGTTAAACTTGAATGAGATAGGGATGGAAAATTTCTGCACTTTTCACCAAGAACCCCATTAGGAAAAGAGCTTCCCACAATGGATCAATTCCATGAGCTTGGTCATGAACCAAATGTTGGATTCTCAGATCCCAGATCAGGATGATCCTCCAGAAGAGTCAAACCATGAGTTAGAGGAACCAACCCCGGACACTACGATGGTGTTGTGGGATTGGGTGCCTATGACTGAATTAGTAGAAGAAGATCACATAGATAGCTCTCCCTCTACCATAAATGTTGCTACTCGTAGCAAAGGCCCTATTGCCGATCCCGTGCCAAGCATAGCTCCTCATAAGCCTAAAATTTCGAAAGATCCACCTAGGAGGCATATACCAATCATCCCACCGCAGCCCAAAGTAAACCAAACAGCTGCCAAACAGCCAAGTGCTGACAACACAGTTCAGCCACCTAAGGTCACCATGAACAAAACAGATCAGCCAACTCGAATTGGGAACGAATCCGATATAGGGTGTGATATTATCGAAGATATCAAGAAGGTCAAAGCAAACATATCAATATTTGACATGTGTAGCTTGCCCCATCAACGAGACAAACTGCTGCATGTTTTACAACCAAAACCCAGCACTACATTAACGGATTCTCAAGACAATCCCGAAATTAATGAGGCTAGCATTGGTGGGAAATCCAAATCCCAAACATTGCCATTCTTGTTGACATTTGAAATTTTTAATCACAATGTTCATAACTGTTTGGTAGACTCTGGAGCTTCTTCAAACGTTATGCCACTGTCAATTTGTAAGAAAATTAATGGGCAGCCCGTGCCATCTCCAGCTCAAATTATCCAATTAGATAGGACTGCTGTTAAAGTAATTGGGGAGATGAAAGACGTTCTAATTAGATTGTCAGCGGATCCTAGGGTCTGTCAATTTATTGACATAATGGTGGTCGACATTCCTGAAGCTTATGGGCTGATTTTGAGTAGGGATTGGTCTACCAAGCTAAGCGGCTACTTCGCTACCGATTGGTCTCATCTATGGCTGCCTTATCAGAACAGACAGAATCAGATTAAAATTCTTAGGGAACCTCATATGAAACAAAACGTAACCCAGCTAGAAGAAAAAAATGAGGCTGTAACTTTCTCTTCCTCGGTCCTGGGAAATTACTTCTTAGAAATGGATCCGGGTAACTATCAATCTGAAATCGTTAGCCATGAATCAGATAAACAGTCCGATCTCCTTCATTTCTCTCGGACTGATGATGTTGATTGTAACATAGTCAATTTAGTTGCTAACATAGACCATAAAGAAACTAACTTAGTTGAATCTGAAGATATCTTTTGGACATTATACTTTGATGGTTCTAAAACTCTGGAAGGATCCGGAGCCGGTTGTGTTCTGATGGATCCAAAAAGGAACAAGTATTTTTTGTCTTGTAGGTTAGAATTCGATTGTACTAATAATACCGCTGAATATGAAGCTCTGGTACATGGTTTAAAGAAGGCCATCGGCTTAAATGTAAAGTACCTGAAGGTTTTCGGTGATTCCGAGATAGTTGTAAGACAGGTAAGGGACACCATTCATTGTCTCTCACCTCACTTGAAAGGTTATCAAGCTGAGGTATGGGATTTGATCATGCATTTTGATGCTTTCAATATAAAATCAATTCCTAGATTGCAAAATTCTGCTGCTGATTTGCTAGCAACATCTGCTTCTCGATTGGTGCCATCAAATAATAAATGCTCAATTGAATTGATTTTCAGGCCTTCCATTCCTGATAACATCACAAATTTCAGAATCTTCGATGATGATGAACAAATTATCAGCTTCCTGACAAACGAAGATAGCTTTCAAGGAGCTGCAATAGATGAGGAAGAACACGATGCTGACCTGATGAAGAAAGATGAGGAGAAAGGAAATTTCATGCCAAAGGGGGTAAGGTCCCTCGAAATGATTTTCGATCTTCAAAATAAGTTCAAAAGACCATCTAATACCAAAACTAACAGCTCATCAATGCAACACGAGTTGGTTAATTTGGGTACCGAGGCAGAACCAAAATTTGTCAACCTTGGCAAATGTTGTTCACCAGGAGAAAGAGACAGGTTCATTAAATTGTTTAAACAATACAAGGATGTTTTTGCATGGACCTATGAAGATCTGAAAACATATGACGTCCGCATCATTCAGCATGTTATACCAATGAAAGTGGGTGTCAAGCCATTTCAGCAGCAGTTAAGAAGGATGCATCCCACTCTCGAACCGCTGATCCAAAAGGAATTAAAGAAGCTCCTGGATGCTAAGATAATCTTCAAAGTTCGGCATTCTGAATGGGTTGCAAACTTGGTTCCCGTGAGGAAGAAATCAGGAGAGATAAGGCTATGTGTAGATTTCAGAAATTTAAACAAAGCCTCAGATAAAGACAACTACCCCGTGCCTTCAATGGAGCAAATCCTACAAATGGTGTCAGGATCTGAATTGTTTTCTCTCCTCGATGGTTTCTCTGGCTATAATCAAGTGTTAGTAGCCGAAGAAGATCGTCTCAAGACTACTTTCAGGACTAAGTGGGGAACTTTCGCCTATAGAAGGATGCCATTTGGTCTGATAAATGCAGGAGCTACATTCCAAAGGGCGATGGATATTGCCTTCCGAGGATTGGGTGGGCAATGCGTTGTTGTCTACTTGGATGATGTGACAGTCTTTTCGAAGAAAAGGGAAGATCATGTTGTTCATATGAGGCATATCTTTGATCGTTGCCGGAAGTATGGCATTTCCTTAAATCCCAAGAAGAGCGTGTTTGCTGTGCCCGAAGGTAAGCTCTTGGGTCATATCATCTCCAAAGGGGGAGTGTCAATCGACCAGGAAAGGGTCCAAGCTATTAATAAGATTCCAATGCCTCACAACAAAAAATCCATGCAGTCTTTCATGGGCACCATCAATTTTGTCCGCAGATTTGTTCCGGATTTTGCACAGATCGTTAAGCCATTGCAACAGATGGTTAAACAAAGCATACAATTCAAGTGGACAGATTTGGAGAAAGACGCATTTAGAGATATCAAGGCAGTTGTAGCTAAAGCTCCTTCCTTAAGAAGCCCAGATTTCGATAAAGATTTCATCTTGTATACTTTCGCTTCGGATGACTCTCTCGCGGCCGTACTCACGCAAAAGGTGGAATTGGGGGATGAATACCCAATTTCGTTTATGAGCACTGGTCTACAGGGGGGCGAGCTGAACTATCCCGTGGTGGACAAGCATGCCTATGCGGTCTTCAAAGCAGTCAATCAGTTTAGGCCATACATTTTGAAGAACAGAACTAAAGTCATAGTTCCCCATCCAGCTGCCAGATCACTTTTCATTCAAAAGGAATTGGGAGAGAGGAGAGGGAACTGGGTCACAGCTCTGCAGGAGTATGATTTGGAATTTAAACCGGCTACAATCATCAAAGGACAAGGTCTATGCAAGTTACTGGCGGGAAACTCGGCTGATGAAGAACACCATTGGAGAAATGAAGCTGAGCTCAATTCGGTTGAGGTATGTCATATCTTTACAGCTCCCCAGTCATGGTATAGGGATCTAGTGCACTATTTACAGCAGGGATATCTACCCGAGCACTGGAGTTCTAAACAAAGAAGGGCACTCCGCTTGAAATCAGCACCCTACCAGATCATTGATGGGATTCTTTTCAGAAAGAATTATGATGGACTCCTTCTTAGGTGTTTGGAAAAGGAGGATGCAAACAAAGTTGTCAAAGAATTGCATGATGGCCCCGCAGGGGGCCATTATTCAGGAGAGACGACAGCACACAAGATACTGAGAGCTGGTTATTATTGGCCCACTTTGTTCCGAGATGCCCACACATACGCACGGAACTGTGATGTATGTCAAAGAAGCGCTGGGAAGTTACCTAAGGCCGCAGGCCCATTGCAGTCGGTCATCATCTCTGAGCCTTTTGAGCAATGGGGAATAGATGTTATCGGAGAAATAAATCCAAATTCTTCATTGCAACATCGATACATCCTAACGGCTACCGACTACTTCACTAGGTGGACGGAGGCCACCCCATTGCGCAAGATCAATGAAGACGCAGTCATCGACTTCTTGAAAGAAAACATCATAACCAGGTTTGGGGTTCCAATTTCCCTCGTTTTTTATAATGCTACTTATTTTTCATCTTGCAAGATAAATGAATTTGTTTATGAATGGGGAATTAAGTTGCATTATTCAGCCAATTACTACCCTCAGGGAAACGGATTAGCTGAATCCTCGAACAAGAATCTGATTCGAATCCTTAAGAAAACTGTGAGAGAAAACCAGAGAAGTTGGCATGTGGCTCTCCCAAACGCCTTATGGGAAGATAGGGTAACCCCGAAGAATGCTTTAGGTGTCTCCCCTTTCACTCTTGTCTATGGCAAGGAAGCCATGCTTCCCCCAAACATCTTGCTGCCATCCTTGCAATTGTCCCAAGCCTCGCGGGGTTCTGGTAGCCAAGCCTTACAATCCAGAATCAACACCCTGCTTCAACTGGAAGAAGCCCGACACAAAGCTAAAGATCGATTCCATCAACACCAGGATATAGTTAAGAGATGGTTCGATAAGAGGAAATCCGGCAAGAGGGATTTTGAAGTCGGGGATTTAGTCCTGAAATGGGACCATAATCATGAAGGCAAAGGAATGCATACGAAATTTCAACATCTATGGGTAGGACCGTACCAAATTTCTGCAAAATTAGGCCCATCCACTTATAAATTGACAAATCTCGAGGGAGAGGAAGTAGCCCTTCCTCTCAATGGCCTCGCTCTGAAACAATACTTCGCATAGTCTCCTCGAGACTTCCTGTACATAAATAAAGTTGTCTTTTTGCTTTCGCTTTTAGCTGTTCTATTTTTCGGCCATGTTGTTGCTTTCTTTGTTATTTGAACTTTTCGATAAGTTTTGTTTTTTGAAGGCCCCCTTGTTGTTGAGTTTCCCGTTGAAGATAGCTCTCTCGAAGAAAACTTGCAACCCATGAATCTGGAACCCTGCTCACTAAACCCGGTCTGCTGTGCTCTCGCTGAAATGTTCAAAAAAGGGGGGAAGCCTACCCTGCTAGTCACACTAATCCTGTTTAATAGCAGAGACCCATGGCCATCTTCACTACTATCGTTGGGCTCCACCCACTCTCACACTTTAAAGGCATCTCAAGAAGGTTACCTAAGTTGGACCCATGGAAAGTGGCACCTCTCGAGGACATAGGGTATTGAGATGACTCCATGCTGCAGATTTAAAAGCCAAAATGGCCTACGTTCAAGAGTCTGTTTTCCAGGGATTCTCGCCTCAATTAAAGCATGGCTGAGACAAAAGCAAAAAAGACATGTAAAATCAAGAAGGCTGTCCAAAAGGCCCAGCTCAAAATGGGCTCCTCTCCGTCCGTGAAGTTTGATTAGATCAATAAAATCTCTAACTCACACAAAAGGACATTATGGATTGAGGAGCCCAAATCAAAGATCATGTCCAAAAGAAAATATCCCTGGAAGGCTCAAACAGCTAAGCTGTCCAAAGTACAAGCATCCCAAAGGGTGCCAGCAGCATGGGAATGAGGAACAAGAACAATAATGTTCATGAGAAAGTGTTGCTAATCCCGTGGAGTCCGGCAGTAGTGACCATTTGAGAGATGACCCTCCTAAAATGAATCTCATATGCTGGCCCTCTGAGAGTGGTGAAGATGTCTCGGTCAAAGCTCCCCTCTCCCCAATGGCTAGCAGGAAAAGTGCCTCTTTCCCCCGCATGAGTATAAAATACTCAGTTGAGTAGTGCACCCGAGGTGAATGTTTTAATGAGGTTCCGGACCGTGAAGAGGAATTTTTCAAAGATCTGTGTTCGCCAGCGACTCGCCATTGTTTTTGCGGCAACACCCCTCCCCAAAATTTTGTACATATTGGGGCCCCTCCTTTTTGTTTTTCCAGAAAGTTTGCTTGAGAAGCCATCCCAGCCGTCAGCTCTGTTTTCAACATAAAGTTTTACTTCCCTGCTGAACATCTTGCCATCAATCCTTCCATGTTTTCCCCGAGGAGCCAAAAGAACTTAGATTTTTCCCCAACATTTTGGAATAATTCGGGCTATCTCCCCGAAGCTGCGGAAGCCAAACGTCCAACCTTTCCGAGTAGCCACTAGGTAATGACTCCCGAAACGGCGGAACCCTTCGCTCAATCCTTCCGCAACCGCGGAAGGGTTCCGGTTTTCCGCCCAAAATGACGGGGCTCATTCGCCTCAGTCTCCCGAAGGGACTTAGATTTTTTTTGATTAGAAAACTGCGGAACAATGGGACCATACTCCCGAAACGACGGGGGAATTCAGCGAAACCGCCCGAAACGGCGGAAGCCGCCGTGATATCCCTCCGAAAAGAAAATCAGTTTTTGGCCATAAGTTGCGAAAACCGTTGATGAAACCTTGCCGAAACGACGGAGCGATTCAAGTCTGGCTCCCGAAACAGCGGAATCGTTCATCATTTGCTCCCGAAATAGCGGGACTCATTCGCCTCAATCTCCCGAAAAGACTTAGAAAACTTTGAAAAAACATGCGGGAGCCTTCAAGTCTTCCTTCCGAAACGGCGGAAGCCATTCACAATAGCCTTCCGAAACTAGCGGGAGCCTTCGTCATACCTTCCCGAAAATCAACGAGACTTTGAAAGTTTTTGGTTTGCGGAAGCTTTCACAAATAGCTCCCGAAAGGGCAGGAGCCTTGGCGTTACTCGTCCGCAACGCGGGGGTCTTTCGCGGAAGGCTTCGAGTTTCCTTTCCGCGATGCGCCCCGAAACGGCGGGAACTTTCGTTGAACCCTCCCGCAATGGCGGATACGATTCGCAATCTGGTTTTGCGAATGGCGGTCGCACGGAAATCGAGGTATTTTGACATGACCGCGGCGGGCGACGTATTTAAGCCACATTCTAATGGCGCCAACCACCAACCTTAATGCTCGCACGTGCCCGTTTTTTATAAAATACGGTAGGGGCTCGAACCAATGCACCATTGTTTTCGAATTGGCCAACGATGTGCGACGCCGTGCAAATCGCTCCAGTTCACCTCGCTCATCCGTGCTCGCGGCCAACTCGCTCAAGCGATCCCCACGGTGCCAGGTAGGATTCTAACTTGGAATTTCGCCATTGGGTTATCTTTTGTGGGAAAGCAATGGGTTTTAGTGGGATTTTGACGGGCAAAACACCCGTAAAGGGCTATGTTTTACCCGTCAGATACAGTTGGATGTAGTTTTCGTCACACAAAATCGTCATAGGCATTGGTTAAAACAGTAACATTTTATTATTGAGTAGTGATGGTAAGTGCGGGCGGTTAATCGTGTCCCATTTTAAAACCCGGGCCGCGCCCCTCGTTTTGGGAGAATTTGTCGAAGCCCCATGGGATTTCCATGTCCCCGGCCGTGAACTCAAGACTTGAAACCCTGGGCCCTTCCATAAGCCTCAGCCCCAACACGCCCTCTACCCAAGGCAAAACCTGGTCTCAGCCGCCATTGTCCCATGAACGTTCAAGCCGCGCGAGCCGAAACCTGAAGCCATGGCCGCCCTAGCACTCCCCGTCAGCATATCCCAGGCGCCGTCACCTTCGCTCGGACTAGAGTCTCCCGTAGAGCACCTCAGCAGGTGGCCGCGCGTGACGATAGCATTCAAAGCCCTCACCGAGTCGAAAATGCGAAAGGGGCTCCCTTGTCGTCACAAAGTCTTCTCAACCCGCGTCTCCCCTGCCATTAACCTCTCCGACCGCAGCTATAACGAAAGACACCTCCTTCCGCAGGGCGGAACCGGAAGCCAATTGCTTCCGCAAATCGCCTATCTGTCCGAGAACGAAATGTATCCGCAGCATAGCCTACCCCTCAGGAGCATTCCAAACTCGTCCTTTTAAGAAATTCAAGTGTTTCAATTTATGTCTCATGTTGAAATAACGTTTTGTTTCCTAAATATACAGCTTCACTGCATTTGTTTCATTAATATCTTAAAACAATGATACTCTCTGATTGAAACCTCGCAGTATGTTACTCAAGTTCATGATGACTTGTATATGGGTGTTATCAGGGATAAATCAAGATGCCGAAAACCGGTAAGAAGAAAGCTAAGATGACAGAAAAGAAGCCTGCCCCTCTCAAGATTGAAACCTCGCTCCAGGACACTAGGTGCACCACTGGTGTCCCTCCAGAAATCAGATGGGATGACATCTATAGAATGATCAGGGACCAAGAAATCCCAGATATGTTGCTGGAGGAAGCACCAATCTATCAAAATATCAGAGCCTCAGGAATAACTAGAGCCGCTACCCTCCCTGAGCTGTTCCCCTGTGCTGAAGTGATCGGATGGATACTCCAACATGCCGATGCTGAAGGAAGAGTGATAAATGATAGTGGGAAAGTGGCTATCACCTCATTTCAACCCGCATATCTTGCGGCAGCCTACAGGTTTCCCCGTGTCCAGCAAGCTCTGACTGATGAATGGTTAAACCAGATGAACAATATCGAGAAGGCCAAGAAGCTACTGGTGGCAGGGAAACATTTGAGGAAGAAAGGGAGTGAGGAGTATGACGTACAGAATCTAAGAGCTCCTTATAGATTGATTGCCCTGATGCTGTGTAGAATCTTCGGCATGCCCGATGGCACATCATACAAGATTCAGTGGGTCCCTATCATTCATTATGTGGCATTTCAGGGAACAGTGTTTGACTGGGCCACTATCCTGTCAGATAGTCTGGCCTCGATGATAAGTACTGCTAAGCCAGGGCTAGCCTTGAAGAAGGCTGAATTCTTCATGTCCTCATATCTGATAGATTGTATTTTGGCCAAGATAGAGTTCCCCAAATTGGGTTGTACATGGGATAGGGCCACCGCCCCGGTCTACATCGCATTCAAGATGTTGTGGGCTCAGAACTACAAGCCCAGCTACAAACTCATCTGTGAGGGGTTCATCATGCCCCTATACGAGAAAATGTTTAAGGAAGAACCAAATTGCCTGTCAGAAAATGCCTTGGAAGTCCTTGAGGAGTATGGGGACTTTTACTTTTCAGAACAAGGTACCTACCTGAGAATGTTTGGAGGGACTAAGCCCCCATACATATTGCCGCAGTATGCCACAGACTATGTGGTGCTGAAGGAAGCAGTAAGACAACTCTTCTTGGATGGGGTTGGAGCATTGCTCCACAAGCAGCACAAGGCTTCCTTTCCCCCTCTGCCTTTCTGCATCGGCGCTTACAAGTTTTCAGGGGTTGCCTCGGCCAATGAGTTTGTTCAAGAGTTGAAGGCCTTCCACTTCAGTGAGGTCATCTTCCACAGGAACGACAGAAAGGGTAAAGTGGCCGAGCATTGCAAGGGGAACTATGCTCACTTCGAATACTCCCACTACCCTGATGCCGAGGAGGAAGCATTCAGAGGCATCAGCAACATGACTGAGTTACGGATTTGTCGCCAAGGTACTGGAGCGGGCTCTAGCTCAACCAAGGCCCAGAAGACTGTCCAGCAAAAGGAGAAAGAAGCTAAGGATGCCCGAGCTCAGGTTGAGCTCAGATTAAGAGAAGGGGCAAGGTTACAGCAGGAAGCCGAGGAAGCAAGAAAGCAGCAAGAAGCTGAAAATGAAAGACTGCGGAAAGAAGCTGAAGAAGCCCAAAAGAAGAAAGAAGCTGAGCAGGCTGAGGCAGAAAAGAAGGCGGAAGAAGAATTGAAGACAAGGGAAGATGCCCAAGCAGGTGGGTCCGGTGTCCAAGACATGGAGATAGACACCTCTCAAGCAGGTGGCGCTGGTACCCAAAAGGAAGGAGTAGACCCTGCTCAGGAAGTCCGGACCCCACCCATGGAAGAAGACATAGACATCATAAACCGACCAATTGTCCCGTACACTCCATCAGGTAAGCGTACGGTGTCCAAATGGAATGAGTTTGTGTATGATAAGAAAAGAAAAGCGATGGTCCTCCAATCAGAAGAGAGGATTAAAAGTCCCTTCCATGAAGACATTATTACTCACCGGGAGGTCACCGTCATGCAAAACACGGATCAAGATCCCATTGCTATGGCATCCGCAGTTATAGCAACAGCAAAGGCATCATTTGCCAATGTAGACGGTATAGTCAAAGAAAATATATTGACAAAGAAGAGAGCACGCACGCTGCAACAAAATGTGGCTAATGAGCAAGCCCAAAGAGATTTGGCAGTAAACAAATATAATTGCTTGTACGCTGAGCATAAGGAGCTGTCAAACAAGTACAGCCAGCTGGAGGAGGAAAAGGACCAGCTAACACTTCAAATGATGATTGTGGAAGCAGAGAAGAATGGTGCAGAAGAAAAGGCATCTCTGCTAAAAGCAGACAAGCAAACGTTAGCTGAGCGTTTAGAGCAAGCGGAGAGCAGAACCATAGACCTATCTCCCTTCCACGAGCTGTCGTGCAATATCCTGTAGAAAATGCATGGCTCCCAAGAGCTAATCACTGATGAGGTATGCAAACTCAAGGCCATGGTGGTTAGGCTAAAAGAGGTTAATACGGAAGCCCACAGGCTCAAAGCTAAGAATACCCGTGTCAAGGCAAATGTCATAAGTCAGATGGCATGGAGAAAAGGGAAAGGAGGTTTCCCCCCGCATCTTCCTTTTAAGGCCGTGGAAGATTTTAATGAAGATATAGCCTTGTTGGAGTTTGGCAGGAATTGTGCCAATAAGCTGATAACCAGCGTGCAGAGGACAACAGATAGAATCAACAACCTATACCAAAAGCTCAAAGAAGTCCATGACAACTGCACATTGAGCTTCCCTCAGACCCTAGAAGACTTCCCGGAAAAGGAGCAGCGGTTGTCTCAACTGAAAGAAGAGCTAGGCGTCTAAATGGAGTATGTGAAAAGGATTGATGTCCTGACCATGGATGATCTCCAACATTACATCAGTTCATCAACACTTCACAACCATCTGCTGAAGGAAGCGCATCAAGTTGCTGAGCAGAAGTACAAAGCATTAAAACAGAGCTCGGGAAGAATGTGACTTCTCAGAAAATCCTGTTTCCTGCTGCAGCAAACATAATCATAAGAGACACAGGTGTGTGGCACAGCTACATAGCAGAGGAGGACAGGAAAGCCGCAGTAGCAGCAGAAGCATCAGTAGATCCGGCAGCATCTCTCCCAGCAGCCTCTTCCCCAGCAATGGCAGAAAATCTGGCCAGTTCAATTCCCCCTTCCCAATTAGGAGCGGCATCAGCAAGGGATTCGAGGGCCTCTTCCCAGGCAGCATCAGTGACAATTAACTTAGGCGACCCTTTGCCAGGAGAAGCTCACGCACAGGAATGAAGAGGCTGAATTCAGTCGAACCACTCTCTTCAGCCAGACACGTGCCCAGCAGGAAAAGCTTTGATGTTAGCAAATCTTCTGTTATGTATATTTTGAATATGTAAGGCGTAAGCCATGGGACAGCTGTCCCTAATTTTGTCAAAATATTTTTTGTAAAGGAAGTGGCCATTTTGGTGGTCGATTATAGTGAAAATTCCTATAAATGACAGGTGGAGAATGCTAGGTGTCAGCCCAAAGGGCAAATTTGTAGCTATAAATAGCATCTAGGAAAGATTAGAAAGGACTTTTCGCAGGGAATGAAAATTTTTGGCAAACGATATGAGCTATCTTGTATCGGGTCTGTAAATTGAATTTTCTAATAGAAGCCACGGGAGATGGACGTTTTGCCTGGGACGTTGGATTGCTCTATATTGGACTATTCTAATGACTGCGGTTCAGTAATGTGAGATTATTCTTGACATCTGAATTATTTCTTTGCATTAATGATTTTGCTCCCCTCTGTGCATGCGTTCTCTCCATTTTGTGAACAATGAAATATATTGCTGCAGATTTCTTTGTCTAGATCGAATGGCTAACTGTTCTTTCTTCAGGATAATGCACGTGGCTCATTGTTCATGCCTTTAAATTGCTCCTTGCAGGGATCTTTAAGTTTAATTCTAGTTTTGTTACATCTAGATCTGTTTCTTTTATTTTGTTACATAGATTAAATATTTTTTGCTTCCTTCTGTTTATGAGCAATAGACGCGTTCCTTAATTTTCATTTCAGATCTGTTTCTTTACTCTTTCTTCTGTTTTATGAGCAATAGATGCGCTCTATATCGAATTAGAAGCTACCTTCTAAAAGATCTTTATCTTGCTGTAGTTTTCATTGTAAGAAATAATAGCTATATGTTCTTTGTTTACGATATCTGCTACAGCTGATTGCTCCTCCCTTAAGCGTGTTCCCTGCAGGGATAGATAGATTTATTCCAGTTTCTAGGCTTAATTCTGTTTTAGTTGCATTTAGATTAGGGATAACTTAGGCACTTGCATCTCATACAAAACACATAAAAAAAAAAAACCCAAAAGAAAGGTGGATCAGGCCATAACCGATAGAACCGGATTTAAAGTCCAAAAACCACGGTTGCCGGAACTGCTAACCGGACGGATTCCCTACACCAAACGGGAGATAGTCTAATTGGGACCATCTCTCGGGGAGAATCCCTTTCTGATTGATGCTACGATATCCGAGGCATCAACGAACACAGATCTCTGAAAAATTCCTCTTCACGGTCCGGAACCTCATTAAAACATTCACCTCGGGTGCACTACTCAACTGAGCATTTTATACTCATGCGGGGGAAAGAGGCACTTTTCCTGCTAGCCATTGGGGAGAGGGGAGCTTTGACCGAGACATCTTCACCACTCTCAGAGGGTCAGCATATGAGATTCATTTTAGGAGGGTCATCTCTCAAATGGTCACTACTGTCGGACTCCACGGGATTAGCAACACTTTCTCATGGACATTATTGTTCTTGTTCCTCATTCCCATGCTGCTGGCACCCTTTGGGATGCTTGTACTTTGGACAGCTTAGCTGTTTGAGCCTTCCAGGGATATTTTCTTTTGGATATGATCTTTGATTTGGGCTCCTCAATCCATAATGTCCTTTTGTGTGAGTTAGAGATTTTATTGATCTGATCAAACTTCACGGACGGAGAGGAGCCCATTTTGAGCTGGGCCTTTTGGACAGCCTTCTTGATTTTACATGTCTTTTTTGCTTTTGTCTCATCCATGCTTTAATTGAGGCAAGAATCCCTAGAAAACAGACTCTTGAACATAGGCCATTTTGGCTTTTAAATCTGCAGCATGGAGTCATCTCAATACCCTATGTCCTCGAGAGGTGCCACTTTCCATGGGTCCAACTTAGGTAACCTTCTTGAGATGCCTTTAAAGTGTGAGAGTGGGTGGAGCCCAACGATAGTAGTGAAGATGGCCATGGGTCTCTGCTATTAAACAGGATTAGTGTGACTAGCAGGGTAGGCTTCCCCCCTTTTTTGAACATTTCAGCGAGAGCACAGCAGACCGGGTTTAGTGAGCAGGGTTCCAGATTCATGGGTTGCAAGTTTTCTTCGAGAGAGCTATCTTCAACGGGAAACTCAACAACAAGGGGGCCTTCAAAAAACAAAACTTATCGAAAAGTTCAAATAACAAAGAAAGCAACAACATGGCCGAAAAATAGAACAGCTAAAAGCGAAAGCGAAAAGACAACTTTATTTATGTACAGGAAGTCTCGAGGAGACTATGCGAAGTATTGTTTCAGAGCGAGGCCATTGAGAGGAAGGGCTACTTCCTCTCCCTCGAGATTTGTCAATTTATAAGTGGATGGGCCTAATTTTGCAGAAATTTGGTACGAGCCTACCCATAGATGTTGAAATTTCGTATGCATTCCTTTGCCTTCATGATTATGGTCCCATTTCAGGACTAAATCCCCGACTTCAAAATCCCTCTTGCCGGATTTCCTCTTATCGAACCATCTCTTAACTATATCCTGGTGTTGATGGAATCGATCTTTAGCTTTGTGTCGGGCTTCTTCCAGTTGAAGCAGGGTGTTGATTCTGGATTGTAAGGCTTGGCTACCAGAACCCCGCGAGGCTTGGGACAATTGCAAGGATGGCAGCAATATGTTTGGGGGAAGCATGGCTTCCTTGCCATAGACAAGAGTGAAAGGGGAGACACCTAAAGCATTCTTCGGGGTTACCCTATCTGCCCATAAGGCGTTTGGGAGAGCCACATGCCAACTTCTCTGGTTTTCTATCACAGTTTTCTTAAGGATTCGAATCAGATTCTTGTTCGAGGATTCAGCTAATCCGTTTCCCTGAGGGTAGTAATTGGCTGAATAATGCAACTTAATTCCCCATTCATAAACAAATTCATTTATCTTGCAAGATGAAACATAAGTAGCATTATAAAAAACGAGGGAAATTGGAACCCCAAACCTGGTTATGATGTTTTCTTTCAAGAAGTCAATGACTGCGTCTTCATTGATCTTGCGCAATGGGGTGGCCTCCGTCCACCTAGTGAAGTAGTCGGTAGCCGTTAGGATGTATCGATGTTGCAATGAAGAATTTGGATTTATTTCTCCGATAACATCTATGCCCCATTGCTCAAAAGGCTCAGAGATGATGACCGGCTGCAATGGGCCTGCGGCCTTAGGTAACTTCCCAGCGCTTCTTTGACATACATCACAGTTTCGTGCGTATGTGTGGGCATCTCGGAACAAAGTGGGCCAATAATAACCAGCTCTCAGTATCTTGTGTGCTGTCGTCTCTCCTGAATAATGGCCCCCTGCGGGGCCATCATGCAATTCTTTGACAACTTTGTTTGCATCCTCCTTTTCCAAACACCTAAGAAGGAGTCCATCATAATTCTTTCTGAAAAGAATCCCATCAATGATCTGGTAGGGTGCTGATTTCAAGCGGAGTGCCCTTCTTTGTTTAGAACTCCAGTGCTCGGGTAGATATCCCTGCTGTAAATAGTGCACTAGATCCCTATACCATGACTGGGGAGCTGCAAAGATATGACATACCTCAACCGAATTGAGCTCAGCTTCATTTCTCCAATGGTGTTCTTCATCAGTCGAGTTTCCCGCCAGTAACTTGCATAGACCTTGTCCTTTGATGATTGTAGCCGGTTTAAATTCCAAATCATACTCCTGCAGAGCTGTGACGCAGTTCCCTCTCCTCTCTCCCAATTCCTTTTGAACGAAAAGTGATCTGACAGCTGGATGGGGAAATATGACTTTAGTTATGTTCTTCAAAATGTATGGCCTAAACTGCTTGACTGCTTTGAAGACCGCATAGGCATGCTTGTCCACCACGGGATAGTTCAGCTCGGCCCCCTGTAGACCAGTGCTCATAAACGAAATTGGGTATTCATCCCCCAATTCCACCTTTTGCGTGAGTACGGCCGCGAGAGAGTCATCCGAAGCGAAAGTATACAAGATGAAATCTTTATCGAAATCTGGGCTTCTTAAGGAAGGAGCTTTAGCTACCGCTGCCTTGATATCTCTAAATGCGTCTTTCTCCAAATCTATCCACTTGAATTGTATGCTTTGTTTAACCATCTGTTGCAATGGCTTAACGATCTGTGCAAAATTCGGAACAAATCTGCGGACAAAATTGATGGTGCCCATGAAAGACTGCATGGATTTTTTGTTGTGAGGCATTGGAATCTTATTAATAGCTTGGACCCTTTCCTGGTCGATTGACACTCCCCCTTTGGAGATGATATGACCCAAGAGCTTACCTTCGGGCACAGCAAACACGCATTTCTTGGGATTTAAGGAAATGCCATACTTCCGGCAACGATCAAAGATATGCCTCAGATGAACAACATGATCTTCCCTTTTCTTCGAAAAGACTGTCACATCATCCAAGTAGACAACAACGCATTGCCCACCCAATCCTCAGAAGGCAATATCCATCGCCCTTTGGAATGTAGCTCCTGCATTTATCAGACCAAATGGCATCCTTCTATAGGTGAAAGTTCCCCACTTAGTCCTGAAAGTAGTCTTGAGACGATCTTCTTCGGCTACTAACACTTGATTATAGCCAGAGAAACCATCGAGGAGAGAAAACAATTCAGATCCTGACACCATTTGTAGGATTTGCTCCATTGAAGGCATGGGGTAGTTGTCTTTATCTGAGGCTTTGTTTAAATTTCTGAAATCTACACATAGCCTTATCTCTCCTGATTTCTTCCTCACGGGAACCAAGTTTGCAACCCATTCAGAATGCCGAACTTTGAAGATTATCTTAGCATCCAGGAGCTTCTTTAATTCCTTTTGGATCAGCGGTTCGAGAGTGGGATGCATCCTTCTTAACTGCTGCTGAAATGGCTTGACACCCACTTTCATTGGTATAACATGTTGAATGATGCGGACGTCATATGTTTTCAGATCTTCATAGGTCCATGCAAAAACATCCTTGTATTGTTTAAACAATTTAATGAACCTGTCTCTTTCTCCTGGTGAACAACATTTGCCAAGGTTGACAAATTTTGGTTCTGCCTCGGTACCCAAATTAACCAACTCGTGTTGCATTGATGAGCTGTTAGTTTTGGTATTAGCTGGTCTTTTGAACTTATTTTTAAGATCGAAAAGCATTTCGAGGGACCTTACCCCCTTTGGCATGAAATTTCCTTTCTCCTCATCTTTCTTCATCAGGTCAGCATCGTGTTCTTCCTCATCTATTGCATCTCCTTGAAAGCTATCTTCGTTTGTCAGGAAGCTGATAATTTGTGCATCATCATCGAAGATTCTGAAATTTGTGATGTTATCAGGAATGGAAGGCCTGGAAATCAATTCAATTGAGCATTTATTATTTGACGGCACCAATCGAGAAGCAGATGTTGCTAGCAAATCAGCAGCAGAATTTTGCAATCTAGGAATTGATTTTATATTGAAAGCGTCAAAATGCATGATCAAATCCCATACCTCAGCTTGATAACCTTTCAAGTGAGGTGAGAGACAATGAATGGTGTCCCTTACCTGTCTTACAACTATCTCGGAATCACCGAAAACCTTCAGGTACTTTACATTTAAGCCGATGGCCTTCTTTAAACCATGTACCAGAGCTTCATATTCAGCGGTATTATTAGTACAATCGAATTCTAACCTACAAGACAAAAAATAAAGTAGCCGCTTAGCTTGGTAGACCAATCCCTACTCAAAATCAGCCCATAAGCTTCAGGAATGTCGACCACCATTATGTCAATAAATTGACAGACCCTAGGATCCGCTGACAACCTAATTAGAACGTCTTTCATCTCCCCAATTACTTTAACATCAGTCCTATCTAATTGGATAATTTGAGCTGGAGATGGCACGGGCTGCCCATTAATTTTCTTACAAATTGACAGTGGCATAACGTTTGAAGAAGCTCCAGAGTCTACCAAACAGTTATGAACATTGTGATTAAAAATTTCAAATGTCAACAAGAATGGCAATGTTTGGGATTTGGATTTCCCACCAATGCTAGCCTCATTAATTTCGGGATTGTCTTGAGAATCCGTTAATGTAGTGCTGGGTTTTGGTTGTAAAACATGCAGCAGTTTGTATCGTTGATGGGGCAAGCTACACATGTCAAATATTGATATGTTTGCTTTGACCTTCTTGATATCTTCGATAATATCACACCCTATATCGGATTCGTTCCCAATTCGAGTTGGCTGATCTGTTTTGTTCATGGTGACCTTAGGTGGTTGAAATGTGTTTTCAGCACTTGGCTGTTTGGCAGCTGTTTGGTTTACTTTGGGCTGCGGTGGGATGATTGGTATATGCCTCCTAGGCGGATCTTTCGAAATTTTAGGCTTATGAGGAGCTATGATTGGCACGGGATCGGCAATAGGGCCTTTGCTACGAGTAGCAACATTTATGGTAGAGGGAGAGCTATCTATGTGATCTTCTTCTACTAATTCAGTCATAGGCACCCAATCCCACAACACCATCGTAGTGTCCGGGGTTGGTTCCTCTAACTCATGGTTTGACTCTTCTGGAGGATCATCCTGATCTGGGATCTGAGAATCCAACATTTGGTTCATGACCAAGCTCATGGAATTGATCCATTGTGGGCAGCTCTTTTTCGAATGGGGTTCTTGGTGAAAAGTGCAGAAATTTTCCATCCCTGTCTCATTCAAGTTTAACACAGGGGCAACGTTTATTGGTGGATGAGTTTGTTCCCCGTCTTCCCTTCTTTTATAAACAGGCTTGAAAGGTTTCCTAGATGTGCTAGCAGCCTTGTCTTTCTCGAGATCTACGATTTTGTTAGACAATTTCTGCATCATCTTGACCACATTTTCCATGTCCGTAGATGGCTCTTCTTTACTTCTAGTGAGCAGCAAAGGTTTTTTGTTAGCTGCTGGTTTTGGTTCTACATCTAAGGCGTGTTTAGCAATGCTATCAGCCTCTTCCTCTACCTTTCTAGCTTCCTCAAAATTCTCTATCAGGGTCGTTTTCTTGGATCGTTTTACGAACATTGCGATTGGACCTTCAAGCGTTGTTGTGTAGTATTCAATCAGAGATTCCTCTGCGGGTTTGTTAGCTTCACTAAAGTTATTTAACAGCGTTGTGAATCTTTGGTTAAAGTCTTGAACCTTTTCCTTCTTCTCCATTCTCATTGATAAGAGTTCTTTCATAAGTGTGGCCACAGTCTTTTGGTTTCCGTACTTCTTTAGAAAACATTTTTTGAATTCATCCCAACTAGAGATTGAGCTGGGTTGTAGGCTAAAGTACCATGATGAGACTTTCGGTTCGAATGTGTACGGAAACAACCTGCAGACTACGTCTTCATGTTGTACATTCAAAAGGTTCAAAGCTAAGTAAAAACTCTTGAGGTGATCTTCTGCCGAAATGGATTTCCCTGGATCATACTTAGGCAAGACCTTTTCTGGGTTTTTAGGAAGATTATGGAATGGTCCAGCTAGGTTCAGCGCCCCCCTTGCTCTCCAAGCAGGTATAGCCATGTTTGGGTTTGGATGTGGAGACCCCGGAGGAGAATTGTAGGGTGAATCCTGTGGAGTACTTTTGGGAGTGGTAATTTCTTCAAGATTTTCTTGGTCTGTCTTGTTAAGAGTGTCGGAAATTTCTTCCAAAGTCAGATTTACCAGTTCTTCAAAACTTTGAACGAGAATTGAATCCCGGGTGTACTATGGCTCCTTTCTAGGTGTAATTTTCTTAGGGAGGAATTTGACAGCGTTTAAATCACCTAGCTGTCTAACGTAGGACCTGGTATGTCTTCTCAAATCCTCTATTTCTGTAAAAGGAACAGCGTAGAAAGCTTCTTGAGGCTCAGGGTCAGAAATGAGGCGTTCTTGGTCTGTTAATCCAAGATCTGAGCTGATTGCTCCTCCCTTAAGCGTGTTCCCTGCAGGGATAGATAGATTTATTCCAGTTTCTAGGCTTAATTCTGTTTTAGTTGCATTTAGATTAGGGATAACTTAGGCACTTGCATCTCATACAAAACACATAAAAAAAAAAAACCCAAAAGAAAGGTGGATCGGGCCATAACCGATAGAACCGGATTTAAAGTCCAAAAACCACGGTTGCCGGAACCGCTAACCGGACGGATTCCCTACACCAAACAGGAGATAGTCTAATTGGGACCATCTCTCGGGGAGAATCCCTTTCTGATTGATGCTACAATATCCGAGGCATCAACAAATTTCAAATTCTTCATTGCCTCATTCAAGAGAGAGAGAAACATTAAATGTAACATATGAATATTTTAAATAATAAATAATTTTTTATCTTGATGGGTGGTGTCTATATTTATTATGAATTTAAGATATGCATTTACAGTTGCATGCTTCTGATCAATAACTTTCTTAAATTGATGAAAATAATATTATTAGTCTAGTCATATATCTAGTTGTGGTTTTTGTATGCAGTCCAAAGATCAACACAAAATAAATTATTGGTCTTGGGAGTAGAGGGATTTTTCTTTGGAGTTCGGATGTTTTTCAAAAGAGAATGATATTTCAAACAACCTTATTTTGTCCATAACTACTACAATTATTATGCATGGATTTTTAGTCCCGATATTATCAATGCTACAAGAGAACATCTTGACATTGTTTTTTGTTTTTTTTCATTGGACCGCATGGAAATTAAAAAATACGTTGCTAGATTTGAATGGTTGAAGAATGAGAACTTTGTATTTATTTGGGTACGAGAGCAATGTAAACATACTATTGATAGTTCCTCAAAGTATGCATATATTGATGAATTACTGCATAGATACAAAAAGTCATTGAAGGTTGTATTTATCCAATATGGAGATATATATAAAAAAATCAGACATTTTGTTTATAGATGAAGGACAATATAATTTAGAATATAATAGCAAGGATAATTTCTTGAAAATTCCATCAAGTTGAACATTTGACGGCTCACAAGAAAGATAAATAACTATAAATACAATGTTGTGTTCATTGTTGAATAATCTGGGGCCTCGTTTGAATATGGGGCATAGGTTTAAAAAATTCAACTTCAAATGACATTAGTCAGACAACAATTGATTTAATGGGAGAATTGTGAATGGTTATTTTGAATAGATTTTGTATATTTTGACAACTTTGACAATCTAGAAACAATTTTGTATTTTTTGGCAATTCTCATATTTATGTTTTTAATTCACGAATGGGCATATCATGTATGTGGTGATGTGTTTCAAAAGTTGCATATCATATAAGTATACATTATGATCTTGTAATTTACAAATAGAAACATTAAAACGTATAATAAAAATATTGATTGGGTTGTACATTGTGTTTTTTGTTTGCGGATAAATGATTAATATGTAAACAATTGATTATATTAGATTTCAACGGATTTTTGTTACATGCAATACATAGAAGTTCATTACAAAACAACTTGAGAACACAGATTTATTGTATACGTCCAAGATTAGAGAATTTATTGAAAAGTGGTTTAGTATATTCGAAGTCGGTATATGGAAATCCACACAACAACAAAAATGTGGATGAGTTTTTTCCATTATTATTGCAAAGAACAAGATTGAAAAGGGAACAATTTAGAGTTATATTAACACAAGATGATTTTTGTTGGATAGGAAGAGAGGGTTATGATGGTGTTGGGAATCCTTGTGTATATCTCAAATCTTTAAATAAAGTTTGGGAGATTTTGATCGATGGTTATGATGCTAGAAATATAGTGATTGTAGATGACTCGAAAGAAAAACATGATTGTAACGATGAAGGGAATTGTATTATAACATAAATTTATACTTGCCACAATGTCAATGGCACATTCTTGTTTGATGGATTGTGGCATTGCTTGCTACACCTAAATGGTCTCGGCGATGTGAGGCCTATTGTAAAAAGTATGGAACTAGTTTGTTAAATATTATAGTTAAATTTTGTTTGTCACAAATAAAGTCTTTGGATTTTTGTATATTCAATTGTGTGATTATAGTACTTGTAAAGTCTTGAATTTGATTTTCAAAAGTGAAAAATAGAATTTGAAAGTGCCAAAACCGGTTTTCAAAATCGCAAATGTAAGTATTGAAAGTGTCAAAAACAACCTTTCTAAAGTATAGAATTAGGTTCTAAAACTTTCATTATCATATTGGAAAAGTGCAAAAAAAAATTCAAAAGTGACAATATCAAAGGAAAAAGTACACGTTTGGAACCTGAAATTGGCACTTTTGGAACCAGATTTTGCACTTTAGAAACCTTGATTTTGGGGTTTAGAAAGGTTGTTTTGAACTTTATTTAAAGGGACTTGTTGTTATGGAAAATACCTTATAGCAGGGGATGGATACTACCAACGTGCATGGGGCTGATAGATAGATATATAGAGTTTCACACTAATTACTATAAACAAATGAGATTAGGGTTTAGGAAAGAGTACCTTATTTATGGAGGTTGGTCCTAGCTTTCTCCTGATCTCCAGAGCAATATACCTGCAAAAATGACAAACCTTCCTCAAAACGATTTGACTATAAACATATAATGATATTGACGAAAGAATATAACATTAATTATAATAAAAAATCCTATAGAATTGACATTTTATTGGGACGGGAAGAATATCTCGATCTTTATTGTCAAAGAAATGCAGCAAAATACAACTAATATACTTGATCTTGATTCAAGCACTTCTGCAACCAAGTTCTGGGATCTTGCTCCTCTCTTGACTTGAAATTCCTTCAGCATAACAATAGCTTTCTCTCTAAAATTGAACCCTTCCTCATGGATCCCCCTTGTATTTATGGCCAAGGCAGGAAGTTAGATTCGTGAGGCAGTTGAATTGGGAATTTGGGGGAGTTACAATACCAAAATCAACTAATCCCAATTCGTATTCTTAATATATTTTTCAATTTCATCGTAAGATACCCACAGGTATGACACTAGGAAACAGGCGCATAGTGCGCTGCTAGTTCTCTTAGAAACTCACACATACAACTTTTAACTGATGTGTGCGAGTTGTCAATATTGGAACTTGTGCATGACCTGCTATATGTCAACTATTAGAGTCATGGATTTCCAATGAAATATGCAGAAAAAATAATATTTTTAGCTGAAGGTGTGGGATCTCAACACTATGTCATCTAAAGTCAATCTAACTCTTCCATCCATAGTCTCCTTTTGTGTGATCAACAGGGCAATGTGATCATGGACGGAGAAGTTCTGATTTGACCTATAACAGATGCCCCCTAATGTGTGAGTTCAAAGGGAAACGATGGCCGAAATACATTATAATCCAAGTCAGAGGAGGAGCAAGGAAACCACAGGACAAATTCACAAAAGTACCTGAAAACAACAACCAAGGTCAGCGAGCAATTATAATCTTGACATCAAGTAGATGTCCAGTATGATAGAACATAGTCTCCAATACATAGATGGGAGATATATATAGCATGACCACTGAAATACAAGCATGGATCCATGTCAAAAATAGGAGATCATAGCCATAATAACAAGCTGGATCTATGTCTCATTAAGAGCCAAAAAAATGAGTGTGGCTCAGTCTTGCGCAACTTGGGTAATAACATAAATATGGTGATTCTATTACAATCCCAAAGGTATTCATCCAAAACATCCCAAGGTACGAACCCTAACCATGCGAATAAATGAGTCGGAGTCGAACATGGGGGGGTACCGTTTTTCTTTACCGGTCATTGATGTATATAGTTAACAAACGCGAGGGCATCCACCAATAATGAAAATTGGTCCCAAGGTACCTAGTACATTCTAAAAAGTGTGAATAAGTGGACTTGAAATCGAACACTTGAAGAATCCATCGAATAGGAGACATTGATGTATTCCCACTATCCAATGGCGAGGGTAATTGCCATTGATGAATGCAATGCCCAAGGTACTATCCGAAACTCTAAAATTCATTCCCAGAGCATGATGAGATGAAGTCGATGGGAATAAGTCCACTGGAAGGGAGGCCTTAATGTATCCTCCATCATCCAACACAAGGAACAATTAAAAATATTGAGTTGATTTGGAATAGGACTGATACAAGATGAAACAAACTGACATCAAGGATGGCCGACATATGAAGTCAAGGTAACTGTAGAATGGCCAACACAGGATGTATTCTTGAACAGTGATCATGACACAAGAGTGACTTAGGAAGATTTTAACACAACGAGAATGTGATATAAACCTGCAATGTAGGATACATTGGTAGATTCTCCATATGATTGGAAGAGTAACCAATCGGAGGAGTAAAATATCTGAGATCAAGTTCATCCTAAGTTCAAAAAATGAAACCCAACTGAATGATGGACTAAAAAAGGTGCTTTGTTCAAGGACATGACTGGCTTGCTGCCTTTAAACTGAAAATATGGTTGATACCCTTCCCTTCCCTTTTCTCTTTTTATCAAAGAGTATTCTCTTGTTGGTTTTAATGAGTCCAAGAAAGAAAACTCAATAGTCTCTCTTCATTTTTCAAGCAAGCTCAAAGAAAGAGGGAGAAGATTGCTTCATATAAGTCCAACCATGTGTAAATTTAACGAGCCCATGGGAGGAAAACGCAGGACCTTATTCATTTTTTACAAAGTTTGAAGAAGAGATAGACGAATACTCTATAACATTGATCCATGGATTTTAATATTGAGCCTGGATCGGTTTATGCTCACCGGTGTTTTTTTTTAGGAGTTTGAAAAACTTAAACAATAACTCCATACACCTACTCGTGTATTTTAGTACCGAGCTCGAGTTGGTATGTGCTTGCCGGTGTTTTCTTGTTTTAAGAGTCTGAAAAACTTAAACAATAACTCTATATACCTTCTCGTGGATTTCACATCGAGCCCAAGTAGGTGAATGCTCGCTGGTGTTTTCATGTTTCAAGAGTCTGAAAACCCTAAAGAAGACTCCTAAAGGTCCTTTTTGGTATAGTTAGTCTCCTCACCCGAAAAAGTACAAAACAATGAGAGAATAACTCTTCTAGCCACGTATGACTAGAGTATACATTTTTCGTAAATGATCCACGAAGGTCCGGAAAAGGGGTAAACTTATACCTAAGTGGATGTCGCTTCAAATACTTTAATGAGTCTGAAATGACAACTATACTTGGCGATCTTGTTTATTTTGAAAAGGTCTCACAAGGGATTAAAAATACTTATAATCTTCAGGAACATGAAGTTCCACGACCTGTCAAGCAATGAAATACTATCGACAACCAGATTAGTGATATATAACATGATAAAGAAAGATTCCTAAATGACATAGAGTAACAGGGAAATACTGTACCTCATTAACATGTTTTCAAGGAAAACAACACTTAATAGACCATCCTTATGAAATATAGTGAGATTCGTCATTTGCACTTTACCTAACCAACAAAACTCGAAAATTATATTAGTTAATTAAATAAATTGTTTTTCAAAATAATTTTGAAACTATATCAAAATATAAAAAGTGGGTAAAATTTTGGTTTGGTTTTTATAAATAGTTCCAAAAACATAACAAACTCACCATTTCAAAGTTTGGGGCAAAAATTGGAAAACCAACCTCTACTTCCATTACTCGTTGCTATCACTCCGGGTTGCCGAATCAACTTCCGTTACTTCCAAGTAAGTATTCTCTTTCCTATCTTCCATTTCAATCCAAAATTTTAATTTTTTAATGGTCATTTTTTGCTTTTTATTAAACTTTTATTTTAAAATTGCATGCCTGCGGGTTCCCTTGTGGAAGACTCGCGCATACGAGGAAAGTGTGCAGCTCTTCCACAAAGGAACTCGCAAGTATCTGCTACTGACTATTAAGGATAGTCATGCACACCACAAACAAAAATGAAAAAAAACAAAAACAAAAACTAATGCATGAAATGGTTGGAAAAATGTAGAATGGTTTTAACTTGGCAAGAAAGAGAACATGAAGACATGGACAGGAAAGGCATGGGGGATCCATTGACCCTCACGGCATTAAGAATGTGTGGGTTGCTTAAATTCTACCGAACTGTTAACATGCAAACCCAATCACAATTACTTGAAATGATGGTGCAATACTAGGATTCCGAACAAGGGGTTTTCAATCTCCAAGGGGAGATCCTTGAGCTCACTATTAACGACATATATTTTATAACTGGTCTCTCCCGAAGAAGGGAGATGGTCAAACTTAAAGGCACATCCCGAGGTGTGAGTGCTCTTTCCCTACAAGACTACATAAATGCATATTGTATGTCGGGTATTGAAAAGAGTGGCAGTCAGATTTCCATGGCGACTATTGCAAGCTTTCCTTTGAAAGTTATCTTAAGTGTTCTGAACAAAATAGGGGGGAGTGAAACACAACATGCATCTCAGAACTACATGCAAGTTGGCATAGATTGCTTGCGTGGAGTTTTTTTTATTGGTGTTCTAGTTTGATAGTGAGCATGAAACACCAACTCACCGAGTGTAGAGAAGGTAGGAAAAAGAACTTTAGTTATGGTAGTATCCTTTGCACCTTCTTCTTTGAGAGGGTTCATGATTTGAGTCTGGGGATGGACTTTCCCCCACTCAATCCTCACAAACCACTTATGACTCGTTGGGGAGACATATTCAAACGCAAAGGAGGTGGTGAGAGTAACCTCTCCTATGCTGATGAGGATTATTGGGCATGGTGGGTTCGGCAGGTGTCGGCATTGGAGCAGTTTTCCTATACGGGGATGGACTTCCGCAATGACCCTGAGCTAGCTCTTCCTCTAGGATCCGCCTGGGGAGAGATGGGTGAGAAAAAGTTCTTTTTTGAAAAATTTGATTCATTTTTTCATTTTATATGTATATAATGTTTTGATGAGTTTGGAGTATTAATCAAAATTTCTTATGCATATGTTGGACCTGTGCGCCCCAATCGACACCCTTGCACCTTTATACGACTAGTCGAGCTAGGGGCAGTCAATGCCATGCTGACGAGCATAGAGGGAAAGATGAGTCAGCTGACTCATGACATCTCTACTTACAAGATCAAGCGGATTCCGCTCGACATGTAGGAGGACGTTGTGGGTGTGCCCCAAACATGGATTTGGCTACTTAGAAAAGTAGCTAGACTAGTTATATGTTACAGAGAGGTTGTAG
This sequence comes from Larix kaempferi, assembly GCA_027924585.1. Classification (NCBI taxonomy): domain Eukaryota; kingdom Viridiplantae; phylum Streptophyta; class Pinopsida; order Pinales; family Pinaceae; genus Larix; species Larix kaempferi. The sequence goes on from BSBM01000236.1 coordinate 2,411,431, forward strand.
CGGAGATGGCAGAGGCCCCTCCTTATCCATAGAGGAGGACATATATGTATATTTTTAAGGTCGTTGAGCCCATTTTGTATATTGATATGACATTGTGACAGACTTGGTGACACAAACTCATATATTTTTTGATACGGCTTATTTACAACATCAGCTTTATAACCCAAGCTGCTGCAACCAACTAACGGGTGTGGCGACTAGCGCCATCAGCAAATCCTATAAAGTATTCAGTTGGCACCTGAAAACAAAAACCAATAGACACATAAGATGCGACAATAACCACAAGCAAAGCTAACTCTACAAAAATGTACAACTATAATACATGAAAAAGCATAGAGGCCTAAGCGTAATACGTTTTTAGGTAGAGCCCATTTCTAGGCTCCGGAAACTTATTACCCTCATAATATGTCAACTCGTAAGCACCCTTCTTCAAAACTTTAGAGACTATGTAAGGACCAAGCCACATTGACTTGAACTTGCCTTCCCCTAAGGGTTCCTTCTCCTAGTCGTAAAGCAGAACAAGGTCTCCTCCGAGAAAAAACCTAACTTTGACAGACTTATCGTATTGAATCTCGACTCGATTCTTATGAACCTCGTTTGTTGTGAGCGCATCGCAGCACTGCTCATCAAGATGTTCTAGGTGCAGCAAATGTTCTTCCAGAACTGAAGTGTCGAGGAGTAGTTGGATGACCAACTTTAATGAAGGAATTTCGCATTCAATTGGAATAACTGCTTCTACCCCATGAACAATTGAAAGGGAGAGAACCTGGTAGAAGTCTTAACATTATATCGGTATGCCCAAAGAGTTGAATACAACATGATGTGCCAGTTGGATCAACTGGAATTAACGTTCCTTTGAAGAATGGCCTTCAAAGTTTTGCTAACATCTTCGACCTGACCATTTTCCTATGGATAGAATGAAGATGAATGTTCCTACTGAAAACCTAACATAGTAAACAAGTCAGTCATCATGTTGTTCTGAAAATGTCGACCATGGTCTGTAACGATTTATTTGGGGATACCAAATCTAGAAATGATATGATTAAATATGAAGTAAGCAATCGTTTCTCCATCTTCTTTGACAGTAGGCATTGCCTCAGCCACTTTGTGAAGTAGTCGACAACAATAATGATGTGATGATGTCCTCCAACAGAAACTGGATTACAATTCATGAAATCAATCCCCCATTTAGTGAAGGGGACTGCTGTAATCACATGGTGGAGAGGAGTTGGGTGTGCTCTCATCTTTTGATGAAAAAATGACATGGCTGACAGTGTTTCACACAATCTTTGAAGATCGTGGGCCAAAAATAACCAGCACGCAGTATCTTCTGAGTTGTTGCCAACCCAGAAAGGTGACCACCACAAGCTCCACTGTGAGCATCATTCAATATTGTTTCGACTTCCTCTAAGGTCAAACAATGGCGTAGAATGGAATCTATCCCACGTCTGTATAAAGTATAAGAAATGATGAGATAATTCTTTGCGTGATTCTTCAGTTTCCTTCGTTCATCCCTAGAGAAAGTAGAAGGACATCTCAAAGTCTGGAGATATACTAAAATATCCCCGTACCATGGGTCAAAAGACGCAATAAGAATGATATGTTCATCCGGGAATGATGACTCTTCCTCATTGTTTACTACGTCACTCGAAAATTCAAAGATAAGTTCAGCAAAAAGAAGTGACTTCTTTGACTTAGCTGATTAAAAAACTAGGTCAAATTCTTGCAAGATGACAATCCATTTATTAAATTTTCCACCGATGATACATCGGTTAAGAACATATTGAAACATATTAACTTATGTGATCATTGTAGTAGTTCGCAACAAAATGTAGTGGCGTAGCCTCTGAACAGCATGGACGACAGCTAATTCCAACTTCTCAACGTAAGAATACTTAATCTCGGGAGCTATTAACGTGCGTGACAAATAGTGAATGACATGCTCTTGGAGCTTGTCATCCTCCTGAGCAAGTACTATGTCGATTGTGTATACAGATGCAGCCAGATATAATAGGAAATCCTTGGTTCAGTCTAGAGGGATCAACAAGGGGGCTGATAGTAACGCCTTTTTCAAGGCCTCAAATGAAGTTTGAGCAGCCTCGTCCCAAAGAAAATAGGTGTCTTGTTTGAGCAGTCTCATGAAACCTTTTGTAATTTTGGCATAGCTAATGATAAAACGTCGTAAGAAGTTCGACATACCCTGCAGACTCTGAAGTTGTCTTAGGGTTCAAGGAGGAGGCATATTTACAATAGCCTCAACTTTTAGTGGATCGACCATGATGCCACGAATGGATACAATAAAACCCATTAAACGTCCAGACTCAACACAGAACACACACTTATTAGGATTCAGACGAATCTTATAGTATCTGCATCATTCAAACACGAGTCTCACATGATCAGGATGATCTTGTCTCTTACGAGATCGCATTGGGAGATCATCAAGATAGGGTTCAACTACATGTTTGATATCATGAAAAGTGAAGTTCATTGCACATTGGAATGTAGCTCCAGCATTCTTTAGGCCGAATGGCATCTTCTGGTAAGTGAAGGTCCCCCAAGGACAAATAAAAGTTGTTTTATGTTGGTCTTCAGGTTTTATCTGAATCTAGTTATATCCTGAAAAACCATCCATGAAAGAAAACATTTCATGGCCCGCACATGCATCGATAATTTGGTATATGAATAGTGTGGGGTAATTGTCCTTAGGACAAGCTTTGTTTAAGTCCTGAAATTAAGTACAAAAAGTTGAAAGTTGTTCAACCATGATGATATTTCCTTCATGCAGGAACATTAGTACCCAGAAAAAGGACGATGGGACAGCTTGCATCGCATACGTCCAGCTCCTTCCTAACAAAAAATTGTAATCAAGAGGAGCATCCAACACTTCAACCTCCACAGACCCATCTTACCTTCAAGTTCAACTTCGAAAGCGGGAAAGAATCCGTGTGGACAGAAAGATCTCCCATCAAAATCCATAAGTATAGTGTTGGAAGGGGCTAACTCAGGTGAGCCTAGGGCCTTCGAGCAGGAAATCGACACCATGCACGTAGACGCACCCTCATCCACTACCATTCGTCCAATGGTTTTAGGGCCATGGACTACTTCTATCTGGAGGGATACGTGATATGGAAACTGGGGTTTGATATTAGACATATCAAATTGAGCAAGCATACTAGATGAGTCCAGGCTCCCTATTGCCACTAGAAGTGAATTCTGTTGTAATGGACAACTCTGTAAGACTTCTAGTGTGGACATAGCATAAGGTGTTTGGGCTAGATACTCTACAACATTGTAGTTAGGAGTAGACCGCACATTAGGGTTGTGGACATCCCGTTTGAAGACACCTTTTGGGATCTTCGGCAAAGGCTCTACATGTCTTTCAATGTGAAGAGATGTAGATGTTTTGGGACTGTCCTTATCTTTCTGCTACAAGCCCGGGGAATAATTCCTAGCTCAAGTTTGAAAAAACATATCCGAGTTCACCATGTTTATGAATGATTTATCAGCGGATTGTTGATGTATTTGTAACTTCAGAAAATATTCACTTGTATATTGTATTTGTACTTTATTGTATCCCCAACGGAGATGTATTATTCCTCCGATTGGAAGTGTCATCAGTTATATTGTAAGTGTCGTAACTTATACTTGATGGGTTATTAGACCACCTTGATGGGGTCGACCCTGTATGAGTCATGTGGGTCAAAGGGTTATTAGAACACCCTAGTGGGGGTTGTCCCAGTCAGCATTATGTTAAGTGGTTAAGTTGAGGCCGACCTAGTTGAGTAAAGGTCAAGTCAAGTTAGTGTATAAATAGAGAGTGTGTCTCTCTTATTTTACACATTCTATTGTTCACTCACTTCGCATTAGTGAGAGAGAGGAGGAGTGCGCACAAGTGGAGGAGGAGCATGCTTCTGAAGATGTATATCTCTTGGGTTTGATCATGGTGATCCTTGTATTGGTGTTTATTCTATCTCTGAGGAAGTTGTGGGGTTTTTCACCTTCTTGGTTTTCCCTGGTGAAATTTGTTGTGTCTCTTGTCTCTTGTATCTTATGTTTGATATGTTGTACATGTTGGTCTTTCAGTTAAGATCCTATATAAAAATGAATTAAATTCTGAAAAAATAACATGGTATCATAGCTATCCTGAAGGAAGGCATGCTATGGAATTTATGAGACTTGTTGCACTTGCGATAAATCGGAAGCTAGGGCTTGATATAGCAAAAACCAGTCATCGTAGAACTTTCTCTATAAATACATTTTGGCGAAGGTTCAAGATATCAAAACGTTACAAGTCGTTGATAACATCCCCATGAACCTTGTGTCCAAAGCACAACTTCTAATTCGTTGTACTTTGTGATTTATGATCAGTACAATCTAGGGTTTCTACCTCTTCCAGATCTCAGTCATAAACAAGTGACCTAGGAAAAAAGGTCACAACTTGGGCTAGGAAGCTCCAAATGAAATTTAGTAAAAAGTGATAGGTAGGGAATGGATTGTACTTTCATAGGTATGTTGTTCAGAGGCCAAAACTGAACCAGTGACATGTGGCACGTCGTACAAGTTCGCTCTCCTATTTTATCCCATAAACAGGTTACGTTGTGACACTTGGCATAAATCTCTCTCAGAGAATCCAATTGAGGTCAAACCTATGGGGTTGGAAAGATGACAGGTCAAGCTACCACAAGCCAAAGTTTCAGACCTTGTGGATTCGTAATTTATGAGTTACACCAGAAACAATCAGGTGCATATTTCTGTCAAAACAGATTTGGATTTTGAGCACCTTCATTCTTGGATCGTCGCTGCTGTGGGAAATTAGGGTTTTGAAGAAAGATGAAATTCTTGGAATCGGAGACCACGGCTGGATGCTCCTCATCAAAATCTAAATTTCGAGACCAAGATCGAATTTTTTGGTTGGGCAGAAGGTCGGGCTTGATTAAACCCTAGTTCGGGATTTTGATAAAAAAGATGGAAAATTAGGGCTTTTGCAAAAGTTGGAATTTTTGAAATATGTGACCACGGCTGGAAGATCCTCAGAAAATCGAAGTTTAGAACACAATATCGAACCTTTTGGATGGGCATAAGATTGGGCTTTATAAAACCCTAATTTGGGATCCTGTTTAGTGAATCCGGAAGTTTCAAAGGCAATTTTGAGGGGTCAAATTTTGCAGTTTTAAAAATTGAAGTATACCAACTTGATCAGCTCAGCAAGCCACATCTTTCCATCCATTCAGAAGTTTGAATTTTCAAGGTTTCTCTGACAAACCCTAATCCAGCTCCAGATCCAGTTTCGGCAAATCCAAGTGGATTGGGTTAATCCTAGAAAAGAATGAATTGGACACCTGCATAAGTGAAGAAGTTCCAATTCTAGAGGGAGATGAGGCTGAGGGTTTACATGAGAAGGCTACAAGCAATATCGACAGGTATGACTTGAGGAGATACAGGTATGTGTTGAAATATTTCATGATTAATTTTAAGATATGATTGTCTTCATATTATTGAGGTTAGTACAATATTGATTATTTTTAGAATTGTCTTATCACCCTAGTAAAAGTATGAATGCATGTGAATGATAGAAGACATTCATTGATTAGGATTATATGATTGTACTAATGCACTGTGGTATTGTATGAGGATGATGTTGTCCGCTAACATGAAAGGTACAAATCAAGATCTAGATCAAGAACATAAGACCATGGTGACATGAAGACAAAGACTCATGGATCACATAGAAGATCTACTTACAAGGTATGTATAATATGGTTCTACAATGGTTAACTTATGAGTTATGCAGGTTACTAAGCACAAGTCATTAAAGAGAACAAGAAGACATTGTTTGGGTATGTTATTCATAACTAGCAAACATGATAACCAGGTATGTTTTTCCTATATCAAGTTAGAATCCTACCTTGTGTTAGGATATTATACTTTTGTTTGAATGATAATGTTTATTCTTGAAGTTAGAAGTTTAAGTAATCAAGCGTTTATGCATATTATGTTTCTTACTTTGATTGATGATATGACTAACCAGAAGATTCCTATGGTCAAATAAGATTATGCATGATTAAAAGAAGTTTTCCCTGAAAATGCTAACGCTTATTACCTATGTATGAAATGATCATGACCATATATGTTAAGTTTAATTAGGATCATAATGTTTTTACTAATAGATGTATGATCATGTATGAGATCTTGAGGATGACACTAGTGCACACTTAAACATGCATAGTGGTCCAGAATGAATATAAGTTCAAGGATAGGTAATCCATGAAGCAAAGATCAAGAGGGAGAACACTCTAGTAGTTCCTGCAAGGAAGCAAAGATTGAGAGGGAGTCCACCCTACAACTAAACAAAGACAAGTATTTGAATTGTCCTTCATGATTACTTAAATAATGTTGTTCATTTCATGCATTGTACATACTTATGTTCCTATATTTAGGATATGTATCATGCATATTAGAAAAGTTGCATTAATGAACAAGATACTACTAAATATGCAAATAATGGGTAAGTGGCCTATGGTACTGTACAACATTCCATTGCTACTTATCTAGAATGAAACCTCTTTGCTGACATGTTGGGACTTGTGCACACTCTTAACAATGTTCTGGTAGAGATGGAAGGCATCTAGAAAGTTACGGAATATGGATAAATTGGCCAAGATAATTGCATGACTGTATGACATATGTATTTATGCATAAGAATGTGTTTTTGAAAAACTATGAGAAGTTTCTAATCATGCAATTGGACTTGTCTTGTAGGAAATACCATGTACTATCACCTACAAAAAGGACTACAACATTTGTTCCAGCAATGAAGATCAAATAAAAACTATCTATTGAAGATATTGAAGAATCTGAAGTTCCCAGGATCCGGGATGCAGTAATGGAAGAATGCCATGATCGAGGAGTACCGGTCGATCATGAAGAATGATGTATGGGATGTGGTCCCGAGACAAGAAGAGAAGTCTGTTGTGACTTCTAAGTGGATATACAAGATCAAGCTTGCTGTCGAGTTCGGCATGAAGGACTTGGGATGATGCACTACTTTCTAGGCATAGAGGTGTGGCAGAGTGCAGATGGAATCTTCCTTGGACAAGGAAAGTATGTAGTAGAGATTCTGAAGAGGTTCGGGATGATGGACTGCAAGGCCATGGCCACACCTATGGCATCAAAACTGAAGCTTCTATGTGATGCTTCTTCTGATCCGGTTGATGTCACTGTGTATTGTCAGATGATTGGGTCCTTGATGTACCTGACGAACATGAGACCAGATATTTTCTTTGCGAGCAACACATTGAGCTAGTTCCTGATGGATCCTAGAGGTGTTCACCTGGTTGTTGTAAAGCACATTCTGAGGTACCTAAAGGGTACAATTGATTATGGGCTCAAGTATGATGCGAATCAAAAGTTTAACCTACAAGATTATGTTGATTCAGATTGGGCAGGCAGTGCTACATATAGGAAGAGCACTTCTGGGTGCTGCTTCAGTAAGGGATCAGGTGTGATCTCTTGGTTTAGCAAGAAGCAGTCCTACATAGCATTAACTATAGCTGAAGCAGAGTATGTTGCAAATTGTTTGGCTAGTTGTGAGGCAGTATGGCTCCGGAAGCTACTGCTTGAGTTATTTGATCTCCCGTTGGAAGCTACTGGTATCTTTTGTGACAACCAGAGTTGTGTGAAGCTGTCTGAGAACCCAGTGTTCCACGACAGGTCAAAGCACATTGAGATCAAATATCACTATATCAGGGATATGGTGCAGAGAGGAGCAGTGAAGCTCCTATATATTTCAATGGATGAACAGGCTGCGGATGTGTTGACGAAACCACTAGCTAGAGTGAAGTTTGAGTACTTCAGAGAGAGGCTTGGTGTTCTTCAGATTGAAGATACTTTGAGGAAGAAGTGATGGACACATTTGCAGGATCCATTCCAAGCATGGTGAGAGGAGGATCCTTCCCATGGCTATGGATGTAAGCACTGTGTGATGAGCATCAGGACGATGCTCTAGTTACTGCTTTGGATATGCATCAGTTGGATGCTTTGTATGATCAATTGGATCATGTATGATGACATGCATCAGGACGATGATCATGTGTGATGAGTATCAGGACGATGATCTGGATGATATGCATCAGGATGATGCAATGATGATGATCAGGATGATCATGTGTGATGAGTATCAGGACGATGCTCTGGATGATATGCATCAGGATGATCATGTGTGATGAGTATCAGGATGATGGTCTGGATGATATGCATCAGGATGATGCTATGATGATGATCAAGATGATCATATGTGATGATATGTATCAGGTGGATGCATTGCATGATCAGTTGGATCATGTGTGATGAGTTCCGAAGACACAGATGCACATGACCCATTCTCACATGGTGGTAGGTGTGTCCTCCCATGGTGCAGATATAAGGGCTAGGGCCATTCCGACATGGTTGAAGTGTGTCTTCCCATGGTCGTTGATGTAAGAGCTATTCCATTTGAGCATGGTTGAAGTGTGTCTTCCCATGGCTACGATATAAGTGTTGTTCCATTCGAGCATGGTTGAAGTGTGTCTTCCCATGGCTGCGATCTAAGTGCTATGCCATTCCTAGTATGGTTGAGGTGTATCTTCCCATGGCTATGGATATAAGTGTAATTCCATTCTCTCATGGTTGAAGTGTCTTCCCATGGCGTAGATATAAGTGATGAGCCTTTCATGGATGGTTGAAGTGTGTCTTCCCATGCTAGTGAATGTAAGTGTTGTGTGATGTGCATTTGGGTTGTGCTTCGTGGACGATGAGATGACATGATCAGTATGATCATGAGTATCAGGATGATACTCTGTGGCCATGGACAATTTGTGCAGTTGCATGTAAAAGATCCTTGGATATCCGATAGGTTGAGCTGTGTGCTGGTAATCAGTCCTGGGATGCTCTTTCGAGTTTTTGTGGTGGTCACATATAATATTTCCCTGGTAGATTCGATAGGTTGAGTAGTAAGCTCGTAATCAGTCTTGGGATGATCTTTCGAGGTTTTGTGATGCACGTAATAAGTCTTGAGGATTCCACAGTATGGCCAGTGATGATGAAGACCTGCAGGTGGTGGGCCTACATCCAGCATGAAAAAGGGATGGCTCTGTAGAACTTCCTATGACGAGAAGAATTCAGGATAGCCCAGTGATCGAGATTATGAGTACAACAGCAGTGATGATGATGATGCTTCGTGATCCAGTGACGATGATCCAGCTCCAGAATTAAAGACTTGTGCCTATATGTATTGATGACTTGTGTCAAGAGAATACCTTCCTAGTTAAGAGGGAGTGTTGATGTATTTGTAACTTCGGAAGATATTCACCTGTATATTGTATTTGTACTTTATTGTATCCCCAATGGAGATGTATTATTCCTCCGATTGGAAGTGTCGTCAGTTATATTGTAATTGTCGTACCTTATACTTGATGGGTTATTAGACCACCTTGATGGGGTCGGCCCTGTATGAGTCATGTGGGTCAAAGGGTTATTAGACCACCCTAGTGGGGGTCGACCCAGTTAGCATTATGTTAAGTGGTTAAGTTGAGGCTGAACTAGTTGAGTAAAGGTCAAGTCAAGTTAGTGTATAAATAGAGAGTGTGTCTCTCTCATTTTACACATTCTATTGTTCACTCACTTCACATTAGTGAGAGAGAGGAGGAGTGCGCACAAGTAGAGGAGGAGCATGCTGTTGAAGATGTCTATCTCTTGGGTTTGATCATGGTGATCCTTGTATTAATGCTTATTCTATCTCTGAGGAAGTTGCGGGGTTTTTCACCTTCTTGGTTTTCCCCGGTGAAATGTTTTGTGTCTCTTGCCTCTTGTATCTTATGCTTGATATGATGTACATGTTGTTCTTTCAGTTAAGATCCTAGATCAGAATGAATTAAATTCTGAAAAACTAACACTGATGAGACACGAGTTGTGCCCCTAGCACTAGAGTTGCCAGAAGCTGAACCTTGTCCGTGAGGGAATGGATCCTTCAGAACAGTTGGTTTCTTCTCACAGAGGAGCTTCTGGGCTTCTTCCATCAAAGGAAATTGGTGGGTAAGGTGGTCATCCTTACATAACTTGCAAGGAAACTTGAATTTCTTTTTATCCTTCTTCCCCTCCTTAGCATTTTCAGTGTTTTGGCGATTTGGATGGTTCCCCTCCCCTTTCTTTCCCTTCTTTTTTTGTTGGTTTGTCGAGGAGCCTTTTGATTAGTCTGCACTTGTTGTACAAATTCAGTTGGAGCAGGGGAGGCTGCAATAGTAGTTGCATCTTCAGCAGACTGCTTAACTAATAAAGCATGAACTTGCTTGGTCAAAGATTCGAATGCTACTGATTCTACTGAACCAATGATGCCATGGGAATGCAGTCCAGGCTTAGGTTTACCTAAATCAATATTAGATCGTGGCACGTCGAGTATAATCTCGTACAGGATCCCAGATTGAGCATATATAATATCAAGTTGTTGGGACCTGAGTATCACTTGTTCCTCCGAAGACACTCCAGAATTTGCTACTTCCTTAGAAATATAAGGCAAGAGTGACTTCAAATACCACTCCAACAGAAGATCTAGAGAGATTTCAGCCTTAATGAGCCTCTTTCACCGTCGCCACTCCTGAATGTGTTCAGATAAGTGAGTGGCCTTGTTCTACCTTAAAGTTGATAGAAGGTCTGTGTCGGCATCATACCGGACAGGAAGTTGAAATTGGTTCAAGAAGACTGTTTCCAAATCCCAAAAGTTGTCATATGCTGTGGTAGGTAGTTCGATGTACGACATAGCCGCGGCACTAGTCAAGGTCCTTTGAAAAATCCTCAACCTGATGGAATCATCATTCAAAGAGTTGGAAGAACACCAGATATGGAAAATAGTGACATGAGCACCAGTATCTTCCCCAGTCTTGCCTTCAAACTTTGGAATGTCATAAAAAAACTTGGTTGGGACTAGTGGCCATGATGAGTTATAGCACACTAGATCATTCGCTAGTTTCGAAAGATATGGAAAATTCAGAGTTTCTAGAAAGGGAAAACAAGGTCTTGTCGATGGAATTTGATAAGCAGGATTTCGGTAGGGGAACCACCCAGAACCTGGTTCATATACTATTGGTTGGGATTGCTCCCAGCCATCGGTTGTGAAGTAAAATAATTACTAAAATTGCTCCAACCATAAGACAATGGATTACTTCCTTGGGTGTTCATCCATTGCGGTTGGGTGTTATCCCCTCCGTAATGTGGGTTGAACATATTACCACCCCCTCCACCAAACAGTGAAAAGGGGATACTCCCTACAGGTATATGAGACATTTGTACATTCGATGAATGTATATTAGGACCTGTGAAGGGGTTAAACCCAGGCATAGAATTAAAAGATGAACAAGTATCGAGCCCACAAACGATGTGGATGAAGTAGGAATCAAACCTATAAAAGGTGTAGAAGGAGCTATGTGTCCTCCATACCAAGGAAAACCATGACTGAAAGGAGCAGATTGTGGATTACCCTGGGACTGTTGTATGAATGGAGACGATGTAAATGGTATAGAAGGTATCCCTAAAAAAAGGGATATTGGATGATCCAATATTGGAACCAAAAGGAGTAGGTTATTTCAAAGTTGAAGGGCTAGACATACCTAAGGAACCAATGTTGAAACTAAACAGAGGGCTCGAAGCAAAAGCGTCCTATAAAGAGCTAGGTACCAATGTGCTTTTAAAAGAAGGAGAGAAAACTCTCAAAGTAATGGCTGTAGTAGGATTTTGAGGAACTCCTGACTCGTCTCCTGAACTAGTCATGAAAAAACTAGCTATAAAATGGTATGAACTAAACTCGGGGGGTGCCTATGGAATCTACAGTTACAAGTAATGGATCATTAAGTCCTGTCAAAGGAGGCCCTGTAAGGTGTGTTAAACTCTTGAGAATTTATGTCCTCCACCTCAATGATGTCTTGAACCCGTTGATACTTAGTTATAAGGTGTGGTTCTCCATGTGGTTCTGTTACGCCCGTAAGTTCGTATGAACCATAGGAATCAGTCCTTCGGCGTCGAGGTGGTAGTGGAGGATCCACAGTGTGTGGTGGAAGTTTTTACAACCTTCATGACCTACGGATAGGTTGTTCCTCCACAATTATATAAAAAATGAACTAAGTGTAAAACCTAGTGGCCACTAATCGACTAAGGAGAAAACATACCACTAAAAAAATATCCTACAGTGATCAAAATAGGCAAACAAAGATAATACTCTCAGAAGTCAGTCTGGGATGATAAGGGCCCAGAGAAAACTAATAGAATATCGAAGGTCAGTTACACGGTGTCCAATGCAGGTCCATTGGGTGCAAGCATTTGAATCACCAAACAACCCTCCCGAGATTACTAAAAAGGGTTCCTTCTATGTCTGTCCTAGGTGCAGTGGAAATAGCCTTCCACTATACCTGTGAAGAGCCCTAAGGTCAAGATTCTAAGGATACCACAATTACGAAAATATATGGGGGGACAGTTGTAGGTCCAGCCAAAACACATGGGCAGGGTAGCTAAGCCTGAAATCCAGAAATGCACAAGGCACTAATGGACCCTTGTACGCGATTAAGCCCTAGTGTATGCTCAAAAGGAAAGTGGGGGGGGTATCCCCAACAGTTCCAGTCTCACACGACCTCATGCTTAAATCTGGTTTAAGTGGAGCTTCCCATAATATTTTGATCAGAGTGGGTTTACCTAAAAGATTGTCTTACTATGATTTTTTAGCAATGGAACGATTTCAGAAAGTTTAAAGTGATCTGTTCTGAAATTCTAGCCTAAGCTAGTTGATGTCGTGTCAAACCTAAAAAGAAAAGTTACTAATTGATTTTATTAGATGTTATTTTAGAGGTTGTTTCTTACTCAAAAGGTAGTGATGTGTGTGGTATGGTTATGACGAAAGTAAAGTGCGTACCATGATGCCTAAAAATTCACAAAATTATTTTTCGTTTATAGCTTTCAAAACAGAAAACTAGGCATTCCTAAGCATAAAAGTTTTCTTTTTCAATTTTTATTTTATTTTCAAAGTTAATAGTAATACAAGCTATCCTACTTCGAAAAAATGACAAATCCTGCAAACAAGTTCTTGATTTTTTCAAATATGACCTTTTCCTCTAACAATGAGAGAAAATAAACATGAAAATGAACAAACAAGATTTATCAAAAGTGTGAGCAAAGACAAAGAGACGAAAGCTTATAACAAACAGATCTGAAGACTAACAAAGACTTTGACCTATAGAGTTGTTTCAATGAAATAACTCAAAATTTGGAACAAGATGCAAAAGAAAAAGGAAAAGTTGATGTGTAAAGCGGAAAAGCATAAAACTAAATTGTTCCTGAACATCAGAAAACCAAAGAAAAGCATCCACGAAACAGAAAGTAGGCAAGCAAACTAGGGAAACTTTACAATCACGAAGACTCAAAGAGAAAAACTATCAAAAAGACTCTAAACAAACTCAGACTGGCCTGAACAAGTGTTCAGAAGGTAACCAAACAATCAAGGACTTTCAAAACCACAAAAAACCCTACTGAGACCAAACCCTAATTAAAAAGGAAAAACTCAGGAAACGTGCGTGGGTCATATACAAGACAGCTTGTGGTTGATGCACGGGTCTGTAAACAGGAAACTCGTGGGTAGGACATAAAATGCGCTACTGTAACTACTGGAAATTTGCGCATAGGCTTCAAAAGCACTTAAAAAGAGAGAAAGGAAACCATACAAGTGACTGAATTAGATGAAGAGCTCAAAAAAAGACCTCTGAGAGGCTATAAAAAGACCCAGAAAAGACACACGGGTGTCTAGCAACAACAGGAAGGAAAAGAAAAAGTCAAAGACAGACCCAACACCCAACAAATTAAACCCTACAACAAAAGGGTCAAACCTACAGGGATTTCCGCGACTGTATATACTAACATCCTGCACATGCAACTGTGAAGCCGCGGGTTGTAATACTAACAACTCGTGCACAAGTCAGAAAATGCACACCTGGATGTACAGGAAACTCACGCACGAGGACTGATAGATGAAACAAAAGCTTTGTAAACTCAAAACTGGGTTGGATCCAATGAAGGAAATCAACAAAAAAACCTTCAAAAACCTCAAAGAAAACAAGAAAGCTGTAAAAACTGAAGAAAAACTAAAAAGATCCCCAGAGCAGAAACGAACAGGTGCTCCCCAGTGGAGTCACCAGTTCTATTGTTAGGGAAAATACCTTATAGCAAGGGATGGATACTACCAATGTACATGGGGCTAATAGATAGATATATAGGGTTTCACACTAATTACTGTAAACAAATGAGATTAGGGTTTAGGAAAGAGTATCTTATTTATGGCGGTTGGTCCTAGCTTTCTCCTGATCTCCACAGCAATATACTTGCAAAACCGCAAACCTTCCTCAAAACGATTTGACTATAAACATATAATGATATTGACCAAACAATATAACATAAATTATAATAAAAAATCCAATAGAATTGACATTTTATTGGGACGGGAAGAATATCTCGATCTTTATTGTCAAATAAATGCAGCAAAATACAATTGATATACCTGATCTTTCTTCAAGCACTTTTTCAACCAAGTTATGGGCTCCTGCTCCTCTCTTGACTTGAAATTACTTTAGCATAACAATAGCTTTCTCTCTAAAATTGGCCCCTTCCTCATGGCTTCCCCTTGTATTTATGGCCAAGGAAGGAAGTTAGATTCGTGAGGCAGTTGAATTGGAAATTTGGGGGAGTTACGATACCAAACTCAACTAATCCCAATTCGTATTCTTAATATATTTTTCAATTTCATCTTAAGATACCCACGGGTATGACACTAGGAAAAAGGCGCATTGTGCATGGATAGTTCTCTTAGCAACTCACGCATACAAATTTTAAGTGATGTGCACAGGTTGTCAATATTAGAACCCGTGCATGACCCGCTATATGTCAACTATCAGAGTCGTGGATTTCCAATGAAATATGCAGAAAAAATAAGATTTTTAGCTGAAGGTGTGGGATCTCAGCACTAAGTCATCTAAGTTCAATCTAGCTCTTTCATCCATAGTGTCCTTTTGTGTGATCAACAGGGCAATGTGATCATGGACGGAGAAGTGTTGATTTGACCTATAACAGGACTTGGACTAGAATAAATCCAAGTTTAATGAAATAGGCATTAATATGCTATCGGCTATGCCAATCGATGAAATTGTAATCAATGCAATTGACGAGGAAGAAGAAAACTATGGTAATGCACCATACTAGCTACATATGGCTACTCTTCCCTCATAACTTGTTTTAAAATTGAATATGCTAGTTGAAATATGTGATGGAAAGTATGATTCACAAGATGGCCTTGTCAATGGTGCATAAAATATTAAAGGCCTATATGAAAACAAGTAAACTTGGTGTGATATGGATTAAGTTCTATAATCCAAAAATTGGACATCATCAATCCAATAGATTGGCTACTCTGTATACACCATCAATATGCCAAGACAGGATACCTATTATATGGACATCAAAACCAATACATACAATAGGAAAAATAGGCAATTTGAAGATTTGCAAACAGTTTCCAGTTCAACTTGCATGTGCATGAACAATTCATAGATCACAAGGATTAACTCTAGATGGTGTTTCATTTGACCCCACTAGAATACGAATACATGGATTAGCTTATAAAACATTGTCACATGTAAGAAACATATAATCCTTGTATCTACTAAATGCTCTTACAAAAGATAACTTCAAGGTCAAACATAAATTTGATATTGAAATGCAATATTTACAAAGCACTGCAAAATGGACTATGGAATTAATCCCCGGTCCATAGAATTAAATTCAAGCATCTCAATGTGTTCCCTTAACACATGCAATTTACATATGCATATCAACGGCATACTAATCGACCATGATACAAGGAGTTGCGACATTTTATGCTTACAAGAGACATATATTATAGAATCCATGCCATTTGAACTACTTCCAAGCTTCCAATGCATATTAAACTTACAAAACATGGTATGATGACATGTTTCAAAAATCATGTAAGCATATTAGAATATGCACATTTTCAAGAAGCAAACGTTGAAGCAACTATTGCAAAAGTAGTTTCCCATGGCTCGAAATATGCCATCCCACATGCAACCTTGGACAAAATAGCTACTCAGTATTCTCATAAAATCATTATCCAATATACAATTGAAAGAAAGAATAGTAATCTTAGGTGATTTCAATGTCGACATGTCTCAAACGAATAACAAAACAAAAGCATTATAAGACTACATGCATAGTCACAATCTTCATCTACTTTTGGATAAGACAAGTAGTCCGTCAAAATCGCTTATTGACCATGTATGCTCAAATGTAGATACCCAATATTATAGAATATCTATATTAGATACATATTGGAGTGACCATGGTACTATTTGTGTTGTTCTTAACAACTCAAATGCAAACAATACATAGTACATATACACATATATTCATATGTTTCCATGCTAATTTCTCATATTCCTATTTCATGTCTACAAATATTCAATAGGTTGGTACACTACACTCATTTCTTATGAAATAAGGAGGGGATATGTTACATAGTATAAATGTAAAACAAAAAATAGCAGAAGCAAACCAAAATACATTGAAAAAGCAAATGTATAGAAGAATAAACTTAGAAGCCACCCAATACATATAAGAGAAAAAATTTATAGCATGTAAGCAACTTAAGTGTGAGGTAAATGTGTTTAAACTGAACATCCCATACATATAAGAAGAACATCTCATATCTACAAGAATAAACTTTAAATAAATTAACTGCGTGGAAAATTTGTTTAGACTAAACATCCCACAAATACAAGAGGAAAAAATGTAGTATGTGAATAACTGAAGTGTGAGGGAAATTTGATTAGGCCTATTGCCATATCTAACTCATGTTGTGACCCAATAATCTATTTGGATAGTAGGACACATATTTCTTTCTCATAATTATACATGTTCAAGTCTTCTTATCTCCAGTCTATGCTCCTAGACAATACAATGGTATATGATAGCATGAAATTCTTCAGATCTAATAGTTTTATTTATGATTTATCATTCATAGAAATTGATAAGATCCTTAAATTTACTAGCACCTAAGGATCTGGAAAGGATGTTGTTGGGTCTCTATCTGGATATGGACCTGGAACAACAAGCTCTCCAACTTGTATCTCTCGAAATTCCTTTGGTTCTTAAGCCACTACTTATGCTTGGTCAATTGCTTCCTTTGTTGGATAAAGATCATAATCACTAGCATAATCAACTAGATCAACATAAGAAACTGGTTCTAGGTAAACCATGGAATAGGTAAACTATGGAATAATCTAGGTATATATATATTATAATTTGACAAACACTTACCACAATGCCAAAATAAAAAAAAAAACTTTAATGTAAATGAGGAAGAAAAAGTTATAAGTAACTATCAAGAAGCGATTCAACATGTCAGCTCTAAAAGGTACATTCATAGCCATAGTCAATACAATGTCCTTCCCCTATCAAGAAAACATCGTAAACTTAGAAATGATTAAATGTTCAAATCAGAAAAAGTTGGACAAGTGAAGGAGCCATTAGTAGTGGCACATCACAAACAACACAACAATCAACGTCACAAGGGTGAGTATTTATGCAATTTTTCATTACGTTATTCAAAACATAGATATGATCATTTATCTAAATATTATCTACAACTATTGACTTTAGCTCAAAGGAAATAACGACGAGTAAAAGTGGTGCACCAGAAACAACTTAACAACAACGACTAAAAAGGAACACCTAGTTTGATTCATACTATACACCGAGTTTGATTCATACTATAATGAATAGCAATGCTTATCATGTTTTTGACAATATGACCAACAGCTTCAATTCAGATACAAAGTATCAACCCCTAACATTGTAGCAATTGAAGACCTAAATAGTCATAGACTAAAAAAAATTTCACTAGTGACATCGTTGTCGTATATACTACATTCTTAGATAAATCACACAAATCACGACAAATTTTACGTGTTGACATGATCGATGAAAAAGGAATAACGACAATTACATTGACTATGCTGACACAACTTGTTCAATGTCATGAACAAAAAAGCACAGTTGGAAATGGCATCCACATACCAAATATAAATATTTTTCCAAAAACAAATTATGATCATGGAGACTATGATCATGACATATCTTTGGATGAAATAAGTACCATAGAAACGATTCCTCTAGTTTGCAATGAATATAGTTTCATACAAAACACAACCATAAAGAAACTTTCAGACAATACAGATTTATATCCAGTTGGAACAATTGGTGCACTTGTTACAACATCCAAAAATATCAGAACACAATATAGTCTACAAATAAAGGATGGTAGCTCGGATGATGACAACGCCACAGCAAGATCCTATTTTACAATATATTCCAGTTTTAGTTACTTTACTTTCAAAATCCATGCTTATATCAATAAAAAATTAGAACCTTCAAAATTATTTTACATAAAAACGATAGTTGTTCGAAACATTTGCACACTTTTTCACATCAATAGAACAACATTTACAAAATGGAGAATTCCTTATGATTTTATTCAAAAATATAACACAGAGAAGAGACACAAAGTAAAATACATTCTAGACAACATAATCAACATTCATGATAGAACTAAGAACAGAAGCAGTGTACAACTTGCAAAAATTAGTTGCCTCAACGAATGTTGTAAGTAACAATATACATATTCATCTATAAGTTCCAAAATCTCTTTCCATTTACGAAAATTCCTACATTGTATTGATTATTAACAATCATAATTTGTGAACAGTTCCAAGGCATTTTGATAACAACAAATGCATACTCAACTCCATTCGAACTCGTTTGTGTCCAATGCAATTCCCCTATAGGTACACTTGCACTAATAGAAGACTTAGTAATTTCTTGTGCATAATGCACTAAAAAATTCCCTTTCACATATGTGCATTGTCTAAATGCCAGTATCAAAACTACATGCAACATTGTTATACACTGCATACTTAGAAACCCTGTATTGTAAGAACTACTTCTTGGTCTACAATAAATGTCATATGACATATATCTACGAAATAACCAACTATGCGACCTTCATGTGTGTGTGTGTGTGTGTGTGTGTGTGCGTGTGTGTGTGTGTGTTATGCGACCTTCAAATGCACAACGATTTTACACTAAATGAAGATAACATAGTCTTACATGTTGCATAAGAAAATGGTAACATAATATTTCAATTACTTTCACATATCTCTAACAATTATTTCCATTAACACTATCGACATCGTTTCTATTTTGTAGATCAACACTAAGGAACCAAATCGGAGGAGCAGAAAATAAGAGAATGACAAAAAAAATGTAATTTTTAAACATGTGCAGAGAAGCAAATCATATTCAAATTCTTTAAGCAAAATAGAGAATACACCACAACATTCACACATAATACACAGATATTTACCCTGGAAACCCTTAACCGGGAAAACTAACAAAACTTGAAGCCACACCTCACACTTTCTCATTATGATTATTAACCACTCACAATACAATATGTAGGCATTTCGTAGCATCCAAAACCATAATCCATTAACCCAGATTATAACTAGACCCCAATCCCTTAACTGAGATTAAATTACACATTTTGAAAAAAACCCAAAAATAACTCAAAAATAGCCCCAAAAAAATCGAACTTGCCTTTGGCTTGTATAGACATTGGGCGTTAGCCTAGTGCTGATGTCTTCTTCGGGGAAGGGGGAAGGTGTCGGCACCCCCCCCCCATGATCCCCTATGATCCAATGCTCAAATCATGCAACAAAGGACACTAGATGGGTGGAGATCGTCAGACACCATCATACAAACAAGAAACCTCACACACACATGCAAATAATATAAAGCATACCCAACAAAAACATTTCTTATCATTATGGTTTAATTTTGAGCTTTATGTGCATATAATTCTTATTCCATGTACTTTCTATTTCACTTACAACTTATCTAATAGTAGTTTTGACTTTAACTAGCTTCATGGTTGATCTAATTAGTAATGGTTATGTTAACATATTTGCATATTATTAAGCAATATAAATTTACGGCATGGACATCGCCACCACTATGGCACTTGTTATAATTTTCTATTGAATCTTCTATTACAGTTAAATAAGGTAGTTAGGATTCAAATGTCCATACTCTTCAGTCTAGTACCTTTTGGACTCAAATATTTGAGTGATCATCCTATATTCACTTCATTCAACTTATGAAGTGGAATGTGAAAATCCTCAATATCAATTAGAAAAAAATGAACACTTATGAAGTGGAATGTGAAAATCCTCCAAAATTTGAAATCACTTTGAACCCATGAAAATATTTGATTTCATTTTGGTTATAATGGGATTTGAAAAAATATACAAAAGTGATTATCATAATTATAAAGTGTATTATGAAAGGGCAAACTTTGTGTGCAATAAAGTCACATAAAGCCATGTTAAATGGAGATATGGTTTTGGAGGCTATCGATAGAGTTCCGCAGACTTGGCAATTATAGTTCTAGGAAGGATTACCTGCTATCGTAGGTTCTGGGTAATAATGGATGAGATGTTTTATACAAATCGGATGACAAGAGGGCGTGGGAAGAAGATGGAATTTTCAAGTATCGAGAAAGAAGGCTCTGGGACTCCTTTTGATATTGTCAAACTACTAGAGGATAGTATAATGGATTCGGAAGCGATACCCGTACCAATTTGTGAGGAAGTGGAGCTTGCAATTTTGTCTGAGCCTTCTGTTGACTATAATATTATTAGAAACGCTTCTGTGGGTAATTTTATGTCATCTTCCCTTTCATTGAATGGAAGGGATGGAACAGAAAAAGAAAAAAAATTATTCTTATGAGGGTTTGAATTCCATCAACAATTCCTTGTCAAAATTTGCTCAAGATCTGAATAGTTTGGGTTTGTCTTTGGATTTTTTATATGGTAGGGAGTCTTTTGATTTGGAAAGGGAAGGGGATTTGAGTTTTCCTTTGGAATTCTCCAGTTCTCCCTTAGGCTCATCTAAACCCTCTTATAAGGATATTCTAACAAAATATCCCCTACCTTTCTTTCCAATTCCTCCTTTGAAACATGCAGGGGAAAGGAGAATTTTTCCTTTGTTCTGAATGGTGTTAAATCCTTTGTTGGTAATAAAAGCAAGAAAAAATATTTGAAATTAGCCTTGGTCAAAGGTGGGATAGCCTCTAAGGTTGGTGTAAAAAAGGAAAGAATAATTTTGATAAATCTAATGAAAGTTATGTGTCTGAATATTTTCTTGAGGGTAGTCTTAATGGGGGACTTTGATCCCTTAGAGAAAATGTTGGTAGGTATCACCCATGATAATTATCTCCTTTAATGTTTAAGGGGTAGGAGGGGACCCAAAAAAAAATTCCCTCTAAAGGTTATTGATAACTGTAATCTTGATATTATAAGGTGCAGGAGACTATGGTATTAAGGATTAGAGCTAGAGAGGTTTTTTCTGGTCTATTGAACGGTTGGAATATTTGCACTGTTCATTCATGTGGTGAGTCAAGGGGATTATTGTTTGATTGGAATCTTCTAATTAAGTCTAAGTTTTATCCCTACTTAACCTGTGTAGGGATTTTGTGGGAAGGGTTTGCTTTAGGTTATGGTTTTCTCGTTAAAATCCTCAACTGTTACGGATCGTATTTGCGAAGAAGAGTGATAGGACCATGATATAGGCATTAATTGCAGTCATAAATTCCCTTTCTACTATTATGGCGAAGCAATTAATCATAAGATCACTCCTTTCTGTAGGCTAGGTTATGATTGTAGTTGATTTTTAAGTAATGATGGAATGTGGTAATATTTCCTTCCTTAATGTGATTTTAAGTGAGCTAACAAGTGGTTTAGTATCCTATGTGATTAAACGTAGGTTAGTGGCAATCACCAAGGCAGCAAATCGCATACCCTTTTGAGCTAAATATAAGCAAGATTGGTTCCATCTATCCACATGAAAGGATGAAGAAGCTCGAGATCAATTTATGAGACTGCAAGTCTCGCCTAATTTTCAGAGAGTAGGAGATATTCAAGAGATCGATCTCGAGATCGCTAGAATAGATATTTTGGAAAGTCGTTTTTGAAATTTGTAATAAGTAGAGACTCGCACCTCATGCCAGAGGTTAGCCATAGTTCTATACACTTCTCTAGTAGACTTATTTTTATACATTGCAACAGTTCATTTTGTATTTTGGACAATGATTTCTTAAATAAGATAATGTCAGAATCGTGGTTTACATCACTTATGAGTTTATAGTTTAGATTAGATCCTGTAATGTGCTTTGAGGTTGGCCCCCTCATTGAGTTGAGCATGATTTTTATGTTCTTTCCATTTTTAGTTTAAAAGTATTTCTTTGTTTTGATCACGTAGATAGTTGTAATTTGTTTAAAGATCATTTGTTGCTTAAAATATATTTCTGGAAATTTCTTGTTTTCATCTGTAGATTTGCATAACGGTGTCTATAGTTCAATTATATGGTGTCTGTAGTCTTGTAAGTTCATTCTGCAAGAATGGTTTAGTCAGATTTAAATTTCCATGCATTGGAATAGATTCATTAAAGAAATTTTGAGGTCAAAAAATGGCCTCAAAACAAATAAAATGTACTATAAAAAACAACCAATCACATTCTAGTAGATGACATCATCCCCCTTGGTGAGGTGGCATTGCATGAGTTAAGAATGCTTATTTGTCAAATTTTCTATGGTGGATGAAAACACATAGTTAACCAAGGTAGTGGTGTAAGTACTTTTAAGTCATAAAGTAAAGTACTCATAATGAATGTCTTTTCACACTTTCTCATAAAATAATATTATTGTCATTTTCAAGTGAAGTACTCTTAATTCATAAAAAAAGTCCTTTCACATTTTTTTATAAAATAATATATTATCATTTTTATATTTTTAATTTTAAATTATATATTCACTCCATTCTATTTAATAACATAATGTCAAACTAATAAAGAATAATAATAAATTTAATAAATAATAATAATAATAATAATGCAATGTCGATTATAATAATATTATTAACATTTTACATGTAAATAAATTCTCAATTAAATTACATTATATTAAATTCATGAGAAAAGTACTAAATATAAAAAGTCAACATAAAATTTAAAAAATAGCTCTTAAAAATCTTTTTTATTATTTAATTTTATTTGCAAGTTCAAGACAAATAAATGCTAAATGACAATAAATTTTTGGGAATTTACAATGAATCTTAGTCACATCAATGTAGACTTATTTTATTAATTTTATTTCTAGTGAATTTTGAAAAGCAACTCAACCATGGTTATTTATATTGTGCATAGAAAATAGTGTGGGAGGTGACTTGTCATATATACCTACCCCATAAAACCCTCAATTAAAAATATTTTAATATATCTCATATTTTTGTAGTACATCTCTTAGGAGGCCAT
This sequence comes from Larix kaempferi, assembly GCA_027924585.1. Taxonomy (NCBI): domain Eukaryota; kingdom Viridiplantae; phylum Streptophyta; class Pinopsida; order Pinales; family Pinaceae; genus Larix; species Larix kaempferi. The sequence goes on from BSBM01000236.1 coordinate 2,434,937, forward strand.
TTTTTTACCTCAAAATCTCTCTAATGAGTCAGCTTTGTATTGTCATGCATTCCAACTTTGGTTTAGATTAGTTCCTTTTGTGATTTCTTAGATTAAAACATTTCAACTTTAGCATATAAGTGATTTCCATTTCCTTAAATTAAATTTTCAAAGCATTTCTTAGATTAGACTTTCACATTTTATTAGATTAATCATTTCCTGTTTTTAGTTTAATTTCAGTTTTATGAATCAAATCATTTCCTTCATTAAGTAGATGTTGTTTTTAAATAGATATTCATGCTTTCATAGATCAGAGGATTTAAATGCTTTTCTGGAATCGCTCACATCACTTAGAAGTCATTTCCAGTTCCATAGAATAAATATTTAGATAGGATTCTCTCAGCAGTTGCACATACAATGTGTAGCGCCTCTTAAATTTGTGCGATCCATGGTCGATAATTAAAGTAGGACTCTTGAACGGTAGGCTTGTAAAAAGGTCAGCATATCAGTATACCACCAAAGAGACTTTGGAATCAGTCCATGGAAGAAGGATTATTAAATGATGAGCACACTATTATAAGATGTGACTTAAACTTAACTTTTTCTTCCAAGTAAATCTAGGGCGTTAGGACAAGGATGGACCTAGAAGTGGGTATCTTTGCTCATATTTTCAATGTTTTCAGTTTAATTGATGTGCATCCTTGTCCTTTTATCCTGATGTGGAGAAATGGTATATCTAGGTTAGATGGAATTGCAAAGAGGCTTGACCATTTTTTGATCGTTGAATCTTTGGCAGAAAAATTATTAAATATCATTCTTGGGTTGTGGCAAAGAAGGTTTTAGATCATTTGTTAATTTGCTTTGAGTTTGAAAATATCCAAGAAAATATGAAATTTCCTTTTAAATTTAACCACTCCTGGTCTGTAGAAGATGACTTCAAAGTTTTGGGATTCAAATCTTAGTGTTGGTGGCTCTCCTACCAATAATTTGGTTTTTAAACTAAAAGTATTGAAATCAAGAGTGACTGGAGGGAAGAGAATTAAAAAGAGGAAGTTACAAGATGATCTCTTGGGTATTGAGGAATATATAAAACTATTTATGACCAAAACCTTTCTGGTTGGTTTTTTGACAAGGAAAACACCATTCTAGTTTCTTTGAATTCCAGGAAGTCTCATATTTTAAAGTTGGAGGAGGAATCATGGCATCTCAAAAGTAGGGCAATCTTGCTAAGCCAGGGGGATAATAATACATTTTTTCCACAAGTTTTCCAACTATAGGAGGATTATCAATCATATTTGGGAAATCCAAAACCCGAATGGGGAGAAATTATCCAAGTAGTCAAATATCAAGATGGAAGCTTTTGACCTTTTTTCTAATATGTTTAAGCAACTGAATGTAAACACTATTGTTTGGAAAATGAGAGTGGTTAGGATTTATCCAAGATTGATTTTTCCATTGAAGAAGTAAATATGGTTGTTGATCCTATATATCTAGAGGAAATAAAGTTAACTCTATCCAAATTTGCAAAATCAAAGAGCCCTGGTCCAAATGGATGGATTGTTGAATTCTTTTTGGAGTTTATTGAGCTTATAGGTCTTGATCTATTGAAGGTTGTTGAAGAATAAAGACTTTAGTAGAAGGTTGCAAGAGCACTTAATGCAACTTTTTTGCTCTTATTCCCAAAAGCTCGAATCCTTCTTCCTTTAAGGACTTCAAACCTATTTGTTTGTGTAACCCGGTATATAAACTAATTGCAAAAATTATTGCCTCAAGGATCAAAAGAAATCTATATGTTTACATGTATAAAGAGCAGTTTGGTTTTCTAAAGAATAGACATATTCTTGATGCTATTGGGGTAGCTCAAGAAGGGTTTCATTCAGTGAAAAGTAAGAAGTTGGAAGGTTTGTTTTTAAAGTTGGATCTGATGAAATCTTTTCATAAGGTAAGTTGTTCCTTTTAAGATTGATTCTCCTTTGGATTGGTTTAATTTTGGAAGCTACAAATGTATAATGGGATGTGTGTCCTTTGCGAATTTTGTTGTTTTGGTTAATAATCAACCTTCGGCTTTTTTCAAGAGTTCCAAGGGGATCGGGAAGGGGTTCTCATTATATCCTTTATTTTTTTTATTGGTGGTGGAAGGTATTAGTAGGCTAATCATTTAGGAAAAAGTAGAGGATAAAATTATGGGGATTCAATTCTCCTCTAATCATGCTCTTACACATATTTTATTTGTTGATGATGTTTTCTTATTTGGTTCTGGGAATCTATTAGAATGGATTAATTTCAAGGAATTACTTAAATTTTTAAGTGATGCCTCGGGTATGGAAGTGAGTAATGAAAAGTCATTTTTTCTTCATAATGAGTTATCGGGTTCTGTTCTGGAGCATATCAAAGAACTCTTTTCTTTCTTTTTGGAATCCTGGGATAACAGTATTAAATATTTGAGCTTTCATATTAAGCCAGATAACTATAAAAAGGATACTGGTCTTGGATTGTAAAAAAGATAGAGAAGATAATTGATCTTTGGTGCGATAGATGGTTGTATTTGGGAGGTAGGGTAACATTAATTAAATATGTACTTGAAAGTATCCTTTTCTTTTGGTTATACCTAAAAAAATACCAAAAGGTATTCTTGATCAAATTAGACAAAATTCTTTAGTTTTCTTTAGTCTAGAGGCAAAGAAAAAAGGAAATTCCACTTGGTGAAATGGGACATCTTAGCTAGGTAAAAAATAGATGGTGGATCAGGATTCAAAAAATTATTTTGGTTTGGGAAATCCCTCGCAACCAAAATCTTATGGAAATGTTTATTTGATAATGGTATGTGGGGAAGAGTGATTCCAGAAAAATACTTCAATTTGAAGGAAAGTCTATGGTTGATTGGGTAAGATCTCCTGCAAAATTTTACGCAAGGATGTCAAATACTTGGAAAGATTTGTGCTTTACTTTTTCTATAATTGGTTCTTGGTTAGCCTTGAATATTGGAGACGTTTGAAGGTTCTCATTCGGGAATACCCATGAATGGGTGGTGTTGGTTGCTATAAATTGTTTGAGCCAATTATTAATGCTCTCAGGAATAAAGGTATTTTTACTCGTAATCAAGTTGGGGTTCAAAGGAATGGGATAATGGGGAGTTATTTATGGTTAGAAGATGATGATTTATAGTTATCTAGTTCTCTGGATTCTGAGTGGAATCGCTATGTGGATGGTTTGAATCATTGTGGCATTGTCCTTTCTAATAGAGAAAGGACAATTAGACAAAATTCTTTAGTTTTCTTTGGTCTGGAGGCAATGAAAAAAGGAAATTCCACTTGGTGAAATGGGACATCTTAGCTAGGCAAAAAAAAGATGGTGGATCAAGATTCAAAAAATTATTCTGGTTTAGGAAATCCCTCGTAACCAAAATCTTATGGAAATGTTTATTTGATAATGGTCTGTGGGGAAGAGTGATACCAGAAAAATACTTCAATTTGAAGGAAAGTCTATGGTTGATTAGGTAAGATCTCCTGCAAAATTTTATGCAAGGATGTCAAATACTTGGAAAGATATGTGCTTTACTTTTTCTATAATTGGTTCTTGGTTAGCCTTGAATATTGGAGATGTTTGAAGGTTCTCATTCAGGAAGACTCATGGATGGGTGGTGTTGGTTTCTATAAATTGTTTGAGCCAATTATTAATGCTCTCAGGAATAAAGGTATTTTTACTCGTAATCAAGTTGGGGTTCAAAGGAATGGGATAATGGGGAGTTATTTATGGTTAGAAGATAATGATTTATAGTTATCTAGTGCTCTGGATTCTGAGTGGAATCACTATGTGGATGGTTTGAATCATTGTGGCATTGTCCTTTCTAATAGAGAAAATCAATTGTCTTGATCTTGGAACAAAGATTCAGGTCAGGTTTCTGCTAAAGTAGTTTATGATGCTATCATTTATGAACTACTACACGATGATTATAGGTGGTGGTACACTTCTATATGGAAATGGAATTGTCCTCTGAAAGTCAAATTTTTTATATGGATGGTACTAGTAAATAAAATTTTGACCTGGGATAACTATCTAGAAAAATGACGAAATGGTCCTAATATATGTTTGTTGCGGGGTATTTTTAATGATTCAAATAGTAAACCTAAGTATAGTATTTTAGGTGATTATTTTTTATTAAAAAGATCATACATATATATAGGTAAGCAAATCTTAAATAAGAAACATACAATTTACTACTAAAACTTGTAAATTTTGGAAAATATTATCTAAAAGACATATTTTATGTAATAATAGGTGATTTGTTAGAGTAAAAATGACTAATTAGCAATTTTTTTTTTTAAAGGGCCAAAAAATAGCCAATTTGCTAAATTTCACCCCTAAAAAATACCCTCGTTTGTTGTATTTTTTAAGAGAAGAAAAAGTGAACCATCTCTTTGTTCATTGTTCCTTAGCAAAACAAGTTTGGAACCAAGTTAAACTTGCCTTAAAGATCTCTAGACCTTGGCTATATTTTTCCTTTGAGTTTAGTCTTTCAAGATGGATAGCAGACCCAACTATTTTGGAGCATAAACATTTGCCTATTTACATATATTGGGGTTTATTGCTCCATAGAAATATGTTGGTTTTTTAAAATAGACTCAAAGATGTAAATCCGACTGTCAAGAATGTCCTAGGAGGTTATAAAGAAACTTTTAATGATGATTTTGATCTTACTGCAAAAGAATTACAGCCTCCTCTATTAAATTGGTAGGGACCAGTCGGCTTTTTTATGGAGCATGTCAATTGAGGAAAAGTGGGGCTGGAATAGTTCTTTTTGTGGATAAAGGCCATTGCCTCATGATTATGCTTGGTTGTGGCTATGGAACCAACACTAGAGCATAACTACTAGCTCTCTAGGGATTTTTGTTTTTGCCAATGCAAAGAATTTAACAAGTTTGAATGTTCTTGGGGATTAAAAAACTCTCAAAGAAGGCATGTTTCGATATTTTGGCTTTGGATGGATGGAAAAGTCGTATCAAATTGTTACATGACACTTTTTTGTCTTTATCCTTTCCGCATATATACATGATCTTCAACGAGCAAGCAGAGTCCTTTTCTAAGGAATCTTTAACAATTCTGAATGACTCAGTCTCTTTCGTAGAATTGTTAAATGAAGAAGTTATTTCCAAAGGGTCTTAGAAATTTTATTGAGCAATGTTTTTGCCTTTTAGGAAGATTTTTTTTGCTTATGTTGTGATGTATCATGTTTAGGTAAGATTGACTGTTATGGTAGGGGTGTATTTGGATTATTTTGATTAAACTATGTTACTTTAAGGGATAGGTTGTTTTCTCTCTGTTATAGAAGGTAGTTACTTCTGAAGGATCGTGGAAAAAACTAATGAAAATGGATGTATATTTTTATTTTTTTTAATATCAAATATATGGTTTTTTTTTTAAATGGATTATAAAAAGTTTCAAATAGAAAAACTATGATTAAATTAATTAAGTTTTTAAGTCAATATAATTTAGGAAAATCATCAGAATAAAATGGGATTAGCATCAAAATTGCTTAGTATTTATCTTTTGAGAAAAAATAATAAAATATAATTGGATACTAACTATGTGAAAAAATAGTAGAAGTGATTGATCTATTTGTGAATAGTTATAATCTTAACTTTAACATAATAGTGTTAACCTATCTTTGAAATTGTTCTTTTTTTAAGACAAACTCGACCCCTTTGATCTATTTTTGAATAGTTATAATCCTAACTTTAACATGACAATGTTAACTTATCTTTGAAAATGATTTTTGGGGAGGGGATAAGTTAATTAGGATAAACTCCACCCTTTTTTTTGGAAAATTGTAACTCTTGCAAGTATATACCGGGGACTTATAATAATTATATTAAGTTAATTAGGATAAACTCCACCCCTTTTTTTTGGAAAATTGTAACTCTTGCAAGTATATACCGGGGACTTATAATAATTATATTTACATTGGAGATTTATCTTCAAGAATTTTATTTTTAAGGGTTTTGTACAATTTTAAGATTATCTAAAACCTTACGTAGATTTTTTAAAAATGAGTAAATAAGAAAAAATAATAAATAGCTTAAAAAAATTGATTAGAACATGGAAGAAAAAAATCTTAGATTGAAGTTGGATTGTTGCTTGAGATGTCTTCATGTCCTTTTATATCTAGGATGTGTTAAATATTGAAAAGTTTTTTGTTCATTGAATTTATCCTCTTAGTCCAAACTAATTAGATTAAAGAGAAAGCTAAATGAGTAAAGAAATAATTTAAATATTAAATGATAAAATTAATTAAAATTAAATTAATTAAATTTTAATATAAATAAATCAGTTTAGATCCAAATCCTAGGTTGTTGAGATATTGTAACTTCAAAGAATATTATATTTGTACTTTATTATTCCGGAGATGATTCATTCCTCTGTGAAGATCTTATTGTATATCCAGAGATGTTTATTCCTCCGTCGGAATGTGGTAACTTGGGTTATTAGACTTCCCTAGTGGGGGTCGGCCCTGTATGTGTTATGTGGGTCAAAGGGTTATTAGACCACCCTAGAGGGGTCGGCCCAATCAACTGTAGTGGGGTATTTAACCCATTGGTTAAATACGAGCCTACATGATCTGTCTAAAAGACAAGTCGAAGTAGTGTATAAATAGAGGAGGTGTATTCCTCATTTTACACACACACTCACTCACTTGCGAGTGGCGCACTTGTGGAGGAGAGGTCTGCTATGGAGAAGGAGGAGATTATGCTCAAGGTTACATCTTTGTATATTGCTGGTCATCTATATTGAGGAAGCTTTACTGGGTTTTCTACCCCATGAGGGTTTCCCAGGATAAATTTGTGTCTCTTGTGTTTATGCTGTGCTTGTTGTTTCTTCGGTGATCCTGTATATGCTATTATTGTGAAATGGAATGCAATGCTGCTATTTTCTGTCTTAGCATATTAAATCATAACATGGTATCAGAGCTAACCTGAAGGAAGGCAATGTATGGCACTTATGACACTTGTTTTACTTACGACAATTTGAAGGTTAGGGTTTTATATATCAAAAACCAGTCATCGTGGAACTTTCACCATAAATCCATTTTGGCGAAGGTTCAAGATCTGAAACCTTTACATGTCATACATAACATCTCCAGGTATCTTGTGTCCAAAGGGCACCCTCATATTCGTTGTACTTTGTAAGTTATGATCAGTACAAGTTAGGGTTTCGGCCTCTTCCAAATCTCAGTCAAAATCAGGTGACCTAGGAAAAAAGGTCATAACTTGGGCTAGGAAGATCCAAATGAAATTTCGTAAAATGTGACAGGTAGTACACATACTGTACTATCTCAGGAAAGGTGTTCAGAGGCAGAAGTTTAACTAGTGACACGTGGCATGCCGTACAGGTTCGCTCTCCTATTTTATCCCATAAAAAGTTCAAGTTGCGACACTTGGCATAACTTGGGATAGGAAGCTCCAAATGAAATTTCGTAAAACGTGACACGTAGTAAATAGATTGTACTATCTCAGGAAACGTTTTCATAGGCCGAAGTTGAACCAGTGACACGTGGCATGCCGTACAAGTTCGCTCTCCTGTTTTACCACATAAACAGGTCACGTTGCGACACTTGGCATAACTCTCTCTCAGAAAATCAAATTGAGGTCAGACCTATCAGGATGGAAAGATGACAGGTCATGCTACCACAAAAAAAGTTTTCAGACCTTGTGGAGCAAAAATTTTAGAGTTACAGCAGAAACAATCAGGTACATATTTCTGTCAAAACAGAATTATTTTTGGAGCACCTTCATTCATGGCTTCCGGAATTTAGGGTTTCTGAGAAAGTTAGAATTTTTGGAATCGGAATCCATGGCTGAATGCTACTCAGGAAAATCGAAATTTAGAGACCAAGATCGATTTTTTTGGTTGGGTAGAAGACCAGGCTTGATCAAACCCCAGTTCGGGATTTTGATCGGAAAGATGAAAAATTAGGGCTTCAGCAAAAGTTGGAATTTTTGAAGTCTGTAACCATGGCTGGAAGCTCCTCAGAAAAATAAGAGTTTAGATCCTTGGATCAAACCTTTTGATTGGACAGAAGGGTGGGATTCATCAAACCCTAGTTCGGGTTCCTGTCTAGAATATCCAGAAGTTTCGAAGGCAATTTCGAGGGGTCAAATTTGGAGATTTCAAAATTGAAATCAAGTTTTAGGGGGAGTTGAGGCTAAGGCCTTACATAAGAAGACTACAAGAAGTCTCGATAGGTATGACTTAAGGAGGTTCAGGTATGTCTTGAAATCTGATTCTTGATTAAGTTCATGATGTGTTTGTCTTTATATTATTTATTAGTACAATCTTGATTAATGTTAGAATTGTCTTATCACCCTAGTAACAGTATGAATGCATGTGAATGATCGAAGACATTCATTGATTAAGGCTATATGATTGTACTAATGCATTATGGTGTTGTGTGAGGTTGATGTTGTCTGCTAACAAGATACAGGTACATCACAAAACACAAATCAAGTTCCATGACCATGACAACATGAAGACAAAGACTCATCCATAATCTTTGTTCTACTTACGAGGTATGTATGACTTTGTTATATTATGCTTAACCTATGAGACATGCAGGTTCTAGCTCAGGATCTGTAAATCATTGAAGAGATTGTTTAGGTATGTTGTACATAACTAAGCAAGTATACTAATCCAGGTATGTTTTCCTATGTCAAGTTAGAATCCTACCTTGTGTTAGGATCCCTTATATAAGTATACTTGGTATGATTGGTTATGCTTATTCATAAAGTTAGTAATCAAGGGTTTATGCATATTATGTCTCTTATCTTGATGATTTAATTAACCAAAAGAGTACTATGATCAAACAAGAATATGCATGAGTAAAAGAAGACTTCCTTGAAACCCTGAATACTAGTGATCATGACTATACATATTCAAGATTATTTAGAATTAGAATGTTTTGAGAATATACTAATGAATGTATGTTTGTGTATGAGATCATGAGGATGACACTAGTGCACACTTGAGCATGCACAGTGGTACAGAATGAATAGAAGTTCAAAAGACATATAGAAGATCAAGCGGGAGGCAACCACACAAACATAAAAGATAAGTATTTGAGTTGTTATTTGAAATAGTAAATGATATTGCTTGTATGCATATTTGTATTCCTAGAATATATCATGCTGAGTGTAAACAGTCATAGAGCATTGAACAGTATAGTACTAATATGCATATGATTGGTAAGTTGGACAAACATTCCATTGTTGCTTGTCTAGAATGAAACCTCTTTGCTGACATACTGAGAGCTGTGCACACTCTCGATAGTATGTTCTAGTAGAGATGGAAGGCATCTAGATAGCCACTGTATGCATACAGGATATGGGAAAGTGTTGTGCCAAAGTATTGGTCAAGATAGTTGCATAACTATGTAAATCATATTTGTATGCATAATAGGTTATCATGTCAACATGATTTCATGATTATGAAGTATTACTAATCATGTACTTAATTTTGATTTGTAGGAAAGATCATGAAGAATGATGAACACCGAACAAATGATGGATGTTCAACAAGAAGATTTACAAATCAAACAAAATATAGAAGGCTCGTGGCTAGAAGATTCTCTTAGAAAGAGGAAGAGAATCGTGGCGAGATGTTTGCTCCAAGTGACTAGATAAGACCATCTTCTTAATGGTGTGATTAAAGAAGAAGTGTGAATCAGGTTATGTATCGGTACCCAGGATCGATAGTCAATTGATGAGCTTAATGGGTGATGTGGATCACAACCTTTGCTACAAGGTTGAATATGGTTTCTATACACAGATGAACTGGATGCAAGAAGGAACTCACCACAGAGTTCGAATGATGTTGAGGCTTATATCAGTAGACCCATATGACAAGAGATGGCACAGATAGATGGCTGCAGAAATGAAAATGAAAGATCTCAGATTGATGCATTACTTCCTAGGTGTGGAAGTATGGAAAGGCTCAGAAGGAATCTTTCTCAACCAGGGAAAGTATGCCAAGAAATATTAAAAGGACTTGATATGTTGGAATGACCACTCGCATGGATTCCAACTTGAAGCTGTTAGCGAATGACTCATCAGATTTAGTGTATATAACTCTATACAGACAAATTATTAGGTCATTGATGTATCTAATAAATACTAGGTCAGATATATGCTTTGCTATGAATACCTTGAGTCAGTATCTAGTGGAAACTAGATGTGTTCCCCTATTAGTTGCAAAGCATGTGATGAGGTACCTAAAGGATACGATAGACTTTGATCTATGCTATTTTGGAGATCATGACTTCAGATGGCTACACAGATGTTGATTGAGCAGAAAGTGTATCAGACAGGAAGAGCACATCGAGAAGATGTTATTGTCTGGAATCAGCCATGATCTTGTGGTTTAGTAGGAAACAGTCCAGTATGGCTCTTAGCACAAGCGGAATATATGGCTGCTTGCTCTGCTAGTTGTGAAGCAGTATGGCTATAGGATTGTTTGAATTAGAGATAGACCCAACTATGATACTATGTGACAAACAGAGTCGTATCAAGATGGCAGAGAATCCAGTGTTCCATGATAAGTCAAAGCACATAGAGATCTGACATTTCTATATACAAGATATGGTGCAGAAAAGGACTATAAAGTTCAAATTTGTAACAAGTTACCAATGTACTAACCAAACCTCTACCGATCCGATGTACTAACCAAACCTCTACTGATTCGATGTACTAACCAAACCTCTACCTCAAGTAAAGTTTTCCAAGACAAACTTAATATAGTTCAGAAGGACCCTCCTCGAAAGGGGGAGTGATGTGATCACTCATGATGAGATTGCCTGCATCGACAGTGAGGTCGATGATGAGGATACCTATATTAGTGATGTCAATAGAGAGGTTGGTGGATGGTCCTTAGATAGGGTCTAAGTTGACAAGGGGATTGCATCATCCTTGAACATATGTTCTAAAAGGATCCGTAGACAGATGTCTCCAAGAAAGAAGAGGGATTGCATCATCCTTGAACATATGTTCTAAGAGAATCCATAGACAGATGTCTCCGAGAAAGAAGAGGGATTGCATCATCCTTGAACATATGTTCTAAAAGGATCCGTAGACATATGTCTTCGAGAATGAAGTCCTTGGTGGACATGTGGGTATTGGATCATCCCTGGACTTTAGTCCTGTGAATTGAGTCGTAGACAAGATGTCTCCGAGAACAAAATCCTGAATGAACAGATAAGGGGATTGTATCGTCCTCGGACTTTAGTCCTGTGAATTGAGTCGTAGACAAGATGTCTCCGAGAACAAAATCCTGAATGAACAGGTAAGGGGATTGGATCGTCCTCGAACTTTAGTCCTGTGAATTGATTCGTAGACAAGATGTCTCCGAGAACAAAATCCTAAATGAACAGGTAAGGGGATTGTATCGTCCTCGGACTTTAGTCCTGTGAATTGAGTCGTAGACAAGATGTCTCCGAGAACAAAATTCTGAATGAACAAGTAAGGGGATTGTATCGTCCTCAGACTTTAGTCCTGTGAATTGAGTCGTAGACGAGATGTCTCCGAGAACAAAATCCTGAATTAACAGGTAAGGGGATTGGATCGTCCTCGGACTTTAGTCCTATGAATTGAGCCGTAGACAAGATGTCTCCGAGAACAAAATCCTGAATGAACAGGTAAGGGGATTGTATCGTCCTCGGACTTTAGTCCTGTGAATTGAGCCGTAGACAAGATGTCTCCGAGAAAAAAATCCTGAATGAATAGGTAAGGGGATTGGATCATCCTCAGACTTTAGTCTTGTGAATTGAGTCGTAGACAAGATGTCTCCGAGAACAAAATCCTGAATGAACAGGTAAGGGGATTGTATCGTCCTCGGACTTTATTCCTGTGAATTGAGCCGTAGACAAGATGTCTCCGAGAACAAAATCCTGAATGAACAGGTAAGGGGATTGGATCATCCTCGGACTTTAGTCCTGTGAATTGAGCCGTAGACAAGATGTCTCCGAGAACAAAATCCTGAATGAACAGGTAAGGGGATTGTATCATCCTTGGACTTTAGTCTTATGAATTGAGCCGTAGACAAGAGGTCTCCGAGAATGGAATGATAGGACTTGATCGTCCCTGGACTTCGGTTCAAAAGGTACATGATAGGACTAGATTGTCCCTGGACCTCAGTTCAAAAGGTACATGATAGGATTGGATCATCCCTGGACCTCGGTTCAAAAGGTACATGGTAGGACTGGATCGTCCTTGGACCTCGGTTCAAAAGGTACATGATAGGATTGCATCATCCATGGACCTATGTCCTAAAGAGAACAGGATTGATCATCCTGTAATATGATCGTGTGTGTTGCAGGGTATGCTGCTATTGTGTGAATACTTGTATTGATGATGTGTACACTTGTATTGTGTGGATACTTGTATTGATGATGCGTACACTTGTATTGTGTGGATACTTGTATTGATGATGCGTACACTTGTATTGTGTGGATACTTGTATTGATGATGTGTACACTTGTATTGTGTGGATACTTGTATTGATAATGTGTATACTCGTATTGTGTGGATACTTGTATTGATGATATATATACTTGTATTGTGTGAATACTGGTATTGATGATGTATACTTGTATTGTGTGGATACTTGTATTGATGATGTGTATACTTGTATTGGTGTGGATACTAATACTGTTGATCTAGATGACGATGATGCTGATCATGTAGATCTAGATGGCGATGTTGATGATCGTATGATGACGATGCTGATGATCGTGTGATGACGATGCTAATGATCATGTGATGACGATGCTACTGATCATGTGATGACGATGCTGACGATCATGTGATGACGATGCTGATGATCGTGAGGATTCAGATGTTGATATTGCTGTAGCTATTTGAGTGCTGCAGAAGATAAAGACTCAGTACTAAAGATGTTGATGTCCCAGTATTGAAGATGTTCCAGTAACTGGTTGAGTTACTGATGATGTTGAGAAAGCTTCCAATGATTTATAGATGTATCATGTATGATGTTGATGACTCCTTGCTCGTGCAGATGCTGTTATAATATCCTTCTCATTAAGGGGGAGTGTTGAGATATTGTAACTTCAAATAATATTATATTTGTACTTTATTATTCCGGAGATGATTCATTCCTCCGTGAAGATCTTATTGTATATCCGGATATGTTTATTCCTCCGTTGGAATGTGGTAACTTGGGTTATTAGACTTCCCTAGTGGGGGTCAGCCCTGTATGTGTTATGTGGGTCAAAGGGTTATTAGACCACCCTAGAGGGGTCGGCCCAATCAATTGTAGTGGGGTATTTAACCCATTGGTTAAATACGAGCCTACATGATCTGTGTAAAAGACAAGTCGAAGTAGTGTATAAATAGAGAAGGTGTATTCCTCATTTTACACAGACACTCACTCACTTGAGAGTGGCACACTTGTGGAGGAGAGGTCTGCTATGGAGAAGGAGGAGCTTATGCTTAAGGTTACATCTTTGTATATTGCTGGTCATCTATATTGAGGAAGCTTTACTGGGTTTTCTACCCCATGAGGGTTTCCCAGGATAAATTTGTGTCTCTTGTGTTTATGTTGTGCTTGTTGTTTCTTCAGTGATCCTATATATGCTATTATTGTGAAATGGAATGTAATGCTGCTATTTTCTGTCTTAGCATATTAAATCTTAACATAGGTTCTATCAAGCGCCGAGAGGGATCAAATCTCCCGAGGTGTAAACTTCTCCTCGAAAATCTCTTTGAGTGCAATATTTGAGAAGAGGTTTGCACCTCGGGAGATTTGATCCCTCTCGGCTCTTGATAGAGCTTAGGATTTGGATCTAGGCCGGTTTCAGTCGTCGGCGGTGACACAAAACTGGAGTTTGATCAGCATTGTAAGGAACAAGTTAAGTTGAAAAGACAGTTACGAGGATTATCATAATGTAAGTAATAAGTATTAAGGATTGAGTAAATTGTTAAGCTGGAAAATAGAGACAATTCACCTAACTTTTTTTTTCGATTCTCTTTTTGTTGATCTGCATTTTGTTTTGTTTTTTCTTCTCCTTCCTCTGTCGTCATTTCGTTATTTCATACATTTTGATTTATTTGTTGTTTTGCAAACTGAATTTTTTGTTTTTCCAATTGCTTCAACTTTCTCTCTCGATACGCTCTTTGTCGATCAATGTTTCGTTTTCTTTGTTCTTCTCGTTCTTCTACTGTCAATTCGCCTAACTTTTTTTTTCGATATTATTTTTGTTGATCTGTGTTTCATTTCTTCATTCTTCTCCTTCTTCTCTTGTCATTTCGTACATTTTGATTTATTTGTTATTTTGCAACTTGATTTCTTTGTTCTTCCAATTGCTTCAACTTTCTCTTTCTCATTTTCTTCGTTCTTCTTGTTCTTCTGCTGTCATTTCGTATAAAGGACTGCAAATTATTTAATTGGAAAAGTGACATGCAAATAAAAGTATTTGATTGGAAAAGCTTTGAGTTGGTAATATGAACTATTATTTAATTGGCAAAGTGATATGAAAATCAAAGTGTAAAGTATTGGGTAATATCAAAAATTATTTTATTAAATTTAAAATAAAAGGAATTAATAACGTTTGTTATTAATTTTTAAGTTATATTTTTATTTAATATATATATATCAAGTTTAATATTATTAAAAATACTATTATAATAATAATATATACTTCACATCAATTAATTGTAAAAACATTTTGATGCAATAATCTCTAGTCTCAACATTGGAATAGTAATCTATGGTTCATAGTGTGATGTTATAATCAAAACATTGTAATAGTAATCCATGTGTTAGACTTCGATGATATTTTAACAGCATTGTAACACATTTATATTAAACATCGAATACTTGAGCCATGTAGATAATGTTATATACCTAAATGGTGGTGTTTAATGTTACTAGTTAATGTTTTGTATATACGCTCCATAAATTAATAAAAATATAATAATCTATTCTTGTTCTAAATATAAATTTATATATTTTATTTTAAATTTAATTTACATATAAAAATTAAATAATTTACATAGAGACAATAATTTACATATATTATATTTTAAATATAATTTATTTAAATTGATGTAGGTGGTGCAGGCGGCGTTGGCAGCCAGATGGTGTAGGCGGGAGGAGGTCTGCGGCGGCCGGATTGTGCAGATGGTGTAGGTGGTGAGGAGGTCTGTGGATGGTGTAGGTGGCGAGGAGGAGGGGAGGAGGACTGCAAGTGGGAGGATGCTAGGAGGAGGGCGAGAGTGGAGGCGAAGGGAGGATGGTGGGTGGATGGTGGGAGGGATGATGGCGGGAGGGAGGGATGATGGCGGTGGGAGGATGGTGGGAGTGGAGGCGACAGGGGATGGTGGGAGGGTGATGGGAGGTGGGAGGTGGAAGGATGGTGGCGGATGGGAAATGGGCGGCGGTGAATGTTGCAGGCGGCGGTGGGAGGGGAGGAGGATGGCAGTGACGGGAGGGGAGGAGGATGGACACCAGGAGGGGACGAGGACAGGGGGAGGATTGCAAGAGGGGAGGAGGATGGAGGAAGGAGGGGAGGAGTACGGTGGGAGGATGGGGAGGTCGGCGAATGGAGGGGACGCGGATGAGAAAGGGATGCGAGGGGAGGTCTTCTAAGGAGGGGACGTGAGGGGAGGTCTGCGAATAGAGGAGGAGAAGGTGCAGGCTAATGGTGCAGGGGATGCGGATGAGCAGGGGACGTTAAAAATTCCAATTAGATTACCTTCTCTTTTCTACTTTCATTGTTGATCCACTTCTCTTTGTCGCTTCTCTTTGCCTCATGTTTTATAATTTTTTTATGTTATTTTTTGTTTATATAGGCATTGATTTCAACCGTGTTTTTCAATCAAAAATACATCCTTTTTTAATTAATGGCCGACAAAATATTAATTAGTTTTTACTATTTTTTTAATTAATGGTCGACAAAATATTAATCAGTTTTTACTGTTTTTTACGTTTTATTAGATGTAACGCTCCATCACACACGTTAGAAGATCTGCCTCATCTTATCACTTTTTACGTTTTATTAGATGTAACGCTACATCACACATGTTAGAAGATCTCCCTCATATTATCACTTTTTACATTTTATTAGATGTAACGCTACATTTTTACGCTTTATTAGATGTAATGCTACATCACACACGTTAAAAGATCTCCCTCATACTGGGCTATAGAGAGCCTCTCGGTGCAAAAATATACATTTTATTTTAAACTTTAAATAAATTATAAAAATAAATACATTATTATTATTTTTAAATAATTATTAGTTATTGTAATATAATTAATTAAGAAGTCAAAGTTATTATATTTAAAGTTTTTTTTCAACGAAAAAAACCATACTATTGGTATTCATATTAGTGAATCAAATAGTACAAAAATTATAAGTCTGAAGTCGACTTATGTTGATATATAGCTCATCAAAATACTAATATTCCCTTCCCCATACATATAAACAGATCACCAATCATCAACCAAACAAAAAATACATCATCATTTAGAGATCGAAAATCCTGACTGAGCCAGAATCATTCATCTTTGTGTCTTGGAATTCCTCCCATAAGATTACCCCTTCCTCGCCAACGTAAGCATCTTTGGAAAGTGTATCAGCCATAGAATTGTGTTGTCAATAAATATGCTCAAAATAAATAACGCCAAACAGCTGGATTTTTTCTTTTATTTTGCAACACCACTAATAAAGAGAAATAACATTTATGTTACTCCCCTCTAGCCCATTTTATGGTCACCCTTGAGTTTCCAAAGACTGCCAGTTCCGGATGTCCAAAAATATTAGATACAAAAAGTACACACCATAGTGCAAGTAATTCGGATATCATATTAGTGCCCCTTCCACAATTCATCTTCAGTATAAAATAGTGTTCCTCGTTTAGGTAAATTACTCCACCCACGACACAAATACCATCACATGTAGCCCCATCAAAGAATGCAACGGGTTTGTGATGAGATAAGTTTAAGATGCTATTTCTTTTGGAACTAGTCTTAATGGTGTCGGAGCAATGATCTGAAATCACCGTAATGATCTTGTTGAATGTACTTACCATGTTGGGAGCCCGATTTTCAAAAATAGCTTCATTTCTAGTGAGCCAGATTTCCCAAGAGATCACCGCAAGAAGGAAGGGGAGCACTAAACATTTCATGTACCATTCGAGAGCGCACGGATCAAACATACCCATTCCCCACTGAATATCTATTATGAGATGTTTTAGAATCTTGATCCATAGTTTTATGGAAATTTCACACTCTACAAAAATGTGAGTAGCAAATTCAGAATTGTTTATGCACAAATAGCACAAACTTGGGCCCAACCATCCCTTTTTTGTAAGATTATCCCAGGTTTTCAGTTCACCACACAGTGCAAGCCGCATAAAACACTTAATTTTTAACGGGATCTTCCATTTCCACAAGACTTTGTACCACCAGTTTGCTCGAAAGTTACATCTATAATTTATGATTACCTTATATGCAAGATTTGCAATCACCATACCCGTAGCTTTATTATTATTCCAAATTAATTTATCTTTTTTCTGAAGACAATCGACAACATGTAGAGTTTATTTTTTTATATAATTATCCCATTCTGAAGCAACATTGTCTGAGAATCCCAACTCCATCATGCTAAGCCAATAGGAATGATTTGAACCAGGTTTCATCCTCTTAATATTGCTAAGTGTTGCGCAATCAAACTAGTGAAGTGTATTTATGATCTGACTAGACATAGAGTAATCATCATCCATACCCGAAATTGGGTCTATGCCAACCAATATATATTTACCATTAACAACCCTCCAAGTTAGATCTTTCTCCATCCAGTTATAAACTTTAATAAAGCCATCCCAAATAGGTGATACTCCTCTAATTTTCTTTAATGGATTTCTAATCCAATTTAATACTTCACCTTTGACATATTTCACTGATAGCACCCTTGTCCAGAGTGTGCGGCTGAAAAGACCTCTCCACAGACTTTCCAGTCTAAGAGCACAACTAAATAGAGAGAAATTCCTGATCCCCCAGCCACCACAATTAACAGGTAGGGAAATGGTCTCCCATCTAGTCATCACCGGTTTGCTAGTATCTGATCCCCCTATCCACAAAAAGTTAAACAAAATCTTCCTCACACAATTGATGATATAACAAGGTACCTGGTTGAGAGAAAACCAATACATCGGTATTCTTGTTAAGACGGATTTCACCAATGTTAGACGGCCACCAATAGAGAGTAATCTGAAGGTCCATTGATTTATTTTGTGTTCAACTTTCTTTATAATCCATAACCAATCGTTCTTCATATACCCATTTGGCTTTAGGAAATAGCCAAGGTACTTAAAGCCATCCTCCATTTGAAAAAAATTATAAGGCATAATATTCTTTAAGGAATCAATCTTGTTGTTCTTAATCCTGTAATGATATATAGAGGATTTCATGTTGCTCACCAACATGTCAGATGCATCACAGAATGTCATAATAATTTTCTTGTAATTCTTCCATTCTTCACCAGATTATAATCCTGCTAGTAGAACATCATCTACAAATAGTAGATGCGAAATAGCCAGCTCAAGGGACAACTTTATACCTGCTATAATGCCTTCATATTTAGCAACCCCAATCAATCTACTCAGACCCTCAATTATCAACAGGAATAATAATGGAGACAATAGGCAACCTTGTCGAACACCCCTAGTAATCTTGAAAAATACGTACGGTGCACCATTGATCAATACTGCAATATTCGTAGTACAAACGCAAGCCATGATCCAACGAAGAACCAAAGGGGGAATACCAATCTGTATAAGTATTAACTGTAGAAATACCCAATCAACTCTGTCATATGCTTTCTCAAGATCCATTTTGAGTAGCATGGCATTCATATTCCTCTTAACTGAGTGGATAATCTCCTGAATAATGCATATGGCATCTAATATCTGACGATCTTTCAAAAAACCAAACTGTTCTGCAGAAATGTTTCTAGAAAAAATAGGCTTAGTCTACTTGAGATAATCTTGGAAATTAATTTGTAAGCTAGATTGCATAGTGCAATTGGTCTAAAATCCCCAAATGTGGAAGGCTTGATTTTCTTAGGAATTAACGCGAGGAATGTTGAGTTAAGACCCCCAGAGATGTAACCTTCAGTTCGATAAAACTCCACCATTCTTAGTAAATCATATCCCATCACATCAAAAAACTGTAGAAATAGTTCAACCGTCCAACCATCAGGCCCTAGACTTTTTTCCTTAGCGAATCCCTTTAGAGCCTCTTCAATTTCCATCAAAGTTACGTCTTTCCCTAACTCCTCTGCCTCATGTTCATTGATAAAAACAGGAAATTGTCTCGCCACATTTATGTGTGTGACAAGATCGAAATGGTTGGGATCAGTATATAGTTTACCAAAATATATTTTAGCAGCATCCTGAAGCTCTCCCAAACCAAAAACTATTTTTCCATCATCGTCTAAGAGGTCCCAAATAGCATTTGTGTTTTTTCGGTGTGATGGATATGAATGGAAAAACTTTGTATTTCTATTCCCTAGACCAATCCAAATGGGCCGTATTTTAAGCCTCCAGTCCATCTCCTCTTGTAATAATAACTCCTCCTTCTTCTGCTCGAACAATTTAACCTTAGAAAAAGCTTCTTTATCCACCTTACCATCATAATTCATAATATGTAATTCCTGTATTTGTTCTTCTAGCAACTTGAGTTCCAATAGATCTGATTTTTGTTTATTTTTTATCCATTTAGTAACAAAATCCTTGAGTTTACGGAGCTTCAAAACAAATACATCCATTGGATTTAGATCAGTAACATTACCATAATCAATCCAATACCCTCTGATCAGATTGTAGAACTCTTAATGTCTCAGCCAATTGCAATTAAAATTCAAAGGGTAATTCAATTTGCAAACAAAATCATCAATCTGGAAGAAAACATGCCAGTGATTAGAAAATTTAACTTGTTCAATCCATGATCTATGTCGTACCCAAAAATTCAGTAAACTTGAGGTAACCATAAATTTGTCCAGTTTTTTGTGTATACCATATGTTCTTGCTCTTCCGGTGTTCCATGTAGGAGAAATAATTCCTGGGACAACATCCACCAGATCATGAGAGTCTAGTAATCTTGTAAAGAAAACCGCCAAATCTTCCAACATTGCATGTGTGCCCCAAATTTCCTCAGCAGTCCTAATGAAATTAAGATCTCCAGCAAGAATTAGATTTTTTATATTTAATAAACCATAAGAGCTCAGTGAAGACCAGAAAGGGTCACGGTCCTTATAGGTCCCATAGATATTTAACACAAAAAGTGGCAAGTTTAAACAAGTACAACACCCTTCAAGTAGGATGCCCCAGGAAGTTTTGAAAGCATGAAAGTTAAAAAACCTAGGGTTCCATCCCATCAGAAGTCCACCAGACATCCCCAATGCATCAATAGCCACAAACTCCCAATCGGGTAAAATGCCAGCTAGTCTGTTCACGGCTCTAAAACCCCCGCACATAGTTTCCTATAAAAGAATTAAGCCCGAACTAGTAGATTTGATAAGATGGGATAAGTCCCCAGTCCGTGATACCTTCCCCAAACCCCTAACATTTAGGGTGAGTAGGATCATTAATCACTCCCTGATAGAGGCACTATAGCTCCAAGGGCCTCAACAGTAACATTTGAACTTTCACTGCGTTTTCCAATAACCGGGTCATCAATTCTAGTAGAAAGAGGAATGTAGTTGTCTGCTTCCCCTTCACGGATAGTATCTTTAGGTTTTCTTATGTTTTTCCTAATGGTGACATTAAGAAATCTGTCCAGGATTAAGGATTTAACACTGGAATTTGAGGATGGATTTTTTGAGTAGATAGTTAATGGCGAAAGGGAGGAAACATGACCATTTTCATAACCACACTCAGTAAGGACCACTCTTTCTTCACTTGTAAAAGCCCCACCCCTGTCACCAGAGGGGTAATTACCACGGGGGCTTCACTATAAGGCAATATAATACCACGTTCAATCATATTGCAGTATTAAATATTCATGAAAACCTAAAAATTATATTACTTATATATTAAGGGGCAAAGGGTTTTTTTATTTAATGTAACAATACAAAAATACTTTGGGTCTTTTTTATATGGTCAGGCTGACAAATATCCGCCAAATAGAGATGGAGGGATCACGGCCAGATGAGAAATCGGGTTGAGGCAAGGTTTGGGCTTACCAGTACGCAGGGAAATCGCGTCTTGAGCCATGCTTGAGGCCAGGGGGTTTCATGGTGAAGTGGGTTTCCAGTCGATCATAGTCGAGAGACAATGGTCATTAACAACCAATTGTTACCAATAGAACTCAACCAGTTGTTACCAATATCCTTGGGAGGCTCTAATCCTCCAGGGCCTGTTATAGGCCCTCGATAGGCCTTGGGGGCTTGAATACCCAACCACTCGTGCCTATTATAGGCCTTGGGAGCTTTAGTCAGCCTCCTAGAGCTTGTTACAGGCCTTGGGTGCTTGGATACCTAGATCACAACAGGATTAGTCAACGATTGGGGAACTGCAACATGCAATCTAAATGTTGTACTATGTGCATTAGCTCTAGTGACATACAAGAAGTGATCTCCTATCTCGTCATTAGACCATTAGATGTTGCAAATCATAATGATATGTGGTTGAGTAATTGCATTGTGGGTGAAGTAATGTGCATCCACAATATACATCGAAAGAAGCGAGGTGCATTGTAGAATGCATGTGGGGTCATAAGAGGGATATCATATCAATATACTTGGTAGAAATATAAATGGGTATAAAAAATGTCAATGAAAAAATTGATACATACAATATCTAGTGAAAATAGGGGTTTTTTTAAATTGGGAAGGCATATTGGAAGGGGGTTAAAAAAAACAATTTTGGAAGGTATTTTCCAATATTTAGTGAAATTAGGGTATTGTTTCATATGCCACAAACGAACATGCTATGATAGCAGTTTATTGAGTGAAGCCCCCATGGTAATTACCCACATTAGAAACAAGATTGGGATTATTGGTAGGAGATACAAGTTGTGAAACAGTGGGTAAACCCTCCTGACTAGGGACAGGAACAATCGGTGAACAAACTTCCCCCCCAATAACATCAGCCCAAGCTGCTAGGGTATCATCAAATAAACCCCCAAGGTTAAGCTTAACCTACCCTTCGGATATACATTTATCCAATGATTTTTCAGCATCAAGATAGAAATCAAGTTTAGCCTTCGACACATCTTTATATGGAGTGATGCAGGTAGGAGAAAGCTTACCCAGAATTGGTTGTTCTGGAGAAAGGAACCCATCCCCATCTGACTTTAACTCAGTACCATAAATATCCTCGCTACCATTACTAGGTACATACCACCTCAAATTAGGACAATGATCCATAACATGACATGTTTCTCTCAATGGAAAGGCATCCTGTAGTAGTCTAACCTCTATATGAAAGAGATTTTTCCCCAGATACTCTCGACCTCCACTGGGAGTCCCATATTCAGGTCAAATTCAACCATGACCCGAGCACCTTCCTATCTACACCAAGGAGAGAATTTTTATCAATTCTAACGAAAGTGCCAACCTTGTTCGCCAACCCAATAAGAATATTTTCCATCCACAATGAGATAGGTAAGCCAGGTAATAACATCCAAATGTGCCTTCGAGTTTGCTTCTCTCTAAGAGGATCAAATGCAATGTGCCATCTTTTCAAAATGACAAAACCCTCCTTGAAAGACCACTTCCTCGCCAGAATAATCTCAACATGTTCTGCCAACAATAAGATGGAGATAATCCATCGATTTAACAACAAGTTCACCCTTGGTGCCAGGCCCAGTAATGGAGTCCAGTACTTATTGGCCTGATCCAGTATTTCACCCCGAGAACCCGAAGAAAATTTAATGTGACCCATGATGGCCCTGCTAGCCAACATTTCAACCCGATATAAGTTTGTGTTCTCCTCAATGATAAATTGTTCCAGTCCAACCATGGCCTTAATCAACTTCAGTCACTTCCTATGTCTAGCCTTCTCCCCTCTCAGCCCTTTCCTCCAATCATGTTTCTCAAAAATGCAAGGTGAAATTGCATCGCCAGGGTCTTCAATCTGTCTCAAAACTCCCCTTCCTTCGGGTGACCTCTTCAGTACTTTGATCGTATAAAGATTCAAGTTGGTAGGTCATAGTGTCTATTGAAACCCTAATTACCCAAAGGTCCGATCCTCCAAAAAAACACCGACAGCCGCCAATAAACCCTGAAAAGAAAACTAAAGTGAGGGACATCTATCACCTACTGCGGTATTCAAAGCAAAAACCGTTGGTACCATAATCCGTCACAGGAACAAACTGGTTAGGTGAGAGGAAATACTCCTCGTACAAAAATATCAATACCCAAATCAAAAAATTCCAAAAGAGCCAGTCACCAAGGAGATACTAAAAACTAACAAAAAACTACAAACGTCCCAGGTTAAGGAAACCAATGGATGAAGTTGAAAATTCCTAGAACAAAATGGACCAAAACACCTGCAATAAACATTGTTCCCACTTTTTTTATGCTTGGTTGGTACTAGGTTGATTCGAGAAATCAACTTGACTCCAAGAATTACTGCAGTCATTCCAGCCATCTCACTGGAAAATCCAAAATCCACCAAAAACTTCGCCAAACTCTAACCCTCACTATCAACATTGTTTATCAAAAGACAAAATGGTATCATATTTTAAGTTATCAACATCTATACAAAATAAAACAAGATTTATATAGCATCATTCCAAGATATACAAGACATATAAAACTTAATATGATGAAATTATGTTCAAACTAAAAAAATTTGGGGTCAAATTCTTAAAAATTATTATTCCCAATAATTATTAGGAAAAATATTTTTTAAATAATTAACATAATCGCTATAATAAGAAAATTTTATTTGATTGTTATCTAATTTATGTGTTTTTTAAAAAATAAAATTTTATTACTACATTAAAATATTTTAAATCATATTTATAGTGGAGAGTTTTAAATCATATTTTAAATATTGTGAAGAGTTTTAAATTATTTTTTTATGAAAAAAATTATATATATACTAAAAAATGGTTGGAATATTGGATTGAAAACTAAATAAATTTTATATAGATTTGAATTTATTAAATATTTATTTTAATTAAATTCACAAAAGTTATATATTGAAAAAATATTAATTTATGAGAAGGTTATTGTCAAGTTTAGGATTTTTGAGAGTTGGTCAAAAGAAATTAATTGTAATATAGGAGTTAATCAAGGTTGTCTTCTATCCCCTATCTTTTTTGGTATTTACATTGACACGCTAGAGGGTTGTTTGCAATAGTCAGGTTGTGCTAGCACATGTTTGGCTGGTATAGTCATCATCCTTCTTCTCTATGTTGATGATATTGTTCTTATAGCGAGGAGTCCCTATGATCTCAACAAGCAACTAAAAATTCTCTAGGCTTTTGGCTCTTGTATGGGTATGACTATTAACATTGACAAAACAAAGGTTATGATAATCAAATCCCAAAATATCACTTATGATAATTTCATATATGATAAAAACAACTTGGATGGAGTGACTTCATATAAATATATCAAAATCAATTGACTTCATCGTGATCTTAACTATAACTATATTATTGAGAAAAAGATTAATGGAGGATGGAAAGCTTATTATGGACTTGAAAATAATTGTGAATCTACAAACCTCTCGCTTTGGGATGGGAAGAACCTCCTCTTTGAGACTCGTGTCACTCTTGTTATCTTATATGGTTGTGAAGTTTGGGGCTGTAACTTCTTTAGAGAATCTTGGAGAAGGATAGAGAAAATACAAAAGCGCTTTATAACATATAAACTCAAAATTAAAGGCAATACATCCTATCCTATCCTCCTCATAGAAGCAAGTCTCTCCCCGATTGAGAGCATGGCTATGACTAGGTACCTAATGTACAAAAACAAGATAAACAACATGGGAGAGAAGAGGCTCCCTAAGATTGCTTCATACTCTAGTCAAAACCACTTGCAACTTAAGCGGGGTTGGCATAAAGATGCCAAGTCTTGGATAAAGCATTGGGGAGTCGAGGAAGAGGCCACTTGTAAAATAACGTTAATATTAAAAGTATTATTACATATAGATTTAAGGAAAATATGTGGTATGATAGAGACTTAGAGGATAAGAGAAAATTGAGATATTATAAGGAGGTGATCAAGCCTAATCTAGAAGATCAAAAGTATCTCTCTATTTTAATTAGCATATTAAGAAAATCAACATTGCTAAAATAAGAACAAACTCTCATTAATCCCGATGGGTTAGCGCAAGTGGATGAGTGTTATAAATAGTACTAACAAAAGGTATTGGGGTCAAATCCCTGAGCGGCTATGTTAGGGCCTCACTTGATGTCCTTGTTAGCTTAGGTTGCCTCCTAATTGCAACCAAACAGTTTACCTTGAGTACCATCCTCAAAATGAGGGGAAATGCATGAGGGTTTCCCGTGATGTGTATTCCAATGAAAAAAATAAGAACAAACTCTCATGAGCTCCACCATGAAATAGGGAGCTAGACAATTCCTAAACCATCGTGGGGTGAAATAATATGTCATCTTTGTGACACAAAGGGGGTTGAAGACGGAAATCACTTCCTCATACAATGTCCTACAAACGCCCACATTAGAGCACAATTTCAAAACATTTGCTACAATACTAACCTTCCTAACCTTTTAACTCATCATAACTATGTTGATTTTATTTTTTTTGTATCTAGGGGAATCGACAACTAGGATGGGGTTGGTACTCACGTGACACGAGATCTAGGGGTCCAATCATGTCCGCTACCATTATACCCCTAGGTGTACCCACACAACCCGCAAGCATGGGGCATGGGTAAGCCGGGGTGATTTGAACTCAAGACCTCCAATTAAAACATTTCCTTCATGTCAAGCAAATCGGTGATTGAGCTACACCCCTGCGGGCATAACTATGTTGATTTAAGAATGCTTCTCTTAAGGCTTTTTTATCATAGAAATAAAATTCTAACAAAAACCAATTGACTCCTTTTCTTTTTAAGTTCCAATAAACCAAAGTTGGTCTTAGTGGACATTAATAATTATCATCATCAAATTTTATTTTAAATTTATTTAATACAAATTAAAAAATAATAAATTATAAAATCAAATAAATAATAAATAATTTAATTTAATTAATAATTAAATAATTAAACATAGTATTTATTGAAATAAAATTTATTTCTCCTTGAAGCAAAATTTGTTTGGAATAAATCACTTATGATTTATACCCTGCTCTCAAATAAATAGATAACGCAGGGCATATAGAAAGGAATATGGAATTAGGTGCAACAAACAAAAGAGGATAAACTTATACAACTAGCACAACCACTTAACTTGTGGTTGGTGAACACCGATAAGCCACAAGTTAAGTGTCACAAATAAGTAGTTCAAGTTATCTATTACTTCTGTTCCATGAAGCCCCTTATCAATGCATCACCTAAGAGTTATCCATGCATTAACTATCCGTTATCCATGAATCAACTACCAGTTATTTTTTATATTCTTTTTTTATTTTATAATTTTTTATTTCGAATTTTGAACGACTGCAATAAAATCAATATGGAAAGTACACTTGTCTCATCCTCATGCAATCTAGGAAAAGCATAGATGTTATTCCACCCCAAATTCTACTAGAACATCACTTAATATGTGGCCAGTGAACACTGATAGGTCACAAGTTAAGTGCCATGAACAATTTATCTATTAGTTGTTCTCCATGCTTAGTTGTAATCACATGTTGTCTAAGTCTCAACTACTTCTTACATTTTTTAGTTAAATGGGTTCTCTATCGCTACATGTTATCCATGCATGAGCTACGAGTTATCTATGCATCAGCTACCAGTTATTTTTTATATTTCTTTTTTTTATAATTGTTTATTTCAAATTTTGAATAACTACCATAAAATCAATCTGGACAGTACACTTGTCCCATCCTCCTTCAATATAGCAAAAGCATAGATGGTAATCTACCCCAAATTCTAAGATATAAACACCTATCGATGTAAAGATATAAACATCTATCGGTGTAATGAGAAGGGAGTCTTCTTTTAGTCATAAGAGAAGATTGCAAAGCCAATTTGAAATGATTTGTATTTTGTTTCAAATTTTCATTTTTCTTGTTAGATTTCATTTTGAAAATCAATTATCTAAATTTTTAGAATTATGCAATTTATTTCTCTAAAATATTGATACATGTGACTTCATTAAATCGTGTTAAATTTTTGTACTAAATGAAAAAAAATTAATAGCAAAAATTCCTAAAAAACATAAATGAATAGCAAATAACATATTTTCACAACGTACACACGAAAAATATTATGTGAAACGTAGCAATTGAGTTGTAGCACTCCTCCATCACTTGAATTAATTCCTTCATGCCCAACAAGATATTCATTCAGCATTGTCTAAAAGTTCTGCGATTTAGGACGGAAAAATATTTGATTTTTCCGGCACGATTTTAAAAAAATCCGACATAAATTTTTA